>JABAKD010000013.1:5903627-7103627 GCA_012845835.1 Undaria pinnatifida
GGTGTGTGACAGTAGTCATCAACGGTGGGCTCATCACCCCCACCCTTAAGGCGAGACAAACCTTGCGTTGCACGGGAGGCGTCACTATTGCTGGGGGGTGGGGCAGAGGGCACATATGTTTTGGTCCTTGCGAAAAAAAGGGTGCTGTACGTAGGGTGCTTGTGTTGCACAGGAGGCGTGCGTATGGCTTGGGCTGGGGACGGGAAGGGGGGAGAGCAGGGCACAGGGCACATAAGATGCGTTTCGTTAACCAGGCAGTCTGTTTGTATCGTTCTTAGGATCGTGCTTAGGATCGTTTTTGGATGTATGGGTGGATGCATGGACGAATATGCGCATGGGTGATGTTGACGCTTTCGCTGGCTCGCGGACCAACCACCCTCGTTGCCCATTGACCCTTCCCTGCCCCCAGCAGCTCTTCGCCCTAATTCTGTATTCCTTTTGTTGCATTGCCTTGGCTTGCGTTGCATTGAATTGCCCCTCGCCCACCCCACCCCCATCGGCAGAACGCCAACATGATGAGCCTGCTGGGGCTGTCCGCGGCGTGGAAGGAGCTGGTAGGCAAGGCGAAGTCGAAGCAGCTCAAACCCGACGAGTACACCGGCGGAACGTTTACCATCACCAACCTCGGCATGTTCGGTGGGTGGATCCGACTGTGTTTAAGGTTTCTTACGTTTCTTACCGTACGTTTCTTGCGTTCATTACCAAGAGGTATATATTTTGGCTGAGTATGTTTCTTATTTTTCTTGTGTTTCTTTGGTGTCACCAACCCTCGGCATGCCCGGTGGGTGGATTTCGGTTGCTTTTCTGTTGTTTCTGTTGGTTTGCGTTGTTTGTTGCATGCCGTGCATTTTTTGTTTTGTCATTTGGCTCTCGCCAGGTACGCTCTTTACGTTTGTTATTGCCAGCGGCGTGGGTGGGTACGATTGTGTTTTTTTTTTGTGTGTGTTTATTTTTTGTATTTCTTGTTTTTTGCTTTTGTGTTTCTTGTGTTTCTTGTATTTCTTATGTTTCTTGTGGTAATTTTTCTTATTGTATATCTTGTGCGTCTTTTGTTTTATGTTTCGTGTCTTTCTTGTCTTTCTTACGTTTCTTGTGGTTCTTTTAGTTCTTGGGCTACGCACGTTGCTGGTGTGTTCTTGTGCGTTTTACCGTCTTTGTGGTTCTTGCTGTTTTTTTGTTTCGTATGTCTTCTCGTCGTGCTCGGGGCTCGTTCAGCTTTCCCAACGCTCGTGCACTTGCTTGCGTCGAACCGTAGGCCGTGCAACAGAAAATATCAGTACTGTACGACGATTGGAGCTGAAGAAAACTTCCAAAAGTCGACGTGCTCCGTACGGTCATTGTAGGAGTGCGATGATTCACACTCCCTCGGCTTTGGCCATGCACGGCATGATGAATACTCCCCTCACCCTTCCCGCCACCCAAAAACTCTCTGGCCCCCCTTCGTTCACCCCCCCCCCCCCCCCCACGCAGGCGTTTCCGAGTTCGCCGCTATCCTCCCGAACAAGATGGGCGCTATCCTTGCCATCGGTGGCTCCCTTCCCACCGTGGTGCAGAAGGCCGACGGAAGGTGCTCTCCCCCCGACTGCGTTTTGCGTTATTTGTTGTTTTGTTCGCATGACATTGGGGTTTGTTGAGGAAGGATATTTTTTTTTTGGCACTTGTGCGTGCGTGTTCGGGGTTTGGGGACAAAGTGTGTGGGAGAAGTGTGGGATAAGTTTGTGATGGAATCCCTCCCCCTCTTCTTCAAACGTCTCCACGAGCTTCCTACGCTTCTGAAATCTCAACCCCCCCCAAAAAAAAAGCTGTCTCGGGAATTGGCCGCGACCGGAAACTCTTGTACCAAGTTATTCGGCGCTGCCGCCCATAAGCAAGCAAGAACGCAGAAGGTGCTGAAGTCCGCGCCTTGAAAGCGGCTTTAGCGAGTAGGATGCAGCTCACCCTTCATGTTGATTCGCCGGATACGTCACGGGGCTTCGCGCCGGGGCAAGCAATATCTGCCCAGTTGGTGAAAATTCGAGGTGGCTCCGTCCTGGCATTGCACGGATGCGACGGTCTACAATACCGGGCCTTCGACATGAAACCGGGATGCTGGGTTTTGGCTAGATTTGTTGATTTCTTGTTTGAGTAGGGGTGTGTTCTTCACTAGCTGCAGCGTACATGTCGTCCAAGATCTTTTTTCCTTGTATGGTTCTGGCTAAGGTGCTTGCGGGGTTCTTTCTCACATGGGGCGGTAGTGTATGGTCCTCAGCCATGCGTGATGTGATGATTACCCTTCCCGTCGGCGCCGAAGCAAACCTGGTCAGTCGAAGCTGCCGTCTGTGATGAGCGAAGTAGGCGCAAATTTGCCGAAGTCTGCGTTCCAAACGGTTCTTGGGATGCGGCTCACCCTTTTTGCGAATCACTGGGCACCTGCCGGCGCGCTTCGCGCTCGAGGTTAAGCGATTTATGCCTGGCGGACGAACACCCGACGTGCTCCCTCCCGGCATTGTAGGGATGCGAGCTTCTATGGTCTTATGCCGTGCATGAAATTGAGTTCACCCTCTCTCTCTCTCCCCCCCCCCCCCCCCTCTCCACAGCAGCATGCAACACAACAGCGGTGTGCTTTCGTAGCTCCGACCCCCCCCCCCCCCACCCCGGCTACTCCCCTGATGTCAGCATTTATCTCGGTTTCGCTAAAATCCTCCCCCCCCCCCCCCCCCCCCCCCCGCTCCACACGCCTCCCACAACTATAGCATCGGGACCGTGAAGGAGATGACGGTGACCATCACGTGCGACCACCGTCATATCTACGGGGCAGACGCGGCGGAGTTCTTGCGAGCACTGGCGGACCTCATGGAGAACAACCCATTGCAGCTCTTGGTTTAGATATCGCTCGTCGATTGACTTTACAGACTGGCGGTCGCTTTTGATTTGGAGAGTAGCTGCTCTAGCGAAGCTGCTTTGGCGTTGGGGTTGAAATCAGCGTTGGCGTTGCTGATGAAGTTAGGTGTGGTGTTAGATTTAGCTCTATAGCTCTCGAGCGTTAGCTTTAGCTTGAACGGTTTGTTCAGCGGCAGCTATAGGGGTTGGGTTAGGGTAAGGGTTGGCTCGAGCTGGCGCTATTTAGCTTTGGTTTTGCCTTTGGCGGTAGCTGTAGCTTTACTGCTAGCTGCGGCTTTGGTGCTAGCTCTAGGGTTAGCTCTGGCGCTTGGTTGGGCGCTATAAACGGCTTTAGCGCTATCTGTAGCTTTACCGCTACCTCTAGTCTTGGATTAGCTATAGCTCTAGCTTTGGCACTGTTTTTTGGCGCTATTAGTGGCTTAAGCGCAAGCTGAGGCTATAGCGCTAGTTGTAGCCTTAGCGCCAGCGGCAGCTTTAGCGCTAGATGTGGCTTTGGCGCTAGGTGTAGCATCAGCGTTAGCTGTTGCTCTCCCTGAACGATATTTTTGGCTATACTTCTATAGCCCTAGCACAATACTTGGCTCCAGTTCTTTCTAGTGTTTAGTTTTGTCTTAGCTGGAATGCCAGCATCGGCTTGACCGTTAGCTTCACCTCGACGTTGAGATCTAGCAAAACTTGTGCTGGATTTAGCTCTAGCGACCACCTTAGCTTTCCCTTTGCGATTAGCGCCAGCTCTAACTTGAACGTTCGCGTTAGCTTCGACGTTGTCATTGGCCTTAGGTTCGGCCTAAGCGTCAGCTCTAGTTTTAGCGCGAGTTATATCGTTGGTGCCAGCAGCAGCGTTAGCTCTAGCTGAGCTCGACATGTAGCTTTAGCTCAAGCTCTGTGATAGCTCTGTATTACGCGTCGGGTTTGCTCTAACTGCAGCGCTTGCTCTCACTTTAGCTTCTGCTCTAGCTCCATCCCCAGCTCTAGATCTTGCTGTCGCTCTGTAGCTTTGGTGAGCTGTTACGCTGGTGCAGCACCGGCGGTAAAGTGGAGCCGGAGTGCACGTCTTCATGGCGCGGTAACCGCAGGAAGGCGCGAGTCTTGCTAGACCCATGCTCTGGTTGTCCTTGGGGGCATAATAAAATAGTTCGATCCGATCTGCAGCATACCCCTTCTCCGCGGGAGAGAAGAGGGGCGGGAAGGGGGAAAAATTCGGGACGTACCCGGCCTTTGCATGTCGCGCGTCGCTTCGCCTGTCTACACTAGAGTGCACCCGCTGTTGCTTTTTTTAGTCTGGCTGGGAGCCGGGCTGGGTGTATGTCTAGCAGGCCAGAGCAGATGCCGCGTTCACCAAACTTTGCTGCGGATGCCCCTTCGCGAGGGGTACATAGGTTAGGGGCGCAGGCACGGCCGAAAGGTCTGTGGACACAAGGTTTGGGGCGTGGCGGGGGCGGGGGGGTAACCGGGGGAGGGGGACGGTGGAGGAGGCGGAGGTTCGGGGGGGGAGGGGGGGGGTTCAGAAGGGCAACAGCTCGCACTTAGAAAATATGGTATGGCGCTTTCTTTTGCGAATTTACTGCTGCCGGCCGGTATGATAGGGGGGCTTGGTTGGTTTTGTTTTGGGGGTTGTGGTGGTGGGCAATGAGCGAAATTGCGAAGGGGGTGGTGGAAGGGTGGGTCAGTTATAGGTGCGCGCGCCGCCGCTCCTGCCAACCCGGCGATTGCCCGAAAATGGGCGGTTTTTGTTTGAGACGGGGGTAGGTGGCCGGTTACCCCTCTCGTGCCCAGCTCTGGGGATGCTGGGGGTCGCGCTGCCCTCAAGGCGAGAGTTCAGCTGAGGGAGCTATTTTTCAAGGCGATTTGTGTCAGTTGTGTATCGACACCGCTACTGCACGGTGGCTTCCCATTATGCTGGAGGCCAAAGCCGGATTCCGCACGTCTGTGTCTGCTGCTGGCTGTACGGCTGGGGGCTGGCCGGAAAACACGGTCCCGTGCGCCATGATTAAACGGCCTAACTACCCACACCGACCCGCGACTTTGAGCGGAGGGGGTCGACTCACCGGGGCGAAAATCAAGAGAAATAAAGCAAATCAAAACCGAACCGAGTCCAACCGAACCGGATATCAAAAACACGAAGGATCGAAAGGAGTATCTACGACAACCCTCGCCCATCCACAAACACCCTTGTGAATGTAAAACGATCGGGCCATAGCAGTTGCACGAAAAACAGCCAACCGCATGGGCGCCTCCATGATCATTTACGGTAAGCTGGGCCCCACGAGCGCGCTGGCTAGGTGCGCTTGCAGACACCAAGTGCCCCTACCTGCCCCTGTTCAAGTCGTGTGTCGTGCGCCGGAGGTAAGAAGCTTGATCGTTCCCGGTCCCGGCCATCCAAGCCATGTTCTTTACCCCACCCGTACCCGATCTCGCGCTAATTTTCCCAAGCCGCCACAACCCGTCGTCACCCTTATACTACAATAAGTGGTTACCGTTCGGAAAAGCCGTGGAGCTTTAGCGGCTAGTAGCTAATCTGTGCGCGGGACGCAGCCGTAGCCGTATGCGGTATTATGAAGGTCGCAGACATGCCGAGAACTTTCCGTTTGGGAAGCACTAACTCGCATCCGGTTGAACAGACGGTTCGTTTGGCAGTGCAAAATCGGCGTGTCGGCGCCGTAGAGATTACGTCGATGACCCAAAAGACCTCGAGGTCCATCTACCATTGCTAGAATGAACGAGAAACTCCACCCGATGCCTTTTGCAAATCACTGCATGCCCTCATCGCGATCACCTACCCATTGGTGTCCGGTGACAGAAGGGGGGTCGAAACGCCGTCTTGACTGACGTGGTACGTGGAGGATTTCTTGCAAACGTCGCCGTGCACATGTGGCGCCAACCGGTAAATACTTCAGCATGCCGGTATGGTAGTGGGAGTTAGCACAGGGCTTGCAGCGTGCCAAAAAATAAAAAAAGGCGAGTGGCGTTCGAGCCGTGCGTAGCACAAAGAAGGTCCAAGGATAGGAGCATGGCGCCGAGAGATAATTCATCCGGGGAGTCCCCAGAGGGAGAGGGGCCGACCGTTAGAATTTTGGTAGCGCTCCGTCCAATTGGAGCGAACCTTTCAGGCCTTAAGGACTTCAACGTCAGTGCCAGCCTTTACACTGTTGGCGGATGGTGGTAGCCATATTGTACACCCATGCGCAGCCGTCAACGACGAACTTGTGAACCTGGCGCAAGGCGTCGGTAAGAAGAGCGGAGTTTCAGCGTTCCACATAATCGAAACTAGGGGAAAAAAAGCGATAGCGACGAATTTCGTACGAGCGTCTCTGGCGGTCTACCGCCAGGTCGCAGTATGCGAGGTGGTCGCAGGACAAGCTATCATGTCCGACGACCTCGACGCGTTCGAGAATCATGATGGGAAGGCGTGGAGTCCTACCCATGCGGAAGTCGTTGGGAGCTACACCGGTGGCATCTCGGACCGATTTTTTGTTGCTAGCGAAAGCGACGTGAGGGCGTTATACAGCCCAATCGTCGTGATCGCGATGCCTGGTGCCTCTGCCGGAGGCATCGTGAAGATGGGCAACGAACGGTCAGTCGCAAACGTTTTCGTGCTTGACACTTTGAGCTTTTGTAAAGCCACCACCGGGTGCCTATATGTGAATGCTCGTGTCATTCCGCCAGTAGACTCGTTCGAACATTCTCAGGGCCCGCGCGGTACGGAGCTAGCAGGATGCCGTTTAAGGCTGCACAAACAATGGGTGCATGACCAACATGTACATGCAAAGAGGCTCGTCGATCCATAAGCAAGCTGATCGCTCCCACGGCTGCCGTGAGCCAGAGGGGGGGGGTAGCGGCGGCTTACGGACGAGTAGGCCGATGCTGTCGTCGGTGGCGTGAACTCGACCCTTTCCAGAAAACCCCTGAAGCTCCGAGATGGAGTGGCGTTGGTACAACAGAAAATACAAGAATGCTAGGACCGATAGGACAGTGGGCCCGTTTTACAGACGAGTAGGACGATGCCGTCGTCGGTGGTGTGAAGACGACCCTTGCCAGCATAATCCTGAACCTCCGACAGGCAGGCGCGCTGGTACGACTGGAAAAACCGTACACCTCAACGTCAGGGCCGGCGGCCGCCCTAAATAGGCGTACCGCACGGTAGCTTGTCACGCGTGGGTTCAGCCTGGGGGTGTCGCTCCCAATCGGCGTGCGATTGACGCGTGGCGGGATTGCTCAACTTCATTTTAGTGGTAACGGCAGTAGCACCGGACCAGCCGCTGCGACGGAGGGGGTGCGCCAGTTGAGAGGGTAGGTGCTGAAATAGGAGTTCGCACAGGCTCGGCGCGGTCGAGGTCGGACGGAGTGGGCCATCGTGACAGACGAGGAGACAAAAGCAGGGGGGGGAACGACGGCCGAATCTGGTCGCGAGCGTGTGCCTGCACGGGGGTGCTCGCCGTCGAGCAGGTAGACGAAGGGCCGCGCCGGGCCCAGAGCCATAATGAACCGCGGGCAATCCTGATGCTGTAGCTGAAGTTGTTCGTCGGCGCATCCGTGTGCAGAAAAGTGAAGTTTTTTCGCCGTCGGAAGGACCGGAAGCCCAGGGGGCAAGAGAAGGAATGCGGCCAGATCAACGATTGGGGCTGAGTCGGCTACCAGTGAGGTGCTCGTCAGTGAAGGAGCCTGCTGGATGACATTGGTCGCATTTTCTGGGCCGTTTGCGGGGGCCGTACCGCCTACGGAGGGAGGGTAAGGCAAAAACCGAAGAGAACACCGTGTCGGGTGTGCGAAAATCCTACTCCACGGCCTGGACGGTGGTCGATGGTAGCGGCTAAGTCAGGTCCACGTACGACGAATATCACCATAGAAGCAGAAAGGCCGTAAAACCTCACACGTTACAGATGTAAGCGAAAATTGCTGTGATGATCCCCCCCAAACCAGAACTACCGGAACGGGTTGCTGGCCCTCTCAAGCAGGCGCCGGGGCCTGGTGGAGAACGAGTGCGATACCCGCAGGCTCGGACGAGGTAAATGATGCCACCGACATCGAATGAGACGAAGCGGCTATACCCACTGCGGTCATATACCGCGACAGGCTGTGTCAGGAGGGTCAGATAATCGACGGTGCTGCTAACGCTGCCACTGACGTACTCGAGTGTAGACTCAAATGCGGCGAGGTGCTCGAGCCATAGGTGGACGCGCGTGGCGGTCGTGAGCGTATAAGATACGTTCCGGTTCCTTGTAGTCAGGAAGACCCCACGGGTAGAATTGAAGACGGTTGATGTCCCAGACTATGCTTCCTGCTTATAAGAAAAGGACAGTTCAGCGCCACTCCAAGTCACGCGTGGCACGGCTGACGTATGCAATGAGCCTTACGGAGCTGTCCGGATTCTCCTGCTCAGGGGCGGCGCCCAAACCATAGACGATGGCGTCGCAGTAAGCGTGGAACGAGCGAGAGCCGTCTGTCGCAACCTCCCAATATGGGCAGGCCTGGGGAGGGGGCGGAGAGCTCGGAAAGATCCCCCCCACAATGAACCCCATGGATGACGTGAACGAAACCCTCCTTGAGAACGGAGGTGACGGGGTGAACCCGCTGGGACATCTCGAGCTGGGAGTTGCTGTAGAAGTTCCAACACCCCAACTAAGAACCAAGCTGTCGCAAGCCTCGTGGCATAGACATTGTGAACAAAGCCGACGCCGTTTCCGCGTTCGGGCGCAACCACTCGGGTGGATTGGAGTGACCCAAAGCCCTCGGCATTGGTGAGCCCAAAGCAGCCGTTGAGGAGGAAAGTTTGAGGTTATGCGCGCGCTGGCGCTCGAAGGCGCCCATTTCATCGAAATATACATGTGCTTCCGTATCGGGATCACACACGATCGCGTCACCGACGTAGGCCTTCACCTGTTCCAAGCGCTTGACTACCTTATTGATCATATTGAAGAACCGACCGGCTGATGATGTACAGGTTCTCTGGGGCGTGGTGAGTCACTCATAGAAGCCGGTTGGGGCGCGCAACAGACCGCGAGAGGAATAGCTGCCTTGTCACACAGAATCCTGACGGAACGAATAATTCAGGTCCCAAGAGACAAAAGCACGCATCCTTTGCACGACGAGCATTTAACCTTGTGCACGCGGGAGATGGGTGACTGGTGACATGGTTGCGGGGTTCGCAAGTAAAGGTGACTCGACCACCTCAAGACACGTTCGGAATGCCCACAAGCACACTCGAACACGGCGAAGTCGAGTGCCGGATCAAACCCCTCGCGACGTACTCGTTCAGGATGGCGTTGGCATGTTTAGCCGGGATAAGACAGCCACGCTTCCTTCGGGGACCGATATCTCAAAGGGAACAAAGGAGCAGGAATCAAAATCTGCCTTGGACTTCGAGAAACCGTCCGGTAATCCGCAGAGAGCACCTCTCAACTGCTCGATCGCCAGGCGAATCCAACCCGAGGTATATCAACCGAACGCTATTGTTCGCAAATGCGACGTTAGGCGGGCCCAGACGCGTACGAACGAGGCGCGTTGATCAGGAGACAAACATTCGACCTGGGCAGGCGGGGCGTGGCTTCCAAAGCTAGGCGCAGGGAGTCCAAAACGCCTAGTAGACGACGGACAAGCCGGGCGGTCTAGTTAGGACGCAACTGTTGTGCTGCAAGATATCGAGCGGAACGCGCATGGGCGAGGCGAGAGCGACCCCGACAATGTCGCCGGTTGGATCGAGCTCGGCATCTATCTATAACGAAGGGAATGGCCTGCTGCCCGAAGGCGACGAGCTGTTCCTCAACTAATAGTACGTCTGTCTCGGGAAGCACCTAGAGGAGAAAAGACGTGTGAGTGCCGCGGGATTATTCCTCCGGACTAACTTGACGGCGAGGAGATGTGATTCGTCGAGTCGGCTGTTACTACTCTCTTGTACACCGTTTTCCTTTCTCATGAAAAAGCCATGCGTGTCGAGGTTTGTCTCTGTGAAATCAATTGTGGTGAATTAAAAACATTCATTATTGAAAAATGAGCTTGATTGACCGCAAATGGCAATCACGAAGAGAAAAGGAAGCTAAGACTACGTAGTGATCGAGGAAGTCGTGGCCTGCACTTGGAAATGAAGAAACAACTCCCACGCTACGGGCAGCTGCACTCTAGGGGCTCATAAACTGGTCGACAGTCCATCCTACGGAAACTTTCCCTGATTCTTGAGGCGGCAAGCTAGATGCCCCGCAACACCATTCAACGGTTTTGAGAGCAGGAAAGTTGATATTGTGCAATCAACAGGACGACGAGGGGAAACCCTTGTATTCTCGCCGCAATCTGCATGCGTGCGTCGATATCCAAAATAGGATAATTTGTGTACTGGTGTGCAAAGGCTGCAGACCAACTAGGTGCGTATGAACAAATACTCCCCCTTGATGAAGCGTCAGTGGCTAGAGGAATCTGATACCACCGATACTTACAAGGAAGTTATTGGCGTTTTGTTGTAGTTGTTTGTCGGTTGTACAACGTACCAAATGACAAGGGGAGACGAACTACTTGTATTCTCGACGTATGTTGCCTACGTATTCAATATCCAAACTAAGACACTCAGTGTATTCGTACTCGTACGCAGAGTGCACACACCAACCAGGAATTACACGTATGGAGATTAAAAATCCATATTCCACTATCCCCCTTTGATGATACGTCAGTGAGCAGATGAACTTGGTACTCCCGATGTCGGGAATTTGATGAAGTGTACAATGTACCAAATGACGAGGGCAGATGGATTACTTGCAGTATTCTCGCTGCATGCTGCATGCTTCAGATATGTCCATTTGCACAAAGGCTAAAACACAATACTCGTTCTGCACATCAGCTAGATATACATGGGCCTCAACTCCATGAGTCCAACACTTCCCCTAGATGGGAAGTCAAAATCTAGAGAAACCTGACAATCCCGATACAAGGGAGTTGGTAGTGCACAATGCACCAGATAACGGGGGGAGACAGATGCTTGTAATCTCACTGCACGGTGTATTTCTACGACATCCAAAATAAGATACACGTTGTACTCGTGTGTAGGGGCTGTACACCAGCTAGACATTTATGGACTTCTAAATATGTACTCCGAAATCTACCGGAACAACATATCCAGGCCTGAATGTGAACAGCGGCCATATGGGCGTTAGTCGTGACACTCAGAAAGATGAAATTCGAACGGAACAAAAACATACTGTAGTCTGTATGAACAGCGACAATATGGATGTAGTCATGCCACAAATACTCGTCGTAATGTGATTACCAGCGACTAATACTCTAGAAACAAAGCGCATATCGTTATGCTGTGTGTTCAACACGCCCCTTGAATTGAAGTCGTAAGATTCAAGTAAACCTTTCGTGCATGTACGTGCGGATATCAAGCTCGCGAATTTTGCGACAGAAAAAAAAACACCAAGCAGCGTCTGCTGTACGTTTACTGTGCCTCCTCAACTGTATCCTTGCAAATAATGGACGAAAAAGAAAACCAACAATGCACGGTGCACAAACATACGAATATCCAGCGCCACACGTAAGTGTGTACCACAATCGGTTCTGCAATCCTCTATGTATGACACTCACTAGAAAGTACATCTACTGCAAAGTCAAGCAATACGCTCGAAAAACCTTCTTGCTGCACCGTTTGTCTGTCGCATACGAAACTAATTAGTGCACCGTGTTGCTGCACGAGGCTCATCTCTGATGCTCTTCAATATGACACCCGTCTGCACCCCCCTGCTGTTGGGTAGATGGATAAGTTTTTGTATCAGAAGAGCAGAACGATGTACAAGTTGATGGAGGGATGTCTGTGCAAAGATGACGACGTTAACGATGGGTGATGGACGTAGATCTGATGATGCCATTAGATGACGCTGAGATGAACGAGCCGCCGATGCCTTCTGGAAGTGATCGCGAATCGCCAGCTCTAATATGGGAAGTAGATGTACAACGATGAATAGCTGTGGAAGTTAAAACAGTAGTAAGAGTAGACGGCGTTATGGACGAGAAGCCGATACCTTCTGAAGGTGATGATGCGCCAGCAGTCGCAGTACACGTAGGTGTAGCCGATGAAGCAGGTGCAGCTGGGCTGTTGTATGCATTCGCCAGCGTTGATGACGTGTGGCCGATGACTACACACCGTCTTTCTGTCGCATCTCCCTACACTGTGGTGTTTGTCTCACGGTCTCACACGGAGCCCGGTCTCACTTGGAGCCCGCGCTCTGTGGGTGCCGCTTGGATGCTCCGTCACCAGAAAGCAGTCGTTCTCTGCAACGAATAAATATTCATCACAGCAACGAAGTATACTATTAATAAAAATGTGGTACTACCGCACCAGGCACACCCAAACCCTTGCTGTAACCAACAATACTATACAAACTAAAACGACCAACCACATCTAAGTGCCACCACATCTATCCGTAATATCATGGCTACCCCTCGATGATACAACGCTCTAAAAACAGGCAGCATCCATCCCAGTCCCTTGATTGCTATCGATCTGTACGTCCATTGGAAACGAAAACCGAGACGGCCCCACTAGTATGCTGAGGATCATCCATAAAAGAGATCGCTGCATACAATAATTGCCTATTTGTAGCATCGCGTATTTCTGCGAAAACGCAAGACACACGGGCGAGGAAGTGTAAACTGTTTGGTGTCCTGGCGTTCACCCCTAGTAGTCGATGAAAGGCACTCTAGGAATGTCCTCTGGGCATTCGTCCTTCCAGCCCTCCTCAATTTCTTCGTCGTCCCTACAATCAGCACGACAGAGCGAGTGAGGGAAGGCGACACATTGTCAGCCAAGACGTTGCTTGTTCAGCCCATGCTCCATAGGTCGGGACAGCACGGGGACGGAGAAACTCATTGTTTCAGAAACCGTCCGTGCTTACCGCGGTTTAGATTAGTGGGAGTGGTTAGGGTGTCCTGCTTTAGCTCGATGCAGGGAGAAGGCGCAAAAAACGGATGCTTGCTAGACGAGGAAATGTGGGTGCTGACCATATAGGCCGGTGGTCGAGGAGGAAATAACAATTTTAGCTGCGGATGGCAGATGCCAAAATGGAATACCGGTCAATACTACGTAGTTGAGGGAACGGCGCTGAGGAACGTTGTGGGTCAGAGGTTAGGGTAGATGGAAATGGTCTATTGTAGCACCACGCATGGATACACCACGTCAAAATAAGAATCTGTTGCCAGCCAAGGAAAAACGTGTGCTAATCATGTACGAAGTAGATTGAGATGTCATGTTTAATCGCTATGAACTCGAAGCCAAAACTATAAAATATCTTGAGGAAATGGTGGTGCTGATCATGTAGCTCAGCGGTGAGGGCATGTCTCGTGAGTAGTTCATTTCCGAACTACGTACGGTTGGGACGCCAAAACAAGAGAATGGTCGGCCAAGAAATATCACCACGAGCGGCATGCTTTTTAGTTGGTTCTCTGAACGAAGATGTAAGCAAGATAATGATGAAGACTGCCGATGAAGTGAAGCATACCGACTGGACCCATGAGGGGTCACTTTTTGAGGCCTCGGTTTTCAGCGGGGCTTGCTCGCTCACTTGCGCGAATGATCCCCCAATTCTCCGTTTTTAGTTCTTCATATTTTGTGACACCGACATTGTATTGTTAGCTACGCCGCGCCAAGCAGACCGCCCGACGGCGTTTTGCCGTGAGGTACAGAGTCGCTCGGGCGAGTGGCCGAAACCCGGCTTTGGAGAAAAGGGTGCCCTCCCTAACGCGGCCTTGGGTCACCGGGAAGAAGCTAGATGTGCCGCAGGCACTCACCCTTGCTCCCTAACCTCGCTGTCACCAGAGCAAGTGTTTCCGCAGATGATTCCCTGCGGGTGCACCATATCCTTGATCGATCCAACACCGTTGTCCTCGAAGTCGTTGCCATACACCTCTGACTGGGAAAGAAAGGAGGAATCGATGATCACTTGGGTCACAGGGCAGAGATTAAACAAACAACATATTATGCTTATATATACGGGAGCAATTGATGATGTTTGGTTCATTGGGCAGGCGGAAAGCAAAACAATAGGCTTCTGTAGGGAATCGACGGCATTAGCTTCATTGGAAAGGTTGAACAGAAACAACATGCTTCGTAGCTCGGATGGATAGATGGCGTTTGACCCATTGAACAGATTTGAAGCAAACATCATGCGTCTGTAGGTGCTGAAGCTGCAACACAGCCGATCGTGAGCAGGCATTGAATGAGCAAAAATTACCAAAACGATGCGGTCAACACGCATCCTGTCCTTCGTTCCGTTGGCAGTTGGGAGGAAAACGAGGTGTGTACACTTGGTCCGACGCTAGCCATGTGTCGACGATACCACGACACGGTAGTGTCACGGGGGCAGGTTTGCACGCAGGCCGTCCTTTTCTCGTGTGACATTATTGGTCCGTGTTTTCGTGAAAACAGGTAGGAGATTTCATGTGAGTAGAATCTTCCTCTACGTCCATTGAAGCTTTCACTACGTCCACGGTCATGTATGTTACATTTTCAAGTTAAGCTTCCATTAGTTCTATGCAAGAGCACATGGAAGTAGAGGTTTCCGCGATAGATGCTTACGCTACTTCCATGGTTCCATATGTAGAAGATTTCGTGGAAGTTGGAACCCACATCTAAGGAAGCTTCCGCTGCTGTATCGGAAACGTCCGCCGATTGCGATGGAAGCTACTTCCATGGAAGCTTTCACACACTATCAAGGGAGTAGGATTTGACAGGCATGATGGACCCAACGCCAGTCGTCGTACATGTGCGAAGCAGCGGTAGGCATAGCTTGCGAAGCTACCGATAACCTCACCTGATTGTCGACACCGTAGGTGAATCCGTCAATGACGTGCCGTCCCAGGCGGACCCCGGCCCCGAGATAGATAGAGCTGGAGTTGTACCTGGACACAACCGTTAGAATGTGTCAATATGTGTGCGGGGTACGCAGGACAATAGGCACCATTTCATAAATTGGACCACAATCATGTAAGACCCCTGACAGAGATGTCTTGCGTACACCGACGTCGTTTACGTGAGTATATGAGGCGAATACCATCAAAGGATCAGACACATATGTAAAAAAATATGTGCGTGTGAGAGAAGTATGGCCCCATCAGAATGAAACGATACTCTGAACAAGAGTGGAAACTTTATCGTGGCACACTCAACCATTTCGCCAATACACCGGATGGTTAATTAGTCAGTTGACGGTATTACCTGAACGTGTTGTCGTTGCCGCGAGAATCGTAGCAGCCGGACTCGTCGTGGAGTTGCTCCGAACACTCGTTGTACTCGGCCACGTTGAACGACGCGCCTTCTTTCAAGTCCACGCACTTGTTTCCGCGAGGGATGATCTCGTTACCGGTGACGAGGTTGTAGTTGCGCTCATCAGGGCCGTTAGTGATCCGCGTGCCCACCATATCGGTCCACTGCAACGAAAACACCCAGCACAGAAAAAAGAGAGAACCAAACGGGTTGACCTTGAAACACTGTGATATAACAAATACTTACACATTAAGTCTTCGAAAAGAGCCCCCCAATAGGACAGTCTTTGTAAACGGCAGTGTCCCGATATAGCCCGTCTAAACGCTTGGCGAAACTGGGGAAGAAACTGGGGAAGAAACTGGGGAAGTGCTTTCATAGCCTGGAGTGAATATTGGTGGCTTCACACGATAAGGCGGTAGTATTGCTCAAGCACACCACCGCCTTGGACGCGTGCTACGATAGAGGTAGAACTTTCGTCCGGAATGTTTCCTGAATGCCGGGGCTCCTTAACTCAAAATGGTCGGAAATAGGCCATCTTTTTTGCATCATTTTCGTCCTATACCTAGGCCGTGAGATTTTTCGTCCGGTCAGCGGTTTTGGTTTTCTCCAAATCGGTTTTTTGGGAGAGGTCTCAAGCTCCCAAATTGAGAGGTAGTGTTAGAAAACAAGTGGTGCACCTCTATCGTAGCACGCGTCCTTACTGTAGGCGTGCTGCACAAACCTTTTCACGCCAAACCCTAATCATTTGTCGTCCAAAACCAAGGTACAGTTGTCAAGGGGTGAGCCGGCCCAATCCTAAAGTAACCAAACTGGGTACAAGAAGAGGTGGAGATAACAAGGATGGCACGCATGATGGAACGGATGAGGGAACCGGGTGTTATATGGACGGGTCCTTGTTGGTCTCGACGCGTCATCCTGCCGTTAACGTGTGTCTGGGCGAGACCCCGCGCTTCGTCGGTACTCCTTCATTGGTGCTTGTTGTGACCACATACTATGCATGTTTTTTTATGTATAGCCTAGACTAGTATAGCGATGCTACTTTCCGCTTTCCCAATGAATTGGAGACTCAACAACGACATTACCAAGAACAGCGATAACAATCACAAGATCAAGCCCAAGAACAAAACACGAACAAACACAAGCACAGGCACAAGAACAAGAGCAACACGAATCCAGAAGCAAGAACAATAACAGCAACAAACCTGGTTGCTGGAAGTCCCGATGTAGACGGCCTCGCCGATCCTTCCGTCGAGATTGTACTAGGAGGCGTAGATACCGCAGTCCTCGATGAAGCAGTTCTTGATCACAGCGTTCGTCACAAAGTTCTTCATGTGAATGCACTCCGTGCTGCCGGTGTATACACATAAGCCGAAAGAAAGCACATTATATTTTAAACGTAATCGACTGCTGAACAAAGGTACCGTAGTTTTCGAGGTATTACATTTTATGGTCGAAATGAAGGCAATTCGCATACCACTAGGGCCATTTATGACCGCTAATGACGAATTATTATTGCTGTTGAAAGCGTTTGAAAGCAGCCGTCCACGATCAAAGCGATGGTCAAACTCTTCGTTAAATGCGTTCCGCACGGTGACCGCATGCCCGAAAATATACAAGGACCACAAACGGACGTTTAGCACCGCAGTGATCGTCACTTGCATTTCGGGCCATCAACACAAGAGCAGTGATATCACGCAACAACGCACCCGCAGTTGTGGATATGCATATCGCTGACGTGAAAGCCGGTGAGAGAGCTCAAGACGGTGGTTCCAGCAATAGGTAGTTGAGTGGGAGCATCCTGGCCTTCGACCCAGATGCACTTGTCCACGTAGTCGTCTCCTTCGTCCAAGCCGTTCAGGTGTCCGTTGATCGTAAAATACTGCTCAGTTTACGTAGGGTGTGTATGATACGATAGACAAACACGTTCAATATCTTTGTGACGGGAGGACGGAGTCAAATCAATGTTGCTGATGTAGGTACGTCTGTGACAAGCTACGGGGGGATCTGCTGAGCAAAGTGTCGTTGTCATCCACGTAAATAGATTCCGCAGTTTACAGCACTTTCAAGCCAACTGTGGCTGGATATGGGGGGGGTGGCGAGCTGTTATGAGCTTGATACGCTTCTCGTTCAACGACCCCGAGGGGTTGCCAATGGTCCACACCCCTCTTCGCGAGAACCAGGTGTGAGAGTTAAGAACCTCTCTCAGCAGCAGATGTTGATTTTAATAACACTTTTGAAATCAAGGCAGGAGTATGTAGTGTCACCAACATAGGCAACGCGTTACTACCTCAAGGATGATCCATGAGTGGCGAATATCCACGACCTCCTGATCCCACGTCAAGCTCTTGTCTCCGGGAAAGGTGCTGTTAACCGCGTTACGGCCGCCCGAGTACTATATGTTTCCCCTGCCCCGAAGATTGAACACCATATCTTCCTCTTATGCCACAAGAAAAACGCCATCTCCCGCCCGCCCCAAAGGCAAAACCCTACCTTCTCTCTACCACAAAGACAAAGCGACATCTCCCTTCTGGCCCGAACACCGGGCTCACCGCGTTCATGGTGAAAATTGGCTCACGGTACAATCCATCAGCCAGAGAAATCGTGTCGCCCTGGCCCGCTAGGTCTAAGGCGTCGGCAAGTGACATGGGGTTCCCTGTCCGGGTCGACCTGGTATTCCGTACCGGTAGACGACGTGGGGGACGGCCCGGCTGGTGACGAAGAGTCTAGGTGGAGGGGGAGGTCGAATCCACGGCGGAGAGGAAGGCGCAACATGTTCGATACTAGGTTGGTCAGCTGGGGCAGGCGGTGATTAGTTAATAGCCGATAGATTCCTTCCACGTTAGGCGTGTAGCAGACGTTTCGGAGCTCGCAACATGAGGAGCTCAGTATCTCACCCGATACAGTACCTCCAAGGCATTCGTTCGCCCAACCCGACCGACAGTTCTACGCGCTCTAGTCTAGTTAGTGCTATTACTAAAAAAATATACTAGTACAATGATTAAGCTGTACGAGGTTGTCACAAATGATTGGTAGTTGTCAATCATTTGTTTGCCCTCAGAAACGCACCCTTTACCGCGGTATGACATAAGGGCATAGAACGCATATGTCATAGCATATGCTGTGGAGAAAACGGGAGACCCTCCGCTCGCTCGAGACATATTAAACGTCCTGAACTGAGCACCGTCACAAGAATCTCGAAGAACACAAAATCATCATTTTGCCAGAATGTCAACTCGAACGGGAACCGAAAACAACATACCGGAATAATGTCAAAATCCAAGAACCGATCACCAACAAGGACGTCGAATTCCAGAACCAGTGTTCAACAGCCTCCATTCTGGAAACACGTCAAGGAAACCGCCATTGGGAATCAAGTAGAACGTCAAGTCGATCCTAGATTTAACGGGAGATAAATGCCTACATCTTGTCTGCGTCTCTACGTTTTCCGGATCGTTCGCAACCATATCGGGCACATTGGTGACTCAACAGAAGAACGCATCAGCACACGCGACACAAGGAAAGAACGCGAATTTATTATATAACTTGCTAAGGTCTTGTTGTTCAAGTCGTATTGTGTGATCGTCTTTCGTTTCCAAAACTTGTTGTTGCCAGTTCGTTATATCGTTCCGTTTTGATTGATCTTGATTAAAAGAACATTTATAGTATCCGATTGATTGCGCTACACAATAATAACGCCTGCACCACCAAATAATGTGTCTTCTCTACAGTGACAAAGCTTCCACCTGCTCCCTTCCGTGGAGGTTCCTGAGAGCTTTCGTCTAGTTCGGAATGTTCCACGGAACTTTAAGCATAAAGTTAAATGACGCGGCAAACCCGGCGCTAGAGGTAGTGAAAGCTCTTGCGGCAGGACCCTCACCTCGCGGGTAGACGCGACCACCCCGGTTCGTGGACGTAGAAAATGACAGGCATAAGGCACACCTTCTCAGCACCTTGGGAAACGTCGAATATCACGCAACAATCACTCGGGTTTGCCTACGTTCAGTTGGGGCTTAAAACGTGATTTTTGGCGTTCGAAAAGGTACTTCCAAAGGCTACCGTTTCTATTTCGACTTCGAGTACGTTTTGTTGATTATGCGTCATCTTTGACTTCCCAAAGATACACAGCAAGTCTGCTTGTTCCCGACGGTGGACCATAGACTTTAGTGCTATGTCGACGAAATGGCGGATTCCCACCCACCTGGGGTGATGCTCGGCGAAATACGATGGTTCCAAACTGCGGCATCGAGTCCACACTCCGCCCAGCGCGTCCACCGCGGTCAGCGGCCGTCCATTGTAGATCTTGGGACCAGAAAACCCGACGAAAGGGCGCGCCGATGAAAACGAGCGACGGGAACTGCGGCCGTCATTGATTGTATTGGTACAGGGGCTTGCGATAACTCCCTGGCGTGTCGTTCGGCTGGAGGTCAAGCATTTGCAATGCCTCTATTGACTATTTCGTGCGTACACTGACGCATGCTACGGTTCAGAGATGTACGCATCCTTTTTCTTCCGGGGCGCCTCTGCCTCGATTGAGGGGCTCTATGCACAAACCACACCCAAAACCCGTTTTGAAAAATACGAAACTGCCATCAGATTCTGAGTTCAACAATCCCCTGGCCTCTAGGTGCACGCACACAAGAAAACGCACAACAACAAGAGAGCGATATTCCGACTAATTTGGGTCAGGAAGTAAATCCCGTAAAAATCCAGAAAAAATAAAAAGATGCCTAAACGTGCTACACCATATCGTAGGGCGCGCGTCTAATACAACTTGAAATTTCATGTGGCCGAGGACACGATAGGAGGTGGGTCACTTGGGGATCATATGTTCTTAGTGCCTCGGGGTCGATCGCGCCAGTGACCCCACCCAAGTATTCCTTTTTTGCGACGTCTTGAGCTCTGTCGTGTGGTGTTAAACTTTTTGCGATCTAGGAAACCGCAATGTGAATGAGTAAGTGCTACAACTACCGACTGCGCCAAAATAATTTGGTAATGAAGCTGTTTTTAGTTGTTCTACACGACAGCCCCCCCAACGTTTCCTTAACGAAATCGCCCGCTTCAAAACCAGCTCCTGGTCGTATTTCCTGAAATACGGTGTGCCTCAGCACCCCGACGTCATCGATCGACAGACCTTTGCACACAAGAAAACATATGGATACTTTTCTTTCAATAGTATCCTTCCCTGTGTCGAGCAACCATGAAACGCTCGCTAAAGAAAATCGCTGGTTTTGGGGGGAGCTATCGTAGAGTCAGTCTTTTGACCGTGAAGTGCGCAGTCGCTCGCGCGGGTGGCCCAAATACGGTCGTGAAAACGGGGGTATGGTAGTACAATGGACGCGTGCCACGATAGAGGTGCACCACACTTTCTCTGAGTTTCCTCAATTTGGGAGCTGAAGACCTCTCCAAAAAAAAAAGATTAGGGGAAAACTAGAAACTGCTCCGGTACCGGATGGAAAATATCATGGGGCCTAGATATACAGTAAGAACCAGGCAAAAAAAACACCCTATTTTCGATGATTCTGGGTTAAGGGTCCCGTCTTTCAGAAACCATTTTAGACGAAAAGTACTACCTCCTTCGTAGCACGTGTCAATGACACTACGTCGTACAACACCGTAGCCTTGGTCCGATAGAAAGGTCACGCTAAGATAGGGGAGAGAGGCAGGTTTGACCTCTCAAAATGTTATTTAACTCCTATAGGTCCATGGAGAGGCTGTCGAAGGCGTTGGGGCGGGACCACGCTTTTTTTTGAAAAATCGATGGCCCTTTCAGTCCATGAGTACTTGGAGCATGTACATTGGGTACAGTAGACCAAGAGACCGCTGCGGGGGAAGGGACATTTGCAGGGTGTTATCTTTAACATTATTTTAAAGAAAAGACCAAGGCTACGGTAGGGGGGATGTTAATACGCCCCCCTTTTTCACCAAAAGATTTGAACAACTCGCATGAGTGACTCTGCACCTCACTTGCACGAAAATACTTTACGCGATATGCTTGGCGCAGCCTGGCTAATTATTGCGACGCGGATTCACGTCGATGTATTAACATAGCTGTAAAAAAGTCTAATTAAGACCGCAAAGGAAGAGGGGGTCACCCACTAGCGCGAGTGACTTCGGGATACTGGAAAATACTGCTCCAAAATGGACCCCCCTATCGTAGCATTGGTCAAAATCGCGATAGCGTCTGCGCTGTTAATCCTGATTTTTTTGCTTACTTTCTCCCGATATGCACCGCCGCGAATTGTTTGATATGTGTTCGCGTCTTTCGGCGAGTGACGGGGCCTCTGGCGCTAGTGGTCCTGCTTTGGCGCTGACAAAGGGGATCAATCGTAGGACAATTATCTAATACACCGGACGAGCTCCGGGTCAGTATCACGTACCGTGTATTCAAGATTTCGGCGCTGATGCGCACCGCTTAGTTGAATACAGTCCAAGACTAACGCACCAGGAGAGAGTGAACGGGATCCGCACATTACACCGCCGCGAATTGTTTGATATGTGTTCGCGTTTTTCGGCGGGTGACAGGGCCTCTGGCGCTAATGGTCCTGCCACGCAGCTGAAAAAGCGGATCAATCGTAGGACAGTTATCTAATACACCGGGCGAGCTCCGGGTCAGTATTGTATACAGTCTATGCAAGGTTTCGGCGCTGATGCGCACCGCTTAGTTGAAAATAGTCCAAGACTAACGCACCAGGAGAGGGTGAATGGGATCCGCACATTTTAACAGCACAGTACGCCGTGAGAACGTTCGTGTGTGTTTGCCTAGTAGTAGTCCGGTTAGCCCTAGGGTAAGCTCCGGCTCTAGGTCTGGGCCTAGCTCACTAGTTTCATTATTAGCTGTTGCACTGGCGCAGCAACGGCCGCACAGAGAAAACGCCACGCGTTGTCCTCGGCACGGTAGTTGTAGGCAGGAACCACCCACCCCGGCCGATTTCGGTCACTCCGTACCTCTGTTCATGTTGCAAGGGTCTTCATTATCTACACAAAATTCTTGGGTTTTCCCACTATCCCATGGGACAATTAACCAGGGAAGTCCCATGGCAACCCATGGGCCTCCCGTGGGCATCCGATGGGCATCGCATGGACATGCTGTGGACATCCCGTGGAATCCCACAGGACCTACCGTGGGTACCCCGTGGGTATCCCACCTCCCACGGGTATCCCATGGGTATCCCACTTCCCACGGGTATCCCGTGGGCATCCCATGGCCCGTCCGTGAGCATCCAATGCGCATCGCAGGGGTATCCCGTGGAATATCGTGGGAATCCCGCGAACATGCCGTGGACATTCTGTGGGCATCTCGTGAGCATCCGATAGACGTCCCGTGGGCAGTTCCATGGATAGCCCGTGGGCATCCCATGGGCATCCCACGGGCGATCGTGGAGATCTTATGGGCATCTCATACGTACCACAGGGGGTGCCATGAAACACCTCGCGGGCATCCCATGAGATACCCATGGGATGCCCCACGGGATGCTTATGGGATCCCATGGGACGCCCGCGAGGTGTCTCATGGGATTCCCATGCTACCACATGGGATGCCCATGGGACACCCGTGGGATAACCGTGGGACGCCGACGGAATACCCACGGGGTGCCCACGGGATGCCCACGGGATGCCCGTGGGATACCCATGGGAGACCCACGATGTCCCATAGGGTGCTCATAGGATAACTGTGGGATAGCCATGGTACACCCACGGGATGGCCGTGGGACGCCCAACGGATGCCCATGGAATACCCAAGGGATGCCCATGGGATGCGGGTGGGATGTCCCATGGTGTATGCATGACATGCCTACGGGATGCCAAAGGTAAAGTGTCCTAGGGAACATCGGGACAAAACAAACGAATGTATCTCACATGGAATGCCCACGGGATGCCCATGGGCTGCCCATGGGATGTCCACGGGATGCCTATAGGATGCCATCGGGTGCCTACGAGATTTCTCATGGGATACCCATGATATGTCTACTGGGTGCACGTGGTGAGATATTCCGCGGGATATCACGAAAATACGCCCAACCTGCCGGCAGGTGTACTCTTTGGTAGCCCGTCTTGTTTCCTGCAACGTTCTATGTAACGTCCTTGCAATGTTATATATGTAACTTTTATGTAACGTTTTTCTGATGGTGATGGTGGTAAGCTGATTACTCTGTACTACGATCAACTTCCCGATACCGGTAAGTTGATTGTTATATACAGTATGCTGGCTAGAAAGAATAAAGCCCTACTTATTTCGCCGCATGTAGTAATTATCCGCATATAGACATATGATGCTTAGTTTGCTCAATATCGTGGCTAAGAATCAAGTAGATGCTGATGGACTGCAAAGTTCATGTATTCTACTATCGTCAACGGTCGAACGACTAAGGAAATCAATAATTGGGAACGCCTTCCCTTCACCGCGATAAGCGGAGGATGGGGATAGATTGGGCGAAATCCCTAGCCCGCACGGCCCTTGCATGCCACAAATGATGCGCTTCTGCAAACTGCACCCGCCTTTGCCTGTTGTGTCTCGCTGGACGTCTGGCTGACGGGCGTGAGCTGCTGCTGAAATTACCACGTGTGTCCCTCACAAGAGTCGTCGTAAAGTCGAAAGTGGGAATAGCGTGAACATCTGTGGGCGGGGGGGGCATTTTAGTAGGGGTAGGTGAAGCTGGGGGTTATCCGACATAAAGGGGTATGGGGGAGGGGCGGCGTACACATTTCTTTCCTACCTTGGTCATTTGACCATTGACCATATGCATTCATCTCGAGACCGGCTACCGTGTTTCTACTCCTAATAGCGTCCACCTTCAACGTCTGGGTCCGCTCATTACGTGCTTTCTATGTATCTCGAAAACCGATCTTACGTGTCTTATCTCCTTCCTGTTTGGACGTCGGTGCCCAATACCAAGGCTACTAGGGGATGCTAATACACCCCCCTAATTCATTACCGGGTCTGAGCTATCATACTCGCACCAGAGTCGTTGTCCTACGATAGGCCCCCCAACGATTCTTTAGCGAAACCGCCGGTTTTGGAACCAGCTCCCGGCCGTACCTCCTGAAATACGGTGCCCCTTGCCACCCCGACGTCATTATTCAATATGGTCTATTGCAAACAAGAAAATATATATATAGACCTGATTCAATAGCAATCTTATTCATGTTAAGCAGCCACGAAACGTTCGCTAAAGAAAATCGCTGGTTTTGGGGGGGGCTATCGTAGAATCAGTCACCAGTGACTCAGTACCTTGCTGACCAAAATACTCCACCTAGACGTAACGCGTTTTGCGCAGCGCAGCGGCGCAGTGCAGCTAACTACTCCGTTAGGGATTCGTATCGGTACGAAAGCCGAAGGCCGCAACGCCAGGGAACAGGGGGGGTCACTCGTGCGAGCGACCCCGAGCCATTGGAAAGAAAACATCACGGAAGTGACCACCTTATTGTGGCGTTGATCCCAGCATATATCTCCAAGGATAGCCGCGATTGCTCTCTTGCTACTATCTAGTCTCTGTTTCAGCATATATTCGTCTATTTTCGTCATCTCCTCCTCCGACACATTCCGTTCCTCCTTATAACAAAGTTCACATTCTCCCACTATTACGTTTTCACTGTCGTCTGCGTTGCCACAAGGGCACCTTTTTGCGCGTTCTTCCTCCTAATCTAACTCTGCTACATGCAGGGGTACCTCTTTCTTCTCTCTGGCAGGCCCATGTCCCCTAAAAGACCACGCAGTGTCTACGTTTTCGCATAGTCAGTTGGGCAGTGTAATACGTCCCTTCCTGTATCTTCCCTTTATTTAGGTAACCCCCTTCCCGGTACAGTATATGAACGTAGGTGCGTCAGAAAGAAAAGATCGTGGTTCAGACGGGTTACAGAGATACTTCACAAGAGAAGAAGTAAATATACATGTGTAGCTAAACTTGAGAATTGAATGGCAGCAGGGGCATACATAATAGTGATTGCATTTATGTAGTACAGGGGAGAAGGTATGCGAACCATTATTGTTATGCTGTAGAATTGGATATGGGAAAACGAGTACGCGCCTAAAACGAGGTGGGGAGAAGGAGTAGTAGTAAACTTATTTAAAAATGGAGATGAGGCTGATCCGGGGAACTATCGAGGGAAAACGCTATGAAGCACCGTACGTAGACAAAACATTCTGCAAGATTTTCAACGATAGAATGGGAAAAATGTTGTATGAAGGGCGAAGCATTTAGCGAAGGGCAAGCAGGGTTTAGGCCAAACCGTATTTGCGTAGATCATGTGCACACATTAGGTAAGATAATTCAAGGTAGGCAAGACGCCGGACTAACGACGTACTGTACTGTTTCTTCCTAGAGATGTACAAGAGGCCTATGACACAGTATGGAGGAATGGGTTGTGGAAGATGTGGGAAGTTGGAATCAGAGAAACGATGTGAAGAGTGATGAGAACGATATGACAGAATGTGCGAGAGGTGCTGTGATGCTGGACGGGGAAATATCGAGATATGTTGATATTTTACAAGGAGTTGCCCAAGGATGTACACTATCACCTATCCAAGGTAAGGGTAAACCACAAGTAGGCACGATGGATGCGATCTTAACAGACCCGCACATTGACACTAGGATTGAAATGTGAATTCTGATTAATGTAATTGTACCAACGTTAGAGTATGCAGGAGAAATATGATAAGGGAACGCGAAGTTCGTAAAACAACTGGAAACAATGCAGATGACAGCAGCTAAAAAGATACTAGGATGCTTAAGTACAACGAGTAGTACAGCATTAAGAGCAGAACTAGGAATGTACCCTCCTAAAACAAGTAGAGGCGTAAGAAAGTTGAAATGACAATGTCAAGTAAAGAATATGCCAGAAAAGAGGTTGCCAGCCATACATAGTTGATAGGGCTGTATGAGAGAAACAACAAGAGGACTAATTGGATCAAGATGGGATAACGTCGTCGAGAAACGGTGGAAGGATTTAGGGGGAGACCAAGAAGACGTACTGTCTATAAAGAAGTTTGGCGACTAAAAGACAGAAATAAACGAAATATTAGAAGAAAAGTAAAGGCTAGCGTTAAGAAATAAGGTGAACGAGGGGAAGCACTTAGAGATATACGGGGGGTTGAGGGAAGATATTGAGACGAAAACGTATCTTCCCGGCCCAATGGTTTACGCCAAAAGCTGAAACTGCGGTTTCGTGTAGGGGACCTGGACCTACCAGAGAGAGAAAGAGATACACCATTAGTCGGGAGGAGGAAGACGTGTGGCTACAAATATGTGCCTGTGTGGCACAACAATAGAGTAGGACTCACATGCAGTAGGAGAATTCATGCGAAATATATATAGAGGAACGGGATGCGTTAGAGGAGGAGATGAAGAAATTAGACGTGTGTGACATGGAAGAGTTTTGTAGATTATAGGGTAGCGAGAAAACCATCAGTATCCTAGGAGATAGATGGTGGCCGCAGACGGCGAAACAGAACGGGGATAGGATGAACAAACCGTTTCTACGTATTTAATATATGGGAGAAGCGTCATGAGCGCCCAAGTGTTGAAGGTGTCTCTCTATTAGGTTCTCCGTCTCGAAAGGGATGCGTGGTCAATGCTTAAATGCCCAAGGCAAGCAACAAATGAGTACACTCCCCCCCGGTACCTATCGTCATGTCATGCCCCATTCAGCTTCTTTCTTGGCGCTAGCCTTTTTCTTGCTTCTGTAATCGAGTTTTCTTTGTCTTGTACGCCTCTAAATTTTTCTCTTAGGACAATATTTCTTCTTGCTTTTCCCTCTTATAATATTAATCAACTATTAAGCCTACGGTAGAACGGGTTCGCCCCTTTTCGATACCGAGGTTCAGCCGCGCACGCGCACTCGAATTGCTCCGTACCTCACTGAGAAAGCGACCATACATACAGAGGCGATTAGCTTGGCGCAGCGTACCTAACCTCGCCATTGCGGATTCATTTCGCGAAAGTATAAAACAGCACGATTTCAGGCGTAGAACCGCCAAGGGTAAGAGAGGTCGCGTACGTGAGTGAGTGGACCCAAGCCACTGAAAAAAAAGGGCCCAGACGTGATCCCGTTAAACCGTTCTTCGGTGTGGTAGGTTGTGCCGTTGTCGAAGTCCTGCGCTATCATTCCACATTATTCCAGCTCTCACGTTGGTTATTTTCTCTGATAGAGCCCTATCGGTCATTGCTCTTTTTCGGCATGTCTTCTGTAATATATTGCCTTTGCAACTTTCTCAAGTGTCTACCAGCGCTTGCTTCAAGCGCGGATACCTTCCAGTTCTGCTCTCAGTCCTGTACTTCTCGCCGTATTTGACCACCCTTGTATTGTTCTGCCTCTGCCATATATACATTTTCCAGCTTTTTTACGAACTCCGCGTTCCCTTGCTATGATTGCCCGCATGTTCTAACTTTGGTACACTCACATTTTTCTTAACACGCGTAGCCTAATCCTAGTGTCAAAGATGTGAATCTGTCAGGGTCACATCAATCTTGCTTACGTGTGCCTCACCTTTTCCCATTTACCTTTGCTGTGCGTGCACCCCAAGATCAGTATTTTGAGGTCTGGTGAGAAGGAGGGGGAGGGGGCAGTAAATATCGTGCCATGCGTGGCGGCAGTCCGCACCACCATAGACCGTCGCTTCCATACAACGTCGATATCGATCACGTCGGTTGTTCATGGACCAGGCAGACAATGCTTACACGGGAAAGGAAAGCCCTTCGCGATCAGAAAGTGCTCCCATCGGCCCGCCGGGGTGTCCGAGGGGGTGGTGCGTGCTATGGCCCAACTGGTTCACCAGGAGTGGCGATACGGCCGAAGTGGTTTGGTGGATGGATACGCACAGCTCCTGTCAAAAACGAGGTGATCTCTCGAGGATATAATAGCGCGCGGTAGCTCTTCGTGGGGCGGGCATAGGGGGGCGGTCCTTCCTGTCGCGTCCGTCGCCGCGGATATGCTGGGCCAGCCATATGCCCTTCGGAGTGCTGAATATACCCCAGTCGATATTTAGTCTGGGCGGGGCGCCAGTTATGAAGATATCCTCTGGGCACGGCTGTGAGCTGAAACTAGGAGTCCGCAAGCCGTTGTCCGTTACAAGCTGTATGCACAGCCGGGGTATTGGGTTGGTCGCGGGATGGTTAGTGGTGTATAGTGAAAGGCCTGACCCAGTGAGGAGTATTCACAACTCAAACTACATATCACCCTTCTGACCGGCGACCTGCCGCGGGGGGTTGGGGTATCATCCTGGCTGCCCGAGGCCGCGCTGCTGAGCTACTACACCTGTTACGGCGGATGGGGGCATGAAGTTTGTTGTCTGGGTGCAGATATCGTGGGCATCGTACAATACCGACACAACAATATTGGTTATGCAATGTGCTGGCGTGTGACACCGTGAAAAGTTAAACCGAGATTGACTTTGCACCGCGATGCGTTACGTGATATGACGCGTACGCATGTTGGACTTATGATTTAACTATCTACCGCGATGCTGTCCTGCCGAGCCCTCTTGTTATGGTTCGACGCTTTCTTCCGCTGCCACAACGCGCCGGTAGTTCCTGCCTGGTACGATAGTATCACCATACCCCCATACTGCCACTTGTATTGACACTATGTTTGGCATAGCACTGTAGGCTTGACCACACAAGGTCAAAGTGACTTACTGGTCTCGTGGATTGTACTACATAACAACCAAAGCATATGATATTATCAGTTAATCGAATATTGGCGGCTTCTAGGCGCTGATCTCCGGGGCTCTCCTCGTGCCCCAGGACAAGTTTATCTGAGGACACTCTATGACAGGCGTTCATAATATTCTCCAGCGCGCAAACGCCCGAAAAACGATACGTGCGAAAACGCCGAGATTCGTGCCCGCGAAGCATCCTCTCTGTTGGATATACACAACTAGTAGCGCTACCCACAAAAATATTGCGTAGTTTCTGTAAACGAGCGACCTAGGACATTGTGCTATGTAATGTGATATGTAACTTACACATTACCACACGAGCGGACGGACCTCCGCGTTTAGAACCGAAGTGGCACACGGTGCGTAAGCTGTGGTCACATCTACGTGTTACAACGTGAGAACACGAGCCGACCTTGAGCAATGTGGGCGATACCATGGCTTCGTGGAAATCGAGGGAGAGTGACCTGATCCTTGGCAACGTGGGCGACAAGGTGGCTTCGTGGAATGCGAGGGAGGTGGCCCGACTATTCGCAACCTGGGCAAACCCGTGACGGTGTGGAATATGAGGGAGTGGCCTAACTTTGTGCAAGCTGGGCAAGGTGTGCGCCGGCATTTTTATGCGGCAAATAAAGGGTTGGCCAGACCTTGCACAAAGTGGGCAAGGTAGGCGCCGATGTGTCCTTGTAGCATGCGAAGGGATGGCCAGGATTTGCGCAAAGTGGGTGATGGGAGGATCTTTAGCATTTCAAAGGGGGGATGGGGCCTCGAACAAAGTGGGGGAAAGTGCAATGATTTTGCAGCGCGACGGGACGACGCGACTTATAGCACCTTCAGGCGGAAAAGTGACGCTTGTTGAGAGATTGCTCCACAAGCTGAGGTCACAAAACTATTCCCGCATAGTACGGCATTCGCGTGTACGCTGTAGTCGCTGACTGGAAGACTGTCGCCCTGTGTGTTGGATGCAACTATCTTTGTTGACAGACACACGCGTCTGTCGAAGTTCACACTGCACGAAATAACATCCACCCGGTTCCATCAATGGTGTTGCCAACACACACACCGATATGCTTTCGCCGCGAAGAGATGACAAGGTCCAAACGAAAAAACTACCAGGTAAAGCCGTTCTGGCAAGGAAAGCAGGGGTGTCATTACAGGCGACTGTACACTGGCAAACGGTAAGAACCCACACATGGGACACAGACAAGTATGCAGCCGACCACCGGGTGAGAATAGTGATTTACCCGTCGCTTTGTCAACTCTATTTTGATGTTGTCTGTGCGGTTTGTCGTGTTGATGGACAACAGCGGCGACTACCGAGACAGGGAATAAAAACTAGGACATCGCGCTCTCGGCCACGTGTAACATGTCAGGTCAGCAATCTCGGAGATCGACAACGCACGCGGATAAGGATGTACGGTATTCGATCATTCGATCTCGATTTACGCGTCTCCCGCAAAGGGCGCGCACAAGGAAAGTTACCCCGCACCCCACACTACCCCCCCTCCTCCCCCCCCTCCCCGTAAGGCCGAAGATTATATTTTTCCTGGTCATTTCTTGGCTTTTCTTGTCTCAACTTTGGTCTCAATGCCAACGCTTGCGTGCTTGGGTTTACTACACGTGGACGTTCTACAATACCAATAGATAGGTTGAGATACTCTAGGTAGAGGAAGTAATAATCTATGATGAATGGGTTGGCGACGCCTGTGGAGCTATGATGCTTGGAGACAACCCCCCCCCAAATTGCCTCAAAACAAAAACTAAAGATCTTGCTTCTCAAACGCTTGCTTCTTGCTTGCTCCTCAATGCTTCTGCGACAAGTCTACGGCAGCCTTTGGCGACCGTCTGAGCGTGACTCGTCAGAGCGCGACTCCTTTGACTCCTCCGACCCCCCCTTCTGCTGTGAGACCTTACGGCGTGCTACGGGAGCTCTGACAACCTTCCCGTTCTTCCGCTGTGAGACCTTTCGGCGTGCCACGGGGGACCTGACAGCCTCACCCTTGCCTTTTCGCAGCTTTTGAAGCCACCGCCGCCTTTTCTGCCTCGCTTTCGTCAAAGCTGTCTTTGAATCTCACAGTCTTGGCATCTCTTTTGCTCAGAGCCAACGAAGTGGCATGCCCCCCTTCTACGTGGTGGGAAATGGAGAACTTCCACGCCCCACTCTACAGAGTTGCAAAATAAGCATTTTTGAGGAGTGTACGTCGGTGCATGGTGTAGATGGCGTGCTCTTCCACGCCACTTTCAGGCCTATAGTCTAAAGCAATGAGTTTTTTTTGCGCGTTCCACGTGGGCACGAGAGGATACTATAATACCATATAGGTGGAACAGTTCTGAGGTGCGGCTTTCCCGGTGTATTGGGTTCTGCAACCCACGTTTTGGCCTTGCCCTCCTCCTTTCCTGAGCCGTCGCCGAAGGTGTGCCGGCAGCAGCAAATGGACTCCGAGCCATCCGCTCGCTTTCCGCAGACACACGTTCTAGCCAAGCCGTCTTATCGAAGGGGGTCGGTAAGCGAGCTTCCCCCTCCACGGAGACTGTGCTCATCGTGACTGACCACTCTCTCTTTCCGTCTCTTCTGCGGTACGCAGGGCGCCGCAATATCCGTGATCACGTCGACCTCAGAGGCTACGTGGATTGCAGCAACCCCCCCCCCCCCTGAACTGGGCCCCCTTAATAAAATATACTTCAGTGTAGGATTGTTTTATGAAGGAAATTGCGTTTTAGGGTTGTATTATATTAACCCTCTGGTACAAGCTACACTGTAGTTCCAATGAGAACCGCCGACCAATACATGAGCCATATCCTTGAGGACACACACCCAGTAACACGCGCGACCGGAGTATCACACAGCTGGCACAGATGAGTTTCAACAAAATCTTCGATCTCACCAGCTGGATGGAGTGTATTTATATTTTCATAAAATATACAGGAAATTGCATGGCGTTTGGGAGGGGGGTATGCCCCCCCCCCCCTCCTGAGAGACGTAAATATATTGTCTTCGGCGTGAGGTGTCGGATTTGGTTTTGTGCACCCTTGGACCCGCTGCAAGCATTCACCAAAACACTTTCCCCCTCACTTGAATATGGAGGGTGCAAGAGATCAACACAGAAGGCACCGGATATAAATTAGGCAAAGAGGCTAGAGCCTATAGCACGCGAACACCAGGAACAACATCTAGAGATGCATGGTTGGGGGTTCAACTTTAACGAGGAATTGAAACACAAGATCGTCGTTTTTTTCCTTATCTCACAAAAGGGTTTCTCGGGAGGAGAGTAATCCGATGGTGCTTCACCCGTAATATTGATCGGTTACAGTTTTTTTTCCCCATCCGCCGGAGAGGATGAAAAAAAGAAAAGGCCTGTTCGTTCCAAATCATGGACCCGGCCGCGCCATTGCGGCCGAGGGGCCGGCTCTACTCACCCAGTGATGAGAAGAGAGGAATGAAAAGTGTTTGAACGACCCAAAGATGGATTTACGAGAAAGCGCTTTTAAAATAATTATTGCTGCAATGCATTGTAGGGGGAACCTTGTAGGCCTCTGCCAGAAAGAAATAGGTATAATATCAGTAATTGGGTGGAGATATAACGCTAGGGTTAGCAGCGCACATGTGTCCCTGCCTGTGGCGCACAGCAATAGAGTAGAACTCGCACAGAGCGAACGGATGCGAAAGGCACAAGAACGAACGGGATATAGTTGCGGAGATGAGAAAAGTAGAAGGAAATGGGACACGGAAGCTGAAAGAAAACGGGGCAGGGAAGAACTTTTGTACCGTGGATAGTGGCAATAAAAATGCCGCTATATTCTGTATCTAGCGTGGAGAGATGGCGGTCAAGGATGGCGGAAGAGGAAGGAGATCACATAATACTCTAAACAGTTATTTAATGGCAATATATAAGGCAAAAGCGTGCTGCACGCCCAATCGTGTGGGCGGTGTCCATGATTGGGAGCAGGGGCGGTGCTCCGTCTCGAAAGGCATGCATAGTCAACGGTCAGATGAAAGGCTAGCGACGAATTAGTAGTCGTCCCTTCACTGAATCATACTAAAACCTCCCGCTTCCTTGCATGAACATGTGTAGGAAGACCGGGCCCAATTGGTGTGCCGTACAAATACTTGTATCGGCTTTTGTTGCTGGCCGGGGCCACATGCAGGGCGGGACGTCATCCACCCGGATGTAGGCACTGGGCGCGCCGATGAAGTTCTGGCCGTCCACGACCGCGGCTGGATATTTCGTTCAGTTCGTGGGGGTGAGGGAGTCTCGCGAGCGGACGGAGCTGTTCACGTCCCAACCTCTATTATACCGGCAGCTGCTTCTATTGCAACGTTCTGCAATTAAGTTTGGTTGATGAAGCAGGCCAAAGAAACGCCCGATATTGCGTCCAGGGAAAAACACTGCTTCGTGGGTGTGTGGTGGCCCATGGAGCGCGCACGGTGAACGCCAAGGGTAAGCACATGACTCTCGAAAGCGGCAACTCGGGAGCGGTGGTCCGCCAGTGTAGTATGTCCTACTTCGTGTACCTGTTCTCCCGAACGCTGCAAACGCTACGATTGCCACTGATGATCAGCATATTGCTATATAATCCCCATTATATCAACATTGACGTAACGCTCGCAAGCCCGATCGCAGATATATGTGCTAGGCTGTTTGGGGCATGTTCGTCTGTGGCAGGAGCCTAAAAATTGCGACAATGATCGCAAAGCGAGCCAGGTGGTCAAGTTTGTTATGGAGAGGACCGGGTGTTCCTAACGCGACGAGTGGTATACTCCACACAATGAACTGCGTTGGCAACTGTTAATCCCAGTCGAGCGCCATCCAGTGTCCCCCCCATCTCTGCGGGAGAATTATGATGACACTCTTGTTTGTTTCTCGTCATGAAGGATGCCTAAGCGACTCGTCCCAAGTTCTTCCACTTGGAATGATTTCCAACACACCGCCTATCTCGCGGTCACTAATACAACAATGCATAGATACTTCTTCAGGCTTTACGCTTCTCACTATTTTCTCATCAAGGCCACCTAAGCAGCCCGGTCCGAAGCCTTTGCTAAGGCACCCACGAACACTATTTATTTCCTTCCGCCCCCCTGCACACCACAGTCCGTTTATCATACGGTCACACCAGGAGCCAGCCCTGTGGATGGATGCTCTCTTTTAGGCACCACCGCTAGAAACCAGCAATTCTTTACAGCTAGCCCGTGTCCAACAACAACGAACTACATTGAGTCCGCACCGCACATTCACCCACACGTCACAACATGCTAGAAAATCAAAAACAAAAAAGGAAAATAAAAATACTAAAAAAGGAAAGAAAAACACACACACCTAAACAAAAATCGAACCACATCTCCGCAGTGTAATGAATAATTGTTGCTGTTATAACGCTCCTAAACTAGGCGACCGTCAACCTAATTCCTTGATCGTATTGATCTGTAGATCGTATTGATCTGTGGATCGTATCCATCTGTAGATCGTATCCATCTGTAGATCGTATTCATCTGTAGATCGTATCCAGCTGTAGAACGTATCCAGCTGTAGACTATAGCGAATCTATCTATTTGTAGATAGTTCGGATTCATCTGTTTTGGACCGTATCGAGTCCATCTACACGTCGACTGGATAAACACTTGAGACGGCCACTGCTATGTACCGACCATCGACAAAATTGATCACTTTGAGCACCTACTTCTAACGTCGCATGTCTTCGTCAATCAATGCGGAACACACGACTGAGCACGTGGCAGCCGCTTCATGACTTCACTACCCATTTAGGTATAAAGCAGCAGTTCTGGCCCTTACGGGTCGATGAAAGGAACCCCGGGAACCTCTGGGCAATCGGCCATCCAGCTAGCGTCAATCTCGTCGTCGTCCCTTCACGCATCACGAGAGCGCGGGGGTGGGAAGGGGGATACATTTTGTTAGCCGAGTACATCATGCCGAGCATGTATGTGTGTCAGCGGTGACGGTGTAGCGGAAGTTACTGGGGTTCCGTATGGGGCGGAAAATCCACCAGTACTACTGTAATCCAGTTACTGACGAGAATCAACACTCGCCAACGTTGCCATGGCTTGCCTTAGCACGATGTGCACTTCGCGAAAACGTCTCAGGCGACAAAAAAGTTCTGATCATGTAGGCAAGCGGTCATCATGCAATACATTTGACATGGTGTTATACCATGGATACGATACGAACATCAGAGTGCATGTAGGAAGAACGCGGCACTTATGGCTTGCTGTGTACCCGGCTCGACTGGAGGAGGTGCCGTGAACTTTTCGAAAATACCAACACTGTATTGGAAGCTGCTATCGACTTCACTCCTCTGTCGAGTAAGGAAGGCGCTACGACCGGGTTGCCATACTTAGCGCAAGGTCTGCTGCGGCACTCACCCTTTCTCCTGAACGTCGCAGTCACCCGCGCAGGTGTTTTCGCAGATGATTCCCTGGGGGTGTACCATGGACTTGATCGATCCAACGCCGTTGTTATCGAAGTTGTTGCCGTACACCTGATGAGGGAAGGAAGAAAGATCGATTAAAAAAATGTGCGACGGGGTACACGTAAATTTGGCTTGGTTCCGTTTGGTTCAAGGAGGACATTTCGGTCAGTGGGCAGAGTACAAGCAAACAACATGGCATTCTGCGTCAGGACTAGATGGCGCTGACACCTCCTTCAGTGGGCAATTTGAAAGCGTTAAACAAGAGCATGCGGTGTAAGCATGCTCACGAAGTGTACATTAAACATACCAGGTACCTGGTATACGGTGGCTGTACATACAGACCACAAACATAATGCTGTGGAAAATTATCTGATGTGCGGTGCAAGCATTGTGAAGGGTAAATAAACTCACGTTGTTGTTGACACCGTAGGTGAATCCGTCGATGACGTGCCCTCCCAGCCGGACGCCAGCTCCGTCACAGTTGGAGCCGGAGTTATACCTGAACACCGGCGAACACAAGCAAGGCGTTCAACGTGTCAACTTGTGCGCATGAGTACATGAGAATATTTACCTGGTGTACTATTTCTACAGTACAGCATTTCTGAATTTGCCATCCAACGATGTGCCGTATGGGCTTCAACGCCAAATATCCGTAGACAACTAGGGAAAAAACACAAACAAGACGAGGAAAACCTACAACAGAGCACACCTGCAGTATGCACGACATCTACCCCCCGTCTGTACCCACGTTGGGCTTGGTATCAATCCAATCGATAGGAGCGCATTCAAAAACCTCCGCACGGGTAACGGCATGAGGTCTGGCAGAGGAAGTGGTAGAGCACGATGTGCGGTGTGATAAACAAGGCATGAGCCAATCACCGAAAGATCGAAAGAGTCGCTTCGACCGACCAACCAATTAATCTACCGACCAACCAATTAATCTAAACTGTAATAGAGTGACAGCCCCCGAAAAAATCCAAAGTTGTCTGTACCCTAAAGCGTTGGACACAAAACCTTTTCAAGGGGGCTACTCGTACCTGAAGGTGTTCTCGTTACCGCGAGAGTCGTAGCAGCCGGACTCGTCGTCGAGTTGCTCCTGGCACTCGTTGTACTCGACCACATTGAACGACGCCCCTTCCTTCACGTCAACGCACTCGTTTCCGCGGGGGATAAGCTCGTTACCCGTGACGAGGTTGTAGTTGCATTCGTCGGGGCCGTTAGTGACCCGCGTGCCCACGCCATCGGCCCACTGCGTAAAAAAAAAAAAACAAGATGAAAAAGGAAGGATCGCATGGGGAGCGGGTGGAAGGGGTCATGGAACCGAACGTTAACGGTGTAATCCCGCTGTGTCTGCGTGTTGCCTCGCATTCGCCTCTAGGTGGACACGTTCCGTCGGTTTCTATATTTCCCCGGATGCCTTTGTTGAACGAGGCGAACACAAGAACGATAACCGTAACGATACGAAGAACAAGGAACGATACGAAGAACAACAAAAAACGAAACAAAACGAAACGAAACGGAACGAAACAGCACCAACAACAACAAACCTGGTTGCTGGAAGTCCCGATGTAGATAGCCTCGCCGATCTTTCCGTCGAACTGGTACTGGAAGTCGTAGATACCGCAGTCCTCGATGACGTTGTTCGCGATCACAGAGTTCGTCACAAAGTTCCTCATGCGGATGCATTCCATCCTGCCAATGTCCAATGTACACGCACAGCCGACAAGGTACACATGAATGTAAGACAATGTATGCACGAACCATTTACAAAGGAACTGTGGCCACATTCGCGCCCGGTGCGGCTGACGTGTTGCGCCAAAACGTCTTGCGTCACTGCACCCCAAAAGAGTTTTGCCCGCGCGGTTAAAAAGCACCGCCGTACCGCCGTGCCGGCAGTTAAGTTTGGGTCGCCACGACAACACTGATGTCACGCCACCGCGATCACAATATTGAGGCCGTCACATTCGACGCTTGTATGCGTGGAACGTACAATGACGTTTCTCTTTTTCCTTCTCACCCTGACCCAGATCCCCGATATGCCTACGACTTATCTCTGTAGAAAAATACGTCTCGTACGTTACTGCGTTTTGCGTAGGTCGCCGTTACTGCGTCTGTCTACGGATATACAATGTGCACCAACCACTACAGCCATATACGGCTCAACAACTGCAGCAAAAACAACTTGCCCGCAGTTGTGGATGTGCATGCCGCTGACGTGGAAGCCGATCAGAGAGCTCTTGACCGTTTCTCCACCAAACGCGACGTCAGTGGGGGCTTCCTGGCCTTCCACAAAGATGCACTTGTCCACGTAATCCTCCTCTTTGTCCAGACCGTTCAAGTGCCCGTTGATCGTAAAGCCCTGCGATGTGTACGTAGTGCGTAGACAACACAACACAGGCCCAATGTCGATGTGACCCCGACGGGAACGAAGGGCGGAATAAAGTTGAGGATATCGCGGACGTAGGATAAATTTGCTACGCGGTTACGCACCGGAAAAAACGCCATTGGCAGTCGAGGTCGTAGACATGCGCATGATGTCATCCTGGTAAGAACTTTGCGCTGGTTACGGCAGTTGCAAGCCTAACCGACCGCCTGCTAGAGCAGATGTAATATTTTCGTTCAACCTGAGCCATATAATAGCGGTCATATGAGAAGTGAAGAAAGTGTCAAACAGTGACTCCCTCTGATCTTTTTAGAGTAATTGCTTACCGCTAGAGTAGGCTCCTACTCTAAAGTGGTTGCTTACAATTCTGCATTGGCCTCTTCACCAAGTGTTATTTTACCTCGAGAGTGATCCACGAGTGGCGGATGTCCACCACTTTCTGATCCCACATCAACAGTCTGTCACCGCTGAAGGCGCTGATAACCGCTTCACGAGTACCCTTGATCACGAGGGGGTTTCCTTCCTCGCCCTGGTCGAGAGAGCGCAGAAAAGTGAACAGGAAGCAGCTCAAACGAAAGGAAACGTTCGCATTTTTTTTTCTTTAGAATTGTTTGGGATACACATCATGAACGAACGCAAATAAACCAGCAAAACCAAGATATACAGACTAGAACTTACAACTCTTCCTCGAGAAGTTATAGGGCGGTGCGGTTTTCGCCGTCTTCGCCGGCAACGGTACACCGTACTTCTATCGGGGAATAAACAAGGAAGCGCAACGTTAATGTCGGGAATAAACGCAATCAATACGCCACCTTCCTTCTCCCTACCCCAAAAGCAAATAACGCCACACCCCACCTATCCGGGGAATAAATGCCTAACATTCCCCCTATCCCGAAGAATCTCCTCCCGCCAACCCCGAAAAGTGTGCTCACCGCGTGCATGGTGACAATCGGTTCGCGGTACAGCCCGTCCGCCAGCGAAATTGTGTCGCCCGCACCAGCCTTCTCCAAGGCCTCAGTAAGGGACATGGGCGTCCCATCCGGGCTGACCTGATATTCCGTACCGCTACCGCCACCCCCAGTCGGTGGTGTCGAATTGGTGTCTGTTGGCTGTTCGGACGTCGTGGGACTCGTCGATTCGGGGGAGCGGGTCGGCAATGGCCCTTCCTCCTCCTTGTCTGGATGACAGGAGGAGGAGGAAGAGGAGGAGGAGGAGGAGGAGGAGGAGGAGGAGGAGGAGGAGGAGGACGACGACGAGGAGGAGGGCAACAAGGCAACATGGCGGGGACGGAGGTCCAAACATGATCAGTACTTCGTTGGTTCGGTGTTCCCCACGGAGCAACAGGCCTGTCGTATCATACGAATTCGCAGACCGTTGCACAACCACGATAGTACACCTCGGACACTGAACAAACAGGTTTTTCAGCGTATTATATACCATATAACTTGCTTGAAAATCGTACTACAGTAGGTTGCTCTCGTTTCAGGTCGCCCTGTTACTTGTCACTTCGTCAATTCGCAACCGTTCTGTTTTGGATTCAAAACGTCGTTGAAAATTATCTACCAGGTACTACTGACGGGACAACCAATTATGTACAGTTCCACCCAGCGCCCTGATCTGATGTTCCCATCACTCGACCTGCCGTTTCACAACCTTAACTTCGCTACAGTGGTTGATGCAATCCTATTTAATCAACCCACGAACAAGCCCTGTGTCCGCGACCCGCTTGTTTTTGAATTGGACGAAACAGTCAGTTCTGGTGTTGTGCGTCGTCGTGAACAACAACGAGCTGGATATCATCACGCGGCGCCGATAACGCACGCCCTCACGTATCTGCCGTACACACTGTTAGTTGTATAGCACTACGCACTATAGCCGACAGCCAGGTAGGCTAATCGGTAGTGCAGCTAAGCTTCCAACAAAGGATGCATTCGAATTTTGCAGGCTAGCGAAATTGTTTAATTTTACAGCGGCGGTTTTACCGCAGTACTGAGGCGTTTATATGGTCCTTGTTCCATGTAATATACAATAACTGTATCAATAGTAGTCCTGACACGCGGGTAGAAGCCAGCCGTGGTCTACCTGGAGGCTCTTCTAGACGACTTACCTTTTTCCTCTTCCTCGTCATCGATGATGCACGGTGCCGCCTTGGTGTCGCTGCACCTCATGCCACTAATTTCGATTAGGGTGGTACAGCACAAGTCCTATCAATAGGTTGAAAAATGCAACGGTGGGGGCGGGCGGGCGTGATGCATTATTCGTCTGGGCGGTTCTAGGGCCGTATCAGCTGAGATGCCAACTTTACCTCGTCGTTGTTGGATATATATTACTACGAGCGAATGCTTTCAAATAAAATGCATTCTCGACCGGAAAACACACAGTCAGTCCCATTTCCCGCCCGGGGTCGCTCTCACACTGGCTCGAGGCTGAAAACAAAACTTTTATCTTCAAAAAACTATCCACTCAAACTTCAAGATAAGCTTCCAGCATCAACTTCCAAGAAAATAAACCCACACCAACTTTAAGAGATTGAGAAAAACATGAAAAAAAAGCTTCGAAAAAAATAAAACACGGATGCTACGCGGTCAACATCGAGCGAGATGGCCGTTTCCACGCTAAATTCGTATCGAGTAGTAGTTGGTGATATTACCCTGCAATTACAAAACGATTGCATGGCCTCAATTCACACCAGGCAACAGGCTACTGCACGCATGAAAATGGTAATATTCATGGTCCCGATATAAGGCGAATACCGCGTCAAGGCAATATACAACGGCTTCTTGGGAGAACTGCACTAGTAGTGCCTGTAAGTCGAGTCGTCTTGTATGGGCAATGCCACCCTCCCTCTCCCTTCTCCCTCCCTGTCACCTCCCTCGATCCTTTTTTCTCCCTCCCTCCCTCCCTCCCTCCCTCCCGCACAAACAACAACAACAATAACAACAACAACGACGACGACGGCGACGACGACGACGACGACGACGACCAAAAACCAACAACCAACAACGCCAACGCCAACAATAGCAAAAAAACATCAACAACTAAAAACTAAAGACTAAAACAAAAAACAACAATAACAACAAAATTAAAAACTATGAATAACAATAACGACGACGACGACCAACAATCACCACCACCACCACCATCGCCACCACCACCACCACCACCACCACCACCACCACCACCAGCGCCACCAGCACCAACAGCAACAACAGCAACAACAGCAGCAATACCACCACCACCACCAACAACAACAGCAGCAGCAACAACAACAGCTAGCCGCCGTCCATTTTACCAGCGCACACAACATGACGAGAGTTACAAATATGCTGCTGCACGATCACCAAGCGACAGCAACTTTATACTATCCCAGAATCAAGAAAAATATACCTTCATTCAGCCGCGGCATCGCGGACTTTGTTGCACCTCGTATTTGCAAGCTGCGAGTCATATAATTCGATCGAGCGCGCTGCGAGGTGTGTACGTGTCCTCAAATGATGATGGTGTGGTACACAAAATAGTGCTGGTTGCATAGCACAGCCGACAATAGCTTGCATAGTCACGTGACTAAGAGAAGGCCATATACGACAAGCGCTCATGCCTGCTGTTTCCGAGGTGGGAACCCTAAACAAACCACATACCAGGTACCAGGTAGGTACGTATTATTATTAAAAAAACAAGAATACAATCCAGCTGTGAAATCGAATATTTTGTCGAAGCTCATCTTTGCAAGCTGTGTGTGATACTCCGATCGCGCGTATTACGGGTTGTGTGTCCTCATTAAGGATACAGGTCGGCGACTCCCCTTACAACTACAGTGTAGCTATCCGGGTCAACAGGGTGATGTTAGTCAGTCTGTGCGCGGAAACTATAAAACCCGTTTCTGAGGGGGACAAAATTTGACAAGCTGGAAGGAAATGCATCATTTTTTCAAGTGAATCCTGTATGTCGAATAACCGGTCAGGGGAGGGCGGACGTTTTAAGGACGTGGGGGCCTGGTTTTGATCAAAAGGGAGCAAGGGTGGGGGGGGAGAGAAGGGGGGGGGACGGGTGGGGCAGCTCAATCTGTGCGCGGAAACTCTACATCCTTCAAGGTGATAAATCTGACGGTTTTGGAAAGAATGCACCAGTTTATCGTGTCTATCCTGTAAGTCGTACAGCCAGTGAGTAGAGGGCGGAGTGCTCGAGGGGGTGGGGAGGTGGGGGGGTGGGGAGGTGGGGGGTGGGGAGGTGGGGGGTGGGAGAGGGGGCGGGGGGAGGTGGGGGGGGGGGGGTCGAAATGGCTTCAGGTGGCATAGATGTAGGGGCTTGCTCTACGCGTGGTGCTAGGTCCAGGCGATGGTGCGGGTGGTGGGGAAGGAGGGGGCGTTGGGGGCGGGGGGGGGGTTGGGAATTGCAGCAGCGGCATGGATGGCTCTAGAAATATACTGAGGTGGTATCCAGTGCGTGAAAGTGTTTATTACTTTGGCGGATTTTCATATCAGGTGGGGCGTTTGAGCAATGAGCGGGGGAAAAAAATAAAAAGGGGGGGGGGAAGGGTTTTCAAGAGGTTTAGGTCACATATAATATTAAAATGCACTCCAGCTGGGGGATCAGAGATTTGGTCGAAAATCGTATTTGCAAGATTGTGTGTGATACTCCGATCGCGCGTATTAATCATATATGCAGGGGCTTGCTATACGCGTGGTGCTAGGTCCAGGCGATCGTGCGGGTGGTGGGGAAGGAGGGGGCGCTGGAGCGGGGGAGGGGGGGGATGAATGAAGGCTACGTCATGGATGGCTAGAAATATAATGACGTCATATCAATTGCGTACAAGTGTTTATTACTCTGGCCGATTTCGACTGTAAGTGGGGCGTTAGAACAAACTGGGCGGGGAAAAAAAAAAAAAAGGGAGGGGGGGGGGGGGAGGAAGAGAGCGAAAATCAGTTGGAGCTACGGCATGGATGGCTAGAAAGATAATGAGATGATATCAGCTGGCTGGTAGTGTTTACTACTCTGGTAGGTTTTGATTTGAGGTGGGGCGTTTGAACAAGCGGGATCAGGGGGGGGTCGGGCGTGATATTTCAATATGTGCGCGGAAACTATACCAGGTAAACCTGTTAAAGGGGGAAAATCTGACGGTTGTAGCAAGAAGACATCTATTTATATCATGGGAGACCTGAATAAACCACATGCGAGTTATGGGGGACCTAAAATGAACCACATACCTGGTACGTACTGTGGAGGGCCAAAATAAACCACATACTATTACTAATAGGTATTGCATGTTTCGCCAGAGTGACGAATCATGCGAGCGCGCGGAACAGAAGACAAATGCAACTAACATACGCTACCACGGTGGGATGGGTGTGCTTCTTTTTCTTGTCTGGGAAAGGCTCACTTTACACCCCTTCACCCCACAGCCAAGGACCAACGTTTGAGAAAAAATACAGGTAGGTGATACGTGATCTTGAAAAAAAACCCATCACGGCCGACGTGGCATATGGCACGACCAACGGAAACATTGCAAAGCACCGAGATTTTTACACGCGCATTAATAGTACATGCTAATAGTTCCTGTGTTGAGCCCTCGTCAATCAGAAATATTTTGCCCAAACAACCCCAGCCTTGTGGTGTAGCATGCGTCAACTAACCTGGCCGCCGGGGCGCTGGCTGCAGCCGACTCCCCCGCATGTCCCGCACTCGGCCGCGCAGCAAATGTCGTTCTGCTGGACTCCCTCAAGGCCGTTGGCGCAAGACGCGCCTGCAGCATCACATAGCAGGAGGATGCATCAAAGCCAGCGCGCGTGGGATGGGGGGTTGGGGGAGGGGGGGCAAGTTCGTCGTTAAAAATCAGTTGGTTGTCAAAGCTAAACTCCTGGAATAAGCCAGCCCTCACGCGTAGTGCACATCGTAAACGATGAAGTTTTGCCGAGAGGCCTGCATGGTCTTTGATTCTACGAAAATAATCGTTTTTCTGCGGTGGTGTGAGCTCCCGCGCGAGTGTTCCACTGATCATGTTCCACAACATCAACGAAAACGGGAATAATGCCTTTTGCGTTATTGATAGTGCGAAATAGCAGTGGGAAGGAGGTCCGCGCGATTTCGCTTCCTTTTCTGCATGTTTCTGCCGTTCCTAGTCTCAAATTTACACACAAAAGAAAAAAAAAATGATACTGCGTCATTGTCGATATATTGTGCAGGTTTATATTAGACTACAAATCACGCGGCAACGAGTGCTCACCGCTGGAAACGTGAAGGGAACTCAACGCCACCAGCCCCAGAAGCACACATTCCACGCGCATGGTGAAGCTTGAGATTCGACGACGACACCTACTGTTACTAATAACGCAGGGAAAGAGGACATGCACCGCACGATATTGAAGGGGGAGCGTCGGGGGGGGGGGGGGTCATCAGTGAACATGTTCCATACACTGGTGTGCGTTGAAACGGCGGGAAACTTGGGGTGACCGTCCTGACCCCCACCCGCACAGCCTTTGGTCGATGTTCGATACAGCAGTGTTCGACGTGTCTGGAACATCACGCACTCGACAAACGCTGCACATATGTGCTTGAAAAAAAAGTTAAAGCACCCCTTCCCTCTTCTTGCCTGGGGGGGGGCGGCGGCGGAGGCGAGTACCTCATTTAATAACAGCACGAGTGAGCAATTACCCGTACACGCACGTGTCAGGTGTCATTACCCATACACTTTCTACCGTTGCAAAGCTACAACTTCTGGGGAAGATTTGTATGAAAGGTGGCCGTTACAAAGGTGCTGGATATCGTAACTTGTTGGACTAAAAGTGGCCGCGGATTCTCCGTAGATTTTGGTGACTTGAGTCTCGGGCGAATCCCACCCCCCTCACAAGTAATCACACAAGTAATCACTGCTGCTGTGGACTCTCATTTAAAAAACCTCTCGTGTTGCCTCAAGGCGCTTCTATCGTTTGCGCTTGCTTGGTTCGCCGTCGAACCTTGCCCCAACCTGGCGTGTACTACACGTTACGAAATAAGAGATAGATGTCGGTAGAGAGTTACAGCGGAGCGCCTGACGCGTGTACTTCGAAGTAACAGATCCAAATTTGGAGCATGCACCCTGTCCCAGCTAGACTACTGTACATAGCCAACCATTGATGGACAGGATTTTCGTCGTGATAGAGCTTCATCTGTGTGCTGATTATCTACATTCAGCCACCATCGTTTTCTGAGTGGAGGTCATGATCTCGCTCATTCAGTTGATCATGCATTTCGCGATACTGGAGACATGCCACCTTATCGTTAACCATGTACCGGTCGGTAAGCCGTGATACTGCATCGTTATCGTTATTACATCTAGTCTACACCGTCGTCAGGTCATTAGACTCGTTTTGGCCGACCAATCGTTATTTAGGTTGCGCACTCTGTATAGTACAGTTTCCCGGCAAATCGTTGTTCATTCAGCACATCCTAAAGTAAGTGTGTACCAAACCTTGCAAGCAACCGTCGCATACACACCAATTCGTAAGGCGAGGAATGTCTTGATGATTGCCAAAGGTACCATCGTTCGTGTTCGTTGTCGAGTACGTGAATTCGGCACCAGACAACCGTGCTGGTGAAGAATGAAAGTACATGCCGCTGGAAGTTTATACGAGTGTATGCCTAATTTAAAATCCTGCCATGCTTCACTCGTACAAGCCCTCAGGGGGTGGCATGATTAGAGGATGAACAGGTTGAAACATACCGGTACACATCAGCAACCACAGCAGTGCAACACAGAGCCCTGATTTAATATGAGAGCCTGAAAACCAGTCTCCCTTTTAACGTTCAAAGGCTGTGCTGGGTTCTCCAGTGTGAAGCGATCACGCATTGGGGGACGATGTGGGTCGCAGGTACACTTTCTACGGTTGCCAAAACCGTATCTTCATCGTAAATATTTGTATGAACGGCGACTATATGTTCCTGTAGAGGCAGGCACGTCTCGCGTTGCCTCAAGGCACTTCTATACAGTTTGCCCTTGCTTGGTTTGCCGTCGAACCTTGCATAAATGTGGCGTGTATTCGCTACGAAAGACAAGGAAGCGAAGTCGTCGCAACCGTGAGTCGAACCTGGGATGACCAAACCCTCATACCTGGTACCCGTATTTGTAGGGAACCCACTGCTGTACAGCAGTCAGTAGTTGAAATTTTATGACTGTAATATAAATATTATGGAGATCCATTGTTAAAAGGATGAAATTTCGCAAAAGAAGGGAAGCATCGCCACTTAAAATCTTTATAGGCGAGCTCTCCTGCGCTACAACAACTGTGTTCGATCGAGGCTCTGTATACTTGGCAAGACCACCCAACGAAACAAACTGCAGCCAAGCGCCTTTACACAGAGCCGGGCGCTTTTTTGCCCCCTTTACGTTGTTGTTTGATTATTCATCCTGCTAACAATATATCTCCGTATTAGTACTTGTAACATTTCAGCAAAAATCTTGTTAACCAGTTACCAGGTAAATATTTGAAATCTTAATTCTTCCGCCTCAAATCTCCCACCTCAAAACAACAGCGGTTCCGTATGTGCTATCAAACACCCACCAGTTCCCTGTGCCCTGCTTCATTCGCTTTGATTTTGTGATACCCTCCGTATCCTTGCTTCTCTCCTGAATGGTTGAGCTCACCTCAACTAACTCGCTATCTCGTACAAAAATATCAAAAGTTCCCCTCATAGTAAACACCCCTTCCAAATGTATTCAAGATTATTATTTCCGATCCACGAACCCCAGATTTCCTACGTTCAATCTTACACATGTACCACTGCTGTAGTTTGTCGTGGTGCTGTTTCTCGCCGTGACCCCTCTCCGTATGTGCTACACGTCAGCAGAGATCCAGCGCAGAGCGGGTACTCGGGTGGAGTAGTGCTTTCTGCGCTCTGGTCAATTATTGTGCAAGGCGATGCGTCGTGTGCTTGGTGAAGATCGATACCTGGTACTTGTCATGTGCATGATATCGTGATGTGCATTAGATGTGCATTATTATTAGATGACAAATGATTAAGAGTACCAACAACGCAGCTTGCAAAGATGAGTATTGACCTGAAAATCGTGAAACTCACGGCTGACGTCCTTGAAAATTAGTTATAAAATGATACATCCACATACCCTGACATGCCCTTGAGACGCGCGAGATATCATTCTGCTGCATGCAGTCGATTTTCTATCTTTCGCGGAAACGCTCGCACGCAGGTGAGTAGTTTTTTTTCTTTTTATCCTCCGGCGGATGTAGAAAAATAAAGTTCAAGCTCGCCACACTTCCACGTATTTTCATACGCGTCGTGTGTCGATTTACCTCAGTTGCTTTCGTAGCACTCACCCTTTTTGGCTCGCCTATACCGATTAGACTATATTACGCTCGGTCTCGACAAAACTTGAGAATCATCAACGATAGCTTCCTGTGCAAATATGAAAGTTCTCGGGTGAAATACAAGTGTACGTGGCACGCCACGAGGTTCCCAGGTCATCAGTCATACCAAAAGAGTTTTGTCTGCTTTCCACGTTCTGCCGTTACTGGTATCTTTGCTGGTGTAGACTAAGACCTACTATTATGGCGAATATTTTCATCGATTATTTCTCTCTTTAACCGGGATCTCCGACGCCAAAAATAAAAACCTTCCACTATGGGACCAGAAATCATCGTTATTTCTGGGTTCAGAAATAATCGAGGCCAGAAATCAGCGGATCTGGTGATTTCTGAGCCCAGAAATAACAGCTCTTCCAACCTCTCAGAACTGGGATTATTTGACTTTTGGATACTACCTCGTACCAAGTATCACATGTCATCACTGCTCATACTGTACCTGGTATAATACTTGTCTGCTGTACACGTCACGCATCACCCACAACAAAGAATCACAAACACACCTACGACAGCATACTGCGCTTGTTGTGTGCGAGACAGAGCTTCATCCCCACACACAACGCGACAGCAGCAGCACCACCACCATCGAAACCACCACAGGCACACCACACCAGCACCACAGCAGTAGCGCAGCAGAAGAGACCGCAGCAGAGGCGGTGGTGACCTAACGTCGCCGGCGACAGTGTACGTGCCAGATTTCAAAAATAAAGGCAAACGGCAAAACGAGACCTACCAATTCAAAATAAAACCACTTTCCAAAAATCAGAAGCCATAATGGACGCTCCTTATTTCTGATGCAGTTATTTCTGGAGCCTCAAAACTACAAAAATAATCGCCAGAAATAATCGCTCAAAATTTTCCATAATAGTAGGTCTAAGTAAATGTTGTGGTATTACTTTGCGCCCATCAAATAGTCGATGAAAAACGGGCGCCTTGAACCAAACATGTCAGGGCGTTGCACCCCAGTCTCCTTGTTATGTGTGCTCGCAGTACAATAGTGCAACGGAAAAGGTGCGGTGATGACCAGATCAACTCGCAGGAGGCTTTCAACTCGATGACGATTTGAACGCTGTCACGGCGATGCGCTGGCAACTGCTTGGTGTTTAGCCCTGCATGGTGTTGTGCTTGATGTTCAAAATATATAGTTTGATGATGCTATGAACAAAAACACCAGGTACAGAGTAGCCGTGTGTTGAAAAAGAGGAAACTCAACATTCCAAAGTCAACTTTTTTCAACAATAATACAAAAGAGCAAGAAATTGTTCACGCAGGAGGACCGTTGCGAACAATTTTTACGAGGGTGAAAGCATGGCCACCAAAAAAAAGACTCTTCACGTACGAAAGCACCTGGTACTGTATCATGTTGTGGTCGGTGGATAGAAGTCAGCAGCACACAGCAGTTGGCAGCATGCCTACCTGGTACGCTGTACTTGGTTGTACTTGTTCGAGTGCTGGACTGGACTGGTGAACTGTTGTAGTACATTACCGACTGCTGCTGCTGTGCTGTGGTATGTACTACTGCTGCTGCTGCTGTGGTAGCCTGGACCTGGTAGCTTCTTGCGTATTTGAAAAAAAAGCAGATGTCGCAGCATACTCGTCGCGAGCAGCAGCAGCCGTTGCTGTTGTTGCAGGTTTGTTTTTGAGACGTGCTGCCTTTCCTATACCCGGCACGCATCTAATAATAATTGTAGATGCGTGTGTACCTGGAGGGTCCTTTAGGAGGGCGTACATCCGGGTGGGATCGTGTCAGGAGGAATACCAAGGGAGCAGTGTCGGCAAGAGGGCCGACCGGTGAAATTCTCTGGCAGCCTCGTGCCTACAATTTTTTAAAAGTTTTCTACACACGTCAGCTGAGTTCGATGAATTGTTAGCATCTATACTCATTTTTGCAGGCTGCGTGATACACCGGCCGATGTTTTTAAACATTTTGTTCCACACACACACTAAACTGTACCAGGTACGCTACGAGTATCGAGCGATTTTATCAAAGGTTGCACAGCAGAAGCAGTGACGAACAGCACCAGCACTTCAAGGCTCAATTCAAGCCTCTGGCATGCATACCTCGTGTTATTGCTCCCTCCTGCCTACCAGGTAAATGCGTATATCCTGGCAAAGATATCTAGGCCACCAGCCAATAGCATCAGCAGTATATAGTACTGTGTAGACGGATAGTTATACGTATGAAGTACGTCGTACGAAACTGGCGTAGCTTGCTGCGCTCTTCCTATCGGTTGTGCGCATATCATCGTGAGACCTTGACATGTCCCGGCAAAAACTGCGCCCCGGCGCCAGTTTGCATTGCCTACGATTGGCTGACACGCGCGCAGAAGTGGCCGACCTCAACGCGCAACAGCTCGGCTCCCCGTGTGCTTGCGTGCAAGTCAATGGCGTGTGATGCAAGCAGCATTCGACGGAAAATTCAGGATGTAGCTTTAGCATCGTGGCTCGATAGTGGATGTGTATCTGTCTCCGCACGGCGTGCGTTGTGCTGCTTGGCGGCCTAGCAACGGATGCCTTCCATCACCACAAGGAAAACGCACAATCACCTGGTGTAAAGTTACACCAGCTTATCGGACCCGCGAAATTCTAGACAACATCGACAGGGTACAGGCCTGCAAATCTTTCAGATATAATTTCACCGGTGTACCAGGTATGCAGCGGGTGTACGTTTGTTTTTATGTTGCCTTTACACTGAAGTTGTAGCACCAACTGTATCCCAGCGGCTGCCAGTCACCCGGTATGACCTAGAACTACGAAGGTAACTGAGGTTGGATTGAGACGTGTGTGCGACATCCCAGGTCGAGGCAGACTGCCTCGGACGCGTGAGGCCAAGACAAACAGCCTCGTACACGTGAGCGACTGAGCGAGCATATCTTTCACCCCCTTGAGAGAGTACCTACCACGGATAGTATTCTTCCTACTTACTGGTACTGAGGAGTGGTGAAGCACACGATTACCATTCGGATTTTTTCGTCTGTTCCAACAGCAAAAAAACTGGGTGGACACCCCGAATGAAGGACTGAATGTTAGAAAGGGACAGGCCAAGATCCATTTCGGGACAGGCCAAGATCCATTTCGGCTCCCCCGCTGTGCCCGATACGAGCGCACCCCAAAGCACCTTGTGGTGATGCCAGCGCTGATCGTGGGAAGGACCTGTTGGCTCCTCGTATGATAGCTGCGTTCAACTGCTGTCTCTGACCACTGCACCTGATCGATTCGTGTCTGAATGATACTAACTGTACAGGATACCTGCTCTGTTTCTGTTTTGGAGACGAGTACTAGGCTCCGGCAAGTTGCAAGGAAACACAAGGCTATATTTCTTCAATAAAAAAGTCCATAACTCTTGCGATTTTACGTACGAGTGATCCCCGTCCAAACAGCCGCAGTAGTAACCGTTCCCTGCTTGTCGATGTTCCGCTTAAACACTTCACGCTCTCACTTACCCTTCTTATTTCGGGTGCCTCGGCTCGGTGAACGGTCCTCAATCTCGGCTGGAAGTCTCGCTGCTCGCCTTGCCTTGCTGCGTTGTCTAATGAGCGTGTATGGTGGGTTCGTATCACAGCTCGTAAAAAAAACGTGCGCGTGCGGACGCTTTCTGCGGGTTGTGAGACAGGAGGGGGAGGGGCATCGAGCTACACAATCTCCGGCAAAACAAGATGGCTTGCTAAAAAAACGTGTTTCCAAAAAAAGCTATTCCCAACGGACGAATTAAATATTTTTGGGTTTAATATAGGTACTGTTTGGTCGTAATATTCATATCAAAATGAGTTTTATGTTTATGCCCTAATATGTCAGTGCCGTAATATAGCGCGCGACTTGGATCCAACTCTTTACGTTTCATCCATTTGGGCCTGCATTCTTCCTCGTTGTTTTCTTTGTTTCTTCAACCTGCTAGACTAAGACTGAAGACTATCCTTTAAGTTTTCGGTTCTGAAAATCTAACAACTATTTTACAAGACCTGGTACGATACAAAGTCTCTCCGGCAGACGTATCAAAATCTGAGATACCTGGTATTTTTTTGTACCAGTAAAATAATGGTTTTTCACCTTCTCGGCGAGGTGGGAGGGGCTGATTCATGCTACAAGTATGCTGCTTGCTCACAGGAACCTTCGGCGTGAGAGTTGGCAAGAGATGCAACTGCCTTTTATCATCATCAGCCTGAGTCCTCATGAAGAATGAAATGAAAACGATCGAGCTGTACGTAAAATATCACAACCCGTACGCATCGCCGTGCACTTCCACGTCGGTCGGCCACGCCGCGCGGCACTACGAATGAGCATAAAAATAGAACGGTGACGAGCACACGCCCTTTCACAGCAGCCGCGTGGTCATTGGAAAACACTTTTCTTTTTTAAGCTGGAGACCGCACACGCACATGCACGCACGCACGCACGCACACACACGGACACGTGACGTTGGGATGCCACCCGGCAGTTTTCGCAAACCAGTATAGTAGTAGTAGTACGACAAAAAGCATCCATTTGCCGTAGAACTCACAGCTGAGTGTACCTTTTTCAGGTGTTCTCAAGAAATAAACGGGCCAACGGACAGCAACAGCGTGTAGCCACCGCCGTCCACAGTCCACAACGCGCTTGATTCTGTTTTGTCTTCGGACCTCGCTGGGCCAAATACAGCAGTGTAGTATATAGTGGTCGGTAAAGAATTTTTTTCAGATGGATACTTGGCGAAGAAGATATACTTCCAAGTATGGTGGAATAAAGAATTGTGGAAGCACCCCCGAAGCAAAAACCGAAGCCCGACATTGAGGACCGTTTTTACTACACACATGCTACCACACACCCCACCCCACCCCTGGGTGTTGTGCCGGTCTATAGGCAAACTTGAACAAAACACTCAGCAACAGATATTATTAGACTAACCTCCGGCGAAAAAAACAAGAACCGCTCGACGAATGCCTGTTTTATGCATTCTTCGGACCAGTTATTACCTTCGAGAATAAACATGTGGGTGTTGTTGTGCAGTGTGTTGTGAGCTGAGAACGCTCGCAGCACCTCCCTCTCGGCTAGTCTGTGTGCCCCTAACCCTTCTTTTATCTTTCTCGGCATTTTCCGTTGTCATATGTTTTGCTACTCCGCGTATGTTTTCCTTCTCTTCTGAGGAATGCTGACTGTCCCTCTTCTGCTTCTTCCCATATACTTCTCTCCTTACGTTTCTTCTTGTTTGTCGCCAGAAGAATAGAAAGCTATTATTTTCCCACTCACTTTGTGGTTTCGACAGCAGCAACAGTAAGGAGTAGTATAGTACCCGTAGTACTATTCCTGAACTTCCAACACTGCAACATTTCAGCGTTATTATCGTTATCATTATCATTAATTGATGATCTATTCCCTCCCGTACGCTGATACATAGTCTATATATATTATTAATAATAGTGCATGCACGACTTGTCGTTTCCTCAACGGAAAGCCCTTGACCTCCTACCACAGCGCCTCCGTATGTACAATAGCTCCTGGAAATATGATACATATATATGTAATATAGTTGGGGAGATCCTGCTGAGCCAGCAAGTCTGGTTTATATTGGCTGCGGGTCAGCAGCCAGTGCCCTGGATCCGAACAGTCCTGCTGTACTTATTGCGCTGGATCTGAAAACAGTTGTAGTACCGGTTGGGGCAAAAACGCGATCATCCCCCCCTCCCTGGCGGTTGTGAAGGGGGCTCGCCGGAGGTGTTCCCGGCGGGCCCCGATGGGGGGGGGCGCTCTGCCGGAGGCACGGTGATCCGAAAATCGTTGATATATGGGTCTTAGGAGGGCGCGGGGGGGGGTATAGATAAGACTCTGTGAAACATTACCACGTACCAGTTCCAAGTAGTTTTCCCCCCAAAACGCTAGTCGGTGTTCTGACATGTTCACAATAATAGAGTCCCTGCGCGCTTGGAGTGGGGGAAGTGTGTTATGACGAGAATTCGTATATATATGCTACTATTAATACTCGAGTAAAATTCGAAGTGCTTTGTTCGACGGGGGGGAAGGGGTTGAAATTTTTTCAAAATCATGCACCAAAAATGAGACAGCAGTAGTAATAGTATTCATCTTTTATGGCGATGTGAGAAAAAACGTCCCACGCGTGGGAACCCTAATAATTCCGACGCGATTTTTTCTGGAGTCGTTCTGCGGTTCTAGCCCCCCAAGATTTTCTTCAACGAAATCGCTGGTGTGAAACCAGCTCCCGACCGAATCTCCTGAAGAAATACGGTGCTCATTGCCACCCCGACGTCATCGGTTGTTCGATGATAGTCCTTTGCAAACAAAGAAATATCTGAAGACATTGGTTAAAATTATAGCATTCTTCCTCGTGTCGAGCAGCCATGAACCATGATGATGAAACGTCCGTCTACGAAAAAAGTTGGTTTTGTGGGGGGGGGGTGTCGTAGAATCAGTCTCCGGTCGCTTCTTCTATTATTGTGCGCGTGCATTTCTCTCGGCGACGCGCAATTTATGCTGGCCCTCGTTATTGTGTTGAACAAAATACCCGGGTCATCGATTAATACTGAGAAAGACAATCAATACGGACAAGAAAGACAGTCTGATATTTAGTGAAAAATACTCGGCAGCCGTTGGCGGACACGCCCGTCCTCACAAACAAGGAATCCACCCTGCCAGAAAGTACTTTCCCGTGTATTGCATGTTTGATGCCCTGTACCACTGTACTGCATGAGACGTAAATTTAAGGCTCGAGCCGCCACAAATGCTGGCAGTACTGACAGCTCCCTCGGCATTATTAAGTGCTGCAGTAACAGTCAGTATTAGCCGCATATTGCACGAAGGGCCCAGCCTTTCATTGGAACCACGGACTATAGGGGGTGCAATCCAAACAAAAACCCAGAAAATACGAAATACAACAACACAGCTTTCTGGTAATAACATGCTTATGAGCGATCGACGTTGAAGATGGTGTCGCACATATAGTGTTGTGCGACATCCGATAGTAAACATAGTGGTAACGTCTCAGCGCAAGGAAATTTGTCCGCGATCGCCTTAGGACTTACTCATATAATTCGAGAAGCACGCGGCGTATTGAGAAAGAGGGAGCAAAGACAAACAGACGGAGCACTATTTATTGATGAAGCTTAAGGGGGGAGTGTTGGGCATAGAAAGGGGGTTATATGCTCTTCATTTTGATTTCGATGTTTTGTTTTTTTTAGAGGGCGGTCGCCCCGGTGGCGTAGAGGTTAACCCTCGAATATACTGCTACACAGCATTGGTCCTTGAGTTCGATTCCCACCGTGGTGAAGTTGGACTCTACTTGCAAAAAAAGTAAAATAATGTACAGAAACGCAAAAGGCATCGAAACTAACAACTGCTGAGAGCGCCTACTATCTATGATAGCAGCGCGTGTGGGTAAGTACAATTCGACGCGAGTCGACGAGAGGGAAGAAAATGCCGAACTCGTCTCGCGATAAAAGTTAAGGCACGCATACAGTAGTGGGGAGGGGGGAGTGCTGAGGACCCGCTACGTGACCCCGCATCTGAGTTATTACCGGGAGCGGGGATGGCGAGGCGAGGCGAGGAGGGGAGTAGCTTGCGAGGATATTAAAATTTAAATGGAGAATGAAAAAAAAAAGAAGAGGAAATGTTCCTGGAGTGAACAACATCGAGACTGATCGACATTGAAACTCACACCGCACATTGTCGGGTGTGGCAGGGGCACAGCAATAAGGACAAGCAAGCATGTATATGTGCGTGTACGATGTGTCTGTACTCGATGCGGTTCGGATCTTCTAATACTGCCCGACGGAGGAACATGTCCCGAATGTTGGCGTTCGAACATAAAGGAGCAACACGCACTCGAGACGGCTGTATTGGCTTACGGGATGGGAGGACCGGCCCTGCGAGAGGTGTTTCTGTTACCGTTCTTATCCCGCGTACCGTTTGCGTCAAATACTGGCTGTGTCCGAAAAGAGGAACTGGTCCGAATTTCATCCGGATTTTTTATTGTCAAAACGTCGACCATGGAACGGCAAAAAAAACCCGCCGTTCTCAACGTGCTTCTATAAAGTCAAAAGGTATAGATATAGTGGTCGCCAGCGATTCGCACAGCAGGGTTAGTTCAACTGTGTCGTCGACTTCTGTTCACTGGTGATCGGCTCCGACAGACGTAAAATCCGGCTTCGACTGATTCTACGATTGCCCCTCCCCATAAACCAGCGTTTTTCTTTAACGAACGTTTCATGGCTGTTCAACACGAGGAAGAGTGATATGAAAAATACAATTTAATAATAGTTTACTATCCTGTTTGCAAATGGTTGTCGAACGATGACGTCGGGGGGGCAAGGGGCACCGTGCTTCAGGAGATACGGCCGGGAGCTGGTTTCGAAACCGGCGATTTCGTCAAAGAAATGTTGGGGGGGGGCTACCGTAGAAACGAGTCCTTCATCGATCTTGAATGGAGTGTCCATTTGTTTGTCCGTGGCGTAAAATAGAAACGCAGTCTCTGGAACTAGCAGCTAGGGTCCAGCAATCCCCCCCGCCTCCCTTCCCGTAGCGACATAGCGGTGACCGGCCTGTCGGCAGTGTGCACGACTGAATGTTGCCTGACTTGTGGGGTCTAAAGCGGAAGGAGCGACCCGTGCGACATGGCGAAGTGTGCACCTGTCGGGGCCGCTCGCCTCCCAGCCCTTTAGCTCCTGAAGTAGAACCTGGGCCGCCGACGGAGGACACTCGGCACGCGTTGTGAAAGATGTAGAAGATCGTCATCGCTGCGTAAAAGGGGGGGCAAGGGCTGCGCCGTACCAACGTTTAAATGATACAACGATCGAAGCGGTACACCAGAAGATACATAGACCCAGCGTAGTTTTGTTGTTAATTATCACGTGATCCCTTGAGACAAACGCCGGCAAAGTAACACTCAAAGTGACCGCGGGTTACCTCGGTGATTGCTACTTCGTACGATCGGGAAGGCATCCCGCCGGGCAAACAGTACGCCTTAGAACCCAGTGGTTGACGGTGGGGACATATCGTTCATGATACAACGCCTGCAACAACTGGCGCGGCAGAAAGGCAGCCCCGTCATGCGTGTATCACCCCCCCTCGGGCTACGACTTCGTCGGCCAAGTCTTTTGTGGGTTGCCCTAATTCGTTTGGACGCGTGCTAAGGTAGAGGTGGACCACATATTTTTTCTGAGGTTCCTCAATTCGGGAGCCTAAGACCTTCCTCAAAAAGTGATTTGGAGAAAAATCAAAAATGCTACGACCGGATGAAAAATCCCATGGCCTAGATAGACAACGAGAATTATGCCAAAACTAAGGGGGCGTATTTTCCGACGATTTTGGGTTAAGGAGCCCCGGCAAATTCAGAAAACGTTTCAGACGAAAAGTGCCGCCTCTATCGTAGCACGCGTCTTTGACGTTTAACCCAGGATTCTCGACGCCAACCGCCAACTCGACTGCATGCGAGCTCATCCGTGTGGCGGGTGGACAACGGTGAGAGCACGGGCATCTTCAACGCGGAGTAGGGTCGTGCAAACGCTTTACGGGTGTGTGCGGGTGCCCCCGCTGTTCAACCATGTTATTGATGGCGGCGCTGCCTTCGGCCGACAAACGCCTGTTCGTTGTTGCTACCTTCACGCGCAGCATGGTGTACAGCTTCAACGCAATACCGATAAGAGGGGAAGAAGAAGGCAAGACAAAAGAGGGCAACATCGACGGGGTAAGGGGAAGGAGCAGAAAGCACGTGGGGCATGCTGGATGTTGAGGATGCCTTCATCGTTTTGTCATCACCCGTGAGGACTGAAGAGGAACATGCCGATGGTCGTAACTGCGTGGGCGGCGTTCGGGCTTACGGCCTTCAGGACCAAGACAGAGAGGATTTTGCCTACAGACGAACCACGGTGCGAATTGGGCGTGCGCCGTCGCTGCAGCCGACCAGGTATACAAACGCAGCATCGCGGTTGTGTGTACCTGGACCATCATCGAACACAGATAGATCAGAGATGAGGTAATGTCGTGTCTGCAGCTCTAGAGCCTGACCGTGTTTGTGGCCCCACAGCTTGTAGATATATGACCTTTTGGTGGTTAGCCTTCGCCTGAAGGGGCAGATCCTGAAAGCCAAGTTATAAATACGCAATGTTGTAGGTGCGTGAGGTGGAGCCCGAGCAAGGATAAATCTTCCTGCTACGGCTGGTACACGACTCCATGGTCCTCCGATGCCTCGACTGGCGGAAACGTAAGCGAGAAGACCACACCCTCTCGCACGCCGACTCGCTTGCCAAGACAGATCTTAAGAGCGTTAAGTCGACAGTGCGCGGGCGGAGAACGTTGTTGGCAGTTTTTTTAAAGGTGTGGGAGAGGAGCGCCTGGTGCGGACGACGATGTTCGGAGGGCTGATTCGGGTGTACGTGCTATTCCGTTGAAAACGAAAAAAAATAGATGGGGCGCCTTGGGGAATATCTGAGGGGGTGTGACGCGAAGTTCGAAGGATGCCGGGAGGAAGCACAGAAGCCCCCGGAGCATATTGCTTGGACGGGGCGAGGACGGCTTGAAGGGTTTCATGCGGAAATAGCACAAAATAAAGAGGACCACAGCAGCAGTGCTACACGCGACAATTGTACCCAAGCCACGGGCCGCCGGCACCAATGCGCGAGCAGGGGTTCAGGTGGACGCCCTGCCCAAGAGACCGGAGTCTGGGTCTGGCCGTCGTTGTCATGATGTTTACCTTCCCATGGCCAATAGTTGCTGGCGTGGGCTCGACTGAAGTTAGTTATCTTGACTGTATCCTTTGCCGCGTTTATCGATCATCGACCGGTTTTCAGTGGACTGTGGAGAGGACGGCGCCAGCCACCGCCGATTCAATCAGGTGAGGCGAAGAGACGACGGATGTGGGCGCAAAATTCGTTATATCGTAAACGCGCCTTCCGATGAAGGGGATGGGTTCGTGCGTAAAAAATTGAAAAGGTTTCTCCAGATGTGGGGCGCTGGTACCGGAAATTTCTCTACTTAACGGCGAGAACGGCAGGCGGGTGATATTAGTAGGTGCGTGGCGACGTTGTGACGCCGTCAGTCCGCCCCGATACTGCGCTTGAGCGCCGTCGTTGGTCAGGATCACGCAGATTCCTGAATTTGTAGGCCACATGGCTTCTCTCTCTTGGACACCCCTGCGAACGTGGAGTAAAGCCCCGATAGAAGCTAAACACATGATACGTGCGCCTTTGGTCGCCCCAGAAAATGCGAAGCAAGACACACCGGTACAAGGTACGCACCGAGGTGGTTTCCCATACCGGTCATCACACGCCTCTCCACCTTTGACTACGTATGGCTACGGTATTGTAGTATCAAGCCCACCTTCTTTCGCTACTGGGTTTGGGTCACTCGCCCGAGTGACCCTGTATAGTAATGAAAGAAAGGACCTTAGGATATTTATCAGCGTAGCGTAGATTACCATTATATGGCGCCCGGTTTAATAAGGCAAACAGAAAACAGCACGAGAGATCCCAACAAATCACAAAGGACTAAGGGGATCACTCGGACGAGTGACCCTGAGCCACTGCGCAGAAGGAGCCCCCCCAAAAAGTAGGGGGGGGGAGGGGGGGGGGTCCCCTTTTTTCGCCACTGGGTCGGGGTCACTCGCCCGAGTGACTCTGTACTCTACAGTAAAAAAGAGAGGCCAAGGAAATATTTTAAGCGTAGCGTACACGGTAGAGCTAACCATTCGATGGCGCGTCATATCGCAAAACAGAAAACAGCACACGATGAGAGTCCTTTTTGATCATAAAAATATTCTTAGGACGTCAGCCGTGAGTTCGATGAATTTCGGGTCGATATTCATCGTTGCAACCTGCGTTGTAGGTACTTTTAATATTCCATGTGGGTGAGTTTTTTAAACGGGAGAGGTCTTGTATTTTTTTGTTTTTCAAATATAGACTATATTATAAAAATAAAATTATTTACAAATACAAAGTTAGCGACGTTGTACCTACAGATAGGGCAAGGCCCTCGGATTTTGGATCCCACCCCCTATCCCACTATATTGTAGAAGGGGTGGTGCTTGCGGACAATGGTTTCCCGCCCGTCGTTAGCGACGTAGTACATACAGATAGGGCAAGGCCCTCGGATTTTGGATCCCAACCCCTTTCCCACCATAGTGTAGAAGGGGAAGTGCTTGCGGACAATGGTTTCCCGCCCATCGTTAGCGACGTAGTACCTACCGATTCAAGTTTTCTGCCCACCATTTTTGTGGTGTAGTACCTGCGGTTTCTGGGTACCCCCCCCAGGCTTCAGGTGAAGTACGTGTAGGACCATCGGTGCAGTGCGCCTATAAGGCGTCTACTGTGTGTCCCCACAGAGTAGAGCCAAGAGCGGTGAGGGTTGGACCTTTTGCCGCTGCCCCGGGTGTGCAGAAGATAGATATGAGCGTATTCACGGATGCTAGCATAATGGATGAACCCAGGTGTTGAGGGCACGGTCTGGCTCGCGGAGACAGTAGTCACGTTATCCGGAGAGCCATCGAGCTGAGGAGAGATGAACAGAGTAGAGTTTTGAAGTGCGGCGCTGTGGGTCTTTTCCTCCCCAGCCACGTGATGACCCCAATCATCAGAGATTATAGGCCACATACAATTTTATTATTATTGCTCGGGGGACCAAAATGGTTCCGCCGCATCTCCGAAGATGCGTTACGGTTTCACAAACCACAAATAATATCCCAATCAGGCTTTGATACATGACAAACCAACAAAATACACTCCAGCTGTGAGATCGAATATTTTGTCGAAACTCATATTTGCAAGCTGTGTGTGATACTCCGATCGCGCGTATTGCGGGTTGTGTATCCTCATTAAGGATATAGGTCGGCGATATATATTAACAAAAATTAAAATACACTTCAGCTGTGAGATCGAATATTTTGTCGAAACTCGTCTTTGCAAGCTGTGTGTGATACTCCGATCGCGCGTATGGCGGGTTGTGTGTCATCATTAAGGATATAGGTCGGCGACTCCCCTTGCAACTACAGTGTAGCTATCAGGGTCAACAGGGTGATGTTAGGCAGTCTGTGCGCGGAAACTATAAAACCTGTTTCTGAGGGGGACAAAATCTGACAGCTGTGGAAGGAAATGCATCAGTTTATCAAGTGAATCATGTAAGTCCAGTATCCGGTGAGGGGAGGGCGGTGTCTTTAAGGACGTGGGGGGCTGATTTTGATCAAAAGGGGGGCGAGAGGGGGGGAGGGGGGGGGAGGGGACAGGTGGGGGCAGGTCTATTTGTGCGTGGAAACTATAAATATTTCTTGTGGGGGACGGGGAGGAATGTGGCGGGGGGAGCCGGGGGCGGGGGGGGAAGGGCTCTAGGTCGCATAGATGTATGGGTTGGCTATACGCGTGGTGCTATGTCTAGACGATGGTGCGGGTGGTGGGTGAAGGAGGAGGCGTTGGGGACGGCGGTGGGTTGGAATTGCAGCAGCGGCATGGACGGCTCTGAAACGATAACGAAGCGATATCCAGGGCGTGGAAGTGTTTATTACTCTGGCGGATTTCGATAGTAGGTGGGGCGTTTAAGCAAAAGGAAGCGAGGGGAAAAAAAAAAAAATGGCGGGGGGGGGGGGGAGGTTTTCAAGAGGTTTAGGTCACATATATCCCCCAACCCCCCCCCCCTCCAACGCCCCCTCTTTTCCGACCACCTGCACGATCGCCTAGACCTAGCACCACGCGTATAACAAGCTGCTACATATCTTTGATCTCACAGCCGAAGTGTATTTGAATATTATTTGTGACCTAAACCTCCTAAAAAATCTTCCCCCCCCCCCCCCCCCCCCCCCCTCTTGCTCTCCCTTACTCAAACGCCCCACCAAATATCGAAATCCGCCACATTAATAAACACTTCACGCACAGGATATCACCTCATTATCTTTCGAGAGCCATCCATGCCGCTGTGTTCCCCCCCCCCCCCCGCCTCGAACGCCCCCTTCTTCCCCATCACCCACACCATCGCCTAGACCTAGCACCACACGTATAACAAACCCCTCACCTAAAGCCCTTCCTCCCCCCCCGCCCCCCCCCCGCCTCCACACCCCCTACCTCCCCCCCAACCCATCCCAACCCCACCCCCTCGAACACTCCACCCTCTCTTTACTCACTGATTGTACGACTTACCCCAGGATATACATGATAAACTGATGTATTATTTCCAAAACCGTCACATTTATCCCCTCAAAATAATGTATAGTTTTCAGGCACATATTGAGCTGCCCCACACGCCCCTCCCCCCCCCCCCCCCCGCCCCAACCCCCTCCCCGCCCCCAATAATATACTGGTGCCAAAACCGTCAGATTTATCCCCTCGAAAGGATTTATAGCGTACATGCACAAATTGCCCCCTTCCCCCCCCCCCCCCCCCCCCCCCCTCCAAACCCGCTCGCTTTTGATCAAAACCAGGCCCCCACGTCCTTCAAAACTCCGCCCCACCCCCCTCACCGGTTATTCGACTTACAAGATTCACTTGATAAAAGTATACATTTCCCTTCACAGCTGTCAGATTTTGTCCCCCTCAGAAACGGGTTTTAGAGTTTCCGCGCACAGACTGCCTAACATCACCCTGTTGACCCTGATAGCTACACTGTAGTTGTAAGGGGAGTCGCCGACCTATATCCTTAACGAGGACACACAACCCGTAATACGCGCGATCGGAGTATCACACACAGCTTGCAAAGATGAGTTTCGACGAAATCTTCGATCTCACAGCTGGAGTGTATTTTCATTTTTTATAATAATATTGAAATCAAGGATTTGGTCGACACTGACGTTCGCAGCATTGTGTGTGATCCTCCGATCGCGCGTATTAATCATATATGTATGTAGGGGCCTACTATACGCGCGGTGCTGGGTCTAGGCGATATTATATATATAATATCACGATTCAGCTAATGGCTCCCACAGATCCCTACTAAAGAGTGTTTGTTTGTACTGATGGATGCTAACGCGGGAACTGGGCAGAGGATGGAAGGGTGCGGTGATGATGAAAGTAGGGTGCTTGGAGCATACGGTGGCAAACGACTTTTGTCGTTCGCTACCAATTGCAAGCTAGCTCTCACCAACACATTTTTCAACACGCGCAAGGGTGGGATATCGCATACGTACAACGGCACCAGCCCGAATGACCGTAAGAGGATAGACTACATCCTAACCCGCCAAGCCCATCGACCTAGAGTACATGATGTTAAAGCCATCCCACAGCCTCCGCCACCAGCTAAGGCCGATTCAGACCACAACATTGTGTACATCAAGGTCCGACTTAGTGGTCACTTTTCGTCCAACAGAAAAATGCTGAAACCCCCAAAACGCCGAGAATTCGACAGGCAGCTTTTTTGATCCGACGGAAAGCGTCGCCAACGAGTAATCGCGAGGGTTGTTTCCACTCTCAACCAACCTATCCAGCCCCGTAACACGTCTGGCATGGTTGAGTTTTTCACCACGACTATCATCGATGCTGTAGAGAAAGAGGTGCCACCTCCACCACGTCGCTACCGCCGGCATGGTTGGTGCGAGCCTGCCGAAACTTCGGCCGCTTTCAGAGTAGCATGGACAGCGAGGGAGGATGCGAGACAGTTCTTGCGTGCCAACCCCCGAGATAGTGTAGCGTGGAAGAAATTGAGATCTGCGTGTGCGAATCTGCAGGAAGTGGTTGCCGCAGGAGTACAAGCGTACTTTGAGGAGTACCTCGCCGAAACCGAGAGACTCCTAGCGAGTAACGATCAACGAGGGTTCTACAAGCACCTGAAGAGTACGGTGGGATTGCAAGGTACAAAAGCGAGGAGCGAGCAGTTTATTATGGACGAGGATGGCACGTTGTTGCGGGATCAAGCGCGAATTCGTGAACGATGGGCGGGGCACTACCACAAACTCTTGAACACGAAATCGCTGAAACTCGATCCCACGATCATCGACCTCTTGCCACCGCGACCGCTTAAACTATCGCTTGGAGATGAACCATCCATGGACGAGATGATGGATGCGATTAAGGGCATGTCAAATTGGAAAGCCGTTGGACCAGACGGTCTCCCGGTCGAACTACTAAAACTTGACCACCCCGCTTTCGTCCAGTGTTTTCACAATATCCTTGTCAACGTGTGGGTAACGGGCGAAGTCCCCCAGCAATGGAAAGATGCTATCATCAAGACCCTTCACAAAAAAAAGGATCGAACTGATTGCAACCATTACAGAGGGATCTCGCTTGTTGCCCACGCAGGCAAAATATTGTTGAAAATCGTTGCGTCCCGCCTTAGCAACTACTGCGAGGCCGAGGAAATACTTCCTGAAGAACAGTGCGGCTTCCGTCCCGCACGGTCGACGGTCGACATGCTGTTTGTCGTGCGCCGGTTGCAAGAGCTCGGACGACAGAGGAAAATCCCCCTGTACATGTGCTTCATCGATCTGCAGAAAGCGTACGACTCTGTCGACCGGGAACTGTTGTGGGAGGTACTCACACGCCTTGGCGTACCAACCAAGATGCTCACAGTCATCCGCAACTTCCACGAAGGCATGCGGGCTTGCGTGCGTGCGGATGACGGCGAGCACTCGGATTGGTTTAATGTCACCCAGGGACTGCGGCAAGGCTGCGTGCTATCACCGTTACTGTTCAACGTGTTCTTCGCTGCTGCGATACACGTCGTGCTGGTACGCTTCAGCAAAGACGAAAGCATCGTAAGGGATTTGGTTCACCTCGAAGAGGGCAGTGTAGTCGGAAAAGAGGAACCGTTGGCATGCGTGCAAAGGGCTGTGTGGGGCATGTTGTACGCAGATGACGCAGGAATTGTTTCGAAGTCGGCGGAAGGCCTTGCTAAAATGATGACAGTCATCGTGACTGTCTTCGAAGCAGCAGGCCTCACGGTATCGGAAAAGAAGACAGAGACGATGCTGCTACGAACACCGGACCAGACATCCCTCGCCCCACCGCTCGCGATCGAAGCATCAGGCCAGAGGTATAAACAGACGACCCAGTTTTTATACCTAGGCGGCATTATCCACGAAAGCGCTGACCTCTCGCTCGAAATCGAACGACGGATCCGTCTCATGCGGGCATGCCTCAAACGGTTTGGCCCGGAATTGTATGATAGGACGACCGCCCCGCTTAGTCTGAAAGTCCGCATGCCGAAGGCCGAGGTCATTGAGACCCTGCTGTACGGGTGTGTGACGTGGACCCTCAATGCGGACCACTTCGCCAAGCTCCGATCAGCCCACCACGAAGTCCTTTTGCGAGTCATTGGCTTCCAGCGCCGATTACGCACCGACCACACCACCCTCTCGTACGCGAAGGCCCTCAGGATGACACGATGCGAGAGCATCGAAACGACCATCCGTAAACGGCGGCTCTTCTTTGCCGGGGCCCTGGTGCGACAACACAAGGGGCGACTGCCCCGTCGGTTGATGTTCGGGACGATCGCTGGTGGGGAGAACCCGAAACCAGGCGGACAACTCAAGACTTGGCCTAGAGCCATAGCTGAGGACCTTAGGGTGTTCAAAGCCAACGAGGGATCAACGGAACACTCCCCCTTAGTCTTTGGAGTTGGGACCGCGCTGTGGCCCACTGCAGCAAAAAAGGTGGGCAAGTGGTACCGGGGGGTCCTCGAAGCAGCTGAACGGTTCATGGGCAGGTGGCACGAGGATGAGGCAAAGCTGAGTAGACAGCGCCGCGCATCCGCCGTGGGTGGTGTCGAAGGGAACGGGGGGAGGGGGGGCAGCAGGAGGGGTAGAAGGAACACCGCACAAGGGTATGGGGGCAGGGGGGGGGGCAGGAGGAGTAGAAGGGAAACCGCGGTAGATGAAAGTAGGAAGGAGACCGCAGACAGGGTAGCAAGGTACCTGGCCGACTAGTAGGTGGAACCTTTCTATCTATGCCACTCGTACCGCCAACTGCTGCGGCTGCTCGGAATGTGATGTCTTGGTACTTTGATTTTTCCGTGAATTTATTTATTTTATTTTATTTTATTTTTTTTCTTTCCCCTTCTTATCCTTATGAAGGGAGTCTTGCATGGTGGGTAGGTGACGAGCCTGTTTTATTTGGTCCTCCCAGTCTTCCTTCTTTTACTTGTTTCTTTTTTCCGGGGTATTTTTTCCCTTTCTTTCCCCCTTGCATGTCCATTTTGGCTCATGCTCGGGGTATGTTTCTATCTCCCGAGCTTTGGCTCCCCTTTTTATTTATTTATTTATTTATTTTGTCTTGGTTTCTTTCGTTGTTTCTCTCTTTTACAAGGTATTTTGGTTTAATGAGAAGAACACAAAGGGGGGAGGGGGGGAAACAGGAGGAGTAGAAGGAAAGCCGTCCAAGGGAATGGGGACAGGGGGGGCAACAGGAGGAATAGAAGGGAGACCGCGGTGGACGAAGGCAGGAAGGAGATGGCAGACAGGGTAGCAAGGTACCAGGCCGACTAGTAGGTACATAGCACTTTTCGTCTTTTTCTGGGGTATTTTTTTCCCCTTTGTTCCCTCCTTGCGTGTCCAGGTTTTTGGCTCGTGTTCGGATTATATTAATTTGATTTTATTTTACTTTATTTTATTTCATTTTATTATGTTTCTTTTCCGAGCTTTGGCTCTCCTTTCCGGTTGGGTTGTTTCTTCGATTTCCCCTTCATTTTGTTTGTTTCATTTTTTGTTTTATTTTTATCTTTGTTTTTATTTGTTTTCTTATTATTATTTTGTTTTTGTTATTGTTTTTGTTTCTGTTTATTTCGTATTTCTCTCTTCCAATGTATTTCTGTTGCTGACGTATGTATGTTGTGCCTGTCGTACCCAGTACTAGGGCATGACATTGCGTTGTCGAATGCATTACGATGCATTATCTCTGTGTCGTAGCTTGTGACCACAGAGCTGATCTTTCTAGGGTGAAGAATCAGTACGGACACTGGGTGTGCTGGATGTCGACGAGTAGAAGAACGGTTTAATGTGAAGAACACACACACACACACATCTTGATTAATGAATGCATCCGGTTCATGCGAGGTTAAAAAAAATCATTTTTTGATATTTGTTGGCCTCTCTCGCCCAATAGTCCATTTCACGACTTGAAACCACGCAAGTGCATTCATCACGTGCACTTTATGGCACCTACGAATGCAATGACGCGTTGCTCGTTATATGCCACCGACATGAACACCTTCAAATGAGTAGACCTCAGCCGCTGTGGTGCTGCCCAACATCCTCGGCACCACTCTGTACTCGTTGTGCATGCTTCGACGCGCATGGACGTGACATTACACAACACAAACACCGCCACCCTATTTATGCATTCATCAAACGTCGTCACAACATGCCAAGTAGTTACGATTGGCCATGCCCACTGCAGATTACAGCATTGAGATGCCCCATGCCCGCTGCCGCATACGAGCAAATATGCGGATTTTCTGCAGACAACCTCGCCAATCAAAATTCCGCCGCATATTATGTTTACCCGCATCTACACTACGCATCTACGCATCTACATTTCCGCCGCAGAATCGTTCTACGGTAGCCCCCCCAACTTTCCTTTAACGAAATCGCCGGTTTCGAAACCAGCTCCCGGTCGTATCTCCTGAAATACGGTGTTCCTTGACACCCCGACTTCATCGATCGATAGGCCTTTGCACACGAGAAAACATATGGATATTTTTCTTTCGATAGTATCCTTCCTTGTGTCGAGCAGCCATGAAACATTCGTTAAACAAAATCGCTGGTTTTGGGGGGGGCTATCGTAGAATCAGTCCGCAATCATACGCGGCACCCCGCCAAACCTCTACTGCCCATTCCGATGCCGTCAACACGACAATACTCGAAAGCTCAACAGAACCGACGCAACGAACCGGATTCTGCATCGTCATCCGGCGAGGAAGAAGCTTCGTCATCCAGCGACGAGTCGTCTTCCGATGACGAAGATTGATTCTACCGACGCACCTAAGCTTCTGTTTCACATACCGTAGATGATCGTCTTCTTTAGCCATCAACTTTCTTCCGGCTCATTTTCACCTGAAGTTTGTCATCTGCTATCAGAGTCTCAGTCGTTTCACTTACAACGAGTTCGTAAGCTATCACACGTTTCGTGTACACTACGTAATTATTTCCAGGTCGACCTTTTCATGTTTTTTTCGCTTTCTTTCGCAGTAGCATAGCAATCGAGATTTGCTGCTTTTTGCCCTTCCATCTTCGGGGCTTTTCCGATTCTTTCATTCACGATTTCGATTATGTGTTCGAATTAATCACCGTATCATCTTCGTCGCTTTCTTCTTCACCGGGTTCACCGTCATCTTGCTCTCTTCACCATTGATTTTTATCACGGAGCTATTACACCTACTCCGTTACATAAACAACAGTGCGGCGTCACCGATGTCTCTTTCCGAGTCATTCATCCGCCTGCCCATCCTGCGTACTTTCCATTGATATTTCATCTAAAATTATACTGATTACACATTCATCGCCCCTGATACGGCCACCGCGTTTCAATTCAGTCATGCCCAAAGTCGCGGGGATGTATCATCGATGCCACTTCCTCCTTTAATAGACATAACCTGCATCCTCCTCTCTATTTCCCGCACTTCTCATCCTCAATTCATTGATTGACCTTCTTCGGGCGTATCTCCGGGTGGCCGTCCCGCCGCCTACGGCGGGCGGCCACCTTACCCTAGTATATATTAACAAAAATTAAAATACACTCCAGCTGTGAGATCGAATATTTTGTCGAAACTCGTCTTTGCAAGCTGTGTGTGATACTCCGATCGCGCGTATTGCGGGTTGTGTGACCTCATTAAGGATAGAGGCCGGCGACTCCCCTTGCAACTACATACAGTGTAGCTATCAGGGTCAACGGGGTGATGTTAGGCAGTCTGTGCGCGGAAACTATAAAACCCGTTTCTGAGGGGGACAAAATCTGAACAGCTGTGGAAGGAAATGCATCAGTTTATCAAGTGAATCATGTAAGTCCAATATCCGGTGAGGGGAGGGCGGTGTTTTAAAGGACGTGGGGGCCTGATTTTGACCAAAAGGGGGGCGAGAGGGGGGGAGGGGGGGGAGGGGACAGGTGGGGGCAGGTCGATTTTTGCGTGGAAACTATAAATATTTCTTGTGGGGGACGGGGAGGAATGTGGCGGGGGGAGCCGGGGGCGGGGGGGGAAGGGCTCTAGGTCGCATAGATGTATGGGTTGGCTATACGCGTGGTGCTATGTCTAGACGATGGTGCGGGTGGTGGGTGAAGGAGGAGGCGTTGGGGACGGCGGTGGGTTGGAATTGCAGCAGCGGCATGGACGGCTCTGAAACGATAACGAAGCGATATTCAGGGCGTGGAAGTGTTTATTACTCTGGCGGATTTCGATAGTAGTAGGTGGGCGTTTAAGCAAAAGGGAGCGAGGGATGAAAAAAAGAAGAAAAAAGAAAAAGAAAAAAAAGGGTATATAACATATGTTTCGTTTTTTCTCCACTTTAATGGTTGGTGTTGATATTTTTACTTTAGGTGTGGAGTATTTTGAGCTAGATCTAACATCATATCTATTTCATAAATAAATGTATTACTGTAGTTTCCACTATAATTATACTGCTCTATTACATGTATGGTAGGTGGTTCATTTTGTTTTTTCCCCGCTTTAATATCGTTAGGAGTACGAATACAGAGTATTATTACTAGTTATCTAGTCTAATATGTTAATATTAATACGGCATTCGAGAATAAAAGTCGGCTACTCCCCCCCCCCCCAAAAGGAAACTCTGTGGGACTCGCACGCCACGGTTCCAAATTGATACGCTGTCACTCTAACATTTCATGAAAATATATTCAGGACGTCAGCCGTGAGTTCGACGAATTTGGGGTCAGTACTCATTTTTTCAAGATGCTTGTTGGTACTCGTAATATACTACTCCGTATATACGATGTGCGGGTAATTTTTTTCTTAATGGGAGGGGTCCTATTCTTTTGTAGAAAAAAACCTTTTTCTCCGCTATTATATTCTAATGATCGGGGTTGGTAATTTTTTACTTTAGGTGGGGAATTCTTAACTAGATCTAACATCATACTTCGAAGTATCTATTTTATGAATATAATTGTGTAGTTTCCACTATACTGCTTCATCATGTACGGAGTATATTATAAAAAATGAAGGGATATGGTGGATGGTTTGCGGGTGGATGGCTTGGTCAGGATTGCTTTGGTACTTACTTGTGGTTAAGGGCGTAGGTAAGTTTTCTCTATCTGGGGGTGGTCTTATTATTTTGTTTTTTGCACGATAACCGCGCAGAGGAATACGCGGGGTTTACTCGCGCGAGTGACCCCGAGCCACTGCAGCAAGAAGATGCCCCACAAAAGACCACCCCCTACCTTCACCCACGATCCAGTGGTACACAATGCCGACGTCATTAGGGTCCCCCGGGAGCAGCATCGCTACGCGCCCGGATAGACAGGTGGACTTAGATCGAAGTAGAGAAAGAAAACAGTATATGCAACTTCTCGGCGCGGAGTAAGATTAAGTGACGACAACCGCAGGTCTTGCGCGCTCTCGTGCCAGCAAATCAATGGGAAACACAAGAGAGGATATCCCGCTATATCTATCCCAGCATGGCTCCCGGCGCCAAGAAGAGCGAAAAAAACCCTCGTCCCCGATTCCCCCATCCTCCAAGCAGGGGCGCGCCCACGTTTGAAGCGACTTGATGTTTTCCTAACTAAGGTGAGTTAAATTGTAAAGGGCGCCACAACGGACTAGCTTTGTAGCATATGTGATGTAGAGGTGACCGCCACACCTCCTGCTTCACTGTGGAAAAAAAAAGAAAAACACCAAACCGGGAATAACGCACAGCGGGGTAGCGCAGCACGATCCCCATCTCTCACGCTTGCGACAGCTGACTGCCTTGCCTATTTTTTCTATACGTGTATTAATAAGTTGTACACAGCTGCAAGTGTTGGGAACACACACGAGTCCGGGCAAACCGTTGCCACCCCGCACGTATAGCGAAGTCGTTCGACATTGCTGTGTCGGCGGGCGTGGCGGATGAGTTGCTTGATTATTCCGCTGTGCTGAGGCATGCTACGACAGAGATGCCCCCCATTGCTTCTGAGGCTCATCTCGCTTGAGGAGCTCTATACCTAACTATACATAACTATACCTAACCCACAAAAGCCTTCTCGGGTAAACAGAACGCGAAACTTGTTCCGAACAGACTCGTGGCCTGGGTACCAAAAATGTAAATAGTGCCGCAGAAAAAAAAGAACTCTAATAATAGACGAATTTAGGGTTAAGGAGCCCCGCCATCACTAAGAAAAATTGTCCACCCAAAAAGGGGTGTATACCCTAATACCTCTATATCGCAGCACGCGTCCGCTGCCCCTCACTGCAAATTTGCCTTCCCGAGCTGCTCTGTGCTTCCGACGCCAATATGCGATATATTTCTTTGCATTATCAACTGCTGTGTGTTTTGCCTTTTTTCTGACGCATCTAACGGGAGGGGACCCTTGCACCACTTTTTTTCCCCCTGAAAAATGGGTCCTTGCTTGAGTGACCTCCTATACCCCACCCGCAAAGAGCAAGGCTAAGGTAGGGTGTCATAGGGTACCCCCCCCTCCTTTTTCGCTACTACCTGGTCTGAGCTATCATACTCGCACGACTGACTCTGTACCCTCACTGGCCGAAACACGTTAGGTGGTTAGTTCAGCGCGTAACCTAGCTAAAACCACCCCTCTTTAAGGATTGATATCGAAACATTAGTATAAGGCAGCACGAAAGACTATCATCGCACGGAACAGGGGGGTCACTCGCGCGAGCGACCCCGAGCCATTGCAAAAAAAAAGCTTGAAAAAGCAACAGAATGGTAGCCGTTATACGGTAGCCGTTATGGTCAGCAGCAGCAGTGCTATTATTAATAAGATAGAGGTGCACCACACTTTTTCTGAGGAAGCTCCTCGATTTGGGAGCTTACGACTTCTCCACCGAAAAAATGCTTTTGGAGAAAAATGTTACTCCTACCGGACATGAAAAATCCTTTGGCCTCGGTACACGACGATCTCTCGAGTCGTTCGAAACATTGGCCTATTTCGACGATTTTTGGGTTAGGGAGCCCCGTCATTCGGAAAAGTGCTACCTCAATCGTAGCATTCGTCCGGGGGGGGGCGTAGCCTTTGGTCCCAACTGATTTTGGATGCCATTGAAAGTGCAACCCGAGATGAACAATAACATGACCTCTAGTCTAGGCATACAGCAGCAAAAACCGAGAATACATAATAACACAAAAATCTCCGTCGATCATGTTGGGTTTTAAATCCTCAACTACTAAGGATTTTCCCGAAACTCAGCAGAAGAACGACTGATTTTACAATAATAGCCCCCCCCCAAAACCAGCGATTTTCTCTAACGAACGTTTCATCATCATGGCTGCCCGACAAGAGGAAGGACGCTACGAAACACAATTATTCGTATACTTTCTTGCTTGCTTGCAAAGGACTATCGCACGATGACGTCGGGGTGGCAAGAGGCACCGTGTTTCAGGAGACACGGCTTGTGTGGAGCTGGTTTCAAAAACGTCGACTTCGTTGAAGAAAAGTTAGGGGAGCTACCGCAGAACGACTCGAACAAAAAACAAGTTCGGGGCTCGAAAAATGCTACCTTCTATAGTCGTGGCCGACGTCTTCCTGTCCTGACTCGATCACAAACAGGGAGTAACGCTCTCACGAGAGGATGGCCGGATTTTCGCTGGTTTTTGCTAACCCTTTTTTTATCGTTTCGTCGTTCGTGCGGTTCAGCGACGGCACCAACCAGCGGTACCCGTTGCTGTTACTGGGTGGACGCGGGGCCTGCCTCCTCCTTGAATCGCATCGATGTCGTGGGATCAGTGACGCTAGGCGCATCGATCGGCGTGAAGTGATCGCTTGTCACGTATGCGCTGCCTCCTCTCTTATCACCCCGTTTAAGCTTCCGGCACGTCCGCCGCTCGCCCCGGATGCGCGCAAAGAGGAAGAACTAGCAGAGTCAGAGCCACGGCTTGGACGGTCGAGGTCCACTGGTCGTCTGAAGCTCGCACGGACCATCGATCCACGTCCATCATGATATCGAACACTCTCCTTTAATCAGCCACGAAATATAGACGTGCAAGGCAGGGGTCAGAGACGGACGAGGGGGCGAATAGGGCTGCTCAGGTGAGTCTGAGCATGAGCTCAGAACATTTGCTACCAGTGCGACGCAGCTAACAATTTTTGAAGGGGAACCTGATAGCGGCTGAGTTCCAGTTGCCGAAGAATGTATTATATATATATACCACCGTCGTGCTGGGTGAGTAAATGCTTGTGGTCCGAGTCGAAGTGCGCTGTACAGATGTATAGGAACGAAGCCTACTATTGCATTGCTATTGCATAGCATCCTGCATGCGTCGAGGACCGAGAAATGGACCGAGAAATCAAGCACACACATTCGCAGGATAAGGCGCGGACAAAGTTCACGTGGTTAACTGCACTTACTGGTCAGCACCGCTCTACCCCGTAACGGACGTGTACAGGGGTGACACGCGTACTCAGGATCTCACATTTTGGCGCCCACCCTTGCCACTGTCGCTGAATGCGCGGCGGGCGTTCCCCATGTTCTGATGTCCCTCATCATGAACGCTTGCATCGGGCATGGATTGCACGGAGCCAGAATTAAGCTTGCGCTTTTTCGTGGACGATTGCGATTTTCCAAGCCGAAAAGTCTCAACAAAGCCGCGAGCTCTCAAGGTGGGCTCGTCGTTGTATCTGGCGACATACAAAAATCCCCAGGCCAAGAGTGCAAGCTCTGGGTTCCCCGAACGGTGCAGTTTAGGGGCAATACGGCACACGAGAGGGTTGATACAAGGGAGCACGGAACGAGCAAAACACAATCAGCTGTGTGCTACCGCGGAGGGGGTCCAATCGTTTCTGCCTGGGACTGAACAAACTACACCTCTGGCTCATCAAGGAATCCCGGTTGTGTTCACGAGCAAAACACGATTAGCCGTGGTACCGTAGAGGAAAGTGTTTTGAGACGGTCCAATAGTTTCTGCCTAGTACTGCATAATGTCTACGTAGTATCAGGAACCCCAGTTTTCTTTACGTGTTCTTTCAGTCAGTTGTGTTTGTTTCGGTGTACACTCAGCCCGTGTGATCGCCCATTAGGTATGGAACCAATTGTAGGGCTTACAAACCCTCGCGCCGTGGGGGGAGTGTCAGAGCCGAGCCTCCGAACATCCGGCTACGCAACCCTTCCTTGGCACGATCCTTACGACGTGTAACCCCAACACCACATACATACATATGCGCAACACAGGTACACTACTGCAAAAAATGGCAACTTCTGTCTTCCAGTCATCCACTCGACCTCTGTTGTGGTATGGCTGTTCCTGCTGTACGTGGTATAAACACGTACCGATAACCTTTTTGTTTGTTTCAGGTGTGCTATCATCTGGCTCGTTTGTCGTATCTTTATGTTTTCCCCCGTGCTTTGGTACGGTTCAACTATTGATACTCGTAGTCAGGCACGAACTACCGTCAATGATGGGCGAGAGTGTATAATAATTCGCGTGGGGAGAGGTATACCGAACGATGGCAGCCCCAAATATTTCTCAGTCGGAGAGCAGCGTTTCGAGTTTTTTTCCCAAACAGAACCAAGGCAAAGATAGAGCCTCAGAGGGGCGTGCTATGATAGAGGTAGCGCTTTCTGTGTGATGAAATGTTTTCTGAATGACGGGGCTCCTTATTAACCCAAAATTGTCGGGAAAATCAGTCTTTTTTTTTTGTCTCATTCTCGTCGTGTACCTCTGCCATGGGATTTTGCATCCGGTGTGCCGCCGGTGTGCCGGCAGTGTTGCTTTTCTCCAAGCCAGTTTTGGGAGGGACATGTCTTAAGCTCCCAGATTGAGGGGTAGTAGTAAGAAACAAAAACTGTTGCACCTCCATCGTAGCCCGCGTCCTTCGATGCTCGCACCGAGTTCAGGCGACCCGCGCGAAGGGCGGTTTTATTTACTTAGCACTACGCTTGAATATGCCTTCCTTGGGGCTACTTACAAATATAAACCATGGTTTGCGGCGCTTATTGCAAAACCGACGAGTTACGCGTACTACTACGAAGAGAAGTGTAACTTTTTTTCAGCAATTATTTTTATTCTGAATGGCGGGGCTTCCTTAGGGCCTAGATTGACGAGGAACTTGCAAAATCGTTTTTTTTTTTTTTTAATTTCATGAAAAATACACATTAAAATTCGACTCTGACTTCTTATCGAGGAACGGTATGTAGTGTATTATAGAATTAAAAAACGCAAAAGGGTCAGCGAACACCCGTGGGCAACGACCGAGGCGAGCGACGGCTCGCGCCCTCTCCGGAGCGCAGCGGCTAGCGCCGCAGCTTGATTTTGCCGGCAGCGGCTAAGAGGCTATGGCTCCAGGCGTCTCTTGGATGGGCTATAGCGGTCGAACTTCTGAAGTCGTGATGTATGTGGTAGTTGATCGTGTAACTTTCGAGGTGCAGGGCGACAAAAAACTGGGATATAGCGGCGGTCTTGATTGTTTTCGAGGCGTCGCAGGCGGTCTAGGCTGTGCTGAAGGGTGTTCGGGGGCCGCGCTGCGGCTGCTCCGGTGGTCCTACCTTTCGCAATGGTGGCTTTTCTCGCCTCCCAATCAACCGACGACATGGCACCGATTCGCGTGGCCGGCTTCGTTTACATGGAATATGCCATGCCTATAAATGTACAACCTCCCCAAGTTGAATTTCGATATGCGACTAGTCTATGTGCGACCAAGAAAAATGTTTATGTTTGGTGCTTTGTTGAATATGGTTTTTCGCAATAACCCTGAAAATGTCTGCTCGGTGATTCATTTTTCGACCCCAATCAAATAAATGCAAATTAAATTGTAAACTCTATTTTTTTTTGAGCAAGTTTTCTCGCGTTAATATGGGCCCTTAACCGAAACAAAGTCGGTGGAAATTCATTATTATTGTTAACTAGAGAATAAAAATGACCTTTTGAAACCTCTAGAGGCCATGGTTTTTGACACGGCGGGTTGCACTTTCGCACTCTTCTTGTCGACCGACGCATGCCTAGCACTTACTTTTCGTCTGAAATTGCTTCTGAACGATGGGGTTTGTCAACTCAAAATCGCCCGAAACAGGCCAGATTTTTGTCATGATTCTCCTTGTGTACCAAGGCCATGGGGTGTTTCTATCCGGTATAGCAGTCTTGGTTCTGGTCTAAGTTAGTTTTTGGGATAGGTATTAAGCTCCCGAATTGAGGAACCCCCAGAAAAGAAGAGGTGCACCTCTATCTATCTATCGTAGCACGCGTCGAGCATGCATATATATACTATGTGTCGAGCCTAAACGCTAAACTTATTATTACTGGTATATTGCTGCAAAACACGTAAGAAGAGGTATCATACCTGGGGTAGCGCGAATAGTGCGAAATAAACGTGAACCCGCCCGCCGCTCGCTGCTGTGGGCATGGCACATTGCTGTTTGTCGCTACTTGTTGCACGGCAATGACGGCACGTTGTGATTTCGACTGCATGATAACCCTGTCAGTACTTTCTTCAGACATATATAGAAACTTGCCCCAGAAGCCACCGAAGTTTCCTAGAAGGGTGCCAATCTCCAGCGGGTCGATGTCCTCGATCTCGGTCAGCGAGTAGGCCCCCTGAGCTATCGTCAAGAAGAGATCGCCGGTTGCGTACTGGTCGGTGAGGCTGTCCATGGTATCGTAGTACACATCATCAGAAGAGGCCATGGTGGTGTCGTCGTACACATAATAATCAGAAGACGTGCTCGACGACGACGACGACGAATATGTCGTGGAAGATTGCAGCTTGCGACGCGAGGAAGAGTCGTAGTAGAACTGCAACAGAGGAGCGATAAAAGGCAAAGGTCGCGGGGGGAGTCATCCTACCGTACGTAGGGGTTGGAAGTTTTGGATTGACTAATGTTTCTGGCCGATCGACCTCATCGACCGAGAAACTACCGGTTATTCTTGACTCATTTTGAGTAATTGAAATATAAATCGTTCTACCAGTAGGGCTAGGGCACAGAAGTTTTGGTCCCGGGTCGCGCGAACGATGAGGCCTTCGAAGTCATGTTTCATCGGGTGATTACGTATTGAGCTCCTCGTCGTGTTGGAAGCTTAGAATATGCTTAGAATCTGATACACTCCTGCCGTGGGGTGTGACTCGTTTTGTTTGGGTTAGATTGAGAAAGGTGCTACGATACAGGTAGCAATTTTTGTCTATCATGAAGGACACGGGGCTCTACAATCCAAAATCGTCGGCAATATAGGCCATTTGTTGCATGATGGTTCTCGTCGTGCACCTAGAGGCCATGGGACTTTTCATCCTCTCGTAGCATTTTTTATTTTTCTCTCCCAAATCAGTTTTTTTTTCCTTAGAGAGGTCTTAAGCTCCCAAATTGAGGAAACCTGGGGAAAAAAATGATGCACCTCTATCGTAGCACGCGTCTTAACTACCGCTTTTAATGCGGTGGAAGGTGTCGAAGGTATGGTGGAGGACGTGAGGTCGCTGAACGATGAAGAGGGTCGGAGTACGGCTGCAGAGACGGGAGCTCTAGAGACAAATGGGATGCCAAGGGGGGGTGCAACATTTCTTTGGAAGACAAACTATGAGGTAATAAAGAGTGCGGTGAAATACGTCAAATAAATATGTGGTAGAAAGTGTGCCTGGTAGAAGATTTGGAAGAAGCCATGAGGTCGCTTAGCGGCGAGGGCTCGATAACACGTGAAGACCAAAAGGGGCAAGATCGTTGGCTTTTTTTCGGAGACAAAGGCGACGAGCTCCTTTTCTTGCCAGGGCCAGTAATATAGTAGTAGTTGTTGCTATGACCCCAAATGTTTTGAATGACTACTTATCACGGTTCGAAAGGTTGTTCTCTCGAACGAGGTCGTTCCATGGTAACCCCCCCGACCTTTCTTTCATGAATTCGCCCGTTTCAAAACCAGCTCTCGGTCGTATCCCTGAAATACGGTGTCCCTCGACACCCCGACGTCATCGATTGATAGACCTTTGTGCACACAAGAAACTATATGGATACTTTGTTTTCAATTCTGTATCCTTCCTTGTGTCGAGCAGTCAGTCATGAAGTGTTCGTTAAATGAAATCGTTGGTTTGGGGGGGGGGGGGGAGCTATCGTAGAAACAGTCCGACTAAAACTGCGTTTTATTCTGGTTTCATATGAAAAGAAACGTCCTGTTATTTTTTTGCTCCGCCCGTGGCACCCATGGATACACGTTTGGCCGCAGGCTTCCATAACCTGGAGATGCGAAAGCACTTGGTACTAATAATCCAATATCGTGGTGTAGTAAAGATCTTGGCTGAAATATTAAGACGTCAGCTTTGAGGTGGTGTTGGTTTCACCATGCTGAAACACAAAGAAAGTCCAGCGCGCAGGAGGGCGGGATAAAAATAGCTCAAATCTGTCGTCGAAATTGACTTGGCCGGTGAGTCAGCCCACGCAATTACAGAGGTACATGCAGTAGAAGAGTCTGAGCTCCCCAACATAATAAGGTGCTCACAATCTCACACTTACGAACGCATTATTGCTTCGACGAAATTCGTTTCTGCAACCCAATTGACTCGTCTATGTGCTAGTCTTAGAACAAGTGTACTCGTAAAAAATATCGTACGAACGGACAGTTCCACACAATTTATGTCATGAGGAGCTCAACCGGTCAGAAACGTTTGGCCTGGGCAAAAAGCGCAACTCCCCTACCACGCACGGGCGTTCCCGGTCTCTAGCGTATCCAACTCGCAGAGAAGTGTGGCAAACCGTAGGATCTACAGAAAAGCTCTGAATTCCGTGGTCGTGTGGCTATTGCGACGTTTCTCTTCTTTTTATATTTGATGTTCCAGCCATACGTACGCGACCTCTTCGAATCGAGTGAGCTCCAGATCACACACCTGTTCGCTGGGTCTTGCAGTTTGCAGTTATACACGTTATTTGACATTTCTGACCGTTTTACGGGCCCCAGTGATGTTTTTGTCATCATCAGGTGGCACTTCGATCCGTATTTTATAAAAATGTATGGGCCAGGGATAGGGTTAGGGTTAGGGTTAGGGTTAGGGTTAGTTAGGCATGGTTGAAAAAACACACTATTGTTGTAGGACACGTGTATTTTGATACGAAATCACAACCAACCTCAAAAGTTGGGAAAACTAAGGACTTCATTCACACACTTCCGTCAAGGCCTACAGCGTGTGTTAGTTCTCCGCATTAAACTGACATTCCCACCCGGTAGGTGGAGCACAACCAATGTCCATGATGATGTCTCCTGGAACAGACGAGCTCTGCTGTGGAGACAAATCTGATTTTGACAGGAGACAGAGCAAGGGGGCTAACAAAAAAAAAGGAAAAAAGAGCCACAATCCTAGAACAGTTGAAAAAAAACGAATGAAATCGGAGCGTTCGTTGTGATTTCGGCGCGAATCGAGAAAATTTCGTTTTATTCAACATTTTTCACCCGGTTTTAGTACCCCCCCACCCTGTCTGGCTCTGCAATAAAAGGTTGTGGTGTCGTGCGCTCAAGTTTTGTTTTTGGGTTCCCCTGGATAGAGACACATACAGATGTGTCATGATGAGTAGGTTGCGGTTTGCCCCTGCCAATTGTTGATATAATGAACAAACAACGGCCAGGTGGGCTAGAACAATAGAAAAGCAAGTTTTTTTTTAAATGAAACGCAACAAGAACAACAAAAAGGCTGAGGCTCCTTTCTTCACCCATAATCGTCGGAAATAATAAAAAAAAGAACAGGTGTATGTAGCAGTTTTTTTTCTCTCACAAATCAGTCCCTTGGGGACTAAGCCTTCAAATTGAGGAAACCCCAGCAAAAATGGGGTTGGAGCACCTCTATCTATCTATCTATCTATCGTGGCACGCGTCAGCCTCATAAAAATATAGACGCTCTCACCGATACCGTACGTAGCATGCGTCACATTGCAAATTATTTATTATTATAACAATAAAAGCACACACCATCCAGCCGTGAGATCGTAGATTCAACACACACCATCCAGCTGTGAGATTGAATATATTGTCCGCCTATTACTGAGGTGTGTATCCTCATTAAGGATATAGGTCGGCGACTCCCCTTGCAACTACAGTGTAGCTATCAGGGTCAACAGGGTTATGTTAGTCAGTCTGTGCGCGGAAACTATAAAAAAACTCGTTTCTGAGGGGGACAAAATCTGGCGGCTGTGAAAGGAAATGCATCAGTTTATCAAGTATATCCTGTAAGTCGTACAACCGGTGAGGGGAGGGCCGAGGTTTTAAGGGCGTGGGGACCGGGGTGCGGGGGGGGCGGGAGGTTTGAAAAAGAGGGGGGGGGGGGGGGGGGGGGGGGCAACTCAATCTGTGCGCGGAAACCATACAACCATTTTTTAAAGGGGACAAATCTGGCGGTTGTGGAAGGAATGCATCAGTCCACAATGTATATCCTGTAAATCGTATAACAACAGGTGAGGGGAGGGCGGAGTTTTCGAAGCGGGGGGGAGGGGGGGGTACTCATTTTGTTGCTGGCCTTAGTCATTTGACCATTGGCCACGCATCCCTTCCGAGACGTAGCGCCGTTCCTACTCCTAATAGAGACACCTCCAACGTTTGGACGCTCATTACGCTTCTTCCACATACCAGGTATTACAGAGAAACGAAGGGGGGGGAGGGGGTTAGGAACGAGGTGTGTGTGGGGGGGGATTCAAACCGCTTTTTTAGGTCGCATATAAGTATACCTGATGAGAACTTACTAGACGCATGGTGCTAGGTCTAGACGATGGTGCGGGTGGCGGGGAAGGAGGGGGATGGGGGGGAAGGCAGTTTGACTTTGAAGACCATCCAATAAATAAAATGGAGCTACGGCATGTATTGCTGGAAAAATAATGAGGTGATTTCAGGTGCCTGGTGGTAGTGTTTATTACTCTGGGGCTGACTTTGTTTTTAGGTGGGGCGGCGGGGGAGGGAGGGAGGCGGAGGAGGGGTTTGTGTGCGTGTGTGTCGGGATGGGGGGGTGGGGGCGGGGGGAGTTTTGGTGGGGCGGCGAGGAAGGGGTGTGGGTGGAGGTGGTGTTGATGATGGTGGTGGCGGGAAACGTGGTTGGACGATAGGAAAATATTCTACGCTGGCGCGTGTTCCATGTAGATGCCCCAATATTTTCAAAAAGTTGCATGAGGTGGATAGTGGATGGAAGATGTTTTGTACGTGCGTGACGTTGTTTTCAGGTGATGCCATAGATACGAGTAGTGCTTTTTGATTACCGTATGTATATAATGCGAGTACTAATACGACAGGTACTTATGGTACGCTATAGGGAGTGCACAGGCACTTGCGCATGAACCCGGCAGCCCCAAGTAGAGCCCACTCCAAAAGTTGACTCACACGATTACAATTATTGTTTCATGCATACTGAATTCCACGGATGTCTGGTTTTGTTCCCCTCAATGCGGAGTATACAATTCCCGTGCGCAAAACACGACTGAACGTCTTAGTTCTGTTGACCCTGGCATTGGCATGCGACTCATCGACCTGAATCCTTTACCAGGGTATACACACCCCGAAACACGCGAGGTCGACGTATCACGCGCAGCTTGCAAAGCTGAGTTTTGATCAAAAAACCTTTTTGGTCAACTTCGTGAACAGCTGAAGTGATTTTGTTTATTTTTCCTCAAATATGTCAAGCGCTCAGCGCTAGCCCCACGAGGCAGCTTGAGTGTCCCGAAGAAACCCGTGGCCAGCATGTGCGGCTCTCGATTTTAGCGATGCGCGCTCTCTAACACGTCGACTCTTCCGAGAAATCGACCTAGATCCGGGAATTTCTTGTTTGCTGTAGTCCCGATTACCATTCTAACAATACAATTTCTTGAACAACTATGGAGTAAGTTCCGTGGTTTTCACAAATAAATGAATTCCGACTTTCCCCCACACCTTTACTCAGATGTGAGCTAACATTTGTGGCCTGCGGGTGCTCCACCCGGAAATGACCACGGAGGCTCTCTGGATTAGCAAAGACAATCGGCTATTCGGCGACACGCACCTTTGATCCTTCGGTATTATCGCAAGAGCTGCCATCTCTGTAGGAGTGCAGGAGTCTGGCGTATTTTATCCACGCGTTAGTTTGTGTATTCCCTGGTAGTGTGTGAGATGGCCATTCAAAGGTCTTTAGGATCACCTCCCGACGCCTGATGCAGAACACCAGACCTCATTCGTCGATCTTCATTCGATCAATACAGGTGTGAGAGTGTGCCTTTGCATATCATCAAGAAGAGCAGAAGAGAGATCACGTTGGAACAGTAGCGATCGACAGCAGTAACAACCGCATCAGACCTCCGCTGGCCTGCCACTTATACAGGGAGAACACAGGAGCTTGCGTACGAACCCGGTAGACCCCAAGTAGCCCACTCCAAGAATGAACTCACACGAAAAAAAATGTTGTTTCATGCATACTGAATTCCATAGATGTCTGATTTTGTCCCCCTCAATGCGGGTTACACACTTTCCTTGAGCAGTAACAAGGTTGAACGTATCAGTCCAACCTGTTGACCCTGGCATTAGCAGGGCAGTCGCCGCCCTTATCCTTCACGAGGGTATACACACCCTGAAACGCGGCGGTCGAAGTATCACACGCAGCTTGCAAAGCTGAGTTTTGATCTAAAACCTGCCTGAGTTTGGACCTACAACCTTTCTGGTTGATCTCACAGCTGAAGTATATTTTTTCATTTTTTAAATATTATTACTTGTTTATTTTTTTCAAGAAATATTTATGCGATCATTATTTATTTTTTTCCTGTCAGGTGTTTATTTCGTCTCAGCCTCAGTATTGGATTCTCGGAACTGGAAAATCTCAGTGAAATCTCTTCGTTCGAGCGCCGTCTTCAGGGGGCGGCTCAAATGCCCCTCACCGTGCTGTATCCGTTCCGCACCTGGCCGGGATGGGGTACGTGGGCTGAGCGAGACAAGCAAGAAGGGCGCAATTTTTTGGATTTTGGGCGGTATACGCCCGAGCTATTTTTGGATCTTGGCATAGTCTATGCCTTGAACGAAAAAAACATAAGGGAAAACATGTACTTACAAGTAAGTTGACACAATTAATTTCCAAATTGGCTTTTTAGTTCGTCCCCACACTATTTTCATGGTCACACCTCGAAGCATTTGGCCTATTGTCGTACGACTGCTGTGTCGTTGCTTATTCGATATCGGATTTCACGGTTAAATACCTTTGTTCGAGCGTTCGTTGTCGTCGAGGGGGGCCGTTCCCTACCCAACGACATCATTACACCCAGTGTCCGTGCTGATTATTTATCCTAGAGAGATACAAACTCATTATTACGTGGTCACAGACTGTGAGAGAGCGTGCAAACCAAACAATCAATCGCAATTCATCAAGGAACGTGTAAAGCAAGTGAAATGCTAGCGTACCGGGTACGAAAACACAACAAAACAGGCCAGACCATATAAACACAACGAACAGAGTTGCTTTTAAAAATCGCAGTACAATAAGCAATGTTTTATCATTCTTTTTCATCGCCGCTCCAAAGATTCGTTCCGTATATATTGATCCACGATACACGATCCATCTTTCAGAACCGCATAATAAATATCCCACGATAATTGCATGTATATTTATCCCCGCAAACGAAACGTGGATGCACTTCTGAAGGTAGGTGTGATTCTCAAGGATGTTTGGTTGCAAGAATCGCGCTGGCTAATGACTGTTGTTGTTGCTGGTCAATACATTGTGTGCGCCAGCAATAAATTGATGACAGTATAATAAAATGTAGGGATCTTCACTTGAAATTGCCATCTATCTTGTGTTCGCCAAGAATTAACCGATGATACAGAGTAATAGGAATCTTCTTGACAGTATCTCCTGCGTGCCACCGCAATCGACGGTATAGCAGTATCATACAAAGTAGGGATCTGTTGATTGTATGCTTGGATATGATGTGGATATGATGACGGTTGAGTATTGTAGGGGTTTCCAGTGATAAGTTGGCTACATAATAGCGGGATATCGGGATGGTGGAAATACTCCGCCTATTTATCCGCCTTTCTTCCTGGCGAGCGCACTCCACGCTGCGCCTTGGCTAGGAGCAACTTAATTTATATATGTACGTCTTATACTTGTCTTCCTACCGGTGACTTCACTACCCCACTATTGTCAGCTCAACGGGTAAGCCCTCTACGCTTCGTAGGGATCAACAAACACGATAATTATCGCGTACGCGGTACTATCCCTGTTCGAAGCAAAGGGTGTTGAGTGACGTGGGCTCTTCTGCGGAAGAGAGATAGCTGGAGGAATCAGCCGGAGCCATGGAGGACACCGATTCGAGTGAAGCCCAAGGGAGCAGAGGCGGGATTACACCCGCCATTTTGGAGCAGCTGGCAGACTTCCAGAGGAGAGTGGTTCTCCTGGAAGGAGCCACACCGGGAGCTGAGGTACGCGAAGCCCCAGCCTCTTCCCCGTCGCTTGCGCCTGTTGTGCAAGGTCTGGCCCATCCGGGCGGGTATTTTGGTAGCAACCGTCCCCCCAAGTTTAATAGTAAGAGGGACACGTGGCCCCTCTGGAAAGAGAAATTCACGTCGTTCACTAGTATAAAAGGATGCAGGGATGCCTACAGAGAGACACCCAACCCTGTTAGAGTAGCGGATGACTCCCTCACGAATGAGGACTTGCTGTTGAGGCACTCGGCTTCGACAATCATGTATGCTAGAATGGCTTGGGAGTTTTTGCTGGAAGCTTTGGACTCTGACCCCCCGTGTTTAACCAGGATGCTAGAGACCAAGTCGCCTAGCGGAGCGTGGAAAGTCATGACCGATTTTTATGCTCCAAAGACGATCATGGAAAAACGAAGGGTAGCACAGGAGTTCGACTCCATCACAATGGCAGAGGGTGAAGACCCTGTAGAATACTTGAGCCGCATAGACAAGACATTGCAAAAGCTCGCAATGCTAGGGGGGACAAAGGATGATGATGACGTTAATGTACATATTGTCCAGAACCTCTCAGCGTCTTATGAAGTGGAAAAGAAAATCCTGTTGTCTAGCCCTGGCCTGACTCGTTCAAACATTGAAGAGGTAGTAAGAAACGCGTACATGTCGCATAAGCAGCATGTTGGTAGGGGTAAGGGTCAGTCGAAGGGAGATGACCCACATGCTCTCTACGCCGGCGGTGCACAACCAGCCGGTGCAGGGGGCAATGGGATGGGGAGGAACACGAAAGCAAAACAGAAAAAACAGACAGAAACAGCAGCAGTCGCAACAGCAGCAGCAGCAGCAGCAGCAGCAGCAGCAGCAGCAGCGGCAGCAGCAGCAACAGCAGCCGCAGCCGCCTCAGCAGCAGCAGCAGCAGCACCAAAGTGGCGATGGCGGTGTAGTGGGCCCACCGTACCGTTTAAATCCGGTATATGGGCAGTGGCGTTGGGATGACTCGAGGTTGGCCCCTTTTGGGAACGCTGGTAATGTACCTCCGATGGGATATGTACCAGTTCAACCTCCGCCTGGTGCACTACCACCGAGACCCCCGCCACCGGCAGGATCGGGACCGTCACGTAGAGGTACCCCGATAGCTCCCCGGCTATGCTTCAAGTGTCAGCAACCGGGGCATTATGCCGCTCAGTGCACTGCGCACGCACACGCACACGTCGCGCAAAATTACCCACCCAGCTCAGGTTATTTAGGCGCGCACGTTGCATCGTTTGGCCCCCCACCAGCGTCAAACGACGGAAATCGGCAGGCCGGAGCATACCATGAGCCCTATGGAGCTGGTGACTACGCTCCGACTAGCTATGCTCCGCAGTACGTTGCCGCAGCAGCAGCACCGTACGCCCCCTCGACCGTCCACTCCCCGTATGACTCTCAAGGGGCAGCGGAATCCACGCATAGCAGAAGCACGCCTGACGACCCACACGTTCTCACCGCGCAGATTGCTCAACCAATCCAATACCCCTCCGAAATGAAAGAGACGCCTTGTGACATTTCTGAGGGTAGCGGTAGAGATGAGTGGGTTGCCGACTCTGGTGCTTCGTATCACGTGACGGGGGACCCCACTGGGATGTTTGACTGTAAGCCCCCTCCGGTAGGTAAGGAGAGGTTAGTGATAGGTGACATGACGATGATGGGCGTCGAGTGCTTTGGCAAGCTGTCTCTGTTGATGCACAGCCAGGGTGGTGACACGCATGTACGGCTGACGAACGTGGCATACGTGCCTGGAGTCCAGTTTAACTTGTTCTCATTACACGCTGTGATGTCAAAGTGCCGTGTGACCATGGACACCGAGGGGGTTCACATGCTTGGGGGGAGTGTTTCGTTCGTACGCAGAGGGGCTGGCTCATACTGCTCTGCAACTAGGATCACCGACCCCCCCATGGCTAACGCAGTATTGGTCCCTGGCAAGCAGCAACGGATCGATATTAACGACCTTCACGTTGCGCTAGCCCACTCACATGCTGAAACCCTACGCGAGACGGCACGCCAACATGGTGTAGAAGTTGTAGGAGAGTTGGTCCCTTGTGCTGGGTGTTCCGAAGCCAAGGGTAGGAGGATGCCAGTTCCGAGATCCACCAACAGTCGCTCGACCAAACCCTTTGAGCGTCTGTTTGTAGACCTGTCCGGAAAGCGCCCCGCGTCATCTGGTGGTTACCACTACCTAATGATGATTGTGGACGATTTTTCTCGGTTTGGATGGACTTACTTCCTCAAGGAGAAGTCCGACGTGCCCGCTGTTTTCGCTGGTTTTCTGGTTGACATTCGGGCACAGGGCACCCCATCCATTGTGGAGTGCCTACGCTCAGACAACGGTACTGAATTCACTAAGGGTGAGTTCGTGACGCTGCTAGACCACCACCGTATCCGCCGAGAATACACGCCCGTAGACTCTCCAAAGTACGACGGCGTGGTCGAGCGCAGGATTGCCCTAGTCTTGGAGGCCGCGATGGCGTCCTGCCTGGAGGCTCCCCGCCTGTTCGGCGGCGTGCCTCTGCCGCCGACAGGGCCTCTATGGGCGGAAGCGTGCGTGCACGCGAGTGATGCCATCAACGTGTCGGCGAGGGTGAGCGACAGGCCGGGCATGTTGTCGCCTTACCAAAAGTTGTGTGGTAGGGCACCGTTCCCGCGACTGCTCCCCTTTCTAAATCCAGGCTTTTATCATGTGAAGCGGACGCTGAAATCTGAGCCGAAGGCACAGGTTTTCTTTTTCTTGAACAGCGGTAGAAACCACCCGAGGGACTGTTGCAAGGTGTTACTTGTGTCCGGCCGCCGGTCGTACACCCGTGATGTTACTTGGGAGCATCCGCGGGAAGCCTTTGCTGGGTTGCTGCCTGCGGCATGGGCCAAGGACACCCCGTCATCTGGGCCGAGTTTGCAAGAGGCGCAGATGCCCCCGGAAGACGGGGAGGTATGGCATGAGCTGGCACCGGTGCCGTCAAGGACGTCACCGGGGCTGGCACAACCGTCACCGGTCACGTCAAGGACGTCACCGGTACCGTCACCGGTGCCGTCAAGGACGTCACCGGTACCGTCACCGGTGCCGTCAAGGACGTCACCGGTACCGTCACCGGTGCCGTCAAGGACGTCACCGGTGCCGTCACAGCCGACACCAGTGCCGTCAAGGGCGTCACAGGCGTTGGTTCAGCCGTCACCGGTGTGGACGTCAAGGGCGTCACCGGGGGCGACACAGCCGTCACCGGTGGTGCCGTCAAGGGCGTCGCCGGGGCCGGCGCAGCCATCGCTGGTGACGTCAAGGGCGTCACCAGGCCTGGCACAGCCGCCTCAGTCACAGTCGTTGCCGCTGTCACACCAGTTCTCAGGAGCTGGTGATGGTGGCGAGCCACAACACCTGGGGCGCACGCGGGCGCAGACTGCTCGCAACCAGGCAGAAATTAACAGATCGCAGACTGTAAATGACGGTGTAGCTCAACTGGGACGCACCAGGGGGCAAACCGCGCGCAATCAGGGGGGTATGCAACATGGACTGTTGTCTTTGATGGCTGCGCGGGAGGGTATTGGTCATGTACTGTACCATCAAGCCCCACCTCACAAGAACCCTCCTCTACCCTCGCGCCCGGTGAGTGAACTCTTGACGCCGAACTGTACCATCAAGCCCCACCTCACAAGAACCCTCCTCTACCCTCGCGCCCGGTGAGTGAACTCTTGACGCCGAACTCGTACTCGGAAGCGCTCACCGACGAATATTCTGATCTCTGGATTCAGGCCATGGAGAAAGAATATGGTGGCTTGGAGAACGCGGGTACTTTTGGCGCGATCTAGCAACCAAACGGCCTGAATGCTCTTTCGGCGAAGTGGGTGTACGGTTGGAAATCGAATGAGATTGGCTTTGCGACCAGGGCTAAGGCGAGGTTGGTAGCGAGGAGTTGCGGGCAGCGTGAAGGTATCGATTTCTTTGAGACATTTGCCCCGACGCCTACGGCGTCCTGCATCCGCTTGTTGGGTGCCATTGCTTGCGAGTTAGATTTGGATCTTTGTCATTTCGATGCAGAGCAGGTTTTTGTTCAGTCAAACCTAGACGAAGATGTTTTTATGCGACTACCCCGGGGTTGTGGTGAGATGTCTGGTAAGGTAGTACGCTTGAACCGCAGTCTCTACGGCTTGAAACAAGCGTCGAGATCGTGGCACAACCACTTGCTATCGCACATGAAGAGTCTTGATTTTGAGCAGAGTCTAGCAGACGCGTGTGTCTTGCGCTTGGTCGAGTCTGGAACTGTCTCCATAGTAACAGTAGTTCATGTGGACGATATCTTCGCAGTGGGACGGAAGGCTAGATGCGATCAGTTCTGCGAAGACTTGAACCGCCTAGTGCCGATTAACAACCTTGGCGAGCTGAGATGGTATGCGGGCTGCCGGTATTCTAGAGATTGGGATGCTGGCACTTTAACGATCTCGCAGCAAGCTTTCGCTGAAAACACAGCTTTGAAGTTCGGCGTTAGCTCGGGCAGAACAAACCCGTTAGAAAAGGGCCTTAAACTCGAAGAGTTCGATGCGACTGAACCTGAGGGTGACTGGCCTTTCCGTGAACTGGTAGGGTGCTTGATGTGGCTTGCCAATCAGACACGTCCGGATATTGCGAACGCAGTGAGAGCGGTAGCCAGGTACACCAACTCGCCCAGGGCGATACACTGGAAGACAGCGGTTGGCATTTCAGAGTATGTTTTTTTCACGAGTGATTTTGGCATTACTTTTCAGAGAGGTAAGGGACTGGAGCTGGTTGCGTATGCGGATGCAGACTACGCCAGCAATGCCACTGATAGGAGGTCGGTTTCCGGTGGGGCTGTTATGTGCGCAGGAGCATGCGTGTGCTGGTTTTCGAGGACTCAAAAGTGCGTGACGCTTTCGACCACAGAAGCCGAGTACGTAGCACTAGCAGACACCATCAAGGAGGTGATTTTCTTGCGGTACGTGTGGAGTTTTATTTTGCCTGGCCTTGGTTCCGCATGCATCACGGTTTTTGAGGACAACAAGGGGGCAAGGCACCTGGCTCATAACCCGGTGTGCGCGTCGAATTCGAAACACATCGACATTAGGCACCACTTCCTCCGTGAGCTTGTATTCAGGGGAGAGTTTGACATTGTCGCCGTAGAGTCTGAGCAGCAACACGCAGACTTCCTGACGAAGGCACTTGCCGGTCCAGTTTTTCGTTTTCACCGGGATTTTGTGATGAACATTTGACTTTGGGAGAACGGTGGAATATGTCATGATTTAGTACGCTAGGTTCGTTTTTTTTCTACTGTTTAATAATGATAGCTGAGCCAAATCGTTCAGGTTATATTTTTGGAGGGATTTGGGGACGATTACGATTTTTTGTAACTACCCGGGGTCATCCTCGCGTAATCAGTCTATGGTTTTCTCAACTAGCCCCGTAATGAGACCCAGCTGAGCCAAATCGTCCAGTTTATATTGTTTTTGGTGTTCGGGGACGGCAACGGTTTTTCGGTAAACTACCGGGGGTCATCCCTGCGTAATCAGTCTATGGGTTTCTCAACTAGCCCCGTAATGAGACCCAGCTGAGCCAAACCGTTTAGTTTTCATCCTCCAAGGAGGGGTCACGCCCACCTGTTAACGTTTGTGCGGGGAAGGATTCGCTTGACCACTTGAGAGGATTATGGCTCGTTAAGTAGGAAAAAGGTCTCAAACTCGACGAGTTCGATACGTCTGAACCCGAGGGCGACTAACTTTTTCGCGAGCTGGTTGGAATTGTTTCTTGACGGATTATTCTACATATACTAGCTGGATTTTCGTACTTTTAAAGAGTGCATGGTAGTTAGGGAGGCAAGTAACTATTTCTTTGTTTTTGAAACATTACTGTTTTCACGATTGCGTTGTCTAGTATGGCATTATCTTTCTCGGGATTTGAGCGTTCGGAATTTGAATGGATTTTTTGTATGTACCCAGCCGGGAGGCGTTTGTCTCATTCGAAAATGAGTTTTGAGACTGCTGTCCAATCACACTTGTTGGCACCCCTGTTCTATGGAGCTGACAACCGTTTTATAAGGAAAGCTGAATGCTGATTATAAGGCCGATTTTTGAGTTTTCGGATTTGAGTTTTCGGTCTATGAATTTCGGATTTGAGTTTTTGTATTTGGACTCAGGATTTTACGACTTACCAGGTAGATCTTAGGTTCGTGAAGATTGATGTTGAATACTGTCCCTGAAATGTATCTCTTGATTTATGGAGTGCTTTTTAAGGACTATGGTGTTGCAATCTTTCTTTCTTGTCACGGAGGTACTGGGAGGATATTGATTGACCCTAATTTTCATTGAATCGTTTTACCCTGATGATATGACAATTTAGCATCATACCTTATCATTTACGAAGCAGGGAGGCTGTTGATTGTATGCTTGGATATGATGCGAATATGATGACGGTTGAGTATTGTAGGGGTTTCCAGTGATAAGTTGGCTACATAATAGCGGGATATCGGGATGGTGGAAATACTCCGCCTATTTATCCGCCTTTCTTCCTGGCGAGCGCACTCCACGCTGCGCCTTGGCTAGGAGCAACTTAATTTATTTATGTACGTCTTATACTTGTCTTCCTACCGGTGACTTCACTACCCCACTATTGTCAGCTCAACGGGTAAGCCCTCCACGCTTCGTAGGGATCAACAAACAGGATCTTCTGCACAAATATCTCGTGGTACCTATCAGTACGCATACGCACGTCAGACGCAAGCCAATTGTAAGAAAGAAAGGAAAAGAAAAGACAGAGAAGAAAAAAAAGGGGTATTAAATTCCGAATCAAGTTCACCCTGTGTCAAGCCGCAGCAGGCGCTCATTGCTCTTATCTTTTGTGGGCAATATATATATGGCTATTGCTATGTCGGGACATACATGGTGATTTGACCGCTCTTCTTATGTCCCGAATGGCTTTATCGTGACGCTCTGGGCACCAACTGTACTGGTACTGTGTAGATCCATCCCGAGGTCGAGCGTTTGGTACGAATTACGATCGCATGGCAATTTTTTGCCCTGCGCGAGTAGTAGTATACAACAAAACCCGCGAAAATATTAGCGAGCATAGGTTTCTGACCCAATAAGAGATTGAAATCGGCATTTTCAGCGATTCGTTTCGGTTCCGCATAACGAAAAAGAGGTGATTATTCGGGCAGCAAGTATTCCATGACTATTCGAAAACGACCATTACGCCAGTGAGTTAAATACGCACTGTTTTTGGCTTAATTTCAGGCTTTTTTCCTCGTTTGGTTTTTATGCTCGAGTCGTGCCAGGCTTACTTCCATATATTAATAATTATTAGGTCGTTTTTATTGGAACACTCCATTATTGTTTGAAATTAAGTGTGCTTACATCCGGGGGGGGGCTGAGTTCTGCATACAAACGGCTCTTGTTCACCCTTTTGTACTGCGTTTGGTGCTGTTGTTGCTGTTCAAGTGTTTCTCATCCTCATTTTGAGCGTGCTTGCTCGGCACGCCACTCTGATATAGGCTCGAAATCGCATTTTTGTTCAACCTATCGTGCAAATTATTCATTGATCTGCGCTCGCATTGCAAGTGTTTGCCGTATGCAAGACGTGTGCGAGAAACCCCAAGTCGATCGAAATAATAGTGAGCTTATTGGGTCAAAGCTTACCAGCCAATCGCGAGAAATAAGACAATCATTGGATAATGGAGTCGGAGTTGACACGCCGTGCGGAGAGGTATATCGACCCTGGAGATCATCGTTATAGTTCCCGCGTAGTTGGAGCCGTAGAGATTCGGAGGATTTCTGAAGGCCCTATCTCCCCCGTGTGCGACGGAACTGCCTCCCATTGGTTGGTGAGCCTCTATCATCCACCTACTAGGGTGAGGGGTCGCTGTGGAGTTCGAACCAATCAGCCATTCTAGCCAATGGAACTGGGCTTTCCACACCGTGGGGGGCGGTGTCGACCCGAGAGAACTCGGTTTTCTTCCCCCGTTTGTCTAATTTAGATATATGGAATGCCCCCTGGACCGGGGATGGGAGCCTATCGTCCTTTGGTGGAGCTGGCTCTATAATTTGCGAACCCCAGCCAATGAAAAATCCCCCGGTCGATGGCATTGGGGATTTATACACTGCGGGGAGGTATCAATCCTGGTGAGATATCCGTGTTCGTTCCCGGGCTGTCGGAGTTGTATATATGTAAACGGATTACGATTCTGGGAATGGACCCCATTGTCCCCAGATGACGGTTACTTAATCTACGATCTCCGGCCAATGAGCGGCCAGCAATCAGACCAAAAGGCCATACCAGGTATTATATGTTTTTACGTTAGTCTAAAACTCGATCGAGCAAGAAATTCTTATCCACCAAATTCTTAGTTCAGTGCTATCGCGTATTACTAGAATTCCAGTGACCAGGCGAGAGCGGTCTACGGCAACAAGTAGCCACATTATTATAATAAAACTCGAGAAATTGAATAACGAAGGCAGCGACAACGTGTTTCACGCCTAGAATACCGTCAGCAAGTCCCTCCATGGTCATTATACACACAGAGAAACAATCGGTCTGCGAGCCTTGGATCTAGATATTATGGTATCATGCATGTAGTAGCAGAAGATGACTCATTCCGCGCCTGTCAGTTGCTACGTAGAGAACATGCAGCAAACATTTGGCCATCCCTTTGCTGGCCCTAGATGCTTGGTACAGTCGAAACGTCAAAAACGCACTCGTAACGTCGCTTCGTGGTTAGACTAGAGGGTCAGTCTGCGTGGGCTCGGATTTATCCGATCGAAATATATATTTATATATGATGAAACTTGGAATCGGATTCGCGCTACAAACGGAGAAACGGAGGAAACGACAGAAGAATTAAGTAGTTCACTGTTACTCTATGTCAATCTCCTAGCATTACTTGACGTTTTTCATGCGTAGACCATGTCTTGTGTCGGCAACGGTTGTTACTCTCCATCGAATGTTGAATCGAACAAGTCGAAGTGCTGCCCTGCCCTACCCGGAGCATGGGTGCCGGCGAATGCCGGCACCCATGCAGAGCCCTTGTGTATACTTTATAACCGGGTAAGAATTTATCCAAGGCCGTCTATTGATATACACATATATGCTGATTGTTTTTTCGAGGACTGGACAAAGGATTTGGTCAGGACAATTTTTCGTCTCAGACTCAGTATGGGATTTTCGGAACTGGAATTTCTCGGTCAAATCGCTCCGTTCGAGCGCCGTCTTCCATACTGAGGCTGAGACGAAAACAAACCTTGCCCAAATCCCTGTCCCCTCAAAAAAAAGAATCATATACATATAAATATATATGTATGTCGACCATTTTCTCGAACAAGTGGTGAGGTACCCTCTATCATAACGGATCGGGTAGTTGGACATAACCGTGAGATAGATCATTCGACATAGGCAACCAGACGCCTGACACGATAGAGGTGGCACTTTTCTTCTGAAATGTTTTCTGATGACAGCGTTTCTTAACCAATATATACCGTCGGAAATGGGCCATTTTTTTGCATGATTCTCGTTGTGCACCTATAGGCCATGGGATTTTTCATCCAGCGGCAGTATTTATGTTTCCCCAAGTCAGTGTTTGGGAGAGTTCTTAAGCTCCGAAGTTGAGGAACGTCAAAAAAAAAATGGTACACGTTTATCGTAGCACGCGTTAAAATCTAGTACCACTATGACGAGTTTTTTATAGTGGCTTGTGTGGGAAGCTTGCGAAGTACTGCTCTTGCTAAATGCTACCATTACGACTAATAATAATGCGTGCCAGATTGGATAGCTAATATTCCACAGATTTGTGTTCTTGATGCTAAACTGATATTTCCACCTATTCACACCCACCACAATCAGTATCCGTGCCGATGCCGAGTTTTGAGGATACAAATCATAAGACAGAGATACACAAATTGCAAATACATCAAGCACGGTGATGTGGTCATGCAATGCCACCGGCAATGAACACCAGGGGGAAATGTGCAAATCGGCACACTGGCTTCAATGTTTTAAGGCAACGCTTGATGTGTCCACGCTCAATTGCGTTGTTTCGTTCGGCATATATATGTTACTTCGTTCGGCATAGGTTGGGGGGCGATCATGCTAACGACGGTACGTACGAAGCATATACTAAGGATTAGGTCAGTGTGGTCTTCCACAATTTTAAAACATCTACCGCCTGAAATTTCTTTTCCTGTTCGATGACATACGATTGTACGTCTTGTATTTTCTATGTCGTTGAATATGTTGTGGTCCTGTAGATGTCGCGTCAGGTCTGATGCTCGTGTTAGTGGTGATCACAAAAACATGCCCTAGCATGCAGTGAATGATTGCTGAGTAATTTTCCCTTCCTAGAGCTACATCACACCAGGTAGCATATATTTACGTCAACGTAACAGCTTTCTTGAAAATGACAAATAAACAATCCTCACACACATGATAAAGAGGAGACGCGGCCCGTAGATTGCTCAGCATACAAACAGTCAGGATCATGTTATCGAGCAGAGGCGCACCTTGTTTTTACTAGCGCTCCTCACTCCACCTAAGACACTACGGGCATAACTTGGACCCCGTTCGCTGATGATGATGCCCGAAGCCAGTTGCAAGGAGGTGGTGTGGTGGGCGAATGCTGTAAAATGAAATGAGCTGCGTTCGATTGCCATGTCTTTCGGTCTGTTAACTCTCAAGACTTGCGTTCGATAAAAATGTTATTTTTGGAATAAGCAGCTTCGCGCAATTAAGGTTTTTGAGTAAAACGATACGTCGGCTACGTGATGTTGTTGACGTGGAAAGAACCGCAGTTTTCTTGGAAAACACGGGTATATATTGGTTTCATCTGTTGACTGGATTTCGTGTGCGAACGTACACGTGGTTTCATTGTACGGACATCCTTATTTTGTGAGAGTTTTGTATTCGGGTGGTTGCTACATGTGCATGCTTTGGTTCATTTTCTAGATACGTCATGTTGTTTCAAAGTGCCAATTTCGAATACGTAGTGTTTTACGATTGTGTTTCTCCATTTTATGTGGGGGGAGAGAGGTATTTTGAGGGCTTGTTTCGTGTATCTGCAAAACGTATTTGTGTACGCCGAGAAAGCATTTGGGGGCTAAGAGCAAAGGTGTCGGGGAAATTTGAGAATTTCAACGTTCTCCCTCGCTGATTTTGTCAAGTATGATTGAATGCATAATTATCCTTGAGAATACACATGCCATAACCATCCTTGACAGCTTTGGGTTATAACGGCATTATTTATATGTATATTTCGTTGTGGATCTAGCCCATGGGATAGTTCATCGGGTGAAAATATATTGTTTGCTGTGATCCGGCGTTGGGAAAGGCATAGAGCCCCCTCAAGTGAGGGACGTGGTAGTAACAAAACGGTGGACCTCTACCGTAAAATGCATACTGAGTCTTCATTTGAAGTGGCGCATTCCAACCCGCCGCCATTATTAGATGCAACTTTCACGGGAACGGGAGCGCCAGACCGTGTAAGACGTTCGAGATACTTTTGAAAAAACGAAACTGTATATATACAATATACCTCTTCCCTCTTGACGTGATTCGTCTCGTACCTTGGTCTGGCCCTGGTACATACGTGATCGCTGGAGAAAAGTGCCGATCTATAGATTGAGTGCTTCGTTGCTGCTTTGACTGCGATAGCGCCGAAAAGTTTCAAGAACTGTTCACCAAAATCTTCCCAGGAATCGGTGTTCCACGATAGCGCTCGACCGGCGCAAATCGGTTGGTGGGGGGAAAAATATTCTCAGTTGATCAAAAATGACGTTTGCCATGTGCCTTCGTCAGCGACATCAATACAAGAACAAATTCAGCAGCCCAAGCAAAACTTATCATCCTACACGATCCCGAAACACTCGCCTCCTCTGATGTGACGTAGTCGGTTACGTAGTCGGTTGTTGTAGTGGTTAAGACGGGATATACGATGGTGGAGCCGCCCCCAAGGTACTTCCTCTGAGTCTTGCCAATCGTCTTTTCGAGATAACCCGGCGCCGAGGAAGAGTGAGTGATGTAAACACACGTGCGTGCGTGCCGAGGGCAGATAAACGAGGGGGAAACAAAGCGCCAGCTTCAAGGTTCAGCATTATAGTCCAAGACGAGATTCATCGTGTGTGACACATGACGCGGGAGAATACTTAAAAAGTCTCTGCCGAATGGAAATCGCATGGCCGAGACATACAGCGAATAAATATGACACATGCTACTAGTACTGCTAATAGTACGGTAGACGAACACCATTTTTCTTGTGAGGTTCGTAACCACTTGTTTGGCTCGTAACTCCTTGAGAAACTCTATACTTCACCCAAAAATGGACGTCGAGGAAAAGGAAAGTGCAACCCGGTCAAAAATTTAAAATTCCATGTCCTAAAGTGTGCACAAATATAATTTTTGCAAAACAAGAATGGCCTTCCGACGCTTTCGGGTTTAAATGTCGGCCCCGTCATTCAGAAATATTTTTCAGCCAGAACGAGGTAGAGTACCTCTATCGTACCACACCATTACTGTGCCGACGACGTTGGGTAACTCCCCCGTCGAGCAGCCCCTTAAAACAGGGAATCTACGATGATATTACAAAATCTAACGGTAGGGATGCAACGTTTTTTGTTTGAGGCGTTTCTCGATTTAGGAGAGCTCCGTATGCACCTCCCCGGAAACGAAGGTTTGAGTGAACTGAACAGGTGTACACGATGAACAAACCCATATGACCTAGGTATAAATTCAGAGGGCAAAACAAAAATGAATGACGTTCGCGCGATGTTGGGTAAAGGGGCCCCGCCGTCCAGGGGACCGGCGTAAGCGACATGTGCCACCTGAATCGCAACACGCGTGAGATATACATATATATATTCTTCTCAGTGAGATATACATATATATATACTTCTCTATATATCGCAGGACGTGTCGTGCATAGTAAGGGTATCCCATTGGCATAACTTGCGCAATGGTACGTCATCCAGCTTCCGTCAGGGCGTCGACTGGGCAGCGGCAGGTTAAGGCTACGGTAAGGGGGACGGGCAACCGCGTTTTTGACACATGCATATATATGGGTCTTTTCACCAATCGCCCGAGTGATTCATCACCTTAGTCAAAAACTACTTTTTTATTTAGGGTCAAGGCTACGGTAAGGGGGGCACTTGCTTCTTCACTACCAGATTTGCGTCACTCGCACGAGTGACTCTGTAGTGCCTCACTGACAAAAATACGTTAGTTAGGCGATAATTTGATTGGCGCAGCGTAGCTAACCATCCCATTGGGGATTCATACGTAAAACAATGCAACGGCACGAACGCCTATGACCGCAAGGCGCAGGGGTATCACTCGCGCGAGTGACCCCGAGCCACCGCTTCAAAAGGGGCCCCCCTATCGTAGCATTGGGCTCAGGATATTCTTTTTTGCGGAGCCATCCCACGGTACGGGTGCTGCAGAAAGTTCCTGAGCTGCTCACATGAGAAACTCAATATCTCACCCGAAAAAAAAAATCGAAGGCATTCGTTCCCACAACCCGAGACCAAGCTTTCGTGCGTCTTAGTCCTAAAATCAATATGTACCCGTGAAATTGCTTCACTCACCGGTAGTTACTCACCTGAGGAGCTCAATCGGACAGGTACATTATTAGTTAATCGAACAACTGCAACCCCTACTGTGGGATGACTCGGCGTGTCGTAGCAAATGATTTTCATAACAGTTGCGTATAGCCAACAAAAGATATGCACATAAGCTTAAGGCCGTTTAGTAATAAAGAGAGTCGTTCGCGCGAGTCATCTCCGAGTCACACAGCAAAAAGAAGCCTAGGAAACGACCCCCTGACCGCAGCCACGGTCAGCAGGCAGCCATAAAGAGTTACCACTTACCAGAACCGTCTCGGTAAATTGTTTTTCGGTGGCGGATTGTTCGTTGCGGCTGTAGGGTACTGTAGTGTACTGCTCCCCTTGGAAGTCGCCGCCGACGAACATTTCCACGCCCTCCCTGGTTGTTGATTATTGACATTAATCAAAGCCAATACGGCTGGTTAGAAACGCTGCAATATGTTTTTCAGGCGAACCGCTCGAAGAGGCGCTTGAACCTCTTTAGAACGGCACCCGGCCCATGCCACGGTGTAGACGGGTTTATTTTTGCCCTGCTCTAGGTTCTTCACTTGTTAAGGGCTCTATACCTCACGCAAAAATTGTTTCTGGAGTAAACTGAACGTGTATCTCGTCGAGAACAGGCTCATGGCAACTTAGGTATATAAGGCATTATAAGCATTTCAAAATGCCAAGCTTACGGTAGGTGGGTACCCATACCCCTCTTTTCCATTGCTGACTCGGACGAGTGACTCTGCACCTTACTGACTGAACAACTTTGAACGATTTTCTTGGCGCAGCGTAAAGAACAATTCAATTTTGGATTCATATCGCCAAATCAACATATATATCTTATCATAGCACGAAAACAGAAGACCGAAAATGAACAGGGGGGTTCCTCGCGCGAGTGACCCCGAGCCACTGCAAAAACAGGCCCAAATACAACATAACCCCCCCTACCGTAGCCTGGGTAGAAAATAACGCCATTAGCTGCAGATATATTTCGGTAAAGGAACGGTTAAGGAACCCCGTAAAAAAAACACATCATCTATTACGTAGTAACGCGTTAGAGCCATGGTATTGAGGACAAACTACTTGGAAATAGCAAGGGGAGATCGTGTCCAGTTATATGTTGGTTAGCCGCGAGGAAATGGGGGGGGAAATCGATGGCAGCACGTCAGGTATCGGACCTAGACATGAATGTGTTAATCAACAGGCGCCAACCTGATGGATGCCGGTTCTTGAGAAGCTAGCTAGGGGCGATTTTTTTTTCAACAAATTCAACAGAATGTCAACGCACACCCGGAGTCAAACCGGGAGAACCGCATTCGCGCTTCGAAATCCATGAGTCACAGACGCGCTGAATGGCAAGAGTGTAGTTAGCGATGTTATAACGGCTTTCTGTTCGCTGTACCTTCAACGAAGGTGACGCGTTTGTGCGGCGGGAACTAGAAAGGTTGATCAATTATGTTATCGAATCATCTTCCGTAATAGCTGTTCACCCAACTGTTGCTTGCGATGCACTCCTTGCGCAGAATAACGATCTCAAGCGTTTTGCTTAAGCTTTGCAAATTCAGTCAGTGTACATGCAGCGTGTACGACAACCGCGACCACGAAACATTAAGTTGCAACCAAACACGCTGCGCGTACCCTGGTATGATATACCGTGGACACGGGTATCCCGAACTAGGCTTGTTTGCCCTGTCGCCTTTGAGATTTAGTACAGAATATGGCAGTAGGTCCGGCGAGTCAAACTGCTGTTTGAGCGCGCATAGAAAATCTACAGTAGCTATCACCAACCTGGGGCAATAGTATGTTTACCGCAGACCCTCTGCCGCGTTAGTTACCTGTATGTGGTCTCGGCAGCAGCGTTGTCGCTTGAAATCCAAGACATCTGCATTCGGCGAGCACGTGCGGGGTGGAGTACGTGGCGAAGGGTAGATCAGGGGAGACGACGAATGGCCTGACCAAGATACCAACGATATCAGGGTGAGTAAACAAAGGTGGTCGCCATCGCTATGATATCGCTGACCAATTTGCTTTCCCATCAATGCTAACTATTCCCACACACTGTAGATAGGGTTTTTAATACACGGCTGTGTTCCGTATGTAAGACAAATGGACTGCAGGTTAGTTTAAGATGAAGCACCGGCGAAGTCCGAAACACCACGGCTACGGTAGGGGTTTGCTTCACTTTTGGGACCCTTTTATGCAGTGTGGCTAGGGGTCACTCTCGCGAGTAACCCCCCTGTTCCTCGCGGCCTTAAGGTTTCTTGATGATGTTTTAAATCAACGATAGTAATCCGCAACGGAATTGCCATCGACGCTGCGACAAAAAATCGCCTAGAGTGTCGTGTTATTCGCGAGGTACCGAGTCACTCGCGCGAGTATAATATGATGGCACAAGCACACTAGTGAACACGGGGGGGTGTCCCCTACCGTAGCCTTGTGTGTCGAGATCGCTATCCGAACCGATCTCAAACGTCTACAAATCACCAGCTGGAGCTGTACAACCGGAATACATCGGCAGTTCGCGCGAGGTCGGCGCATACATCGGCAGCATGATAATTCAGCTGGGAGGAGCTTTGCGCGTGATGCCCGACACTACCTCTTTAAACAGCGGCAGGCCAGGGATGCTAACCATGGCGACGATATCAACCCGTTCGTTAGTGCTGACCAACCTCGATGAATACTCTTGGCCTTCCGTTTACTTGGTTCTCAACCTTGTCCCACGCCGACAGATCGAACTGCACGCAGCTTCCAAACTGAGGAGGCCAAGCGGGGGGTCGTTGCGTTAGGAAAGGTGGCGGTGTAATATTTCTTGCGTGGCAGCAGCATCTCAAAAAGGCCGACAGACGACGGCGGCAGGGGGTGTGTTCGCTTGAAAGCAGGCGAGAACAAAAGTGCTCGTGGCATAGTCGTAACTATGTTTGGAAGAAGGCAAGCAAGTGTTCATGCCCTGTGTGTCGAAACATTTTAGGTTGTGGCAGGAGACCAGGTGTAACGTTTGATGCGCACCAACAATGTCTCGAAGGGGCCAACAGCGGTGTGGGCGACAGGGGTGTTTTGTATTTTGTTGTGCAACCAAAACTCGTCTTATATTGGATGTATTCGATCGTCTATTCGATTTGCTCACGCACGCCGCCTTGTACTGGGTGTGACCGACTGATTATTTCCCTCACATCGCCATCTGTCAGGCGTATCTCTGATCATGCATGCCACTCACGTCGCCTTTTGTTTCTGTACCCTGTGGTTTATGCCACTGACAATGCTCTCTGCTGGGTGTATTTGGTCATTTTTTCATCTCTAACACGGCCTTTTCCTGGGTGCATTTGATAGTTGCTGTCAAAATTGTATCGCGTTCTGTCGGGTGCATTTAATCGTGTACGTCGTGTCTTGTGGTTTTGACGAATGCCTACGTAGCGGTGGCGATGTATTATCCGGCAATCAAATCGCTTCCGTCCACCCACTCCATGTTCCCAATCCCCGACGCAGACATGCCGTGTTACCTATGCATTTAAAATAGTTCAACCGTAAACGGCATTTATGGAGGCCAGCGTTGATTTGTTTACGGCCAAACCTATCCTATATGTGACTTACATCTCCTTCTGATGGGTATATGGCTTCTACGTGTTCGCTGCTCTCGATGTATGCAAACGAGTGCCTTCTAGCTGTTGCGACGCACCCTTCCACCGAACCGTCGGCGAAGCCACACCCCACCGTATCGTACAGGCATACCGTAACGTGCGGGAAGTTGAAAACGCCGTTCTGACGAAGCGCAAAGAAAGAAGATGGCAAATTTGACGGAAGACAACGAACGAGCAACAACGAGGTAGAATACAAAACTGGGCGTCATAGCATTATACAAGGGGCGGGCGACGAGTTAGCAGACGGCATGGGCAACCGGTTAGCAAGCGACAACAGGTAGACGAGTGTTATCTCCTTTGGGAGCGAGACCACGAGGCCAAGACAAGAAGGATGTGTGGCCTAATCAGGCGTGTAGTGTAGTGTAGTGTGAGGACGCGTGGCACAATAGAGGTGGCACGATTCGATCATTTCATTTTTGTTTCTAAATGACGTGGCTCCTTAACCCAAAACCGTCAGAATGCCGTTCTTGTTTCGCAAAACGATTGTTTTGTTACACTTACCCCATGGGTTTGTTCATCGGGGTGAGGCTTTAAGCCTACTTCAACGCAAGTTTTGGGTGAAGGGTATAAAGTAGTGTGCGAGCATGATCAGAGCACATGGTCAGTGTCGTGTCCGGTGCGTGTCAAACTATTCCTTCGATTGTGGCTCCGAAAGCAAAGTATCCCACAAAGCAGCATGACACTTTTGCTTCGTGTGGTTAACACTGCCGTGTTGTGGTCGGATCGTTTGATCAATTGCCCCCCCTCAGTTCCTAAGAGGATTGACACGCTTTTAGCATGAAGCTACCAATTCCTGCGGTCCACCAAACGAGAATCTTGGTCGAGCACAACTTCAGAGGTGGCTTGCTCGTTCTACCTGATGCTGGCGGTAAAGGGTGTATCAATCTCGCTGGAGCTCCAGCCTAGCTCTGCAACCTTGAGCCATATATCAAGTAGGCAAACACTCTGCGTCACGTTTCGTAAAAGATGCCTCCGTTCAACAACCGCCTGTAGTACAGGTACGTCCCACAATGTCTACATTTCCTCTCATGACGGCGCTGTCGTTGCAGCGTGGGTACTACCACAGTGTTTCACCAGAGAGATAGCACACCAGCCACGGGCGAAAATGAGGGAATGTAGGCGTCAATCTCACCGATATGGTCAGACTCGTGTTGGGGTTACTGCGCTTCACCAACATCGTCCTGAGCTGCCATGCCCCATCTGCGTAGTAGATGGAAAGAAACGGATTCCGAGGGAACACCATGTTACAAAACAAGTGTTTGGTTTAGGATCATAGTTCAAATTTTTTTCAGGAAAAGTGAAGATTTTTTTTATGAATGTGCGCTTTCTTACACTGAACATGAACATGTTTTTTAGGATGATTTCGTGCCGTCTATATAACAACAACAACAGGTGATGTTCACGCCGGACGTGTGGTGAAAACGAATGGCACTACTGTATTTTTTCCAGTCCATTTATGATGTGTAGATTGTTGATTTTTGATTCGTCAGCATTGTTTAGCACACAAGCCTTTGATGCCATACCCGGTTGGATGCACGCAATAATATGTGTGGTGTCTCCGTGGGTGCTTCCCCTTCTAACGCTGTAAAGCAAGAGATGTTTTGATAATTTCCCCGTGACTGCAACTGCCACGTGACAATGCACAAGACGGTGAAAGGACATCCCCACAGCTATATAGGGCAGTATCGCATTGTCGATATGCACTGGTCGGGTATGTGCATATCACGAATAACCCCGAATGCACCGGCGCGTTGCCACGATACAGAGCTTGCCAACAATTTTACAGACAGAGGTATATTAAGGTCACTAAAGGTGTTTCACTTGAGGTTAGCCGAATGCCCACGTGTGGATCTAAATACATACCAGGCACCTCGAGTCCCCCACCCCACACCCACACCGGGAGCCACTGTACTCGCAACCAGATGAGAAATCTGGTGGCCGAGGCGTCTACCAAAACAAACTATGATTTTACCCATGTCAGAAAGTGGTTTTGGCCCAAAATCACCCCCTCTGGTGGCATGGTTACACCTTTTAGCCCACCAAGTGCTATAGCTTTTAGCTTCACTGAGTAGGTGATTAGGTAATTTTTTGGTAGTCGCCAACAACAGCGGGTAAATGTTCTCTACGAAGAATACGTTGCCGACCCAGAAAGATGACACTCCGGGTGGCTATCTCCACCGAACCTGACCGAAAGGGGACAGGCCGGGTCGACATACACACGCATCCGTATACAACTATAACTTGCGGTGCCTGGGTTGTAACGAGGACCACTGATAGGGACAGCTCACGATATCGCTATAATGGTGGGATCCGAAGGACGCGCCAGCTAGAGTTGGGTTGCGAAAACAACTGCGTTAAATGAACACACGACGCGTATGAAAACACGTGGAAGTGTGGTGAGCTTTTTATTTTTCCCCATCCGCCGGAGGATGAAAAAATAAAAAAAAAGTTACCGACTGTAGTCTTGGGCTGGACAAGAGATTTCGAAATGGTGACTTCGAATCTCACCGTCCACCGAAAAAAAAGGACATGTCATACTAAGGACTTGTCGGGGGATTGAGTAGAACAAAACCAGCAATACGTCACAAACAAGCAGCATGTCTGTTGTAGCCCATCCCGCGACGGCACTTACGCGTAGGAGCGTGAGTCACAGGTGCACGCCGCACGACGAAAAATGTTCGAAGATTGTGCTTTAAACCTGCTGGGTGGTGGCCCGGCTACTCAAGTACTCTAACAGTGAGTGCGTTGGAATCCGGGGGGGAACTGACAAGTTCATGCGATTGTATCGATGTGCATGCCCCGCCTGCCATTGGATATGCACCCGGTGAGTAGTGCGTGCCATTAACTGCGCAACATTAAGCCTTGCAAGAGGGGGGCGGGGTGAGGGGGCACAACTGTTAGACAAATTATAAACCACGTAAAAAAATACAACGTCGCACAGGATAGGGCAACGGGCACGCTCCAGAGGGACTCTCTCACTCACATCCCAAGGCGGCCAAAACAAGACCCCCCCAAACGAAGTTCGCTCCTCTCCTTTGGTGAGGGACGACAGTTGCAGGCTTCCTGGTAATCGTGAGAGGCACGGGGCATGCACAACAGCGACAACAGGCAAGTAAGTATCTTCGCCGATGAGGGAGCAAGTGTTCGCATGGCAAGCGTAGTATCCGCAAGGCGGGTGTGGTTCCAGGTACTTTGCAAACACCACGACGCCAATTGCACCAGCACTGATCATTTTAACGCCTTCTGACGTAATACTGTGGTAACAGAAGGGCAGGAGACCTCCACAAGCGCAGTATGTACTGGATCGAGGGTCCTGCTTTAGTGCGATTCAGGGTTCTACTTTACTGGTGGTGCAGATCCATCTGCAGCGTAGTTCCCCGGCTCACGACCTCGATCCACGGCAGTGCGGCGGACGCACTACTATTGACTACTATTGTTGCGGCACCGTCCAAAAATAGTGCGGACAGCCTGAGACTCGCTGTTCCACTGAGTTTGGAGATCTAGTCCCCGCTTGAGAGTCACGGCTCACGGTACTACAACAGTGTATTATAATAGAGCTGCTGTAGTTTAGGATATGATATAGACCTATGAACAGTCTGGTCTATAGGTAAACTTCTACGTGAAACATAATTCCAATTCCTATCGCGCACTCTTCTAGCGGCGCTGGTTGGTTGATTGGCTGATTCGTTCGTTCGCTGAATTTTTCGTCTTTTATTTTTGCTTTTTCTTCACACGTATTAGACTATATAGGTCTAGTCTATAGTCTATCTCCCATGTACGACCCTCGCACTACTGACGAAGCCTGCACGGTACGAGGCATGTGAATACCCCCGTTTTTCACTGTAACACGGGATTTGAGCCAGTTCACGAGCGACTCTGTACCTCACTTGCACGAAGAGACTTCACACGATATGCTTGGCTCAGCGTGGCTAATTATCGCGTTGCGGATTCATGTCGCGAAGCTGAAATAGCTCCGAAGCTTAAAGAAAAGGGAGGGAGTCACTCGCGCGACTCCGGGCCACTGAAACAAAAATGCCCAAAAGCAACAACAAAACACCCCTATCCTAGCCTGGGTCTACTCTCGTGCTCTCCCTCCCACAGTAATAGCTCAGATCCGCGGTCACAAATCGGGCCCTCTTCCTCTCCCTCGCCCCAACGCTGCAATACGCTCCTTCATTATCGCGGGAATAATTCAGCTTTTTCTCTCCTTGTCGACTCGCGTCGAACTGTACCTACCCGCGCCTAGCGACCCGCGCCGCTAGGCGCTCTCAGCAGCTGATGATCCTTTTTTTCACATATATAGACCACACCCCTCGCTGCCTACCCCCTGGTGGCGAGGTCAAGCGTTCATTGAATCAGATTTATTATTACGTGGACTTGATGTATACTTAGTGGTATTTTCATTTTCTTGCATCGGGACGATCGCGTAGTGTCTAGTTTCGTGTCTCGTCTCTCGTATAGCGCAATGTCTGGTTTGACGTTGTCTTGACCTGTACATACTTCCATATACACTCCCCCCTGCTCTCGACTCTGCGTAATTTTTTAGTGCATGGTGTCTCCGTTGCTTTGTTTTCTATTATTGAGGGTTTTCTCCCACTCTCCATACTACTAGCTCGAGCGCGGAGCCTGCCCGCGGACATGATTTTACGAGTGAATGTTACAACAACAATAGCAACATCAACAACAACAACAACAACAACCACAACAACGACTGCGTTGTGTAACAATATAAAGCGTACCGCCAATCATCAGAAAACAATGAGAGAGAGCGATCGTACGCACATGTATGTGCATTCAGTCGTTGTCTCTCATTCATGGGGTTCTTTGCTTGACAGACGACACGATAACAGCAGCACTAGAATGGGACCGGACTTCTACGGGACCCCGCGTTTTCCGGGTATGGTGCAGTGTACAGCAATAGTACCAATAATACTATGCAGGGAAGTCATCCTCCGGTATGGTCGGCCTCCCTTTCGCAAGCGAGGAACCTTCGGTTAGAACGACAATTTCACGAGTATATTATTTGTTGATTTTAGTTCCAACCCATAGAAAACTTTATAATAATATAGAAAGAAAGGTTGCGGTCGGGTTCCGCGAACGAGTGCTGCTGGGTTCCGTTTTCTTTTTTTCTCGCCGGCGTGCTCACCAGACTCTTTGCAGTAAAAAGAGCAACAAACTGTACCGGTACTTTTCCGCCATGTAATAGTTAACGACTCACCACATCGTTTTTCACTTTCCCCCGTTCCTGCTTCTTCTCCTGGTTCGCACGGCTTACACGGTACCCACACGACGAGTGTTTGGGTGATGCAAGGGGTCGCGAAGCCAGCAGCAGCACGTGTCGCCCCCTTCGACACGATTCCAACGGCAGCCAAAGGACGACTCCCCGTACCCACCCCCGCTCCTTCTGGGTTCTGAATTCAATTAATTGTTTGAAATAGCAAGAAGAAGGCTCAACGCCCCGTTTATTGTTAGTCTAATGAATTAGACTATGTGTCGTTCCTCGTACGAGTTATAGACTATACTCTTATCTTCAATCTGCGCCGTTTGAAATGCCCTCTATCTAGGGTGCGCCCTGAAGAAAAAAAATATGACGACGCAGAGCGCCGGGACGGAGATCCAGGTGCACGCGATGATGTGAATATGACGTTGATAGTACTCAATTGGCGACGTGGACCCTACCTAAAGGGCAAATGGTGCACCTCGACCCTCTTTCACTGCCCATTATGCCGGTAGTTCAACTTTAAATTGCAACAACACCTGCCAGGTACTTACCTGGTAATATGTATACAGGTATTATTAATAGAATATGCACAGAGACGGGGCATATCTGTTGCGTTTATTCGTGGTCCATGCTAGGTACCTGGCGCGTACGCACCAAGAGGTACGCAACCTCGACGCAACTGAAATATAGTTTTACGTCGTGGTGTGATGCAGCGTTTTCTGCATCTATTTATTAGACTATTCGAGTTCATAATCCTGTATTCGGTGCTGCTATTTGGATTTTTCGGCACACTTTCTTTCGACTGTTCTCTGTTTGCTAGCCGTCTCACACTCTGTGGGCACAGACTTTGTATCTCACTCTGGGATGAAGAATAAGCACGAACACTACTGTGGGTGAGGTCATGCTGATGTCGTTGGGTAGACAGAACGGTTTAATGCGAAGAGACAACACACACTCTCTTCGATAACGGGAAGGCAGTTGCACTCTATAAATCGGTGGATGGATTGCTAGTGGTAATCGTGTAGCAGTGCTTGCAGTTAATACCGAAACGCCATTATTCTATAATATTGTTCCCATATATGTTGCGCTCTCGTATACCATTAGATAAGAATTTTGCGTGTTGTCTTCACATTAAATCGACTCTCCGTACCCGGCATCACTTACAATGTAACAACAGTAGACGCGTGCTGCGATAATGGAGATGATGGACCGATTTTTTTCAGAGGTTCCTCAATTTGAACGCATAAGACCTCTCCCAATTCTAACTTATTTGGAGAAAAATGAAACTGAGCACTACCGGATGAAAACTCCCATGGCCTAAGTCCTCCACGACAGTCATGCAAACAAAAAAATGGTTTTTATTTCCGACGAGTTTGGATTAAGGAGCCCAGTCATTCAGAAACCATTTCCGAACAAAAGTGCAAAAAACAACTCTATCGTAGCATGCGGCAGCACTATAAACAGAACCCACGGTGTTCATCGTGATCTCAAGATCCTCTTGATCAGAGAAACAGAGGTGCCTAATTATCTGGTCACAGACTGTGAAGCAGGGAAACCAAAACGAATGATCGCAACAAACGAAAAGCGGAAAAAATAAAGCGGAGAAAATGTCGGCCTGCGACCAAAGCTATGTACGGTGGGGGAGTCACTTTTGATATATTCTTCTGCCATGCCTCGAGGCCAATCACTCGAGTAACCCCCCCATATTCCTTGACGGCGTGAAGCGTTTCGTGGGGTGTTAGCTTTGCCACATGGATCCGCAATGGAACTGTAAGCTACGCTGCAAAATACTCGCCGGAAGGAGGCGTTTCTGTCCGTGAGGTATAGAGTCACACTCGTGCAAATAAATGGTGAAAACCCAGTGGTGAAACTGAGGATACACCCCCGCGCTCGTAGCCTTGGTCATACCGGGGGCGAATAACACGGCGAAAACAAGGCACGAGGTGAGAATCTAAGAGAACAAAACTAAGAGTAACACCGAGATATGTAATAGCAAATACCCAGAAGAACTCCCCGAGTGGGACGTGAACAGACAAACAATGGGCCGAAAGACGCAGGGAGAAACAAGACGAAACAAATGAACTCTCTCGCTTCTCGCGGGTGAACCCTCTCGCATGTGTCACACAGTCTCTGCAAGAACACGGTGCATCGCTATCAAGCCGACGATGGGAGGGAAGGAGGAGCAGAGACAGAGAGAAGCCGAAAGAACGCAAGAAAGAAGATAAGTAAGGCGAGTCAAAACAAACTAATCGTACTCGTTCGTTCGGCAGATTATGGGAAGCACGAGCAGGATAGTTTCCGGCAGTGTTACCTAGACGAACCGGGAAACTAGCGACACGGCCTGCCATCTCTTGTCAATCCCATCGACGGTGGGCTCCGACATCAGTGCTGCTGCCGCTGCTGCTGTGCCCCCCCGCAAGGGAAAATGAACGTAAACAGCGAAAACCACGCCAAACATAGCAGAAAATCTCTCAAAGTCAAAATCGCTTTTGAGGGGCAGGGAATAGATAGCGTTCTTTCGAAATCGAATTCGATTTCGTGGGCAGGAAATAGTTAGCACAAGTTCCACATGTTAGTCGTATTGGCGCCTTGCTGCACGATCTGCCAGCCTTTCTACTTTCATCAACGGCGGTTTAAGTACGCCTGCCCCGGCCCCCCTTCCCCCCCCGCCCCCCCCCTTCTTCTCCTGGTCAATCGACTACGGCCATACATCAATATCAAGTACACCCCACCCCTTTTTCTCCTTCTCGCCCTTCTTCTTGGGGTCGTCGTTTGCATGCCGAAACCAACTATTTTCCACCTCGGCCCTTTGCCACCGCCCCATCAAGCCATCTGCCGCCTTGACAATATCCGGGTAGCACCCTAGCTATTCCTTTTAACCACCGTGGGCCTTATCGCCGTCTCTACCCCGAACACCAGCGGTGACGCTTCAGCCGGGCCTGTTTTGGTTTCAATCAACGCAATATCGCATACCAGGCATCGAGTCCTCGCCGTTCCTGGCCGACCTGGTCCTGGGTACTCCCCAGGGCCATCGTCCCGAACATCACCCGCCGGGTGCGTGGCTCAGGTTTTTGCCGGCTGTACGGTCTCCGCAAAAATAAAACGGGCTATATGCGGAGAGCGCTCTGCTTCTTGAGGGCCTTGGCATTTTACAACTCATCAGCCCACAAGCCTACCGTACGAGGGGGTACCCCCAAGGTCAGTAGGAGGTTTTGTCCCACTCGCAAGAGTGTGTGACTCTATACCCTTACGGGCAAAAATATTCTAGAGATGCGGGAATAGTTTTTCGCGCGCGACGCAGAGCATACCTTGCCATACCATATGGCAGATTTATTATAAAACGAAAAATACGCTCCAGCTGGGAGATCGAAGATTTTTTCGAAACTCATCTTTGCAAGCTGTGTGTAATACTCCGATCGCGCGTATTACGGGTTGTGTGTCCTCATTAAGGATATAGGTCGGCGGCTCCCCTTGGAACCACCGTGTAGCTATCAGGGTCAACAGGGTGATGTTGGTCAGCCAGTGCGCGCAAACTATAAAACCCGTTTTTGAGGGGGACAAAATCTGACAGCTGTGGAAGGAAATGCATCAGTTCATCGAGTTAATCCTGTAAATCGAAAAACCGATCACGGGAGGGCGGAGTTTTCAACGACGTGGGGGGCTGGGTTTGATCAAGAGGTAGCGGGGAGGGAGGGGCAACTCAATCTGTGTGTGGAAAGTATAAATCCTTCGAGTGGATAAATCTGACGGCTTTGGAAAGAATGCACCTGTTTATCATGTATATCCTGTAAGTCGTACAACCAGTGAGGAGAAGGCGGAGTGTTCGAGGGGGGGGGGGGGGTGGAGGGGGGGGGGGGAGGGGAGGGAGGGGGGGGAGGGGCGAAAGGGTTGTTTCAAACAGCTTTAGGTCGCTTACATGCAGGGGTTTGCTATACGCATGGTGCTAGGTCTAGGCGATGGTGCGGGTGGTGGGGAAGGAAGAGGCGTTGGGGGGGGAGGGATGATTTGAAGCAGCTGCATCATATTTATATTATATCGCGCTTACGTTGAAGACAACGCGAAAGCTTAAACCGTAAATGAATACGAGGATCACTCGCGCGAGTGACCCCGAGCCACCCTGCAAAACAAAAACCCCGAAACGCCTCCCTTAACCGCCGGCTGGGTCATTCATGAGGTGGCCGGTGTGTTGTTCGTGACGGAAGCCAATGATCCGGAGGAGGAGCTTGCGGTGCACGCTGTGGATCAGCGAGTTGTTCAACGCCGAGAGTCCGCGTCATTCACCCATACAGCAACGTCTCCTATCACCACGGCGTGAAGCATGCGCCCCGTCAGGGTCAACGGAGCGCTCTCCATACTGTGCTGCTCGAGCCTGAACCGATCGAAGCATGCCGACACGAGTCGGAATCGTCGCTTGACAACTGGCACTACGTCGGTGGTCTCGTTGACGAGGCCGCCCAGGTACTGTTTTTCTATACCTCTGGCCTGCTGCGTCGAGACGAGGGTCGATGAAAGGGGTGTCTGTTTCGGCTTTCGCAGCTGCAGGATTTATGTCTTGCTCTCCGACACCGTGAGGCGTGTTGCCTCCTCGACGTTCACAGTGATTATCGCCGTCTTCGCCAAGCCTCACTCTGACTTAGAAACCATGTCAGAATCGTCGGCGTAGAGCATACCTGAGAATGCTCTCCGTACGCGATGTAATAGCTCAGCAATTATCTTCGCTCGGTCGTCTTTCAGGTGAGCCACATGCCCGAGAGCGTCTGGATCACCACTGAGGGGTACTAGCAGGACGTGTATCCCATCCGCGAAAAAATCATTGAAAGGAAGCGGTGATAGCACACATCCTTGCCACAACCATTTGGCTTGATGTCAAACCATTCCGACACTGCTCACCGTCATCAGTACGCACGCGTTCTTGCACGCCTTCGTGGGACCGACGGATAGCGATCAGCATCATATCTGGTTCGCCAAAGCGTGCAAGCACCACCTATAGCAGTCTTCGGCCAACGGGGTCGTATGCTTTCTGAAAGTCGAAAAACGTATGCAGAGGGGGGTGTTCCTAGCTAGTCCGAGATAGATTTTACGCAAAATAATGCAAGCCGCGCCACAGTCACATTGTTTGTAGGATTCAACACAGGAGTGTACGCGTGGGGAGATGTATGCGTTTCATTCATGGTCGTAGTCATATAAGCAGAGAGACCTTCGCACCTCTACAATGCCGGGATGGAGCATGTCGGGTATTCACCGAATAGGGAGAAATCGGGTACAACAGGCGTGAGGCACCGTGTGAGGTTTTGGGCGAGTCGCGTTAAAGAAAAGCTGAATCCTGCTAAGAACCACTTGTGAGGCGGACTTCACACACGTTGTGCGTATTTTTTCTTGTTTGTGGACAACAGGTTCCACTTCTTTCATTTGCTTTCTGATGCGGCCCGGTCCACAGACACCAATGTGTATACTAGGTTACCTACCTACCACCCCCCTTTTGCGGAGTTGAGACTCTCCACCCCACACAACACAATATATATCGACCGCCTTCCCGGGTACCGCCGAAACCACAAGCGACAAAGTGAAAACGATGCCATGGTTGTTCAGCTCACGTAGTGTGAGGCGTGTGTTTGCAGCGTCATTGCCCACAGACACCACTCCCTGCATATTGCAGAATGGATGGGGTCTTTTCGTGGCATTGAACTGCTACAGCCATCTTCAGAAAAAACGTGAGAGCAGGGAATGCTCTGATACGCATATCGCAAAGACATGTGAAACACACCATCTAACCCACTCGTCGAACGCTCTCAACGTATGCCACATATATGTACTGTACGTACGTATGCAACTTTTACCTCGAGATAGTTAGTCGGAAAACTAGCAATAATAGTTAGTCGCAAAAATAGCAATGCCCGTCGAGTGGCCAAGTCTCAGCAGCGTGGGTCACTCCCTAATCCGCGTCGTCGCTGACTGGTGCTTTTCGCTGGTTTCATGCTTCCCAATCTCCCAGGCAGATTGATTCAAATTCCCAACGGTTTTTTCTGCCCGAGTTTTTGACCCGATTAGGCATGGCTAAGTGTACACGTCTGCGATGACCGCGGGACCTCTTCGCGTCAGGGTCTGGATTTATGTGACCTCTCATCGATAATCCTCATGCTGCTCTCGATGAGCGTGCTGCTCGTGGTCGTTTCCGAGGTGTGACTACGGCGCCAAGCGCTTTCGTTGATACGATCCCACCTGGATCTCAGATCTGCCCAGAAAACGAGGCTCACATTCTTTTTTTCCGTGTTTCCTTACTCAAAAGCAGTTGTCAGTCCCTTCTGATATTTTAGACCCTCAGCATAATGTCTAATTGTGCCGCTAGAACTACTGTATTAAACGCTAGGACTAACCTTTTAGACACCGTAAAATATCCAAAATCATTGCCACATTGGGAAAGTTTTCAAGTACGGCTGCCCACTCTACATATTGACGGGAACTACCACTTTGCGTACATGCTAGGTCCTGCTCGCATTTTTCACCAGTCCCGTATCTCAACGCACATAGAACCAACGACCATGCGCCAATGGCTATTTCGGGGCTTTGCGCTGGTGTATTGTGTCGTCCTAATTCGACGAAAGCGGCATATCTTATCACCCGTATCACCTACGGACGGCCTCCAGCCAGGTATGGATACTATACCCAGTAAAGTCTAACCTACACCAAGCATGCCTGAAGTCCACGCTCGACAAACTTCACAGCGAACCAGTGCCCAAAACACCGGCAAGCGCAGTACTAATGGTGCCTTCTCCAGGTGTACAGTACTTCTTCGCATACTCTATAACCCATATTCCATGCCGGTGCAATAACTGTTTGTACAACCATCACATACATACCGTAGTATAAACAGAAGATACCGTGAACGAGTACGCTATCGACCTGTATGCAAACATGTATCGTCATGTTGTCTGCAGCACAGTGCGCTGAAGCTCTGCCGTTCACGGTCCACACCATGCTGTGCCAGGGTTGAGAAAGGTGCGTCTATCTCAGTCATGACTGTAGGAAGAAAGCCATCGAGAGCTAGGTGGTGCGCGTTTCCCGGTGGCGACTGATGATCAAATATGTGGGAAACACCATCTTATTCGCGTTCGCCAGCCTCGACTCATTAGCTCGTGCAATAACGTTCCACGGCTATCCCAATCCAGCCTATACGTTTTCATGCAGCTCTAAGAGTGCACCCACGCAGTACAGTATCGCACCTACCATACAGCCCGCTTGTGTTAATTACGTCTAGCCCCTAGCCATACGATAATTAGTTTACACACGGTCCTGACGAGGGGCGCAAGGTTTGCTAGCCTCCGACGACACCGGTCACCAAACCGAGACGGCACCCGTGCATCGACGTGATGACCGCAAGTGATCCGCTGCAAGGGCAACCATATTACATGGGGGTCGACGAAACATCCCCGTCCACGGTACAAAAATAGGAGTGAGTCTACCCCACCGCGTACCGTACCGCGTGTATGGTCGTATGACCAATCGAGATAAGTTGTTCCACCGCGGAAAGCGGGGTATGAGGATGCATCGCACGATGTGTGGTGTTCAATCTGATGACTAAACGCTATAGCTGCCGAAGCAGCCTGATCAGCAACAAATAAGGACCCCCGGTCCCGCGTGTCTCTTATCGCAGAAAACCTTCGAAATGATAATGCAGGATACACGTGCACGTGCAATCGACGACCACGTGGAGACAACAAATGTTGCGATAGGGCGGGACTTTTTTAGGGTCCCTTGTTTCAACGGGTCTGAACCACTAAGCGTGATTGGCCACCCAATTCTTCTGAGGTGCTACGCTTTGAGTTTTTCAGTTTCGCATATTTACATCGCCATGGAATCCGAGAATTGGGCGCTACGATGGGTCGACAAGTGTTGTACTGGGCGAGGCGCAGAGCCACTCGCTCCAGCAGCGCAACGTCGTCAGTGGCAATAGAGGTATCCTATGTACTACTACTCGAACACAGCCCTTATTCCGTGTGGTTACTGAAGAATCAACGCAAGCTTCGCGTCCAGAGGCAATGCATTAAGGGGGATAGCCCATACAGTCGATGAATTCGCTGCTAGGGTTAGCAGATGGGCTTGTAGCCAAACTCCTCACCACCATCGTTGGAACTATGATCGAAACAGGCACCGTTCGCGACCTGAAGCTCCGCGCCGTCAAGGCCGGTGTTTCCGGAGATAACGGTGCCAGTGGCGTCATCGAAGCGGATCTCTCTTGCATCCCAGAACGTGTTGTCGATGAACCGGGTGCCGTCGGTCTCCTTGATCTTGATGCTCTGCTCTCCTGCAATAATCACGTTCTCCTGGAATACGTTGTCGTAGGATCGTCTGGAATCGCTCACTTCGGGCTCATCCGAGCCAAGGTACGAGTAGATGCTGTACCTGAATAGGGTATAGGGGGTTTACGACAAGAGTTGGTTTGGCCAACAATAAACGCCGGTCGCAGCTCGGTGTATGTGGGGGCATGATGACAGGCGAAAGGTAAGCGCTTGGGTTGTTTCTAGACAAGTTCGCCTGCGAGATCTATAGTCTAGTTCAGGAAGGAAGATTTTCCAGATAACTACAGGACGCTCTCTGGCGAGGACAGAAAACGTGAGGGTATCCGGATGAGGGTGTGGTCGCCTGTCAGCTATCGGCAAGATGTACCGGGCCGTTGTGCTGACCCTTCAGCAATTTGTTCGTTGATGCTAAGTAGCAACGCTATCATCGATCTATCCTGCGAACATATCGCAACGCGCTCATACGAGTACATGTTACAACGTACCGACTTCCGAACGGACACAAGATGTACCGCATTCTGGGTGCTACGTGTATGTTGCACGACGAATATTGGTCTTTGTACCATGTGTATTAATCAACATTACTACATGCTACTGAGTACTGACTACATGAGAATATTTTGTCGACCAGCGGCTCCGTCGTGGGTTGCTAGCTGCAGCAGCAGCGAAATCTCCGCACCCCTCAATGGAGGTGTAATCGTCGATACGTGCCAACTAACATCGAATAAAATATATCTATAGTCTAGTCTAAGCCAACATAAATAATTTAAGCAGGCCATTAATACTAAATACGACGAGGAAAGAACCCCCCGGTGCTGAGTTAGTTGCCCTTGAAACGGGGTGTATCAAGCGTCCGCTTAGCACGTACCAAAAACCATGCATCTTCCCGCCCGCCGTCTAGTCTGCATGTTATATTATTTTGTAGGTTGAACTACTAGCTTGCAAGGCTACGATTAAACACGAGCGATATTGCCGTCAGTTAATTGACCAAAAATCGAAGATACCAGTAGCACTATTTATAGTCAACAAGAGAAGGACTCCTTTTCTTCTACAGCACACGCAGCCCAACTCGGTCTCTAAATTTTCCCGCCGCCCGCATGAATTTGAGCAAACGATGCATAGCCAGCGTTTACACATATCCTAGGGACGACGAATGCCATTGTGGAGAGGCATGACCCCTCGTATGTACAGAAGATATCCCGGTTGTACTCGCCCACATGCTGGGTCCTCCTGTCATAAATAGGGAAGCTCTGTAGTCGCTCTTCCTCCACCGTGGATAATATTGTCTGTGTCCGCAACTCGGCCCCGATGCCGACGGGGTCTCCGCCTAGGGTAAAGAGGCAACTCGAGGTGGAATTGCGGGTGTACACGAAAGGCATTGATATGAGTCGTGGTTCTCCGCCGCCGTGTATGACGACCTCCCACCGTGGAGTTGGCCCGCGGTTGTATGTCTGCGACCAACCGTGATCGTGTGATCTTCCATCGGTTCGCAGTCGGCCTCGGCGTCGAGCTTGGTAGGAAATTATGGCTCATTTGAGCAGCTGGCGCAACCCCGGAAGGTGAGGAGGGCGTTGCCAACATATCGATTCCTACCGATGCTGACTCAGCTGATTCTCCGATGGTCTTAGAGAGGACGATGATCCAGTGACCGTTTATGATGCTCTTGACCCAGCTGATGCTTCGACAGTCTCAGATCGTGCTAGTCCAGCGATTCTAGATCGAGTTGTCCCAGCAAGCTCCGACTATTACAGTCCAGTGACCGCAGGCGCTCTATTCTCCGAGATACGGTGTGGCGATCCGGTAATGCTCGTTACTGAAGCTCCGACAACCCCGGATACCTGTGCTTCGAAATCCCGTGCGGTTGTGTTCTGCAGCGGGCCTTGGTGTTCGATCGTTTTGCATTCCTCACGTGCGACGTATTCTATCGATGTCGTCAAAGTGTGCACCTGTGGTTCGCTAGTGTTCCCCGATCCGCGAGATTTTTCCCGTAGTGCCCTAACCTTGAGATCGATCCATTCGGCCAGGGAGAGCTCCTCGTACCCCACCTGGAAGGTTTCCTCGACAATGTCGCTCTCGGAGGTTGGACCAGACATCGGTCGGGCGCCCACGGTATACGGTGCGAGCATTACGATTCCAGTCGTAGAAAGTAAATGTGCGACACGGGCCAACGTTAACGTGTGCCTCGTGGTGATTCCGCTTCAGCTGGCTGCACCAACCACTAGCACCGATTCCCCGACTATTTATGATTTGACGGTTCATTGTTATGACCTCCTGCCGCTGATGACAACGCTCTATCAACCTCGGGCAATGGCTGTCCCGCGTTACCAGATCATTATGACGCTACGACGATCCCCGAGTGGGATAATCCGGTGAACTCGGGCCATGATGCGTCGATCCAAGGCAGTGTCGCTCCAATAACCCCAGGCGGAGATGCTCCAGTGGCCTCAAGCGATCCAGGCGGCGACCCTTTGTTCGCTGTCTGCGTCAATTGTCGCCACGAAGGGAATCACACCAAAATCCTCTATCCGACGCTGTTACGGCACGACAACGCAACTCTTCCGCAGTTAGCTGTTCCCTTCCTCGAAGAAGGTTGGTGATCCCTCGCCTTATTGCCAAAGAGCAATAGAAGACGTAACACCCCTGGCCTGAACCAATCACACAGGGAGAACGTGCTTGATTGCATTTCACCAGTCGGAGCGACGAAACTGACGTAGAGGATACCGCTTGACGCCCCTGGTAGTTGGTGTTGCCGGCAGTGCCCGGTCATATATTCCAGCCTTTCAATCCGGAAACTAGCTCGCCATCCGAAAGGGGTTCAGCTGCGCTGGTGTCCGCCAGCACCATGATTCCGCAACTGCTGCGAAGACATGCCCGTCCTTCAGCAGATACGGGCGTCGAGATTGCGCGTGAAGTAGACGGTGGGGTTCTCGTCGTCATCCGCAGGAATGTGTGGGCGTCGCTCACAGCAGGGGTAAAAAGGCTGCTCTGTGTATGTAACGCTCCCTCTGGTGCTAACTACTAGCTCTCAATATCGCTGTGAATCGCGTGACTGTGGACGGAACAACCACTTACATCTACCGCCGTCGCCGCCTCCAAACCCGCCCTTGGCCCCAGGAGGTTTGTTGTTGCTGTTTATCTTGCCCTTTTCACTGCTTACTATAACCTCCGGTGTTGTTGTTGGCGGACATACGGCAGTTACAAGAGACGTGTCCTATCTCGCAAAAGTTCTAGCGACCATCCTTTGACTGTGCGACACAACGTCCAGTAGTGCTACGCTTTCATCCACTGCTGCCAAGCATTTTGCTTACAATACAAGTGGCACATTGTCATCTGGATGCGATCGAGGTCAAAGGTCAGATCACGACACATCATTAACTCGATGCCCTCCTACTCCCATCCCAAGAGATATTGCATGAAGATGCCCTTGAATTGCCGATTACCATGTTAATGACTCCATCGTACTGCATCTGAGAACCCTGGCCTTAGATTGTTATGTTGCCGACCAGCGAACGAATAGGGTATTGGCTACCGCCGTAGCGAACCACCTATCATTAGCAATAGGCAGGACATACTGTCCTGGGGTAGCCTGTTTCTGCGTATTCGATGCATGAACAAACCTGGGGAATACAAAAAAACGGGGTCCGCCCGATGCTAAATCCTCCAAACACCAGTGCTAGACACAGCCGGGGATGGAGGGATTGATCGCCGCGGGCTACACATGTAGTCTAGGAACCTTACTGTCTCACTCGGTAGAGCCGGTGATGAAGTTGTTGGAGTAGACGTTGTTCGCGCATCCTACAGAGAACCTCACACCATGTTTGTTGTCCGCGAAAATGTTACTGGACACATCTGCGTTAAAGGACTCCAACATCGCCAGCCCAGCGTCTCCGTTGTCGTGGATGTAGTTACCTGGCACAAACGCGACGTTGGGAGATGTCCGGTGGGGGTGACGAGAACAAAGCGGCAAACAAACGCAGACAATAAGTGCGTCGGATGGCAATGAAAATCAGCACGCGACAAAACCCAGCAAGCAGGCCACCTGGTGGTGTCCTAGTTTTTAAATAACAAGCGACTTTGGATGTTGACGTTCTTGAAGAGTTGTCGTTCTGGCTAGCAACTGTCGTCGACCTTCCCCGAGCGGGTCCGACTAGCATGGGTGCTTTTACGCTCAAGGCCGGAAGATCGGGAAGAAGGTAGATAGAGTGTTCGCGAGGGAGAGCGTGGTGCCTCATGGTTTGAGAGGTTCGTCCCAAGTGAGCCTTTGGCTGTACGCTTGCTTTCAGCACCTCTAACTGTTTAGCTCTCCGCAAGAAACAGTTATGCCGTACCTCTGCTACTTACAAGAATCTTCCCGTTAAACAGGCTACAGCCCGGTTAGAAAAGCGTCCACGACCGCAACAGGCAGCAGGACCACGCGGAAAGTGAACAAAATTTCCACGCCCTCGTGCGAAGGTCTTTTTTCACAGAACATAAGCAATGTCTACCTTTGGTAGCCTCGTGCACTCTTGCAAAGCTCCTCACCCTTGACAATGGCTTCGTCACAGCTCCGGTGAAGGAAAATGCCGACAGACGACTCGGCGCCGCCGTACACCTCGTTTCCCTGATTATGGAACAGAGACAAGCAGTATTACGGGATCTTCGGAACATGCGATGACAGGAAAAAAAAGAAAGCGCTTTTTCTTCTAGTATGGCGTTGTACGGCTGCCCTGCTGTACCAACAGCGGGATGCCAAACGAGACCGTACCTGGATGGACACACCGTTGCAGCGCTTTGAGGCGATGATGCCGTGGTACCCGTTGTCGTAGACGGTGTTGTCGTGGATGGTCAGGAAGTCGCTGTCGTCGTGGGGGTCGAAGCCGTAGCCAGAGTTGTCGTGTATCGTGTTGTTCCTCCAGTCTCCCTGCTGGTGGCCGTACGTGTACACCCCGAAGTTGTTGTGGTGAATATGCGAGTTGTAAATGTTGCCGTAGACGTTGACATTGTCGAACAAATCGAGATTGCTCATATCTTTGCAGAACCCGCGGACCTGGTCAGATGGTTGCCCCCGGTTCGGAACACGGTCGACCACGAGCGGCAATCGAAAGAAAAGAGTCAGAAGCGGAAAAAAACAGTTGGCCCCACGAAAAGTCTGATCAATATCACTGGCGAATGTGGCCCATGTCCCTCCGACAACAACCAACGGCAGCCTGAAGAACGACAGGGACCTAGGGTGGGCGTGAAAGGTCTTACGGAAAATAGAGCACGTTTATACGAGCCACAGCTTGAAGCATCATGCTGCGCGAGCGCGTAGCGACAGTTATACTGTGTTTCAAATCGAGGTTGCCCTCTTCTTCTGGCCGCACCTTCCATGTGAGACCGTAGCTCTCGGTTGCGTGATATCCAAGGTAGGCCATTTCGCTGTCCTCGATGTCCATCCTTGCCTCTCCCATCTCCGTGCTTGCCCTGCCATCGCAATCCTCGCTTTCGTCGGTAATGACCTCCGACACGGCACTGATGTACGAACGGCCATCGTCTTCGTCGTCTTTAACTTTGTTGTTGTAGGTATCCCAGGCGAACACCTGGTATATTACAAAAAAAACGTTAGTGGAAAGTGGAAGCGCGATTGTGTCAGGCTAGCATCGGGCCGGGAGGGGACAACGAAAACCCTGACCGAGGAAAAGCTCCGAACACTGAGCGTGAGGCCAGGATGAGCGTGAGGAGAGGGGTGCGGCAGGCTCATGAAGCAATCCAAAACCGTTCAGTATCGCTTGCGGTCCAGGACCAAAGCTGCGGTAAAAGTGGTCAGTTTCAGAGGCCTCATTATTTGGTGGCCGGGTTTACCCGCGCGAGTAACGCTCCCTGTTCTGTCGCGGTCTTTGAATATTTCGCACTGTTATCGATTTGGCGCCGTGAATCCACAATGGAATGTTCCTAGCTACGCTGCGCCGCCGAACAAAGCGCCCAAAAGTCTGTTTGTCCGCGAGATACGGAGTCACTGGTTCGAGTATGATATTATAATAGTATGATAGTGTGATAGTATTATAGTATGTGTGCCATGATAGTATGATAGTATAATAGTTTGATAGTATGATAGTGAAAATGAGGGTGTATCATAACATCATCATAAAATCATCATAACATCATCACATAGCATCATCATGATATCATCATAACATGATCATAACATTTTATCATAACATCATATCATAACATATCCTCTACTAATATATTACCCTTGGTCGGAGGTGAATATACCAGGAATATAACGGCCATTGCATAGAATCAACCCCGAACGGTAACCTGGTGACGATGAGACAATCCAGTCATTAACCTGCCGGGGGAGTAACTGTTGTATAAGGCAATCGTGCAGCGGCTTCTCGACGGAAAAACGATAATATTAAGGTAGCACCAACAGCTCGCGTATCGACGTTTCACAAAGTGCACGACGCACTGACGTCAAACAAAACATGCGACGCCAAAGGAACACCGTGACTGCGAAAAACAACGGTGTTGATCATTTCGAAGGTTATAGGGGCGGGGAAAGTTGTATCGGCTTGCTGTTTCTTCACGCCGAAATGCAACGTGCGTACGGATTTCGATGCGACGTTAGGTACGCAATGTGGTCAACGTTGATAATACAGGCTTGCGAATTTCATCTCCGAACCAATAGGAAGGATGCATGTTGAGTTAGTGTTTGTCTTGCATGTGCCGAGTATCTGTGCACAAAGCTGGCCACGGCGCCCACCATGCACATCCTATACACCGTGTAAACATATGCACTTGCAGCATTTTGTTATCGCTTCTTGTCAATGCCGAACAACAATACCAGGTATGTTCCTGCATGTCAAGATGAGTAAAAAATAGTGAGATACACACATTCGGTTGCGTTATAGAATGTGTGTGATTCGATATGCACGAATTATTACCCTGGTTCCAACGAAATCGAGGTTTCCGCCGTAAGCGCGCAGGTTAATGAAGGTATCGCTCGTACTAAGGAGGCGTAGCTCGTCAGCATCACCACCTGCTGAGGTCCCGTACACCTGCGGACGCGCAAAAACGCCGAAGAGGATAGGGGGGGGGGCGAGCAAACACACGTACGTGTCGAGGATGATTGACGTGTCTGTTGACCCAAACAATGGAGAAACAAAATTCCAACAACCAAAATACTAGTCGGTGTGCCATGCGCACAAGAGGAGCATCCATAACGTTTTGGCCATTTGTGGCCGAACGGTACTGTTTGCGAGTGGGGATCGTGTCCGCCATTTGTTTTGCCCATGGGCGCCATCGGAAAAAACAACAATCGTCGTACGGTATGAATTGATCGTTCTGCATCTCTCCTAAGTGTACACAAGTCCTTGGCCAAATGTCGAACAAATCCGGTAGAAATCCCTTTAGCACTGAAAACATTGTTTTGGGCCCAACTTACTTGAAAATGCTGTAGGGGCGCGGTCCTATTTGCAATAGTAGCATGGCTAAGAAACGTCAGTTCTACCTCAAGCGTGATGCCATCTTCTACGTACAGATCCTCCTTGAGCAGCCAAGTGCCTGTTACGGTGTCACTGACATCGCCGGTCTCAGGATCGACGGCATACAGGGTTTCCTCATCCTCATCCTGTTCTTCCCAGATTTTCGATAACGTCACGCAGCCGCCTCGGGTGGTGCCGTCCGCCGACTCGAGGTACAGCCGCTCGGACCCAGGGGAGTATCGCATCGACACGTCCACGCTCGCGTCGCACTCCGTCTTGGGGATGGGCTGGTTTGGCGATGGCGTGTCTGCCGCGGTGGCTAGCTTGAAAGCGAGCACGCTAACAATTGAAGATTTTCGAAGGCTCGTGATCATCTCGACACTGCCTTGTTATCGGGTTTGTGAGCTCCTTTATGTAGCGGTTGTTCAAAAAACCTGCACCCTCACGCACTCGACGCTGGGATCTGCGTCACAAGAGAAATTGCGATGGAAGACGCACACACAACTCATCCGTTTCTCTGCCGATAGAGCTCGCGAGCATGACAAAGGGCACTGCAAGAGGGGGAAAGCACCGTGATCAACCAATCGGTCGGTTGGTCGGTAAAATCCTTCGGGTAGGACGCTAAACGAGTGATACAAGGACACCATGGTGTTTACGGAGGTGGGCGCGCATATGGGAGGGTCAATAATGCAACACTGATGATGTGCCCGGTGCGTATATGCGTGTTGTATAGATGCGACGATTTCCCATATCGGCAGGTACATGCTGAGGTATAGAGGTGCACCGATTTTCTCCCGGGGCGCCTTGAGAAGGTCGACACATTTCACCCAAGAAACTGGTTTAGATCAAATGAATACTTCGTACACAAGCAGTAGTATAAGAAAACCCCGGTGAACAAATCCTATGGCCTATCAATTTCATATAAAAAAAAAGATGCTGCGAATTGTATAGCTAACTTCCAGCGATTTGTGGTTAAAGAGGCCCGTCAAAAATATTTCTCTGTATGGCAGCACCCGTCCGCAGGTACAATAGCTGCGCATTACGTCATACCTGTTGGATTGAACCGTCTGTCAAGCCATTCGCCTGCTGGCCTGTTGAGCGGGACATGATTGAGTAGCCCAGCCCACCAGGTAGCGGGGGTAGCTTATTCCAACTAACAGCATGTGTACTCAGGCGACCAGCCATTACCCGGTCTTTGGAGGTGGTTGTACCACATGAGCTTAGCTGCGAAAATGCTGAAGAGACAACAAAACGCATACAAGCTCTGTGCTCGCACTATACGCACGCTTGATTTTCAAGTCCCAGGCTCAGGGTCTCCTCCGCAACGGAGATATATACGCAACAGAGATATATATAGTCTATATATAGTCTATATAAAATGAGGACACACAATCCGTAATACGCGCGATCGGAGTATCACACACAGCTTTGCAAAGATGAGTTTCGACAAAATATTCGATCTCACACTTGGAGTGTATTTTCATTTTCATGATACAGACTACTAGACTATTGTCTAGACTATAGCAGAAACCTGTAGCTTCAAAAGTCGACAATGAAGTGTTCAGCAGACGTCCATTTCACCCCCGACAATCTCCCCACGCTTTTCGTGAGGGGCGGGTCGTGTTCGCGGTCTGGGTTGGGCGTAGAGTAGGGCTTGCTTGGCCGAATCGGCCATTTTTGAATATGCAACTTAATGGGAACGAATTTCCTTGTTCATCACTTTTGCTTAAGCGAGGCAAGATGGCACGGACATATACCCCACCGTCGTCGGCACTTATTGGGTAGTAAGTTCAGCAGGTTATTTGTCGTTACCCACCTTCGTCGGTAGTGATTCATAACGTGACGCCTAGACTAGACTAGATGATACAAGTATGTCCTTCGGGGTTGCGGTTTTTTTGGGGGGGCACCTCGGTCAGAACGAAAAACAAATCATTTTTGTGGCTGGACCTACTGCAGTGTGTACCAGCTTCTAGGCGGGGGGGGGGGGTGCCCCAAAGATTAACAACAGGATGGACGCTGAGGTCGCAGAGTAAAGTATGTAAAAGGTCTTGTTGTAAAGAAACCACCACGTCAGTTGTCAGCATCTGGGCTGTGTGCTTGGCACGCTGTTCGACGACCGATCAGTTGGCCAGAGGTATGTTTTTCCCTACCATTTTCTTAATAGCATACCTGATGTTTCAGGGGTTGGCTGTGGCCTTGGGCTATGACGTTCGTCGGTTTCAATGCTATTATTACATGTCTTGATCAACCCAAAGAGGGGCTGGAAATCGCAAGCACCCTAACTAAAGTCGTTGTGGAGATTGTCTGCCGCTGCATCCTCACACAGTGTAACGGTCCCAAATACAGAGTACGCAGCGCGCAAACGTGAAGTCGTGGTAGGTCAATAGACTAGTCTATACCAATATGCACTGCGGGATCTAACTCCCGTACGATTGCGCTCTGCAGACTTTTAACCCATTGTCCTTCTGATGGGCGCAATATCGGGCACGCTTGCTTTGGCGTTGGTCCTTGTTTTGCGGTCGACGACGTGATGCGGTGCTGTAGATCAGCCGTATATACCGTAGCATTCACGACGGACTGATTCTACGATAGCAAAATCCCACGAGTTTTTTCTTGTATAGAAAGTAAACGGGTGACCTGGGTTGACGGACCCTTTTACATGCTCATTTTTGGTGCAACATCAAGTCCAAAAACTACCCGAGGTTCTTCTATGTTTTTTTCATCTACTGTAGTACAGTATTGCTGATAAAGTTTTTCGTTACCTACCCTGAATACCGTCGTTCTACGGCGAAGAGGCACCACTCACTTCCGAAGAGGGAGGAGCTCGTGTGCTCGACGAACCTCAGGAATCGGAGGCCACGAACGAACGCGCGTAGAAAGAGGCGGCGAAAGGGCCCGGTTGGGATGCTGACCAAGGTGTACGTTTGCTTTGTGAAGGTGGAGGTATGTGAGAAGCTAGTGCGGGGGGGGCAAGAACATGTATGTTGTGTGCATGTGTATGCCACAGGTATATTGATTCACGCGAACTTGAAGGGCAGGTGGGGTGTGGGCCATAGATGAGATATTCGGCAAGCGTGGTGGAATGATGGAGGAATAATGTGAGAGTCTGCGGTGTGGGGAACAACGTGTACGTGGAAGATGGGTTGGCCGATGTCATGAGTAAGGATCCACGCACACACAACAGGTGAAATGACCTAGAAATGGCAGGTGAGGTGGATGATAGCTGCCATGCTCGGCAAGTACGCATTAACCCATCTCGACATTTTCGACAGGTGGGAGGGGGGGGGGGGTTGTACGCAGGTCGTATTGCCACATACTTTGTCGAAGGTTGTGGTCGACAAATAGATTGCATCGACAATAACGCACTCTGTACTATTGACTTCACAGCAGCATTGCTTGGCAACGCTGAAGCTTTTCATGCTCGAAGCAAGCCAAAAACAAAAAATCCTCGTCAACTCTGCTGCATGTAGTATCAACATCGCGACGGGAAAATTATATTAAAAACCAAAGTGCATTCGCACGCTGTCGACACCACAAAGGTCACAGCGATGCAACCGATTGGGGTCGACAACCACATAGTCTATATAAACAGGGAGTTCCTCAGAGAAGGCAAGGCGGTGGTGTGCTATAGAGAGCAATATGATCGCCTTACTGGGGGAAAGCCGCCTTATTCTTTCCACTAGGTTACGCTTGTAATTCTCCAGTCACGCCAAGCGATGTTGACCGCTTTTTATCCAGATGATATCGCCTTATTACTCAGACCGCCTGGTTCCCCCCCCCCCTCCTGTACTGCAGGCACGAAACGGGCTCTACGCTACAGTGGTGGGGTCAGGAAGGGGGGACGCATAGTGCGTACTGCATGGAGAGTTGTTGTTCCGCGTGGTTACTGTAATACCTAGTTAGGACCGCGACAAGGAGACGCAACCTGGCGTTGGCAGCGTTGATTGATGCATGCAGTCGTTTCTGTTTTTCCGTTGTGTCCCCCGTTTCATTGTCTCGTTACCGTTTTATCGTTTTTTGTTTTTGTTTAATTTCCCTCACGGGTGTGCAATAGATTATATTTGTTGCGTTTGTTTGGTACTGTTTGGTTTGAGTGTGGTACTTTTTCTGCTATATTTCTCGAACCCAGCACCTGGGTATGTTTATTAAGTGAAGCCCACTACGACTGTTTTTCGCTACCTCATGTAAGCACCGTGAGTAAGCAGCTGGTATGTCTCTCTTGGAATGAATATAACTAAGAAGAGGACACGCGTTTTGTGTGCTAATTGATGATGCCCTGGAGAAACGGTTCAACGAGAAAACACTGAACACCCTCACACTGATGTTCACTCGCCTTTCCGACCCAACCCAACCTATCATCATCGACCCGAATCCCCCAAGGCTCAGGCCTAGCCCCGACCAAGGCTCAGGCCTAGCCCCGACCCCGACCCTTCTGCTACAAGTGCATAGGGGCGGAGATAGGGGCTGCGTGGGCCGGAATCAGCTGATTGAGGGCAGGGGCGTTTCTGGATTATTATCGGCGTCTCGGGGTACCTGACCTTCCTTATGAATAGGAAACTCCTCAGATCCCAAGCCGCAGCTGTGTAGTTAAGAGCTGTTGTTCACAGTGTGCACCCTTCAATCAACCATGCCACCTTCAGTGTGTTCATCAGCGTATGGTGTACAAGGGCTCCGCTACGCGGGCGGCTGACGCCGCCCGCTACGCTCGCGCAAGGCAAGGAAGAATGCAACAAAAAACATGTAAAGGGGACAGAAAGAAGGAGGCCCATGATTTGGTGCAAACAGCGATTTGATAATGCCAAGAGCTGCTTGTGCAGAGCAAGTTGCCCTGTTGTGCTCAGCTGTGCTGTGTGCTTTTGTTACCGGTGTTACGTTTTGATCGGCAGTACGGGGGTAATTTGCGTGGGGGAAAAAACAGGGGCCCGTGAAAGATCAAATACATGTAGAAAAAAAAAAAAGAAGAAAAGTAGCACATCACAACACGTATTATACTGCTCTATGTTCGAAAGAAAGCACGCAGCGCAGCACGACACAGCACCGCAGCGAAGGGCACGGCAGCGCACCGTGCGGCTCCGCACGGCTCCGCACGGCGCTACGCTGCGCTGCTGGGCTATATATAGCCGCACTGATCTGAGCTGGGCGTGCATTGTGATCCAACAGCGTAGTACCTGATGGTATGTACAAACCTGGTGTAGTAGTACCGGTATGTACTATTGAAATTGTAGTACACCCCGCAGGTGTCGCAGACACCGAAGAGCAAAGCCGAATTCCGCCTGTTGCGGATGTTGACCGTGCCCCCACAGTGCTTGCCAGAGCAAGGGTACGTGTTTCTGACGCCCGCAACGCCGCCGACCACGGTCCAGCCTGCACCCCCACCCCCACCACCGCCACCGGCAGAGCCTCCACCACCTCCCCCTCCTTGGCTTTGGTTGGTAGGCTTCGGCTTTTTAGCAGGAGAGCTACGATAGATGCTTGAAGACAACATGCTGCTCGCTCTCCGAGTTTAAAACTGGTGGGGAAGCGCTACGGCGACAGGTGGCCAGCGTAGGGAGCTGAAAGTAGGTGCCTACTCGTAGAACACTAAAAAGCCGGCAGTCAACTTCAACATCTCACGACTTTGCGCCGTAGATGCGTCGTAGAGTCGTAGATCATACGTTGGTAAAAACGAAATTTACCACCTGAAAGTCGATCAAAAACGAAGGAATACCTGAAAGTCGTAGATCATACGTTGGATAAAGTTACATAATGGAAAAAATAAAAAGAGAAACGGGAAACAAAGAAACGAAGAAAGCGAAGAAAGTAAGGAACGCGAAGAATGCCGGGAAGGTTCTCCGAGAGGGGGGTTTAGGCAGGCGTGTTCCAAGTGGGAGCGCTGAGAGCGAAGCAGGTCCCATTAACCAAGTGAATAAGGTTTTGAAAATTTTCGAGGACAAATTAAATGTAATTATATCTATTATAATCCTTGTCATCACATCATAATGATTTATTATACAGTAGTAGCGTACGAAGTTGTGATGATGTCCGAAGGGACCTTCATGATGCTGCCGGTTTCAGTATGCCCAACTCCGTATCGGCTCTATCATGCGGCAACGGACCACCTTCGCCACCAAGACCACCGCGCCAAGGCCGCCCCACACGTCAGCCCTCGGCGCGCCCAGCTAAAAAAACGGGCGCCGACGCCGAGCTCGGCGAGCGGGGAACGGAGGAAGGCGCCCTCCCGGGGACGGCTTGCTGTCTCCCCGGGAAGGCAGCGGATCCGCGGGAACGGAGCGGTCTTCACCAACATCGGAACGTTCGACGCCCGTGATCGCCCCTACACTAACTTCAAGGCTTGATCAACCAAATTCAAGATACGAATTTCCCTCTTTTAGCAAGATATAAATATCACGCAAATGTCAATCTAAAATGCCCCATCCTAAAATCAAGGTCATTTTGCAAAACAAATTAGGTCGGTCAAAATAATTATAATATGATAGACATAAATTTCCAACACTTCGGTCATAATCGAAAAAGGGTCAAAACTCAGCGAAAAATACGCTCTAACACTAAATTCAAGATAAAAACGACGATCCTCGAAGTCGACAATCAAAATTAAGGTCTTCAGAGATAAAAGACCCTCGAACACTAATTTCAAGATAAAAGTCCGATTCAGCAACATTCCGAGACAAAATTCTAGACAGTAATAACCACACACTAATTTCAAAATGTAAATCCCACACTTATTTCAACATATGCTTCCACACTACGATCAATATAAATGTTTTTCAGTCGGGAAAAAGTAAAAGAATAGATTCCCGAAACTTCAGTCAGATGCGAAAAATAGACAACAGTCGAAACCCGGCGAAATAGACGCTCCTGCACCAAATTTAATTAAATAAACAGTACACAAAATCAAAGAACAGCTTAAGAAGGGTTTATGGCATGACTCGAACCTGCCAGGTATGCGGTACTGCTGCATCCCAGCACGAGTATGAATCGACTTACCGTTTTCCTTCTGTTTTTCATTATTATTATTTTATTTTATTTCCTCACACTTTTACTCTCCAGCTTCTGGACAAGCCGTGGTCACAGGTGTCGTCCCTTCTTCCCCGCGGTTCTTGCCTTCAATTTTTATCGCGCATAGGGTTCAGCAGTCCCACTGCTCGTCGATTTTTCATCGAATGTTGCTAACTCACGCTCTCGCGCTTTCCGCAAGTCAATTTGTGCACAAGAAAAAGTCCCAACGAACTTATACGAGTATTCTGTGCGTACTGCTGTTGTACTGCTGTATGTAGCACATTGTGGGTAGGCTACTCGGCGGGTTGATGGGTTGGTTGGTCGGCGGGTGGGTGGGTGAGTGCGTGCGTGGGGGCTCCGTTTTCGTACGTGGGTGAGTGCTTTCGGGCCTGTGGGTGGTGGCCCTATCACTTTTGTTGGTACTACAGCAATTTGTTTTCGTCCGATTTAACGTGTAGCTTTTAGTTCAGCAAACTATTCCGGACGCGACAAAATAGGATTCAGTGTACAGTTGGGCCAACAAGGTACACGGGTGTTCGGCGCAACGCCTTGCTTATGAAGCACGGTTGGTGGAGAGCATAACATTTGGCGCACAAGGGTTTTTCATCCCGCTTACCCTCCTCTAGCTGGATACATGAAGGGTGTCCCCGAATTCCTCCTAGTTCTGTACAAAAAGCGACCCATGACATGACGCCCGTGCACCTCCAACCAGCAAAACTGCACTACTTCCGCCACACGCATCCCACAACACTCGTAGGCAACCCATCCCCGAAATCTGGGTACAGCTCTACACGGATTAATCCCGCCGTCTACAAAAACCTCGACACCCCACACTTACCAGTACTGGTGCCTCAACTTTCTTGTGTCTTACCGTTCCCTCTACTATTATCATCCTTGGCGCCTTTATTATCTGCTGTGTTGCCATCCCCACCGGCTAGAGTAAAATTCAACCACACCGCCAGCCTGTTGGTCAAAACAACAATCCAACCGCGTCGCGTGAAAAAATCTTCGACACTCCATCGTACCATCACCGGCGTTCGTCATTTTGTCCTGCGCTGCAGCTCAAAACAGCCATAGCAACAATCCAACCCCGTAGCGTGAAAAATCTTCGACACTCCATCGTACCCTCACCGGTGTTGGCCATTTTGTCCTGCGCTACCTTTCCCAACAGCCATAGCAAGGATCCAACCACCGCTACGAGGAAATTGGCGTGAAGGCAACGGCGGCTTGCGCCACGCCGACAACCGCTGTGTTGCCGTTCTAAATCGACCAAAAAGGAAACCCAATCACCTCTACGAGGCTGTTGGCGTGACGGCGACGGCGGCTTGCATCACACCGACAAGCGCGGCTGCCTCGGCCTTGCACGCGGCAATTTCCGCTTTGCAGTCCACCCCTGCCGCCTCCGCAAGCGCCTCTAGCTCGGCCAGGAAGTGATCCGGCAGTGTTTCGCTCAGGGGAACCGAGAGCGGGTCCACGACGAAGTTGGCCGCGATCACACCGTCCAGGCTCACCACCCCCACCTGCAAATTCGCCACGGGGGTCGATTGACGAGGTTTCAGTCCAGAATAGAGAATTCGTTCATTTGGAACGGTAAGTGCAAGGGCAGCAACGAAACACAAAGGGGGGGGGGGTCAGAGTAGAGCTTCGCACGCGCGGCAATAGAGTAAGGATCGGAGCAACGATCGCTACGGCTGACGATGTCTTCGCTAATACCAGGTATTGTATCATCATGGACCATGCTGGGCCAGGTGCAGCAAGTTGATAGCCTTCCGCTTCCCGTCAGTGTTAAAAAGGAACCGCCTGCTTGACGGCTTCCTTCTCATGAAATAACGGTACTTGAAGCTGTGCAGGTGTGGTGTGATGCATCGCCCCGGCTATTTAATGCATCCACAACCAGAGTTAACCACATCGCTGCCACAAGAGTAAGACGTATCTGGCAAGTTTCCCAAAACCAACCCGCGCGGGCGCAATAGTCTTACGCCCATCAAGGCGAAGCAGCGTCGTGTTCAGTTTACCAGTGACCCAAAAACGCCCTAACCCGTCATTGGACTCTAACTAAAGTGGGCACATTCCACAATATCCCACGAAGACACAATAACTTCCCGCACGCCATGGTATGGCATGGCTTACTTGATCCTTTGGGGAGCGAGACAGCATTGTCTTCTAGAAACAGCGCAACAAATTCTAGATCGGCCGCGGACTCTTCGGGAGACAAACACGGCCGGCACAAACCGGAAAGGGTGCCAAAGGTACGACGAAAGGACTAGTGGCGAAACTCCGTGTACCACGGTAAGAAATGCCCAACTACAGGTCCAAGTATAATAGTTACTTTCCCCAAAACGCGTGGATGGAAGGGTTAATGCTTTGCCGGGGTTGGTACGATCCGTAAAACCCAACGCTACCTGTTTGACGGACTTTGGCACACGTACCTCGAACGAGGTCCATAACCACCTGATGTGCGGAATGCCCCTCATACGATATCGGCACATCGGAGGTGGGGAATTCTACTATATCTAATATGTCGACAAACTGAACTGCTGCACAACGGTTTCCGCGCGATTTCTCCTCGGTGGGTTACCCGTTATGCATCGGCTAAGTTGGGCTGGGTTTCATTTCTGCCGGAATTCCATGCAAATCGCCACCACTTGTCGCTAAACACCGGTTTTCAGATTGTTAAGCAACCTGCCGTTTTGGAAAGACAGTATTCCTTGAATTTAGCGTGGGAAAACTTCTTCATTCCGCCAAAGTGTTGAAAATAACCAACGGTCCATGGGCTACATCGCCTCAACCGGCACGCGCTAGGAAAAGCACCACGGAGGGCGCTCACGGAACCTCCCCGTCATGGCCTTTAATACCATTTACGGCAGGAACATACCACCTTCCTTGGAATGCAGGATTGGATCGCGATTGAGGCAGAAACAGAGCGAATATCTATGAACCACACCATCTCGTTTTGCGAAACCCAACGCGCTCGTCCGTCGACAACATAGACGTCTAGCACAGCACCTCCGGCAGCTAAGCACCACGTTGAAAATAGAAAAGTCGACCAACAAACACCTACAAAAAGACTGCACCTGCGGCATGATGTTAGAGACGACGAAGTGAACGCTCTTCAGCCCGTGCCCTGCAAACTTGACAGGCTCCTGCGGCCCAGGAACATTCGATACCGTCTGCAAGGCGGGTACGTGGGCAAAGCACAGTAGCAGCCACCGGGGTCGGGGCGGAATGTGTTGATCTCGTTGAGATGTCCTCCCAAATCAACATAAATCCTCAGTTACTGTAGTTGATATTATGTCCGTGGCTGGTGATATGGTTATTCCATACCAATTAAAATGGGAAATACAACACACAGCGAACCTGCCCTGTGCTAACGGTTCTACAGTGGTAGTGCGAAAACGATTGTCACGCAGTTCAATGCCAAAAAAAAAAACGTAAAAAGATATACTTCAAAACACACAATAGGAGACACCTTCAGAAGCGCGCGACCTCTCAACGTCGCCCGACCTCGACCTATCATCAACGTTTCACATTAACCCATACCCGACCTTACCCGCGACCATAATCATAGCGGCAACGCCCGTGTGCGACGTGGCCGGCATCGTTTTCCACCCCATCAGCTAGGCACAGAAAAGTACACGCGGGATACCGATTTCCCGTCACAGCTTGTCGCAGATATAGTGAAATCAGAAACGGTACGGTCGGCGCCCTGGGGGGTGGGGGGGGGGCTCCTTACCCACGGTAGCGTGTGTCAAGACGGGCAAGGTGGGCAGGTTTGAAGGACAGCGTCTCTGTTATAATCTACATCCCTCTTTCCAGCCTCGCCTCCCATCCTCCTTGTGTGGCGAACACGTGGTGCTCCCGGGAGAGCTTTGACAAAGCACGTACAAATAGCTCCCTCTCCCGTTGTGTTGATCTTCTTGTCGACTCTCTCGAGCTCCCCCGTCGACCCTTACATGCTAATACTCAACTGGGTCGCGCCCGATGTATAAACCCTTAGCCTCTTCAATCAATAGCAACATTCCCTCTTGGGCAAGCCTTTTACCCTTCCAACCCCAAAACAGTATCCTCACCTTCCCTTCACCCTTGTCGGTAAAAACCTAACCTCTTTACAACTCCTACACTTTTCCTACTCTAGCCCCAAGTGACTAGTCCCCCAGCAAGTGCGTGCAGTGCTAAAAAGGGACAAGTTGTCACTCTGCGACCTTCCCTTACATCATCCCTGCCCCCCTTCCCCTCCTGAAGCACGCCTCATTCCCCCAACTTTCACACACCCCTTTAACATATTCCCAACGTCATTACTCACCACCGTGTGCGTGGCGAGAGCACCGTACACCATTTCCCGGCAGACCCAGATCGGAAGGTGGGGCATGACATGACACTGCATCAGGTACTGCAGCCCCGCAGTTGGGCTCTGCTTCACCTCTGACGTCGTGGCTTTGATTCTCTCAAGTCGGGCGGCGGGGTCCGCCTCGTCCACTGACAAATTCATCGACACGAAGGCCTTGCCAAGGGAGAGTCAGCGGGCAGAAAGGGAATGGGGAGGGGCAAATCGGCTTGCTACGAAGAAAAAAAAACTGTTTCGCGTAGCCTGCACTTCCCCTTTCGAGTCCCCATCCCGGCTCGAACAGAGAGCTGGAAAAGATGTGCGGTGGGGGGGGGGGGGGGGGGCGTCCCACTAGCAGTGCTTCAGGCGGTAACACTTCGGAGATGAATGACGTCTTCAAAGTTTCGAAGTGGTGAGCCATACAACCTCTACCAGATTTGACCAATTAATCGCTACCCCATTACCAGTGTGAGACTTAATTCATGGCTTGCATGTGTCATTGACGCATCGCACACTCTGCCGGTTGATTGTGCAAGCAACAGAGGGAAGGCATAGATAAACAAACCTCAACAAGTAGCAACAGTTGCCTACTTTAATAGGTAACTAATGGAGGACGACGGCGGCGAGGCGAAGTATCGCTCGTTTCGTATCCCCTCCCCGGTGGCGTTCACTCTACAATTTTTTGCCCAACGACTGAGGTGGGAGATCAGCACCCATATTCGCGTCCAAACTTCCATCTGTGACGCTCAACTGATCATGGCAGTAGTGTCAGCGACACTTCAGACTACTACGTACAGACAGTACGCCCACCAAACTTTAGACACCTCCGAGACGATAACTCCGAGAAACTTACCCATTTGTTACACAGTGCAGAATCTTTCTCAGCCTCCATGTTCCTTGGCAACGCCACCGGAATCAGCGCCCTCGACTTGAACCCCGGCCTGATTTCCACACGCAGGAACCCACGACAAAGCGGTGGTGGGAGTGGGAGTGAGGAGGCGGGGGGTACTCACTTGTTGCTTGCCTTAGATATTTGGCCATTGACCACGCATCCCTTTCGAGACGGAGCATCGTCCTTATTCCACAGAGAGACACCTCCAACATTTGGGCGCTCCGTGCGTTTCTTCATCATATGTTACACAAAACTTATTGCTTATCCTGTCTCCTTCCTATTTGGCCGTCTGTGGTCACCGCTTGAAGGGGAGGGGGGTTCATGCGCAAGGGCGCGCGTAAACTTGTTGGCCAGTGGGGCACACAGTACGTACGTTTTATACCCCCGGAATCGCCGTTGCCGCCTTGCCTTCCCTTTGCTGCTGTCCTGCACGCTTCAAGGTGCGGGGACCCCGGCAGTTGGCTACAGCACGAAACGAGGACCAGAAGCGGTGGTCTTCGTGACGCTTGCTGCTAGCCTGCACCTGCTCTTGCTGTACACGCAGCTCACTTCGCCCTCCAGGGTCTCTCTCAATACAGTAACCTCCCTCAATACAGCAACCTCCCCTTTCGTACGCCCGGAACGGGCTTCAACAAGAAAAAACGTCGACGTGCGCGCTCCCGCGCAATCGCCCCGCTTACAGGTGCTGACAACAACGCTGTTGCAGGTTTGGTTAAATAAAGTCCCAACGCCAAAAAAAAGTCCCATGCAAACAGTAAGTCGCGCGCGCGGCAAGAGCATCGGCCCGGCACGCACGCGTTGCAACACGCAACACCGACCGCTCACGAACCCGTGAGATATATCTTATAGCTCCGGAAACTATCTCGACAAGGAACATCAATGGGTCAGCGCTGCCCAGCGTACGGCATGTCAGTAGCTGTCAACAACAGCAAGAAAAAAAAAACAGTTTCAACCCCAAGGCAGCTCTGGTCACAAAAGTCTCAAATCGCCGAGCGCTGGAAATTTGCGGGGCGCCCCAAGCAATGGAGCCCCGGGCGCGCGCGCAAGTCCGTATCCATTCCTCTCACCCTTGGAGAGACGTGCTATCTCCGTTTGCTTCCGAGTACCGCCGGATGCACCCGGCGACGACGGACATCACGACATCGTTGACTGTGGCACCGGAGGCGTCCTTCAAAAGGCGATCAGCAACGGTGACGGCAAGTAACACGGCGAAAGAAGCGACAAGAACAACGTGGTCACGCTGAGCCCAAACCTTGCAGAGCAGAAAACGATAGGAAATACCACAAAGGCCATTGAAGAAAACACATAGGCATGGAGAAATCACCCAACACCTGCACGCCGTTTATCAGTGCGCCATTTTATCGATGGAAATCGTCTCGCGGCGATAAGGCCGAGGTCACAGGGAAAAAAAGAGCACGGCACTGCGCGCGAAAAACCAAACCCAGGCATCCACAAAACGGTAAAAGCCAGGCAATTATGCCTATAAGCTTTCCGCAAAACTAACCGTCCCCGACTTTGCACGCAGGCGCAGGCTGTCAACACACGGAACAGATGATAGCTCCGATTGCCGCAAATGTGAAACAAGAGAGAAAAAGCGGCACCGAACAAAGACCGCGCCCTTAAAATGGGCCATCCACTGACTGCACCGCACGCCATCCAACGAGAAAACGCCAAACACAACGAAACAGATCAAACCACCCTCTCCCTTCCGTTTCCCGCCCTCCTCCAGCCGTTGATCGCGGCAGGTATTCACGGACCAAACCACACAAAGGAGCCACGCTGCCAATCGTAGGGGTTCCCGTTTAGAGCCCACACGTTTGTCACTCCCGGACCTCTCCAGCGGGGGAGAGGAGATACCCAAAACGCTTTGGATGCGACGCAAACCAAACTGCAACATTCGTCGGACACCTAGCCCATGGAGCTATGTGTTCGGGCTGTACTTGCATGTTTTCGAAGTGTATCGGTGGTTGAGTGATGCACAGAGCTCCTCTGGCAAGGAGAAATGTCGGGGTGCTACTCGTACCCCTCCATTGTAAAGATGTGGGCTGAAAGCACTCCTTACCTTTGACGGACAACCGTCAAGGACATGACCGTTTCATACTAAAAACCAGTATACTGCGTCTAACGAGGCCTTGACCGGACAAGACTAGACCGTCAACCCACATATTTTCTCGAGCGTAGCACTCCTCAAAAAAGAAGCCGCTTCCGTAGCGCCCCACCTTAACTTTCTTGATGAGCGACAGGGGCAGTCCGGGCAGGAGTATCGTGCGCCTCCGTCCGCTAAACGCTCCCCGCTTTCCCTTACCGCCATCCCCGCTCGGCGAAGGGTGCGCCGCCGCGTGCCCTCCCCCGCTCCAAGGCCCCTCGAAGTGGCCGAACGGTAGCGGCGTGTCGGGGCCAGAAGAGCTGAGCACAATCACGTCGCGGATGCCTCGAAGGATCTGTTAGCATCCGGCAATGGAGGTGTGCGGTTAATTCATGAGTTTAGTATAAGGGGGATTATGGGATCATATTATTAGTCCTCAGAACTAACGGTAAACACAAAAATACATTTCACTGCGGTTACTGCTAGTAATCATATTAGGCCCTGGTTACGATGTTCTCCCATACATAGTCTTCGAAGGCGCTACACAATGAAAAACGACGCGGGGAAAGGGGAATCTATAACCTTGTAAGGCCGTCATATTTCACTTCCCCGCACCCCTGCTCCAGCTCGTGGGTTCTTAGAAATAGAGGGGGGTTGTTTACGATTGCTCCAAAGCTTTCGAATTTTCTTTCAAAAACTATGGCGGGATATGACGGAAGCACAAGCGCATTCGGAAGGTATCGCACAATGCATCGCTCCCGGGGCGTGCCTGGTGCCCACTTCGGCCATCGCATACTCGGGGTGATGTCGTCCCCTACAGCCATCGTGCTTGCCCACAGCCTCAACATCGAATCACGGCACATCGCGCGCTCCGTGTTTTCAAGCTCCGGAGCCACGCTATTACTAGCGCGAAACTCCGGCAACTAGAGGGGGGGGCTCCTGCAAGAAGCACACACATTAAAGTCTAGCGGCTATCGCTCCCAACACCAGGATAACCACGCACGCCGCGTGCCCTTCAACTGAAATATCCCGCCTAGGCGAACGCATGCTATGGTAGTAGTTCATAGCCCCTGGACGTCCTGAGGCTCCTCGTTCGAGCAGCTTGACCGTTTTAGCACCTTTTAGCACCGCAGTCCCGACATGGGTACAAAACACTTGGAGTTACACTTGGAGTTACACTAGGACCCCCGTAAAAATAGGACATGGTTTAAATCGCCCAAAAACTGACTTGACTTCCAGTAAAAGAGTCATCCCACGGTTTGCAGTTTTTGAGCCAAAAAAAAGGTATACCTTTCCGGATCAGCTCCTCAAGCGTGGAACTATCGGGTAGCATGGTAATTTTTCGAGTATATTTGTCTTAGGACTAGCGCAGGCATAACTTAGTCGGGCTGCGCGAACGCATGCCTTCGAAGCCATGTTTCGGGTGGGGTATCGAGCTCCGCATGTCCGGAGCTTAGAACCTTCTGCAGCACCCCTAGCATTGGATGGCTCCAAAACCGATACTTAATTCGACGATCACTACGATTTTCTCAGGTACGAAAAAAAACAAAGATTTTGAACACGCAAAACGGAAACCCCACAACATTAGGTACGAGCTCTTCAAATTATTGTTTTCCTTCGTCAGCCGCCGGAAACCCTTTGGCCAAAAAAGTGACACCAGTACTCCTACCGCGGCAACGTCTTAGCGCTCCCCCCGCCCCCCCCCAGACGCTTTGTCCCGAAATTTTGGGCCGCGCTCACCTGGCCTGCGGTGAAGTTATGTAACGCCCTTTTCGCAGACTTGACGCTAGCGGTCAAAGCCGCGCCGATGCCCCCGCCCCCCAGCCCTACCGCCCCTCCCGTTGCAGACTCCAGGACGCTACGTCCGACCGCCACGAGAGACATACCGTCCCCGATGGTATGGTGTACTCGAAGCGCGATCACGGTTCCCACCCCACCTGGTTGAACATAGGTGGAAGCAGGTCGGGGCGACGGACGCGAGAAGTGGGCGGGGGGGTGACCAAGACGACATACACTTCGCATCGGGCACTCGTACACGAACGTCATATTTGGCAAGGCCCAAAACGTTTTCCCAGTCTAGTAGAAAGGTGGAATATCAAGGGGGGGGCGACCTGTCGGCGTCCACGCCCCACTTCACTTGTGGTTGCTCCAAAAGTATATTCCGAATCCCTTCAAACCATGCCGTTTGGCAGCGCTCACGGCCCTAGTAAATCAGAGTGAAGCGCGTTCGTTCACCGGACGGCAAGATTGCACACCTCGTACAAAGCACAATCGAACTCATACAGATCATACAGATCATACAGATTGTACAGAGCATACAGTTCATATATATAGATCATATACACAAATCATACATATCATACAGATAATACATATCATACAGATAACACAGGTCCTACACATCATACAGATCATATAGATCATATAGATCTTATAGATAGTATAAATCATGTAGTTTAGATATCGGTCGTGCCATGGTATGCTGCCAAGGATCTGCATAGTACAGATCCAACCCAGGATAACACGTGCCATAGATAATTCACATCCGCCGCCTCCATCCATAGGCCATGCAGATCCTATACAACAGGGATATGTCTGCCCTGAAAGACATAGATCATACAGATCATTGGTATGATCTGTCAGAGGTGTTCAAGCTTATGACGCGCCATTTTCTATATGTCGCTGCTGGCAAGCAATGAAACAGACGGCGGCCTGCTACCTCGACCGCGCCCCAAAACAGCCGCGTGTGCAGCCATTGCAATGCTCCCGCCACAAAGAAACGCCTCCTCTGCTCCTACGGCCGGTGCTACGTAAGAGCAACAGAAAACATCAAAACGCCGACCGCAACACGAATCCGCCGGTCTCAACGGTAATGGTACCTTCTTCCACTCCAGTGTTCTCGATGACGTGGATTCCCCACAGCGGCAGCTCCCTGCATCGAGCGAACAGGCGCGTGAGAAACAGCAAAAAAAAGCGTGCACGATCAGACAACGGCGGGCGTGGCTGGGGCGGGGGTCTGCCTCTCGCCATCCCACCCGCTAAAAAGAAAAAAAATAGATGAAATCGCTTCATGCGATCCGCCCGCCTGTGCCCCGAAGGTCCCCAAATAGTCTCAGGGTCGACCCTGCAGCGGTTCAGCCAATTGAGCTCACTCCGCTGCCGTCATCGCTACCCGGGTGAACAGATAATCCACTACCACACAAAGCAAAAAAAAAAGGCCTGCGCTCAAGGCGGACCATACACCACGCGCAACACGAACCATTTAGCATTCTACCGTACATAAATCGCAAGCCAAGATAAAGGTAGCCATTGTTACACAGGCACCCCCTTGCCCCCTTCCCTCCTCCCCGTACTCACACAGAGGCAAAAACGAAAAATAAAACAGCGCAAGCGTTGTGGTCAACAGATAGACGCCCGCCACCCTGCTTATTCCCTCCAACCTCCCCACACACTGACAGGGGCCGAACACGCCGCAGCTCTGCAATGCACCGACGTACGCACCTTCCGTCGGCGGTAGTTGCTCTGAGAGGAACATCCTTGACGCGATCCATCTCCGCGAGCACCTCCCCCGAACTCGCCGCCTTCGTCCGGGTAATGACGTCGGAAGGTGTCACCTGCGAAGGGGAAACGAACGGTGCACCAAGTTACAACCCACCCGTGGTCGCACAGCGCGATGATGGCATATGGCACCCACCACCCCATGCGAGCCTGGGCCGCGTCATTTCGTTTACCATTCCGAAGAGCGCACAGTAAACAGCCTCGTTGGACTTGTGTTACAATATAAATCACGTCCTGGAGGGAAAAGCTTCCTTGGGATGTTTGAAAATACGGTTGCAGCAGTAAAATTAGTACGATTGTTTACGGAGGACCGTGGTAGCCAGAACCCGTGATACTATGTATTCCATATTCCCCTGTTTATACTTGCTGTAAAATGTTTTTTCCGCGGGACTATAGAAACTATAACCCGCCATACACACAAAAAACCTATGTACTCCCCTGTTTCATCTTGCCATGTTTGTTTTTCAAGGGAGACCATACCGGTGGTGAACAGAACCCACGATACACATAAAAAACGAAAACAAGAACAAAAAAAAAAATACTGTCACGTTCCCCCGCAATACCCGTAGCCTTTTGGGGCTTCAGAGAGGAAACCTTTCCGAAATAAATCAAGACACTACTATCGCATCGGCCACACGAGAACAGCTGGGGCCGCCTGGGACAGAATATTTCAGGAGACAGGACTTTCAACCCTTGACCGCCCAGACGGCAATTTTCCAACCATTTACCTTGACTGGCGGGACCAAAAAATTTCAGGAGACAGCACTTTCAGCCCTTGACAGCCTAGACGGCAACTTTCCAACCATTTACCTTGACTGGCGCCAGACTACTAGGTTTTTGTGCGGAACGATCGCTTTAATACCCTTGACTGCTGTACGTTTTGCCCGGACTGACCGTCTCCCGGCATTTTTGCATCCGGGGGGGGGGGGGGGGGGGGGGGGGAGTCCGCCCTTGCAATGCGAAGGAGCTGTACGGCACGCGCGTAGCATGATTGACACTCGTGCTGCTCCACGCTCTCGCTACTGCAAGCGCTCGATAACACCCCAATTGGTCGTCGTGTCTTCGTTCCCCACAAATTCTCTTTCCGGGGTCAAGACACTCACACGCTGCACAGATTATCGCTCTCCATTTCATGACTCATGTATTTCAGGGAAGATCTGTACGGTCTAGCTCATGTTTCCAGGTGGGAGCCGTGCGATCTGTACGATCTAGCACATGCTAAAGGGGTTGGATTTGTACTCCACGTATGCAGATCCTGCAAAGCATCTCATAGCAGCAGCTATAGGATCTATTGTACATGATATAGATGGGCTATATCATGATCTGTGAGAGGAGTTAAACGTTGGGAAAGAGCGTGGGGTACTTTTTTCGCAGCCAAGTAAAAGGGTCAACCAACCCGTCCTCCAACCCGCACTGGCCAAAAAGACTGGCCGAGCCCGGAGTGGCGCGAAGGCTTACAAAAGCTGGTCGAGTCCGCAGAGACGGGGAGGAGAGATCCACATCGTTGAACCTCTTCAAAACTGTACCCACGCTTTTAGCGAAAGCTGCGTGGCGTTAGTGTGTGATCAATTTGACGGTGGAAAATGGGTAAAAGCGTTCGCGAAGCTAGCGACCTATTGGAAGGTTCCATCCCGACGGGGCGGGGGTTGAAGCTCCCCCCGCCCACTCACTCCCCCCACGAAAACAAAACCTAGTCACAAACACACATCATTCTGGGTGGAAACGCATGGACCGCTTGGTATAAATATCGCCACCCCAGCGGTCCCTCCATTTACATCCAGAGTGGAACGTATAAGGGTTTGTTAACAGGTCGGATCTCTTTTCGACGGTCGGATCGGGCTATAGGGCAACCCGGTCCGACCCCGTCATATACGAAAAACCACCTGACCCGACCCGACCCGACTCGACCCGTGAGATTTCCAACACCTCCCGACCAGACCCGACTCGACCCGCGGTCTCTTGAAATACTTCCTGACGCGACCCTCGGGCCTGGTCATGACCCGTGGAACGCCTTGGAATATATTACCAACCCGCGAGTTTTGCGTGTGGAAGGGTACACGCTTCTCCGGCGGTGTTGTTGCCGCTTCGTCCGACTAACCTCAATGTCGTGCCATTCGAACCGCGTCGACACCGACGGGGGGAACAGGCGCCAGGGGCGGCGTCTGGGCAGAGACCTGAAGTTGTCGTACTTGAGCATCTTAGAGCACGCTTCCTCGAGAGCCGCTTGCTCGGGCACCCCTTCAAAGAACCTTTGCGAAAGGTGGGCGAGTCGACGTACGTGGTGAAGATGGATGAGGATGAGGGCAGGAGAAGAAGGCACGCCGACATTCTACAAGACAAAAAAAACAAAGTGTACGTGGAAGAAGAGCAAAAGGCCGAGGTGGAGGGAGAATCCCCGTGTTGATGGCTATCACCTATGGCCCCTGCTGTGGAATGCCTCGAGTCTGGGAGATGTAGTTTGCTTTTACTGCTCCCTTATTGGCTTCTCGTTATCGAGGGGCTCGTCACGTTCTGCTCGAAGAGTAGAACAAGGCACAGTCACAGCTAAACGGTGGGAGGGCATATCAAGGGGGGCGCAATCATTTGTTGCTTGCCTTAGTCATTTTATCATTGACCACCCGTCACTTTCGAGACGGATCACCGTTTCTACTCCTGATAGAGACACCTCCGACGCTTTGCCGCTCATTACATTTCTTCCATTTATGATATCACATTACAAATATATATTTTTTTTAAATGAAAACATTTATATATATATATCATACCTCCTTCCTAGACAGAAGTTTCTGGGGCTGAAGCTGTAGTCCAACGCCATAAAATATTCTGACGAGGTGGCACCGCTGGACACATGATCTGCTCCCCCTTTATGTACTGGTCCGACAACACTCGGTGCTTTATCGGTGATATATATATATATATATGCCCTTAATGAGGAAACACCACCCGTAATACGTGCGATCGGAGTATCACACACAGCTTGCAAAGATGAGTTTTGACAAAATCCTCGATCTCACAGCTGGAGTGTATTTTCATTTTTATAACATATGTCGTATCTTGCGTGGATATTTCCTGCCTAAACACTGCACAGAATAGGAGTCGTAATTACATCTACAGCGGCCGAACCGTTCACGGACGGCAACCATTCTACTATTGACACCAGTGCTTTTAACGAGTTAGCCCAGCCTGGTCGACCACATGGTTACCAGCAAACATGAAAAAAAATAACGTACTACAGCTTCACTCGGCGAACGTTCTCAGGCGGTCCGGGCCAAGGGTCAGGGGTTAGAGTCTATCACATTTCGATCATGTTTCCCAAGCCGCGCCACGTCGTGTATATACGTTTTCGTCATACCGTAAATGCCTGTAGTGTTCACCACATACCGGTACCAGGATTTCGATAAAAATATTCAGGCACACTGTGTGCGAGACAAAGGAGAGGGCTATTTCCTACAGCTTGCGCTGCGCGCTGCTGCAGCAATGGTGACCGTCGGTAGTGAACGTCGGTAGTGATCATCGGTAGTGACCGTCGGTAGTGACAGCTCGCGCTGCCGCTGCCACGTAAAACTTAAGGGTACGCCAGCTAGCGCTGCACTGTGCACGCCAATGAGTAAAATTGACGCACGACATGTATGAAAACATGTGGAAATGTGGTGAGCTCAACCCATTCCCAACCCCTAAAAATATCCCGGTCTAAATCCAAGTGTTTAGTCCCCGCGTCGGGACTGCGGTGCTAAACGGCGCTAAAGGTGTTAAGGCACAGGCATCCCCATCTGCCGGATGGGTAAAAAAACACAAAACAAAAGAAGTTATCTCTTACATTGGCGGATTGGGTTGGATTTGGTTAGGGTCGGGGTCAGATAACATTTCAAAGTGTACGTCAACCATTTTCTCCAATGAGCGGCAGGGTACCCTCACAAAGATCATAGCATACGACTGATAACCACAGCAATGCACCCTGCCGTTGGCTAAAAAATGCGGGCCGGGCTCACAGGCACCTACTCACAGGAAGGCGGTGATGATGGGTTCCAACATGTTGATGTCAGTCGGCCAGGACCCGATGGACATGTAGCCGCTGCCAAAGCACATCGTCCTCAGCCTCGGCCTGCGCTTCCCGCCTGTAGATGGGTATTTTCAGGAAGGCGCGGCGACAACAATCGTGAGGTACGATATGTATACACAGGTACAGGTTGTACGGTGGGCACACAGGAGGCCAGCTAGCGGCACTGCTGCCGTATCATAAGGATGGAAAACACAGGACAGCTGGCCAAGTGTTCAAACGGTGAAACGGGACGAGCACAACATGTCTATTATGTAATATCAATAAAATAGTGCCAATACACAAACAGCAGGAGTCCCTTTCCCCCCCAAGAAGCACAGCCATACAGCTCTCATTGGTCTCCCGGCATCTGCTCACGGAGAGGGGCTCCGGCTCATTTTCAGGTCTCCGCAACATTCCACACCCGTTTGAAAAAATGCACGTGTCGTTCGAGGTCCACATTTTCGAGACAACAGGCTATTAACGGTCGTCGATATTCACGTATAGAATAGGTCTGCTGTTTGGAATCAATTCTCGTCTTACAGTACGCGACAGGCAGCACTTAACCTTTTTAGTGCCCCGCAAAAAAAAACTCCCCATGCTAATTCCAAGTTGTCTGTCCACAAGAAAAAACGTTTTCTTTTTTTCGAGTTGAAAAGGGGTCAAGAATTTTGAAAGTTGACAATTTGAGGCACAAGTTTTAGACGAAACTCAGAACATGGCCTCTTTCGCACAGAGCTTAGAATAGGACACATTCTGCCTTACACAACAATTCCGGCCTGGCCAGAGATAAGATATTCTTACCTGGCGTCGCATACCGTATAGTCTAAGCAGGCCGAAGCCAAAGGCTACCAATAGATGACCGCAGCATTCTTGCACCTCACAAGCTCTGTCGCGAGGATTTACAATGGAAATATTTTTGCCATGAACAAGCATGCACTTCTCACGGCACTGCCACGAACATGCCCGCGGGAACAACCACTGGGCTCCGTGTCGCCGTCCTGCGCCGTACGATGTGACGCCCATGTCGATGTCGATTTCATGGCAGTGCTGCTTCTTCGTTCGGGCCGTAGCCATAGAAGTACACATTATACTACAGAAGTAACTCGCAAACTAATCAAATCGTGGATTTTGGGGAAGGTTCTCAATGTTTCGGTGATGTTGCCTGGCAAATCTCGTTGCACGAAATCATATATCGGCAGTCATTTGTGGCTGCTTACGGCTGCTGTCCGCTGCACCCGACGCCCTCACGCATCTCATAGTGAGCGGGGGTCGACTTCGCGGGCCGTGGTTGATTGTGAGGAGTGATGAGTGATGGGTGATGAGTGATGACTGGTGCGTGATGAGCGATGAGATGCAGCTGTCCTCAAGAGAAATGTGGACTAACGTTCAGCTGGGAATTGTCTTGTTTCCTTTTTGGTCTTCTGAATTTCGACAATTTCCTATCCCTGGAGCACCCCAGAGTCGAGCAACACCCGAAAAAAAATCGGCGAGCAGTGGGATTGCTAAAATGCGCAATAAAAAATAAGCCAACCACCGCGGGGGAGAAGGGACACACCTGCGACCACGGCTTGTCCGGAAGCTGGAAAGTAAATAAGTGTGAAGAAAAAAAAAAAAGTCGAGGCATCGTCTAGACCTCCGGTGAAAACGTGCGGACGGCCAATCCGAATACGTATAATCACGAAATGCTGTGGACTCAACACTAAAAAGTTGCATCCGCTCTCCGCTGAGGCGCGCAGTAGTTGGAGACAGAAATGTAGCCCGCTAAAAACGCGGTGAAACTGACTGCATCAAAACAATATCTAGATTCTAGAGTATACCGGTAACCCGAGAAGGGGGAGCAGATTAAGATCCCCCACGGTCTTAAGATTGCAGCACTGTTGTAAAAATGCGGATACTTAATTTTCTCGATTAGCACAACAACCCATCCTTGTCTTAGTACGGTAAGTTTTTTCGTTCAATGTTACAACACCAGTTTTGAAATAAGGGGCATACGATGTGAAAATTCTTTCGTTTTTTTTTCATGACGCACACTACCTGTGATACCGACGCCAATGGCAAGGAGGTCCTCAAAAAAACAGAAAAACTCCCAAAGTTTCAATTTCAACATACTGATGCAGACATTTTCGCACAGTCGCTGCGGGCAAAAACGAAAAGAAATAGAAACATAAAAGGGTCAGGAGGCGCAATCTGTCAATTTGCCAACACAGCTTGGTCCACGTTGATCAACAATCACGATTGGCCCTCGATATCGTGACGGAACCAACTCACGGCCGGCAAACTTCGTGCCGGACAAGGCCACAAGAATGAAGGTGACGAAGTCGAAGAGTTTGAGCTGATCCATGGTCTAGGGGGCGAGAGGTTGCCAGCGTTGTCAATCACGTTCCCCTCACAACCAAATTTCCATCAAAACTGTTCAGAAGCCGATATTTCGCCCGTTGGACAGCGTTCGAGAGGTTACTTGCTTTCTACGAACCAGGCGCCAATCGCATGTTTTCCAACAGACCGCTGGTCTGCGCCCGCCACACCCCGCCGGCCGCAGTGTCAACACAGTGAACCAAGGGCGGGTCGGAGCCTCTAACGGGCTCAGTATGTCCAGATTTCGTCGAACGAAATGTGAGTCGAGCGCTCGGAATCTCGCCTCTTCGAGTCATTCATTTCCTTGAGTTTTCTTCCAGCAAACGTTGCACACCGTGGACAATAGACACAACGACCAACAATCAATGGTCTATTGCGTCGACAATGGACGAGGGGGGCCATCTATCGATAGCCGTTGTCAAAGACAACGGGTTGTGGAAGGTGTCCATCGATAGCCATTGTCAGCGACAATATACTGTGAAAGGTGTCTATCGATAGATATCGCCGTCCACAATAGATTGTGGAAGGTGTTCTATCGATAGATATTGTCCTTGTCGGAGGTGTCTATCGATAAAGATTGCCGTCGACAATAGATTGTGGAAGATGTCTATCGATAGATGCTGTTGTCGACAATAGACTGCTGAAGCTCTCTATCGATAGATATTGTCGTCGGCAATAGATTGCCGGAGGTGTCTGGCGATAGACATTGTCGTCGACAATAGATTGTGAAAGGTGTCTATCGATAGATATTGTCGACTTTGGAGGGTGCCCACCGATAGATGTTGTCGGCGACATTAGATGTCAACCGTGTCCATCAATGGTCATTGCCGCCCACCATAGAGTGTGCTTTTATCGATAGATATTGTCCTTGTCGGAGGTGTCTATCGATAAAGATTGCCGTCGACAATAGATTGTGGAAGATGTCTATCGATAGATGCTGTTGTCGACAATAGACTGTTGAAGGTCTCTATCGATAGATATTGTCGTCGGCAATAGATTGCCGGAGGTGTCTGGCGATAGACATTGTCGTCGACAATAGATTGTGAAAGGTGTCTATCGATAGATATTGTCGACTTTGGAGGGTGTCCACCGATAGATGTTGTCGGCGACATTAGATGTCAACCGTGTCCATCAATGGTCATTGCCGCCCACAATAGAGTGTGCGGCAAGTCTACCGACGGCCATTGATGGTCGCAATAGAGTGTGCGACTCGTCTATCGAAGGTCATTGTCCGCCGCAATGGATTGTGCAAGTTGTCCATCGACAGCCATTTCACTGCTGTGTGCGGTGGTGGACCTCTTGCTTTTGGGGAAAAGCAACGATGATAGTGCATTGATGAAATTTAAAGTATTGACGGCGGTGCACCGTTGGGAGATGAATAACAATCAATGCAGAAGGGCAGAGCTATTCCGACTGGGAGAGTGCTTCTATAGTACCGCGTACAAGGCATCTGTTGTCGAAGCAAGCATGGGCTGCTGCCTGGCGTCCATGGGTTTCAAAATAGAAACATTACCAACGCTACCGTCCATAGTAGTAGCAACTCTATGCAGAAGAGCAGAGCTCTTCCGACTGGGAGAGTGCTTCTGAAGTACCGCGTCCAAGACATCCGTTGTTGAAGCAAGCATGGGCTGCTGCCTGGCGTCCATGGGTTCCAAACGAGAAACGTGACCAACGCTAACGTCCACAGTAGTAGCAACTCTACGACAAAATACGTATACACCGGCCATTCGACAAACTGCCACTCAGCGTCAAGCGTACATGCAAATTTCAACACCCGCGGTCGTCAACAATGACCATCGATGTTCCACTCCACGATATACAATAGGTGAAGACAATAGCCTGTGGAAACACCCCCAACAATCTACTCTGGGTGGCCAAATCATATGCTGTGGGTGGTGGTGGGTATTGCCAATGGGTATCTATTGATGGCGCCATTAGCAAACATCGGCGGTCGGCAACAATGGCCATTGATGCACACCACTCCACGATATGCAATAGGTTTAGACAATAGGCTATTGTTGAAATACGCCCAATGGTCTATCGTGGGCGTCGATGGCCATCGATGGACACAAGTGCATGTCTATTACAGGCGGGAATACCTATCGGTAGACAGGACCTTGTTTGGTCCATTGTTCAAACATGTATATCGCGGTTGCTTCCCCGATACCTATGGTGCAGGACAATGGCCATCTGCTGACAACCATCACACCCCATTGTGACAACCAATATATATATATATATATCGCTTGCTTTCCCGCCGTCTATCGTTCAGGACAACAGCCATCTATCGACAACCATGCGGCTCCATTGTGACAAACGCTGTCTATCGCGGTTGCTCCCCCATCTGTTGTTCAGGACAATAGACATTTATGCACAACCATGTCACTCCATTGTTACAGCAAAGGTGTATTGTGTCTATTGCCGAACATATATGGTTCCCTGACAATGTCCATCGACAGACAGCATTGCCAGCCTATTGCAGTTAATATTGTCCATTGATACGCACTTTCCCGTGGCTACTGTAGCGGCAATGTTCTATTTCCTTGCTATTGTCCAGGGTGCAAGCACGTCATACACAATATATCCCTTGACGCCAATTACCCATTGCCCCAAAGTACCAAAATGCATTCTGCGCACAATGTACACCGATAGACAGCGTCACCAGTCTACTGTAGACGCAATGGACCATTGTTGTGTCTATTGTCCAGGGTGTGGTACCTACTCGTCGGCGGCTGGCGCCGCAAATGGTCGCGTATAGACGTATCACCGGCCTTTGTGCAAGCTCTCAGCTCTGTGGGCGTGTGAGGGGTTGGCTGGCTTTCGGATGTCCCGACGACGAACCCCTGCCATGAAGGGGTCAACGGGTGCGTAAAGGCGAATATATATGACAATTCCTTGTGGAATCTCTTAGCTTCCTGAAGGGTTTCGGAACCTGGTGTTCATAATGCATCAGTACATCGTAGGAGGCGCAGAAAAAAAAAGTAGAGATAGGTCGGTGATGGTGTCCATCGATAGACATTGTCCATCACAACAGATTGTAAACGTTGACCATCGATAGCCATTTCCTGCCACAATATACCAAGAAACGCATCTATCGATAGCCATTGCGGGTCAAAATAGATTGTGCAAGCTACCTATCGATAAGACACTGCCGGTCACAATATATTTGGAAATGCGTTCACCGATAGGCATTGTCCACCGCATTGGATTGTAAACAGTGACCATCGATAGCCATTTCCCGACACAATTGTTTAAGAAATATTCCCATCGAAAACCATTGCCTGCCGCAATAGATTGTGCAAGTTATCCATCGATAGCCATTGTCGATGACAATAGCTTTCAACCGAGGTGCTTCAGCACACTCCTGTCTAGCCAACACGTCAGGGAGTTAACCTATCGATAGACATTACCGACGATAACAGATCGAGAAAATTGCTAATCGATAGCGTTTACCGACGACGATAGATCCGTCCATTGCACCACATTCCATTGTTATTGCAGGGGCCATTGTCGCAGTAGTCCAGGGTATGAAACGCTGCCCAAGCTTTCCGCCAGGCATCCACATTTTCTGGGGCCATGTCTTACAAAATCTGTTCTGGATCCGAAAATGACTGTTTTCGGGACGTAAATCCGGTTGGTCAATCTTAGACCCGAAACTGGTGATTTTTCAAGCTTCTATTTTCGGATATCGTCTTCGGGTCGTCACCCACCCGATAGCGAGGGCCCAGTTTCAGATAAGGCCATCTGTTACCAATGAAACTCGAAGTTACAGATGATGTTTTGGACAAAGTCCTCGCGCAATAATCAACAACAACGGCGATCGCTCGACTACGTGTACTCGTGCGAGTTCGCCGCACCAGAGCATCTCAACGCACTCAGATGAAGCTTGGTAGGTTGGGCGAGGAATATCATGCCGTGTGCGCTTCACGCGACGAGGCTTGTCTTCCCCCTCGCTCCCATCGATCTCGTGCACCAACAACGGCATGCGTGTCGCAGACGGCGACTGTCCTCGTCCTCGACGGCAACGAGCAATGTGTGCCAGTGGGTGGCGGGGAACAGCCGCGGCAGCAGCACGAAAACGCCTAGGATACATGCTGCTTGCCCAGCAGATAGATAAGTCTGATGAATGTACTAATTGTGTCTAAGGGCCCAGATTAACGAGCACCGAAAATCGTAATTCGATTTATATTAAAATTTCATGAAAAATACACGAAAAATTCAACTCTGCTTCTTATCAAGGAACGGCGTAGTGCGTTTTAAAATTAAAAAAAAGCAAAAGGGTCAAGGAACACCCGTGGGCAGCGACCGAGGCAAGCGATGACTCGCGTCCTCCCCGGAGCGCCGCGGCTAGCGACAGATTGTTGTTGCCGGCAGCGGCTAGGAGGCTATGGCTCTAGGCGTCTCTTGGATGGGCTGGCGCCACCCCGCCGCCCGACACGGGCAGCAGCGACGGGGATATAGCGGTAGAGCTTCTGAGCGAAGTAATGATGTGGTACTTGGTCATGTAACTTTCGAGGTGTAGGGCGACGAAAAACTGGGTTTATGGCGGTCTCGATTGTTTTCGAAGGATCGTAGGCGGTCTAAGCTGTGCTAAGGACCTTAGGAGGCCGCGCTACAGCTGCTCCGGTGGTCCTACCTCTCGCAATGGTGGCTTCTCACCTCTCAATCAGCCGACGAGATGGCACCAATTCGCGTGGCCGGCTTCGGTTACATAGAACATGCCATGTCTAGGTGGACAAACTCCCCGAATTGAATTTCGATTTTCGACTAAATTCGACCACATAAGACTCTTTTACTTCTTTGTTGAATTTGATTTTTCGTAATAATTCTGAGAATGACTGCTTGGTGATTCATTTTTCTACCAATGAGATGAAAATTGAATTCAATTCTGAAAAACAAAATCGAAATTCGACTTGGCAAGTCCTCGTTAATTCGGGCTCTAATATTACTGCTACTGCTGTCTTAAGCTTGTTTCACCCTTGTTACCTCCCATGAACGCATGGAGAATATCCGATTCGGATGTCATCTTCGGACACGATGTTATCCGAAACTGGGCACCCATTTTCGGGCGGGTACGACCCGAAAACGATATCCGAATATGGAAGCCTGAAAAATCATCAGCTTCGGGTCTATCGGGTTTGCAAGCCCGTTTGGTGACCGGAAAACGTTCATGTTCCGATCCAGAAACGGTGTTGTAAGATATGGCCTACACTCGGACACGAAAATGGCATTCGGATTTGGTGTTCCGGATTTAGTTTTCCATACGTCATAAGAGGCAGTCAGCATGTAACAAGATGAAAACAGCAGTAGTACTACAAGACACAAGCCACTCATCAGACATTTCTATATGCTGAGCAAGCAGCATGTATCTTATAGGCGTACTCACGCTGCTCCTGCGGCTGTGTCCCGCTACCCCCTGGCACACACTGCTCGTTGTCATCGAGGACGAGGACATCACGCCTCAATAAACTGTTAACCCTGAATCGTATTTATTGCCAAAACACGACGCCTTACGCATTTGAGGTTCTCGTAGTCGCGAGGCCATTTAAGTTGTTCCCGACCGTGGCCATCTCTGTTTCCCCGTCCGCAATGCAACTAGGCAATGCTGGGCACAATCGCAGCGCTGTACGCCGTGGCGTCCTCGTGGTTCAGTGGTGGCAGGATGGCATCGGGGGACATGCTTGAATTTCCCGAGCGTTTCCCGCCCAAGGAAGGAGACGTGTTGACCCCAGTCGTCTGAACCCCCCTACCAACGATGCCGGATACGTGGCCAGAGTCGACCGCTCCAGCTGAGGGTGAAACGCTCGTTCGCTCACCGACATTGGTCGCGCCGGAAACGGCATCCGAGTAGTCCGGAGGCGGAGGTATCGGCATCGCGCCGCTGCCCCCTCCGTCGGCCAGCGATTGAACGTGGAGGAGATCGACGCGCTCGCACCCCAGCACCTGCGCCGCCAGACCTGCCACGCTTGCCCACAGCTCTTTCCCTCTCGAAGCACGTGCCGCCGCTAGGACCTGAGTTGCGGATTCTGCCACGGTGTGCTGTAGCAGGGTCCCCGCCAGGCCGCCGTCTGCGACACGCATATCGTTGTTGATGCACGAGATCGACGGGAGCGAGGGGGAAGACAACCCTCCTCGCGCGAAGGGCACACGGTGTGCTATTCCTCGCCCTACCTACCAAGCTTTCTTCATTGACACAGCAGCAGTATTACACGTATGTACCCTTAGCATTAAGGAAGCAGTATTAACGTAACCCCCCCCCCCCAAAATCTATAGTACACCGGAAGCAGCACCTGGTATAGACTTTTTCGTTTTTCACACACATCTACTTTCCAGCTTCTGGACAAGCCGTGGTCACAGGTGTCGTCCCTTTCCCCCCCCCCCGGTTCTCGCCTTCAATTGTTATCGGGCATAGGGTTCAGCAACCCCACTCGTCGATTTTCCATCGAGTGTTGCTTACAAATATTTGTCTCCCAGATTTCTTTAAACATTATTCACTTGATTTATGGGACCCGCTTCGCTCTTAGCGCTCCCACTCGGAACACGCCCACCTAAACCCTCCTGCTGGAGAACGTTCCCGGCGGCTTTCTTCGCATTCCTTGCTTTCTTCGCCTCCTTCGTGTTCTTCGGGACCGCCCATACACTAAATCCAAGACAAAATCTCCAGCACCGCTTCAAGATATATATCCCCACCTGTTTTCTGGATATTTTTTTCCACACCATAATCGAGATACCTTTTTTTTCGAAAAGTCGGAAAAGAGCAAAAGAATAAAAAGGATCTTCAAACGTCGATTCAGAATCGAAAATAGTAAAAAAACGAGCAAGATGGCCCTTACGAGGACCAACGCCCGAATGGGTAGGGTGGACCGCAACTGGATCAAGTCCGGCGGAAAGCTGTTCTCTCATGGCCGGAGGTTTTGTTAGTGGGTGAGCTTGCGCAAGTCCCACACTACCCGGAACGATGCAGCTGCGGGTGGCTATCTCCGCCGCACCTGACCCTCAGGGGTCAGGCCGGGTCGACATACTCACCATCGGTATACAACGGCAGCTTCAGCTACCAGAGCAGTAACGGGGACCGCCGATAGGGACACCTCGCGCCATCGCTATAGCGGGAACCGAAGGACACGCCAGCTAGCGCTGGATTGCGAATGCAATTGAGTTAAATCGACACACGGCGTGTATGAAAATACGTAGAAGTGTGGTGAGCTCAATCTTTATTTTTCCCCTTCCGCCGGAGATAATATACTATAAAAATAGATATAAAGATGAGTTTCGACAAAATATTCGATCTCACAGCTGGAGTGTATTTTTATGTTTATAATAATCCGGAGTATATATTATAGCCGTTCCTACGCTAGATTCAGCATAAAAAAGCGCCGATAAACAAAATCAAGTACAAAAAATGTTTCGTAGCTTGCTTTCTTGGCCTCCTTCGTGTTCTTCGGGAGCGCCGGAACACCGTATGTGACGGTTCGGTGTACAGCACACACCCTCGGACGAGTTATCGTATGCCGATTTCTCGACGACCGGTAGAATCTAAAACGCCGAGCGACACTTCTGCGGAGAGAGATCTGGACGACATCCTCCCAAAGCCGCCAACGTTGTTATTCGTGCCGCGCTGGTTAAGGAGAAAACCGGCTTACTCGGCATTGCATCCCATGGGGGGTGTTATACACTAACACTAACACTCACTAACACTCACTAACACTAAGACCACTGATAAGGTCAGCTCACGCTTTCACTACAGTTAGTGGAATCCGAAGGGTGCGCCAGCTAGCGTTGGGTTGCGAAAGCAACCAAGTTAGTAAATCGACACACGACGCGTATGAAAATACGTGCAAGTGTGGTGAACTTATCAAGCTTTTTTTTTTTTATCCTCCGGCGGATGGGGAAAAATAAAGCTTTAGCTCACCACACTTCCGCGTATTTTCATACGCGTCGTGTGTCGATTTAACTCAGTTGCTTTCGCAGCCCAACGCTAGCTGGCGCACCCTTCGAGTCCCATTGTAGGTATAGCGTAAGCTGTCCCTATCAGTGGTTTTCGTTACAACCCCGGCAGCGCAAGCTGCCGTTGTACAGTAGGTGGCCCTGTATAGTGGCATATAGTGGCAGGACAGAATTGTGCCACTATTCAGGGCAGTGCCACTATTCGATATAGTGGCACTATTGCCACTATTAGACAGTCTATAGTGGCAATATTGCCACTATATCGAATAAAGAGCTTCGATGTTCACGCTGTACACTGATTATACGCTGCTGTGTACAGGTAAAGCCGTGCATACTGTTCCACTACTCGTGGTTGATTTGTGTGCAGCAGTATCCGCATGAAACACATGAAATGACCGTTGATTATCCAACGGTTACCGAGCCTTCTGTGGTCAAGACCTGTTTCTTCTGCGCAGGCAGACCACAGGAACCACGTCCAAACGCATTGTATCATAGGTGGCACATCAATATTTTTTGTCCGGCGGGCAGTGTAACATGGGGTTCAACATTCAACACTACGTGTAGAACGCATGAAAACAGCAACGTAGAGACGCGAAACTAACTGAAACAGTCAGTATAGAAAACTCAAACGCCCCCACCCCGGCGCATCAACCCAACCACCACGAAGCTCTGCAACTGCTGTAGGCTTTAGCCGACTGATTGCACTACGAGTTGGTAAACACTCTAATGTCCAACTGCTGTGCCGGTCTAGCGAATGTAGCTGCTAAGAATGCCATTTTCGCCTTGCGGAGAAAGTGCCCGGCGTCACCAACGCCACACGACTCTGCGTATTGTTCTAGAGGACCAAAAAATTCTCTCCCAGTGGTTTGTTTGGGAGTTTACACAGTTCTAGGTCCGCGCAGGCTGGCATGATACGTGTGGCGCCCACCGCTGAGAGTGTGTGTGGGCAGGTGTGGTACAGCAGTAGTGGGGGCCCACTACTTGGAACTGCCACTATTGGGTGTGTGTGATGTCCAAAATGCCACTATTGAGGGCCCCGTCCTCAATAGTGGTAAAGTGCCACTATATCGGGTTGAGATTTTGCCAGGAGATTTTCATGCCACTATATAGGGCACTTTACTATTCAGGTTGCCACTATACAGGGCCACCTACTGTATACGGGTGCGTGTGTATGTCGTTCCGGCCTGTCCCCTGAGGGTCAGTTTCGGTACTTATCAAGCTTTATTTTTCCCCATCCGCCGGAGGATATAAAAAAAAAAAACTAACACTAACACTAACACTGCTGTCATATACGTATTATTATCGAGGCACGAGAAAATAAGGGTTTTGTATGTACGGAAGAAGTTTGGGGTTACTGCACGTTGACCAATGAGATCAACGCGGGTGGTTACTTGTACTTGTCCTGGTATAGCAAAGGGAACCTTGGATCAGTTTGTCGTGTTGCTGATTAGCAAGCGAAGCACGCAGAGAAGAGAGGAGCATCGTCAGCAAGACAAGGTCAAGGTGTGATAGACTGGCTGATTTCCTGGCTACAAAACGGTAAGTTTACGACACAATCTCCAGGACAGCTTCAAGATAAACATCCCCACACTAATTCCAATATATTATTTACAAACTAAAATAAAAATATACCTGGTATACAGAAAGTCCGAAAAAAAAAGAAAAAAAAGGATCTTTAAAACTCCGTTCAGGATCGAAAAAAAGAAATCAAATGACAGCCATCCTTATACAAATTCAACATAAGAAGCGGCGACTGACTAACAAAATCGAGTACAAAAGTTTGTCCGAGTACACGTACGTGCACGTATATTTTGCACGTACGCACATGTGCACATTTTGCACGACGTATCATACCTGTAAATATCATATCGCATGAATGACCCGTTGTTCGAAAGCTACTACATACATCAGTACACCTGCATTTTACAACGCCTGTTTCTCCTGCTCAAAATCAAAATATAAACACACCCACCGGCAGCTCTTAGAGCTACAACAACATGCAGCTGAAATAGGATGTTGCCGTCGAGCATGTGTCACAAGAAGAACAGAGAACAAACAGCACAGCACACTCAGCCCTCTATGTATTATAGGCATTGCCGGTCGCCCCGGTGGCGTATCAGGTTATCCTCGAGCCTGGTATAGGTCAGTTTCGTGAGTTCGAATCCCCCCAAATGCATACTTGTATACGTTCGTGGGGACTTTTTCTTGTGCACAAATTGACTTGCGGAAAGCGCGAGAGCGTGAGTTAGCAACACTCGATGAAAAATCGACGAGCAGTGGGATTGCTGAACCCTTTGCGCGACAAAAATTGAAGGCAAGAACCGGGGGGAAGGGACGACACCTGTGACCACGGCTTGTCCATAAGCTGGAAAGTAGAAGTGTGGAAAAAAAAAAGAAAAAAAAAGACGTATATACATTTGTCTCAGCATTATTAAAACCTTTTTCACTTGATTGATGGGACCTGCTTCGATCTCAGCGTTCCCACTTCGAACACGCCTGCCTTACTTCCCTCTTTGGGGAACCCTTTCCGCGGCTTTCCTTGCGTTCCTTGCAAGCAGCAAGGTTTCAATGTGATCGGTTTGCGTGTCAGATCTACGGGTCCGACCCGCTGGTAAGAAGAAAAAACCTCGCGGGTCAAAGTGGCCTGATCCGTGAAATGACCCGTATCTCGCGGGTCATGACCCGACCCGACCCCGTGAGATTTGAAAACCTCCTGACCCGACCTGATCCGACCCGCGACATTCCAAAACCTCTTGACCCGATCCGAAACCCGCGGGATTTCAAAACCTCTTGACCCGACCCGACCCGTGAGATTTCAGAACCTCTTGACCCGACCCGTGAGGTTTTGAAAACCTCTTGACCCGTGAAAAGCCCCTGCTAAGTAGCTGCTGCGCGACAACGTAAGTGAACGCATCTTCAACAGCTCGCCGTATTTTCAAAACGAACGAATGCATGGAAATCTGCCCGTCCAGAGAACTTATACAACCACAAGCAGCATTTAGCTGGTTATGCGCGAAGACTTTTGCTTTCATTTTCAACTCATGACGATACAACACTACTACTCTCTCTTCGTCCTTCTCTTTCGTACGGATGATGTGATGCATGCGTGAATACGACCTCCGGGTGGTTGTCTGGAGCGCTAAGCTCTTGGCATTTCCAAGTCGCAAGTTGCACTAAACGAAGGAGCTCTGACCACGTCAGATTTAAAAAAAAAAATTATTCCAAGGATGTCAGCTGTAAGTTCGACGAATTCAGGGTCGATACTCATCTTTGCAAACTGCGTTGTTGGTACTTGTAATATACTACAAGGTTCCCCTCCTAGTGCCTAGGGGAGTGGCGCAAGGACACATTATTTTCACTACCCGACGCGATGACCATTTTTGTTTGAAATACATACAAAAAAAAATGCCCGGAAAAATAATGAAATCGCATTTCACCCGCACAAAAAAAAGTACTGCTTGTGTGTACTCAATAGCAGTACTTTTCGCACTTTTTTTGGGGTATACTCGACATAGACGTGCCCACGACCGATCTGTTCTTGAGAAAATGCACACAGCACCACCCCACTCGATAACACACACAAAGCTTTTACACCGTACACCGTATGATATTATAAAAATTAAAATATACTCCAGCTGTGAGATCGAATATTTTGTCGAAACTCATCTTTGCAAGCTGTGTGTGATAGTCCGATCGCGCGTATTACGGGTTGTGTGTCCTCATTAAGGATATAGGTTGGCGATTCCCCTTGCAACTACAGCAGTGCAGCTATCAGGGTCAACAGGGCGATGTTAGGCACTCTGTGCGCGGAAACAATAAAACCCACTTTTGAGGGGGACAAAATTTGACAGCTGTGGAAGAAAATACATCAGTTTATCAAGTGAATCCTGTAAGTCGAATAACCGGTGAGGGGAGGGCGGAGTTTAAGGACGTGGGGGCCTGATTTTGATCAAAAGGGGGGCGGGAGGGGGGGAAGGGGGGGGAGGGGACGGGTGGGGCAGCTCAATTTGTGCGTGGAAACTATAAATCCTTCTTGTGAGGGAGGGGGGGGAATGTGGCGGGGGGGGGCGGGGGGCGGGGAGGGAGAGCTTTAGGTCGCACAGATTTAGGGGTTTGCTATACGCGTGGTGCTAGGTCTAGGCGATGGTGCGGGTGGTGGGGAAGGAGGGGGCGTTGGGGGCGGGGGGGGGGGGGGGGAATTGCAGCAGCGGCATGGACGGCTCCATGATATGTATGATTTCGAGAAGAGCGTCACAATTCGAACTCCAGATTATTAGGGACCGCCAAGAAGCGAGAAGGGGCACGTGTTGCGTGAGATGCGGCACGTATCGAGAACGAGCGAGCAAGAGAACAATAACACGTGACACATGCTATGACATTAAAAAGCAACTCGCCGCCGTAAAGAGAGGGTACAGCACGCGCACGCACATGGTCCTACCTGTGGCGTTTTGCTCTCCGCACGTTGTCTGCTATCTGCCATCTGCGATCTTCGCAAAAAAACAGAAAAAATACTTGTTAAAGAACTGCCTCTGTGGACGTAGATGTATAAGGATAGGTTGGTATCTAAATTGTTTACTATTATTACAAAGGTCCCTATGTTTCCGCATTGATGGACACGCGCACCCAGAGCGGCAGCACAGCAGAAACGTGCGCGGTATGGTGGTGACAAATTATGACAGGCTCCGACACAAGCAACTCGCCGCAGCATAGCGAGGACACGCCAAGCGCACATAAATGGTGTCACCTACCGCTGCTGCTGTGAAGCAGGGTTGTAGCGTTGTGCTCTCCACATGTTGTCTGCAGTCTGTCATCTGCGATCTTACATAAATATTGTTGCCTACCGCTGCTGTTGTGGGGTAGAGTTTGTAGCGTTGTGCTCTCTTGGTATGGTACGGTATCATATAAGAACACCAGCATGAACATGAATATAAGGACCGTTAACTGCGAGTACTAATGTGATATTTAAACGATCCTTACACTTACGCCGGCATGTCACTTGATAGAAGCAGCAGAAGCAGCAGTAGCAGCAGCGAGAGGTGGTGGCGTATAGGCGCGTAGAGCATCGCAGGCTAGCGCTGTGTTCTCCGCATGTTGTCTGCTCTCTGTCATCTGCGATCTTACATAAATAGTGTTGCCTACCGCTGCTGCTGTGCGGCAGGGTTGTAGCGTCGTGCTCTCCTGGTATGGTACGGCGGTATCATGTAAGAAGAACACCAACATGAACATCAATATAAGGACTGTTTAACCACTAATGTGATATTCAAACGATCCTTACACTTTACGCCGGCATGTCACTTGACAGAAGCAGCAGAAGCAGCAGCAGCGAGAGGTAGTGGCGTATAGGCGGGTACAGCATCGCAGGCTAGCGCTGTGCTCTCCGCATGTTGTCTGCTGACTGTCATCTGCGATCTTACATAAATGGTGTTGCCCACCGCTACTGCTGTGCGGCAGGGTTGTAGCGTTGTAGCGTCGTGCTCTCTTGGTATGGTACGGCGGTATCATGTAAGAAACACACCAACATGAACATGAAAATAAGGACCGTTAAAGTACTAATGTGATATCCAAACGATCCTTACACTTTACGCCAGCACGTCACTTGACAGAAACAGCAGAAGCAGCAGCAGCGAGAGGTAGTGGCGTATAGGCGGGTAGAGCATCGCAGGCTCCGATCAAAGTAGAATCACCCACAACAACAGCAGCCGCACGCGCATAGGGTTGCAGGCTGCTGCTGCTAGGGGGCTGGACTGCTGCTTGTGGGCAGGATCGTAGCGTGGTGCTCTCTGTGCAAAAACAGGGAAATGTGCGTGTACCCTCTACGAGCAGAAATTCCCGGTTTGCATCCAACTCTTACGTGCGTACACGGGGGTAGGGGATGCAGAAACCCAAACCCCAGGGATGTTGCGGAAACCCGGGGATTTGCCTAAAGTGTGCCCAAGGCCAAAAAGTTTAAAATGCTTGCCACGCGCGACACACTGCACGGATCGCGCCCAAACCTCCGGCAACGTGACCCCGACGGTCGAATTGTGCCCACCCCACCCGACGTTTCGGACAAAGGTGCGAGCACGAAGAAATGTGCCCGAAGGGGAAATAAAAAATAACAATTACACATATACACAAGGTTCACGTCCGGGAAGTGCCTAAGGGAGCAGCGCAAGAACGAAACCCAAACATCCAACATCTGGCTGTCTGTGGGCAAATAAGATGTACCTGGTGGTAGTGAAAACTATGTTCTTGTCCGCAGCTCGAGAAGCGGAGTGTGGGGAGGCGCCCTCCCGGGTACGGCTCGCTCTCTCGCCGTCGTGGTGGAGAACCGTAAATAAGTGGTGATCCCATCAGTACGTACGTGTCCAGCGCCAGTACTCGTACGATGGGGGCGTTTTATACAGGCGACTCTTATGCAGTAAATTTTGCGTGGTAAAATAACAAAAGGACGAATAGGTGGATTTTCAACCGGCAAAAAAACAAATCAGCAGTTGTTCCGTGCGCCGTCTTTCTATCGTGGTTTTCATGTTTTTTCTTTGTTCCCTGTTGTTTTGTATGGAATTCAGCAATTTCAGAATACAGTAGCGGCTACGGTTTAAGAGAAAATGCTTAAGAGAAAGTACCGATTTAAGAGAGTCAAACTGGCGTGACACGACCAAAATCGATTTAAGAGAGAATTGGTCTTTTTTCGGAGATTTTCTTTTAAATCGGACTTCTTTCTGGAAGAGTCGCGCAGCCATCACACACATCAACAGACGAACACACAGCCACAAAGCTGCAGACACCATGCCCTGCGCAGCGGGCAGTCGCTGCACAGCGGCCCCCGATATTACACCAGGCCCGCCTCATTTCACAAATCACAAATGCCGAGGAGTCTGCGGCCAGTACCTCCATGGCAACTGCGGTGTGGTGGACCCGCGTGGCACCAGCGAGATGCACCGCATCTGCCACACCTGTGCGACCTCCCGGGAGAGCGAGACTCGAGGAGCGGGGAGTGCTGGGGCGCAGCCAGAGAAGCGCGACTCCTCGGGGGGCAAAGGTAACAGCCCCGCTGGTGCAAGTAGTGGCTTGATACTTGGCCAGGGTGTCGCGAAAAAACCCGGCGGTGCAGCCAAACGCAAGCGGTTTGAGAGAATACTCTCTTGCGTCGTAGCCAATACGATATACGAGAAATCCCCATTTAAGAGAGCAATATCAGGCTCGCACGACCCTCTCTTAAACCGTAGCCGCTACCGTAATAGGTGCTCTTCGTGTCTTGTTGAGCCAGATATTGAACTTAACGACGAGTGATACACGCCAGGATGGGCAATCATCCCCCTTCACCGCCAGTTGGTCGCAGAGAGTGCGCGGAATGAGGAACTGTAAGGCTTCTATTGTCGCTGAGACAGAGAAGCCCTTTCTCATGGAGCGTCAGCGCCTAGACTATATCCACTGCTGTTTGCTTCTTAGATTCAAGAAAAAATACGCTGGATTGTTTAGATCGGCGTCCGATTCAAAATCGTCCCCTCGTGGAGACGAAAGTAACTCGCCTCAGCATAGCGAGGACTCGCCACGCGCACATACATGACGTATCCTACTACTGCTGCTGTCCGGCAAGGTTATACACGTAGCGTTGTGCTGTCCTCATGTTGTCTGGTCCCTGTCATCTGTGGGGTGAGCAACATCTCCGACCCATAGACCTAACATTACCCCTCTGTTAAGTACGTAAAAACACTGTCTACTTGGACGTAAATGTAAGGATGGGTTGGTATATAAATTACCATAGAAAGTTTCCTATATTACCGCCCGAATTGGCGCGATCTATGGACATGCAATGGAGATGCGCACGAAGTGGCAGCACAGCGGAAATATGGGGTATGGTGGGGTGACAAATTGCACACTCCGATAAAAAAATCAGCTTCTACAACAGCAGCCACACGCGCATAGAGTTGCACGCTTTTGATGCCTGGGGGCTGCACCGCTGCTGGGCGGCAGGATCGTAGCGTGGTGCCATCAGCGCCTATACATCCACTGCTGTTTGCTTTTTATAGTCAAGCAAAATTACGCTGGATTGTTTTGACCGTCGTCCGATTCAAAATCGTACCCTCGTGGAGACGACAGCAACTCGCCTCAGCATAGCGAGGACTCGCCACGCGCATGTACAAGATGTATCCCACTACTGCTGCTGTGCGGTAGGGTTGTACACGTAGCGTTGTGCCGTCCTCATGTTCAGTGCCTCTCATCTGTGGCTTGAGCAAAATCTCCGACACAAAACAATACCCCTTTGGTATGTAGTGAGGAAAAATACTGCCTTTTTGGACGTAAATGTAAGGATGGGTTTGTATATCAATTACTATTAAAAGTTTCCTACATTACCGACCAAATTAGCGCAATCTATGGGCATGCAATTGAGATGCGTCCGAAGCGGCAGCAGACCAGAAAGATGGGGTATGGTGGGGTGACAAATGCCACGCTCCGATCTAATAATCAGCCACTACAACAGCAGCCACACGCGCATACAGTTGCAGGCTGCTGCTGCTAGGGGGCTGGACTGCTGCTGGGCGGCATGACCGTAGCGTGGTGCTCTGTGCAAGAAGAGGGAAAGAAACGTGTACCCTCTACGAGCAGAAAAGCCCGGTTTGCATCAAAATTTTACGTACGTACGCGGGGATAGGGGATGCAGAAACCCAAACCCCGGGGATGTTTCGGAAAACCGGGGATTTGCCTCAAGTGTGCCCAAGGCCAAAACAGTTTAAAAGGCTCGCCATGCGCGACACACTGCACGGATCGCGCCCAAACCTCCAGCAAAGTGAGCCCGGCGGTCGAATTGTGCCCACCCCGCCCGACGTTCGGGAGAAAGGTGCGAGCACGAAGAGATGTGCCCGAAGGAAAAAGAAAAATCACAATTATACATACACATCTATGTGGGTGAATTTTTTCATCTGAGCTAGCGTAGCGGGCGGATGCCGCCCGGGGAGCGAAGCGCGGCATCCTTTCTCCTGCACCACTTCGCTTTTGGTATTTGCAAGTCGCCCACCAACAGATATTTGGCATTTGCAAGTCGTAAGTTGCACCGAATGATGAACCTCTGTCCGCTTCACGTTTTGTTCTACTTTAGCTAGCATAGCGGGCGGATGTCGCCCGCGGAGCGAAGCGCCTTGTGCACATTACAGCAGTCTTACAGCAGTTGCGGAATGTAGAATATGGACTGCAGCAACGGCCAGCTACACAAAGCGCTACAGCAACTATTATACATACTACAGCAGTGGCAGTACCGCTCACGTGTATCATGTTACTGTATTGGGTGAACCGACAACCGGCGACCTACTCGTTGTACATTTCGCGTGCAGCAGTACCGCAAACGTTTCTACGTGCTGTACGCAGCCCGCATACTGCGCACCACACAGCGGTAAGCCTCCCGGAGCTCTCTACTTGAAGTGCACTATGCTTACCTCCACAGTAGCCCAGCAGAAGCGCACCAAGAGGGAGGAATATGGCCAGAGCCAAGACCACCTCCCGCTCGCCGACATTGTTCACCGTCCTCCGCCAAGCCCGCGATAGACCGAACTCCTGAGCAGCGTCCGCCATTTATATGCTAAACTTGATGAGACGTGCTCGAGACAAAGGTTGACGTGATGGTTGTTCAAATCTACGTGTACGAGGTCTGTCTGGATGCACGCCTGTCTCCTCACGCCCTTACACGAGTTGAGTCTCCACGAGGTAGTAATGTACCCAGGGAGAATCACACCACCGACGCCGGCTCTAGACTACGCGTCCTGCTTTAACTCACAGAGGCAAGCAGCAACAACACCAACCTACGACGTACCATTTTCCAACCCCCATTTGGTTCTTGCCCTTGTTCAACGAGGTGTTCCACGAAGGAGGCCATCACAAGCGGGGCTAGGGATACACATTTGAATTTTTGAGGCATAAGACAGTCTGCAGTCAGCTTGGCTCTCTGCTCTCGTCGGTCGGAGGAACTGGGACGTCTTGTCCTCCTGTGGGCATCGCGCCACTCTCGAGCCCAAGTCTCGGGATATTTGGGGCTACTGCATGAGAACATGGAGGTGATATGCACAAGTTAGAGCTGGTCCTCCAGGCGTAGGCATCCAATCTCCAATCGGAGGTGCTCTCGTGAGGAGACCATATTGCGGCGCAATCTTTTGAAGCAGAAAATACTGCAGTTGCTCTGTCGACGGAGAGCATTATGTGATCTGCAGAGATCAGAGTATTTTTATGCAGGTCGTACACCGGAGGGTAGCCGTTTCGCGAAAGATGGTTACCATATTCCTCAGATTCTGAGTTCCGAGTGCCATGGGCCGCCTCTTTCAGCCGCCGCGCATGAGTGATACAAGTGGTGGGTAATGCACTCGTATCATGTGATACGTACCCCAGCACGGCGGTTCGTACACAGTTTTTTTTTGCGGGGGGGACAAATTACTTGGAATTTATATACAATCAAGAATGGGATTATTTTCGTACTATTACGGAGATTCATTGTTAACAGGATGAAATTTGACAAAAAGAGGGAAGCATCGCTACTTTGTAGGCGAGTTTTCCTGCGCTACAACTGTGTTCGACCGAGGCTCTGTATACTTGGCAAGACCAGCCAACGAAATAACACTGAAACTGTAGCCAAGCGCTTTAACACAAAGCCGGGCGTTTTCTTGCCGCCTTTGTTGTTTGATAATTCATCCTACCAACAATGGATCTCCGTAATATGGAACAAGCGTGCAGCAGTACAGGTGTTGAACTGGAAGTGTATCAGCAGGTCGTACAGACCTGTGACCACAGACTTGATTATGCGAGAACAACAGAGTACTCTTCTACGTGCCTCGCAAAGGGGTTCTGATGTGAAAGACGGTACCGGCGTCGAGGGTGTGGTTGGGCACGAGCATATATCCCGTACCTCATTCGTGGATCGCATATATACGCAGAAGCAGTAGGCGTCGTACTACTGCTGCTGGAGTGCAACGCATCAGCTTACGGGTGTGCTTGTTGTACCCAAGATGTGTGTTGTTAATATTATTCGCGTTTCTTTCTCTAGGTGGGATTTTTAGTCTACCCAAGGTTTACCCGATTTCTTCCAATGGCAAGCGAGGCCCGCAAGATCTCGCATTCGCTTCCCTATAGCGTTGCCGAAGGGCCTCATCCTTGGTCATCACACACACGTCCGGTTGACTAACGACCCTCGTCCTCGCTTCGTGGTGCGTCACCCCCCCCTAAACGCGTACTGGAGGAGCTCCAAGTCTTTTTCGCATATTTTCATTGTTATTTTGCGTACCTGGTACACTTTTGGTTTGCTTCCTTATTGTCCTCCCCACTGGCCTTTTATCCCGGTATCTTTTCCTCTTCTTCGTGTTGTTTTTGTGTGTGAAACAGCAGTTATCTTCTTCGTGTTGCTTTGTCCGTGCAACAGGTGTCTGTTCCTATTCAGCACGTATGGTGTTCCTCTGGCAATTGCAGCCTTTACTTTCCTTTCCGATCTTCTTGCATCACATTCTTCAGAACACCTGTCGTTTGTTCTGCTTTGTTTTCTTTTTTCTTCTTCTTTTCTATTCTGTCTTTTTCTTTTGGTTTTTTCTTTTCATTTTTTCTTCTTTTTTTTTCCTTTCCCCCCCCCCCCCCCCCTGTTTTTTTTTTTTTTTTTTTTCATGATCTGGCTTGTTTTGTTGTGTTCTCGTACGTACGCGGTACGCTAGCACTTCATTTGCTTTGCCTTGATGAATTGCGACAGTTTAGTTTACTTTGTTTTACAGTCGTCTATGACCACTGACCACAGAATTTGTATCTCTCTAGGATGAAGAATCAGCACGGACTCTTGGTGTACTGAAGTCGTTGGGTAGAAAGGAGAGAACGGTTTAGTGTGAAGACAACACACACGGACCCGGTCGAGGCGCGGTACTCGCAGATACTTCTTGATGAACCCAGGGTACATACTTATGGTTGATACATCTTACCCATTCCACCGCTGCCGACGTCATGCGCTCAGGGCGTATGCTATTAGTGACTGATATCGACCTCGTTGGAGCGGTTGGAATGGAACGAGGCTGTTCGCATTCGTTCGTTTCGTTCCAAATTGATTGCGTTCGATGCGAAAACCGGTGAGTTCTGGGCAACCCACCCAAACAGATAATGTCTCAGCTGACTTTTGCGGCGGGATCATGCAACCTGACTATCGGGCAGGGGTATCGTCACCTGGGCAGCGAGTGCTCCTGACACAGTGAACAGCTTGGCAAGCAATCACCCTGGAAGCCAAGCCTCACAGTAGGCGGTGCTAGCCATCCACGTGGCGCCCTCGGGACAAATCTAGAAGCTGTGATATTGCCATCGTGGCTCGACGAGCCACTGCTGAAAATTCTACGAACATCTCCGCACTTTTGCCAGAAATTATATCGCCAGAGCCTCGTTGGCAACCCAGTCTACTGCCTCGCGAGCCTCCTGGTCAGGCCTTGGCGGTATCGCGTGGCTCCTGCCGCGGCCCAGCCCTACGGCGTCCACGTATGCTCCACCCCGTGAGTCCTATGTCATCTCATGTGCACCCATACCCTCGTGGCCCCCCCTCGTATGAAGAAACACTCCCAGCACCAATCAGTCGCCGCAAATCTCGGTCTAAGTTGGCCGTTAGGTTTTGTGTTGTGAGCTCTGGCTCTACCTGCATGGTCAGAGGACCAGTGATGCCTCTCCCTTGACCGCCATGCCCTGTCTCTGGTGGGTCAGCATGAAACGCCTTCTCGCATAGATCGTGAACAGTTGCTCAGAGTCTCGCATGTAGCCCTTTTCTGTTGGTATTATACAGATCACCGAGTACTATCACCTACGACCTGGCTCCCGCGAAACAGGCGCAAGGCGACTGGAGTGGGCAGCTCGCGGACGTTTATGTCCCCTTTACCGCAGCATCCCGATCTGCTACTGTAGTGGAGTTCTTTAGTATAGTATAGGCTCAGATTAAGCCCTTCTTCCGTTAGCTTGGGCTTGAGAAAGGTTGCGTGAGACGGAGGCCCACCATGTGTGTTTTCCCTATGGTAAGGCCTTCCTCTCTCGGGGCCAGGTGTCATCACTGCCCTTGAACGTCCCCGGACACTATGCAAACCACTGTTCTCTCCCAGGACGTCGTTCAAGGAACGCCTTTTGGGGGGCAGGCGGAGGGGGGCGGGGGCGGGGGTTGGGTTGGCCCGGTATCGCCTCGACCTTTTGTCAATGCTTCGTACCTTTTACCTGTAGAGTTGGCGCCACTCGCTCGTCGCGCCGGGCTTGTGCCGGTACGTTGCGGCTTGACAACATCATATTTCCCTTTGCGGCAAACCCCATGCCACAATAATATTGTGGCGGCTTTATTGCGGCTGCACTCCTAGTCTTCTACGTTGCGCATACTCCAACCCTCCACTATATGACATGTAGTGAGATCCTCTACTCTTGAACATGACCGCACCAGACCGTCGTAACATATACTGCACAAGGTTAACTCCTTTTGGGCATATTTTTCCTCTTCCAAAATTCACTGGCAGGTTGGGAACGCTAGGAATCTATTCGACCTGATAACCAATCAACAGCAGGCCCAATTATTTTCCGTTCCGTTGTTCCAAGCGTTCCAATGCCTCTTAAGGGGGTCAAGACACCCCCCCCCCCCCCCTCTCCCCTCCTCCCTCCTCAAAATGAGCGCCGCGCAAGAAATGGCCAAGCTGGGCCGTTCGGGAACTTTTACCTCCGGGGTACTGCTTAAGATGGCGGGGTACTGCTTGAGATGGCGATGCCGCATACTTCGCAGATTTTTCGTGTGAAAAAAAAATACCTCGTGTGTTGTTCACTTTAAACTGATGTTGCCACCAATCTAATATATACCTGGTACCAGGTATATGGTATTCAGCACAAACAGTTTCGGTGCCGATACCTCCTCCTTTTGACACGAGCTCTGTGATCACGAAATACGAAACAGAAATGCACACTGCAAGTCAGGTTATTTGACCATGCAACGCCGAACACAGTGGATGCGGGAGCGGAACATGCGCAAGCCAGCACACCAGACTACGTGCAACGGGGAAATAAAAGAGGAACGAAAAAGAAATAAAAGAAAAAATTAAGAAGAAAAAAATTGAGAGAAAATGAAAAAGAACGCAGAGGGGGGGTGAGGGAAAAGGTACCCAGAAAAGACCAAACATTGAGGGCAACGTGACGGCAAGACCAAAAATAAAGTATGCGAGACAGACAGCCAGAAACAACGCAAATGACATTACCCAACCAGCGTCGGGAGCAGCAACCATACTGGGTTTCGAATGGCCCTACTACCTGTTGTACGAGTAGGAGCGCGGTAGGTAGCAGTACTGCTGAACGGGCCGGTATGAAACGCTTGTTTCTGCCCCACCCTCAATACCTTGTTTGTGCGCCCAAGCTAGCATGGGTTTCTTATACCCAGGTCGTTTGTGTGTTTTGCTCCGAATGCTGCTGCTTGACGGTAAACTTTTTTTTTTTCATGTCCCCCGTTTGTTATCATTGTATACCTACGGCATAGGATCGTTCATCCGGTAGCAGTTCTATTTTTCTCCAAATCAGTTTTTTGGGAGGTCCTAACGCCTGTAAAAATCTGGAAACCCTATTTCGGGACAAATTCACTTGGAGTTAGTATTGGGAGGGGTTTTGGGGCTCTAAAGGGGTTAACCTCCTAAAGTGAGGAACCTCAGAAAAGGTCGTGGTGCACCTCTATCGTAGCATGCGTCTTTTTTTCATATTGGAGAGGCCGTACGGTAATGGCAGCAGCAGGTGCCGACGTGGCATGGACTACAGCAGTTATTCAACTGTATATCTAATAGATACCACCGATCGTCTTGATGCGGTGCGGCTGTAAAGATGTAATGCTGCAGTTAGTTGTGAGAACACTCGCCGCATACTGCTGTTGCGTGGTTTTGAATGCACTTTTGATTGACCTATCATACCGCACAATCCCGCGCCCACATGCGCATGCATGCTTTCACCGTTCCCTCCTTCAAAGTTTCGCCGAGCAAGACAAGGCCAAGCTGGGCCGTTTGGGAATACGTACCCCCCGGGTACCAACGATGATGATGTCGACGGCGCATACGGCGCAGGCGCGAGCCCGGCGCACGAGGAGCTCAAGCACTTGGTGGACGGCTACAAGGGCTTCGGAATCCTCTCGCTCATCCGGGCCCTGATATTTCGCGATTTCCGATCTTTTTTGTTGGCGATGGTCGGGATCTTGCTCGTGGTGGGGCAATGGGCGGGGCCCGTTGGTTTCATCGCGTTCAAACTGGACTCAGACGATGTCACTGCCTGCGACGGGTGAGTAAGAGACGGAGCGATGAAGCATAGTAATTAGCGTGCATTCAGGTGGTATGTGTATGATTTAGACGAAGTAGGAAGCAATGTATATGAAAGACAAACGAGGGCGGGATTGGGTTGTTGGACATAACCCTGTGATAGAGCATTCGGCACAGCACTTCCCAACATGACGACTGCTTTACTGTGACTTGTGTGGGTGTCGGAATGTCCGCCGAGATGATAAAATACCTCGGACGAACAACTTTTGATATGTAGTTAAAAAATAGGGCATGCCAAATAGTGTAGCTGCTACTATTATACTAACATTGATACTGCGTGCCAAACAGAATAGCTACTATTGAACGGGTGTGTGTTCTTTGCTTTAGTTTGATATTTCCACCCATCTACAAGGAGCACAACCAGCGTCCGCGCCGATGCCTCCTGGAGCGACGAGCGCTGAGGTCACAAACTATGACAGAGATACATTTTGCAAATACGTGTAATTTTTCACGTAATTAACCGCAAATGGCACGAGGGGAAAACATGCAAACCAGCACCCCAGTCTAATGTTTTTGAAGGCATGCTTGCTTTTTGTATGCACGTTCAACTAGGCTACTTCGTTTGGCATACGTTACTTCGTTCGGCATATGCTGGGAGCGACCATGAAGACGATATGTAGGCACCATTTCGGTGTCGTCTCACAACTTTACTCTTTCTTCATGTAGTTCCTTTCTTTGCTTTAGATACCATACGATTATTCCCCCAGTGTTTTCCGTGTTGAGTTGAAGCCCTGCGGGCCTGTAGATGCCGCGTCCAGGTCTGATGCCCGTGTTGGTGGTGCTCACAAAATTATGCCGTAGTTTGCAGTAAATACTCGCTGGGTGATGTTCCTTTCCTCTATATCACAACGGGTAGAGTATCACAACGCAACAGCTCTCTTGAAGACGACGGTGGAAACGTTTCCTTGCAAAGAGGAAGCGCGGCCGGGAGATCGCTCTATTCACCCACACAAAGTTAGTGCGTTTTCTTCTAGCGCACTCTTAAACCGGACCGGGGTACCTGCTTTTACTTGTTTCTTCCCTCCAAGGACGGTGTGATATGGGCGAAGTGTGCCGTGATCCCCGTGGCAGTGATCTACGTTTCTTATGCGCTATCTCTTAAACCAGATTACCCACTGTAATCGGTTTCGTTTGTACGCTGTGTCCTCCCTCCAGGGACGGTGGCATCTGGGCGAAATGTCTCATGATCTCCGTGGCGATGATCTACTTCGCGCGACTTTCCCTGGTCGCTCTCTCCCACGAACAGAAGCTGCCTGTGGCGTTCGAGGCCTACAAGATGCCGAGGTGGTGGAGTGCATACCGGCACGCAGGTGTGAACCGGAGTCGCTGCGTGCCTTGCACGGAACAGGAGTGCACGGAAACTTTTTGGTAATGACTGCTTCCTCACTTGACCTGCGCTTTGTTTTTTTTTTCACTTCGAAGAGAGAAGGAAAAAAAAAAACACAGCGTGCGAACGTGTTCCCGGTGCTCCTCGCTTGAGCAGGTCTATGTTTACTCGCTTTTGGGAAAGCCACGAGCGTGCAGCCGGCGTGTATTACGACAGAGGTAGCACTTTTCGTCTGAAACAAATGTTTTCTGAATGACGGGGCTCCTTAACCCAAAATCGTCGGAAAATAAATAAATAATAGGCCACTTTTTTCTTGTTTTTTTGCGTGATTCTCGTTGTATACCACCAGGCTCGAGGACAACCTGATATGCCACCGGGGTTTTCACCGTATTACTGAATAGGAGCTTGCGGCACGCGCCATGGGGCTTTTCCGGGCTTTTCATCCGGTACCGTAGCACTTATTTGTTTGTCCGAGTTAGCTTTTGCGAGAGGTCTTAAGCTCCGAAGTTGCTTGAGCTCCGAAGTTGAGGGGTAGTATTAGAAAAAAATTGGTGCACCTCTATTGTAGCGCTTGTCATCATTTACCCTCTAGGCCATGGCCTAGGCGTGTTGTAACGAGTCATACGTAAGACCACAGACAAACGCCATTCCAATGATGCTCGGGCAGTCGTTCGTTTGAAGATCCCCGTCAGCGCAACCAGTTTGCCCAAAAATGTTTTGCTGTACCCCCCTGTCGTGACGCATCTCAAACGCATCGCACCCGCCCGCCCGCCCGCCCGCCCGCCCGCTAGAGAATGCTTCGGCCAAGTAGTGCTTATACTAATATATATAGATCGCCTAGGCCTAGCACCACGCGTACAGCAAGCCCCTACATATGTGCGACCTAAACCTGTGAAATGCCCTTCCCTCCCACCAAAAAAAAAACAACCCCCCCCCCCTCTTCTTTTTTTCCCCCGCTCCCTCTTGCTCAAACACCCCGCCTAACATCGAAATCACCTCATTATCTTTTTAGAGCCATCCATGCCGCTGCTTCAATTCACCCCCCCCCCCCCCTCGACGCCCCCTCCTTCCCCACCACCCGCACCATCGCCTAGACCTAGCACCACGCGTATAGCAAACCCCTAGGCCTATGCGAACCTGTTAAAAACCCTTTTGCCCCCCCACCCACCCCCACCCACCCCCTCGAACACTCCGCCCTCTCCTCACTGGTTGTATGACTTACAGGATATACATAATAAACTGGTGCATTCCTTCCAAAACCGTCACATTAATCCCCTTAACGGATTTATAGTTTCCACGCACATTTTGAGTTGCCCCGTCCATCCCCCACCCTCCCCACCTCCGCTCGCTCTTGTTCAAACCCATGCCTCCACGCCCTTAAGAACTCCGGTTATACAACTTACAGGATACACTTGATAAAATGATGCATTTCCTTCCAAAGCTGTCAGATTTTGTCCCCCTCAAAAACGGGTTTTATAGTTTCCGCGCACAGACTGACTAACATCACCCTGTTGACCCTGATAGCTACACTGTAGTTGCAAGGGGAGTCGCCGACTTATATCCTTAATGAGGACACACAACCCGTAATACGCGCGATCGGAGTATCACACAGCTTGCGAAGGTGAGTTTCGAAAAAATATTCGATCTCACAGCTGGGGTGTATTTTTTTTTTATAATATATATATGATACCCTCCCCCTCAACACGTGTCCAACCCGTGTTGCACCGCTTCCTGGGTGCCCCCACGCACGCTCGCCCTCGCGCTCCTGGTCTTGACCGTGGGTGGTCTACGATATCATACCTTCTTCCTGGGTATACCGCGCTTTCGCCACGTACACTTTCGTTCGTGGGACGATTTTTGTCCCTCTGTACAACTGAACCGTACCGCACACATGTACCCAGGCACCCCCACGTTCGCCCGCAGACCTGTTCGCGACGCCGGCTGTGTACGACGTCATAGCTTCATCCCCGGTAAACGAAACTTGCGCCCCGTACGCTTTCTGGCGCGTACCGTTTTGTTTGTCCACCTGTAACACTAAGCCGTATTACACCCTCTACCCACCCTCGCCCGCTCGCAGACCTGATCGTGACGTCGCTGGTGTACGATACCATATCTCCGTCCCGCGTCGAAAAGGCATTCGCCGCATACTCTGTTAGTCGTGTAATACCGATTTTAGTGTCTCTGTACAGCTCAACCGTACTGGACGTATGTACAACGGTACGCCCTCCCCCAGACCTGACCATGTCGTGCCTGGCGCACGGTGTTCATACCCCCGTCCCGGATGAAAAGCGGTTTCGCCCAACACACGTTTGTGTGCCGGTTTTTTGTCCGTCTGAACACCTATTATACCGCATCCCGCCTTGCCTACCGCTCGGTATCCCTGTGCACGCATGCCCACAGACCTGGTCGTGACCTCGCTGATGTACGACACCTTCATCTTCCTAGCCAATCTGATAATCGTTTTTCGAGACCGAGACGTGGAGGAGATGATCGTCGACGTCCTTGCCCTTGAATTCTTCACGATCATAGACGACGAGTTCAAGAGCGCTCTGCTCGCGTTCGACAGCAGCTTCTTGAGGGACATTGCGGCGGTCACGCCGTCTACGGATGCGCACGAGGATTGCTGCGACGTGGCGGGATGCGTTGTGTGCGCACCGTTCAAGGGGGCGCTGCTGATCGTCCGGGCTGTCTGTCGCATCGGGGGCCCGCTGTGTGCGTTCATCATGATCTTTTACGGCCCTATATGTTTGGGCGCCCCGGAGAAGGGGTAATCGCAGGGCTTTGCACGACAGGGCCATGGTTCCACCCGAACATCGGGTCAGGAGATCCTTAAAACCTGGCGGGTTGAGTCAGGTTGGGTCAAGACGTGTTGGAAATGACACGGATCCGGTCAGATCAGGTCAAGAGGTTTTCAAACCTCACGTGTCGGGTCGGGTTGGGTCGGGTCGGGTCCCGGGTCAAAAGTAGCGTGGCCCATGAAACCCCCTGGCTAATATGGGTGATTTGCTGCCAAGCGAAGGGTGTCGCCAGGAGACCTTCGTATCTACACGGTCCCCCCTACCCCACCGTCACATCAGAACGTAGCTTGTTGTCGATGGCGGCGGCGCGGGGTAGCTTTGCCCCTGTGAGACTTGAACCGCCAACCTTGTGCGAGGCGATTAATACCGCCAATTTTGTAGGGGGATTGAACCGCCCATCTTGTATGAAGATTGAACAATCTGGTGTAAAGGTTGAACAATCTTGTATGAAGATTGAGCCGCCCGTCTTGTACGAAGGCCGGACCGCCAAACTTGCGTTGGGATTGGTTCGTTACTCTTACACGGAGAGCGAGCCATCAACCTTTCGTATGGGGATCTAAATCAATCTTGTCTGGAGGATTGAGGCATCAACCTGGTGTGCGGAGATCGAGCCGGCAATCTTGTGGGGTTGTCCACCGGCTATCATGTATGTGTAGAGATTGTCGAGATTTGAGCCGCCAATCGAGTGCGGGGATCGGACCCCCAATCTTTCATGGAGACGTAAGCGACCAGGTCTGTGGAGATCGGACCGCAGGTCTTTGGCTGGAGGTTGCTTCGACAAATCTTGCATTGAGTATGGACGCGGTCCACCGCCAATCTCCTACGGAGATGGTGCCGCCAACCTTGTATGGGGATTAAAACCCCATTCTTTCGAGGCGGGCGCTACGGTGTAGAGGTGCACATCACTTTTTTTCTGAGGTTCCACAACTCGGGAGCTTAAGACATGTCTCTCCCGAGAAACAGATTTGCGCAGAAAAATAAAACTGCTCGGCGGTACCGTAGAAGGGAAATTCCCATGTCGTAGGTACACAACGAGAAATCGTCATATACATAAAAATGAGCTATTTCCGACGGTTTGGGGTTAAGGAACATCGTCGTTGTTCAGAAACCATTTCAGAGGAAAAGCGCTACTACCTCTATCGTGTGATGCGTCTCGACAGTGTTCGAAGTCAATGCCCCGCGAAGACTGTCGCGAGATCCCCCTCCCCGCAGGTAGGGCGGCTGTGATCATCGGCTCGCTTTTGGTTAGATGCCACTACCCACTATGCTACTTAGTCACGTGAGTGGGTATGATTGGGGGTAGTCAAGTCTGTGTTTGCCGATATGGAAATCGGGCTTGCAATCGGATGGACCGCAAGGTGAAGATAGCGGGGGCGCATCGTGGTAGAAGCCATAGCTGTGACATCTGTGCGCCGTGGGTGGAAATGTTTGGGCTTGCTGGTGGGAGTCTCTAGGACTTTGTCGGCCGTTGATTCGAGGGGGTTGGCTTGCAAGCGTGATGCGGATGCAGCCGAAAGGGACTTGTGTCTTTGTGCGGTTTGTTTAATTCTTCGTTATCGATGGGAGCATGATGCAGGTTGCCAGGGTCGAGGCACGGAAGGAGTCGAGCCATTCATCTGGCATAAGTGGCCCTACTAATATATACTTCTGGCACGCCGCTACGACGCCCCTCATCAACGTCGCAACCATGCCCAACTACAACGGGAAGGAAGGAAGGAAGGGGGGTTGGGAGTAATAGGCAGGGCAGATGGTATGATTTTTTCTCGACATTAGTTTGCAGTTGAATGTCAGAGACACAGAAGTTTGCGTCGTGGTCCCAGCGGGAGGTGTATCTCGGCTACGCGGAGCCGAACTAGGGCGTGCTACATGCGTCAGATGTACCTGGTATACCATACTCAGCTGTTAGGTCAGAGGCTGTGGTGCATATCTGACAAGTGTGCTTCAGTGGTGTGCCGTACGGTACTGACCTTTAGTGGACATGACCGCCGCGGTTCATTCTGACCTGTTGGCAGAGAAAACATAAAGGTGTTGTCGATGTAAGTGCTCATCTCGCGTTGTGCGGCATATCATACCATGGGGTCAAATCCCAAGGTAAGGGTTGCAGTTGTCGGATTAACTAATAAGGTATCTGTCTGATTGAGCTCCTCAAGTGGAGAACAATCGGTTAGTCATTAGTCACGTCATTTCACGAGTATACATATATGTGTATTTTAAGACTAAGGGGGCATTGAAGAACTTGGGGGGGGAGGGTTAGTGCGAACGAATGCCTTCGAAGTCATGTTTCGGGTGACGATGATATTGAGCTATTATAGCTCTCCCCATGGTGGGACCTCAGAAAGTTCTTAGAATCTGCTGCACCCCCAGCTCCGCGGTAGAACGATTTTGTTAGGACTATACCCATAGCAGGACGAGTTCAACCCTGCTGCACATGTCGGGGTGGGGGCACGTATTCGTTTGTCGCTTGCCTTGGTCGTCTGACCGTTGGCCACGCACGCGCCCTCTCGAGACGGAGTCAGGAGGCGTTCATAACGAGAGTTGGTCGAATATTTGAAACCGTTTTGTTGGCAACGTGTACACAACACTCGCGCATGACTGCCAGGCTATGTTGGCTAGACCAGAGTAGGGCGGCCAGCGCATCTTGGCATAGCCAGAAACAGAAGGAACCCTCGTCTGCCATGCGTTTAGCTGGTTTTATATCATTCGGAAAGGCGGGTGTGATATATACCCGGCACTTGGTGCCGGGTATACCTATACACCTGGTACTTCGCACCCTGGTACTTCGTGCCAGGATATCTATGTAGCCGGTGCGTCGTACCAGAATATATCGTGTACCAGGACATCTCGTACCAGGATATATAGCACGAAGATACACTTATTGATGAGCGATACCCTCTAAAAAGGGATCACAAATCGAAAGAATGTTTGTTAAGTCATGGCGCCAGCGATTGCGCCAGCGATAGGCTGGCAAATCAGTGGACGGACATCTGACGTGTTGTTTACATATCACTCACCAAGGTATTCTGGGAGGGGGTTGAATAGGTATGGCAAATGATGATAAGGAGGCGGGGGGGAGGGGGGGGGGATAGGTATTATGGCGAATGACGACAAAATTTAAATGTGTAAAATGGCAACCAACTCAGTTGCCCAAAAAGAGAACCTTTAACACCCCATCCCAAATACATAACAACATAGTTATGCTCAAACTTCACCGTTCTTCTTTTTAATGCCAGTCGAGCATTGGCAGGAGTACTCGTAGATGCCTGTGACATTCTCGTATTGATGCAGCTGTAAAGCGGACACAATATCCTGTGGAAGAGGTGCACGGTTTTTTTTTTTGGAGGCCCTCTCGCTTGAGAGCTCCGTACCTCGCCGAATTGAATGCGCTGAAAGTGCAACACGAGTTGAACAAACCCATATGGCCGATACTTGTAGGTATTCAAAAAAGCGCCCATTTGAGTGCAAACAAATATAATTACATTCCGACGGCTTTGGGTTAACGCCTTTACCATGGAAATCCTTTTGGAGACATAATTACTTTGAAGTTAGTATAGGGGAGATTTTGGGGCTGTAAAGGGGTCGAGAACGCCCCGCCCTCCAGAAAAGCAAAACCGACCGAAAGTGCTAGTAGCCCTCTCTAATGCAGCGCGCGCGTCAGGGTTGGACCCCGGCAGGCAGGTTCAGGGTGCTGACCTCGACGTGCTTTTCGTGTGTGTGTCTCTGAGAAGCTGAGGAGAGAGGGGGGGGTCTCGCATCCGCACGCTCTCGTGTGGTGTGGGCTCAATGCTTTTTTTTTTAGGGAGTGTTGTGATGGGTGGGGTGAGCGGTCCAACTGGAAGCTGTTAGCGCAACCTCGGGCACCCTGTTTTTGGGCTACCATAGAACGACTCCTCCTTAACCGGAAACCGTCGGAAACAGGATACTTTTTTTTGCATGTTTATTCTCCTGGCACACCTAGATGGTCCAACTGGAAGCTGTTGGCACAACCTTGGACACCCTGTTTTTTCAAGCCCAAGCCCAGACTGTTGCTGTTGTGCAGCGATCTTGCGATGGTCACCGCCGCAAGCTACAAACGGAAAAGACACATACTGCGGTAGAGGTGGCGACTTGTGCTACGATAGAGAGGTGCACCACGAATTTTTCTGAGGTTCCTCACTTTGGGAGCGATCAACCCCTTTTGAGCCCCAAAAATCCCTCCCTATACGATAAATTCAAATGAGTTTGTCCCCCCAAAGGGTTTCCAGGTTTTGTAAAGGCGTTAAGACCTCCCAAAAACTGACTTGGAGAGAAATAGATACTGCTACCGGATGAACGATCCCATGGCCTAGGTATACAAGGAGAATCAACGTGCAAAAACAAGCAGCCTGTTTTCGACGATTTCCGGTTAAGGAGTGAGTCGTTCTACGGTAGCCCCCCCAAATATTCTTTAGCGAAATCACTGGTTTTGAAACCATCCCCCGGCCGTATGTTCTAAAAAACGCGGCGGCCCTTGCCACCCCGACGTCATCGTTCGGGAGATAGTAGATCTTTGCAAAACAAGAAAACGCGCGTGACGGTTTTCATTTTTTTTTTAGTGCATCCTCTTTCTCGTGTCGAACACAACCATGAAACGTTTGTTTGAAGAAAATCGCTGGTTTTAAGAGGGGGCCGTATCGTAGAACCCGTCGGAACTCAGACGTTCAGGAACACCATTTCACACAAAAATCGTTATCTCCATCGTAGCACGTGAGCCGTTCTACGGTAGCCCCCGCCCAGCTTTTCACTTTAACGACATCGCCGGTTTTGAAACCAGCTCCCGGCTGTATCTCCTAAAATGCGGTGCGCCCCTTGCCGCCCCGACGTCATCGTTCGATGGATCTTTGATGATAACATGAAAATGTGTGAGGATGTTTTGTTCATAGCATCCGCCCTCGTGTCGAGACCAGCCATGAAACTTTCGTTAAACAAAATCGCCGGTTTGAGGGGGGCGGGGCTATTGTAGAATGAGTCACGTGCCCCGCATCATTTTTCTTTTGAGGCTGTTGACGTAAGGAGGGTCTACTGCACACCCGAAAACAGGTTGTTGTGAGCAAACTGAGAGTGCAGCAACAAGATGAAATCAAACCCGTGGTCCAGGTATCCGCAAAAAACGAATATTTCAAAACCAAAATGGCATTTATTTTCCGACGCATGCTACGATAGAGGTAGCATTTTTAGGCTACTTTTTCGTTCTGAATGGCCCGGGCCCCCTTAATCCAAATTCGTTGGAAATTTAACATTTTTTTTTTTCATGATATTCTTGTTGTGTACTTAGGCCGTGGGATTTTTCATCCGGTGGCAGTTTTGCTTTTTTCTATCCAAAACCAGTTTTTGGGAGAGGTCTTAAGCTCCCAAATTTTGGAACCACAGAAAAAAATGTGGCGCACCTCCATCGTAGCACGCGCCTTCCGGCGAATTTTGGGGTTAAGGGCTCGACCGTCATTCAGAAAACGAAGTGTCCAAAACGTGCTACCTCCGTCGTAGCACGCGGGTGTAACTCGGTATCTTCGATCAGGTTTAGGGCCGCGTGCGCGAAAGGCCCGGTACCCTCCAAAAAAGAAAAAACGTCCTTCGAAAAACACGTGTTGACGTAACGTGGTAGGCACTCCCACGGCGGTGTATATGCCGCGAGTAAAGAGGGTTTAGTCATTCGCGCGAGTGGCCGTCGGCGCGGGAATAAATACTTTGGTAAAGTTACCCCTGCGTATGGCCCTCAATGCCGTGCTGGACGAGGTCATCACGGGCAATCCCCTCTATTAGCTCTCGTTGGAAGCAAGTGGCGAACCGACTTCTAGGGCAAAGCACACATCGATGGCAGAAGCCCGACAGCAAAACACGGACGGTGGCGTGGAACGCTGCTCGTGTAGGAACACAATATGACGCAATGTTCGAATAAAAGGGAACACTGCCAACAGCCAAACGCGGAGGCGTTTGCGTTCGCTTACCCCCTACCTCGGTTACACCCTCCCATTTTCTCGCCTCGACAGCGCACGCGAGTGATGGTGATCAAGGCTACTCTGGCATACTGTACGGGAGGGGGATTCCTCTTTTACCGTTGGGGTCCGCAAAAAATGATAGCTCAGTGACCCTAACTATGTTTTAAGGTTAAGATTTTCTGTTTTTCGGTTTCGCGAATACCACCGTCTACGTGAACGTTTGCACCTCTCAGGTGCCAACCAAACAGTATCAGGCAGTCTTTTGAGAGGCAGGTGCAGTGTCACTCGCCCGAGCGATAATACACACACGTGTGCTCATTGGTGAAAATGACCTTATAACTGTATGCACAGTTCTGTAGTTCCGCGCACCCTTGGTGAAGTGTAGAATGCTGTATCCAGGGACGCGGTGTTCGAACAAAAGAGAACGCTGCCAACAGTCTATGGGTCGATTAACCTGCGTGATTGTTCTGACGCCCCGACTACTATTGTGTGTAACAGTCATGTAAGGAAGTGCATTGGTTTAAGCTCAGATACTTTCCTCTGATATATGTGGGCCCAATAACGGAACTATTTCACAGCTTTCTTGTCTGCCTCAAGAATATTTCCCCGCTGCGAATACCCTCAGGTGTTGCAGTGCCCCATCGTTTCATCTGTGCCATGTGCTTCAAACCCCGCCTCTTTCTTCGACCGCCACAGCAATAAAGCTACAGTTTAACGGACACGCATGGCGTTTGAACAGTTCGCCGCGCAACGCCCGCATTTTTCCAATTTTGGTGTGTCAAAACAATCCCGGACGGTTGACCCCCGTACGACCACGAACATCGATATCCGGAATATAACACAGATGGTCGGTTATACCATTGCCCACAGCATCTTGTTCGCCGCGTGTGTTAGGTGCTGCCACGCGGTTGATTCGGCCCGGTTCAAGCGCTGGTTTAATTTACATTCGTCCCGGCAGTTCTAGCGTCTGTTTCATTGTGATATACACATTACAATATGCCAGACGCCGTGCAGTATGATCAAAATGTGTTTTTGTTCCAGAGGCCTACGGCTGTGTATGGAATGAGAGCATCCCCCCCTGAAAAAAACACGGATGGTGCTATGTGCAATAGAGGTGGTCCTGCTTGGAAGATTACATAATCAGGACGAACACGCAGACAGCTTACTTAACTACATTTAGTAGTTAACTTAATTAACTACATAACAGGTCCGTTAATTAACGAACCAAGGGGCGTGATTCGACAGTGGGGACAAGGTCAAGCAAGGTACGATGAGCTACAATCCTTATTCAGATATCCGGGCCTCCTAGGAGTCGCTCTACGATGCCCCCCCCCAAACTTTTCTTTAACGGAATCGCCGGTTTTGAAACCGGCTCCCGGCCGTATCTCCCGAAATACGGTGTCCCCTGCCACCCCGACCCCATCCTTCGATAGACCTTTGCAAAAAAGAAAACACATGAAGATAATGTTTTCATCGTCGCACCATTCCTGGTGTCAAGCAGACACGAAACGTTCGTTAAAGAAAATCGCTAGTTATGGGGGGGGTGTACTCAGTTTTTGCACAGCCGTAGTCGTATGACCATAGACCCTCGCATCTCTACTATGCCGGGACGGAGCACGTCGGGTTTTCACCAACCAGGCAGAAGGCGGGGGGGGATAAGGTAGAGCCAGTCCTGGCGAGGAGGGGGGGGGGATCAACAACACGAAAACCAAAGTGATTGAATCGGTAGAGGTGGGGTGGATAATGTTGGTCGCCTTCCCCCACGAGCACCCGTCCAGATTTATTTGCAACCGGACCGCGCCGAGGTTCTCTTGTCTGCCGGTGAAGGGCCGAGTACACCTCATATGAAACCGCTGCTCGGAAACGTGCATATAGGCTTCGTTGTTTGAGTGTCTGAACGGCCAGGGCACTACGTCGGCTGTGGAAAACGGTACGGCGCGAGGTTTAGGCAAAACATGTTGTTTTCGGCCCCTCAGGGGGGGCGGGGGGGTTGCCGTAGGTCGTGGTGTTGTTTGTCTCGGCTCGTCCTTGTCTGTACCATCATAGGTTAGTTATTGGTCGAGCCCACCCTTCCGTGAAGGGCACTACACGGGAAATAATGTCGGTTTCGAAGGGCTCCGCAACGGGCGGCGATGTCTCACCAACTCCCCAACACGATGAGCCAGCACGCTGGTGACTCGGGGAGGGTCTGTTCTATAACTCAAAATATTCGCGTCGTAATAGTAATTCCACACAGCCCACGGTAGAGGCGCACTGCTTCTTTTTTTTTCTGGGACTTCTCTCGCTTACGGAGCTGTATGCCCCTCTTCAAGGCGGCATACTGATCTTGAAGAAAACAATAGTGAAGCCTCCGGAACACTCGCATGTCCTACTGGATTATTAGGTGTATAAAACGCCAAAAAAAAGTCAAAAAAACAAACGACGTGTCCCAGCGATACTGAGCTACGGAGTCCCGAAAAAAAATCCGAAAATGCATGTATGTTGCTATAAAACGTGCTTCACCCTCTATCGTGGCAGGCGTCGCAATTCCGGACGATGTTGCCTCTGGGCGATGTTTTGGGATGCTCCCAATGCGCGGTCGTCTACACGATAAGGCTCCGCGCTCTTTGCCTCACTTTTTTTGTTTTTTGTTTGTTTTCACGGGGGCTTTGGACATAGTAAGGAAGCGGACCAGTCCAATGCTACGGTGGGGGGGGTTATGTTGATGTTAATGAGGGGCTTTCGATTTCAGTGGCTCGGGTTTCATTCGCGCGAGGGAACCCCCTGTTTTATGCGGTCATAGGTTTTTCGTGCTGCTTGAACATTCCGATATGGGTTTCCAATGGGATATGGTTAGCCAACGCTGCGCACCAAACAACTCGTCGCCTACTTTTTTTTGCGTCTGCCGTGAGGTGCAGAGTCACTCGTGCGACTGGTGAACACCTGGTCGTGAAAAATTGGGGGTAACCCCTACCGTTCGGTCAGTGCGTAACGCCATTTTGGTTTAGCAAACACTGCACATTATTCTACATTATTGATTCTGCTTTTTAAACCTAGGCCGTGTATAGGGTTTTCAATCGGGTTTGGTTTTTCACGCTTACCAACAACGAACGCCAGAAACAGCAGGGTGAGAGGTCTACCTGTTGTTGTAGACGCATGGTAAGTACGGAGGAAATGCGGACCGATTTGTTTATTATGAAGATCCTAGCTTGAGCAGGGCGCATTCTATAGGTCACACCCAAAACAAAGATATATATATATTATAAAAAATGAAAATACACTCCAGCTGTGAGATCGAAGATTTCGTCGAAACTCATCTTTGCAAGCTGTGTGTGATACTCCGATCGCGCGCATTACGAGTTGTGTGTCCTCATTAAGGATATAGGTCGGCGACTCCCCTTACAACTACAGTGTAGCTATCAGGGTCAACAGGATGATTTTAGCCAGTCTGTGCGCGGAAACTATAAAACCCGTTTCTGAGGGGGACAAAATCTGACAGCTGTGAAGGGAAATGTTTCCTTTTATCAAGTGAATCTTGTAAGTCGAATAACCGGTGAGGGGGGTGGGGCGGAGTTTTGAAGGACGCGGGGGCCTGGTTTTGATCAAAAGCGAGCGGGTTTGGAGGGGGGGGGGGGGGGGGGAAGGGGGCAATTTGTGCATGTAAGCTATAAATCCTTTCGAGGGGATAAATCTGACGGATTTGGCACCAGTATATTATTGGGGGCGGGGGGGGGGGGGTTGGGGCGGGGGGGGGGGGGGGGGGCGGGGGGGGCAGCTCAATATGTGCCTGGAAACTATACATTATTTTGAGGGGATAAATGTGACGGTTTTGGAAATAATACGCCAGTTTATCATGTATATCCTGGGGTAAGTCGTACAATCAGTGAGTAAAGAGAGGGTGGAGTGTTCGAGGGGGTGGGGTTGGGATGGGTTGGGGGGGAGGTGAGGGGTGTGGGGGCGGGGGGGGGGGGGCGGGGGCGGGGGGGGGGGGGGGGGGGGAAGGGCTTTGGGTGAGGGGTTTGTTATACGTGTGGTGCTAGGTCTAGGCGATGGTGCGGGTGATGGGGAAGAAGGGGGCGTTCGAGGCGGGGGGGGGGGGGGGGGAACACAGCGGCATGGATGGCTCTCGAAAGATAATGAGGTGATATCATGTGCGTGAAGTGTTTATTAATGTGGCGGATTTCGATATTTGGTGGGGCGTTTGAGTAAGGGAGAGCAAGAGGGGGGGGGGGGGGGGGGCGGGGGGATTTTTGAGGAGGTTTAGGTCACAAATAATATTCAAATACACTTCGGCTGTGAGATCAAAGACATGTAGCAGCTTGTTATACGCGTGGTGCTAGGTATAGGCGATCGTGCAGGTGGTCGGAAAAGAGGGGGCGTTGGAGGGGGGGGGGGGGGGGGGGGGGGGGGGAGGAATGGCTTTAGGTGAGGGGTTTGTTATACGTGTGGTGCTAGGTCTAGGCGATGGTGCGGGTGACGGGGAAGAAGGGGGCGTTCGAGGCGGGGGGGGGGGGGGGGGGACACAGCGGCATGGATGGCTCTCGAAAGATAATGAGGTGATATCCTGTGCGTGAAGTGTTTATTAATGTGGCGGATTTCGATCTTTGGTGGGGCGGTTGAGTAAGGGAGAGCAAGAGAAGGGGGGGGGGGGAGATTTTTGAGGAGGTCTAGGTCACAAATAATATTGAAATACACTGTATATATATTATCCTCCGGCGGATGGGGAAAAATAAAGCTTTAGCTCACCACACTTCCACGATTTTGTTCAAAAATATATATTGTAATAAATGAAAATACACCCCACCTGGTCCAGCTGTGAGATCGAATATTTCGTCGAAAAACTCGCATCTTTGCAAGCTGTGTGTGGTACTCCGATCGCGCGTATTACGGGTTGTGTGTCCTTATCAAGGATATAGGTCGGCAACTCCCCTTCCTTGCAACTACAGTGTAGCTGTATATTAATCCCATGGTCTAGGTACTGTATGTACAACGAAAATATATATCGCATTATTTTTTTTTAGAAAAATTCTGATGATCTTGGTTGGGTTAATAAGAGGCCCGTCATTCAGATATTATAGTCTAACACGTTATTCAAAGATTGCCACTATTATTACTACTACTGCTATCGTAGCAACACGCGCGTCCATAGAGCTCTCTCTTCCAGTTATTATAAGAACTCGATCTCGAGCGGAAAAAAAAAAAAAAAAAACGGTGCTTCTCTTATACGATATAGCGATTTGACAGGCGGCCATAGGCTCTATGTATGCGGGTGGTCATCACTGTGACGGAGTAGCTCAGAGCGGGTAGGTGTTATATATCACCAACATGTATATCAACATTCGAGTCCGATGATTGAATCTAGCCGACTTGGTAACACAGAGGGATCTCTGGGGCTGTCCCCTCTCGCAATGTACTATTATTGATACAACAGTAGTATTCAGTCAGGAGCACACCGTCGTAACCACTAATAATAACGTCTCCAGCATTTTGAGTTCGGTTATTGTCGACCTTCTCATATACCCTCTCCTCTGGTAGTTTTCATTGTCGAGCGCCGTGCGCGCTTGAGACATTGTCGAATGGTCATGATAGTGTGCCGCCTGAATACTACTACACTGTATGTAGTGCGTGACGAGCGGAAAGCCCCGAATGCCCCTGTTGTTGTTACGAAATCCGCGACATACAATCAACGAACTCGAAAATATGGACTATATACCTTTTTGTTGGTTATATAGCACTAGTCTGACCCGCTGAGCTACTCAGTCGCTATAACCCGCTGAGCTACTCAGCACCACCTACTGACCTACCCTCTGTCACTACTACCCACCGAGCTACTGAGCAGTGCTGTAAAACCAACAGTCATGCAGTGCACCAAAATGCAATGTTGGGCCTGGTGCACATATATATATAGTCTATATATAGACTATAGTCTATACACACAGGACGACTCTAATGAATGGAGAAAATTGGTGCAAACAATATCAGAACTGTTTTACTCTTCTTGTAGACCACTAGAGGCGAGATAAAGGTCAACGCGTTGCGGGATCGACGGGCAACACATTTGTTTGGACTGTTTTAAACTCAGACTAATAATGTGTCGAAGCCACACACACAGTAATCTTGTCGAACTAAAAGGTAAATGCACGCTTTTTTGTAATTCATACTCTTGTAGCACCACCTGCTTGCAAGTAAGTGTACTAAATTCCAACTTCATATAGTTTAAACTATTACCCGCACAAGTGCTCTGTGTACAGCCTGTTGTGATAGTAGAATAAACCTAGCTGTTAGCACATTATTCGAAGGATGCTTCGTCCGCGCACAAGATTGTGCTTTCTGCGCGCAAAATGTAACGTACTCTTCACACAATAATAGTAGACGGCAGACAAAAAAAAGTTCTTGATAGAAGAGGTATCGATGCCACCTGCTGGGCCGCTTGCCCCATAGATGTCTCTACATACATGATGTAACCACCGGCTGTTATTGCCCTTGATGCTCTGCAGTGACTGCCGGCTCCACTTGATGATACAGCAATCGGCCACTCTTGACAATGTAGCACATTATCGGCGACGTGAACGTTGAATTTACGCGAACGGTTACACTTTGGAATCAAACGGAGCTTATTATCCCGTTCCCCCCTCTCCTCTTTTTGCGCAGATTCCGCGTAAACAACTGTTTGTTCTTATCGCCGTTCCTACGGTGCCACCACAACAACTTCGGAATCGAGCATTATTGTTGCGCTAGGCAAACTGTGGCGCCAGCTCGAAGCAGGATGTCTGGTGCTCCCCATACCGTTGACTTTCCAACGGATGGCTATATAGCTCATACCGAAATGCTCCATCAATCGAACACGCAGCGCAAGACGCGCTTACCGCCCATCACCCTCACACACATCACCACTTCACCACTGCCTCTTCACACGCAGCACCACTCTCCTCCACGCTTCCCCATCGAGTGATCATTGTACGGAAGCATCAACTCCATCTGCAGCACACCACACGCAAGCATCGATACAATCTCCCCCGCATCTCACAGAAGCACCAAGACCCTCCCGCATCTCCCAGGGCGTCACCAACCACCAACACACTGGGCACCACTGCGATCTCAACTAAAAAAAGGCGAGGACGATTTGCGTAATATATCTCTCTGTCATGCCAATCGCACGCGTAGTTCACACAGTACAAAATTGCACAAGCCCACACAGTGGTTGCCGTAGCAGGCATTCAGATGTCTACGAGCAGCCGTGTCGTAACGTGTTGCATGCGACACAACACATGGGGATTCCCAACCATTCGCGAAAAAAAGTCACTGTACTGCATGGTAGCGGGAGAGAGGTGCAGCGTTGCGCGTTTCTCGAAGGTGGTGTACCCACGTTTAAACCAACCCGTGACAACCTGACTTTGGAGCAAGGCTACGGTACTAGTATCATAGGGCACCCCCCACTTTTCACTACCTGGTGCTCACTATCATATCATGTCATGACATCATACGTGCTCGCACGAGTCGCTCTGTATCTCACTGACCAAAACACGTTAGGCGGTTAGTTTGGCGCAACGTAGCTACATAACCATCCCACTAAGGATTCAAATCGAAGCATTAAAGCAGCACGAAAGCCTATCACCGCACGGAGCGGGGGGTTCACTCGCGCGACTGACCCCGAGCCACACTGTAAAACAAGAAAAACTCCTGAACAACATACTATACCCCCGTGCCGTAGGTTTTGGTCTAACTTTGGTTCTCTTATCCCTACAGATTGCCATTATTTTACAATGTTCTACATAAAATGCAAACAAAACACGATTCGAGATGTTAATTCCAACTGTTGTAGTGTTTGTGATGACAAGCAGATTTACGTGGTCTTGTTTTTCCCGAAGCGTATTTAACCGGGCCATGTGTCCGTAGAATGAAGGTACACCCTCATTTGTGTACTAGGATATCGCCCCCGCTGCGTGTGGTTGAGCCACAGGGCCCGGAAGTGATGGTTAGTTGTTACAGCAGTGACAGTGGTGGTTTTTGTGCAATGGCTGGCGGCGTTTTCGCCCCCGATCGTGATGTGAGACGACCCGCACGTCTATCGACAGTCGAGATCTATCTGCCGCGTTGCTTGGTGCTTGATGCTCGTTATGCTGCGGTTGGCGACGCCTCGCGAAAGCCATCACCAGTACACGACGTTCCACGACTATATACGACATCACGCTTACTATAGAAACACGATTGGTCATCGCAGTTAGACAAAACAAATTAGTCGGCCCCATCTTTCCGCTTGCACCACGGCACTGAGCATCGTTTCCTGTGTGAGTATGGTTCGGAAGTTTATTTTTTCGCATCGATACAAGGGCCACATTCTGTGCTCAAGAAACTTCTCGCTCTAGAGCAGTCGTCGAGCAGAGCACGTGTCTATAGACCCCAACAACATCGATACAGCTTTTAATCAATGGTAATTACAGCAGAGGGTGAAAAAATGGCTTTATCCTGAAAGTTATCACATCTTGTGCCCTCGAAGGGGTTGCCACTCCCACTATTATGCTCCTGGTCGGATTTTTCACGTTTTTCCTGTGCCCGGATCGTTCAGGAAACAACGTTTTAACCACTCACTCAGCTTTCGTCCAAAGAAATATCCTATTTGTGAGATAATAAAATGTCCGTAAAGAGCAAGATCGAGCCGATTTTTTGACGGCTTTGAAGTTGACGACGCCTTCTCACAATGTGTTGTACGGTCCGTCGATAACTTGTTCTCAGGCGAGGGATCTGCCTGTCCTTGGTTTGGCGTTTACTACCCGGTAGATATCAAGGAAGAACGAGTCACACCACGCTAGAGGCGCGGCAAAATTTTCTGAGCTCTTATTATGACATAGAGTCGATATGAAGATCCTAACATCTCACGCCGGAAACACGGCTTCGAAGACATATTCGTTCCCGCGACCTGACCAATATGTTCCCATGTGCTCTAGTTCTGGAACAAACATGCTAATAAAGTTGTCGTACTAGTCGCCCGTTCCACACTTGATTGAGAGGTAAGAAACCTTTGGGCGAAAGAGTGCACCCCCTGCTCTATTTTTTCACACACTTCTACTTTCCGGCTTCTGGACAACAAGCCGTGATCACAGATGTCGTCCCTTCCCCCCTCCCCCGGTTCTTGCCCTTCAAGATTTATCGCGCATATAGGGTTCAGCAATCCCACTGCGCTCGTCGAATTTTTCATCTAGTGTTTTGCTAACTCACGCTCTCGCGCTTTCCGCAAGTCAATTCGTGCACGCACAAGAAAAAATCCCCACGAGTTTATACGGGTATGCACTCGGGGGGGTTCGAACTCACAAAACTGACCTATACCAGGCTCGAGGATAACCTGATACGCCACCGGGGCGACCGGTATACCTCCCGCCGTGAGATGACACGGACCTGAAATGGCTCAGTCCACGTTGATAATCTGCCCCGTGATAGATGCTGGGTGCGACACACCAGCATCCCGGAGTACTCGTACAGCCAGGTACTCTCCTCGCACTCCGACCCGAACGGCAAAATTTATTCGTGCAAGTACTTAAGTCTTGTCCATATCCCTCCCTAGAAAATATTTTCCCACGACAATATAAAATACAACGCAATCATTTTGAACGAAGCATCACACGCAGCTTGCAAAATGACCCACGATGAAATCCCCGATCTCACATCGGCGATGCAGTGGCGGGCGCGCCAAAATCCTCCATACCAGGTAGATGCTAGTTCCAAGTAATGTGTCGCACAAAAAGGGTTTTCATTTGTAACGGCATAAAATGCCGTCCAATAAATAAATGTTGAAACCGACTACTCTGTGTTTGTTCACAGCGTAATTCTGCGCTCTGAGAGAAAGCTTGAAAGGCCTGCCTGTTTACACATCTACACGAAATACCCGCGTACCCAATGAAACCCGACTGCATATACGATACCTGCGGGGCTGAAAATGTGCCCGTGATCTATGCCTGTCATCGTCCGGGTGCGGTGCCCTGGGGGCAATATATCTGCGATCGAATGAACCTGTGCGCTCCAATTACAATTTCAACGTGCACGCCCCCCCCATTAAAATCGTCATAGATAGTCGCGACCCTTGCCCTTTCCACCCTACCCCCTTGGGAAACAACTAATTCGAGCACACGCGACACAAGCAAATATTACCCTCTGCTACTGTTAGATGCCCCCTCTACAAAAAACGTTGAACCCGCCTTTTGTGGGACAAACCACACTACATCACCCTTTTAGATACCGCAGATGTGGATCTCCGTTTCTCCGGAGATCTTCACTACAGGAGCTTCGATTCTTTCACACAAAAATCGACTTCGACCAACAACACAACCTCGCTTATTTTAGATAGAAAAACAAGGATCTGGGCTGAATATACAACTGCATACAGTGTACTGCACACTAAACCAAAACGCAGGTGTCGAAGCGTATTTCGTGTCTTTGGTTGAGAAGCTCGTAATAATTCAGAAACCATTTGGCCGAAACAACTGCCGCACCTCCCTAGCGTACCATGCTAAATGTACGTAGTGTGGAGTTAACCCCCACTGACTATGCATCGACACCACCCCTGCTGTAGGTAGCATGTATCCACACGGTGTAGATTTTGCCACCTCCCGCGACTGTCACGCACCTGCTCCGTCTCGTCCGGTTATTCTTTACCTGCAGATGGCATTTGCGTCATACCGCACGGGATCACCGCACTCCAAGCCATGAAGGTGGCCCCAGCAGATGTTGTCCACACTACTGTCACCTTCTCTGTTTTTTTTGCGGCATAAAAAGAGATAGCTTACCGGCATACGTGCCAGCACTACCATAGACCTTGACCACCTCCCGCTTGTCGCCCGTCCCGTACCCTGCTGTGGCGTCCTCGTTCCGTTTTTCTCACAGGTGAAAAGTACTGTATCGTTACCCACGAGACCACACGCTCCTTCGCCACCATGAAGATCGAACGAGTATTCCCTATCGTATCCACCTTCTACGCCTTCTTCCTGTTCTTCTTGCCGAGCGTGGCAGCCACGATGGACAGCAAGCTAGAAGCCACCTGCGCATACAACACATACATGTGCTGCTGGACGGAGAACGACGGCAACGGCATGGAGGACAACACCGACGTCTGCCGGGTGCTAGACTCGCCCGAAGCGGGCAAAACTCGCGAGTTCCCGGGGGACACGGAGGGCGAGGTCCATTGCCACGGCTTCGTCTGGGCTGACGGTGCTAGCTTGGACTCGTTCATCAAGCCCCTGTATCGCTATGTGAGGGGGTACGACCACAGGGACGAGCGGGGATACTTCGGAAAGTGAGTGTACAATCCTATCTTTTCTGAGACCCTTTCAATCGGGAAGCGCTATACCAAGTTCTATTGACCATACGTGAAGGATAGCTATTACAGCACTCACTCGTCGAAAGAGCAAGGCTACGGTGGGAGGGGGGTCACCCCCATTTCCACCACCAGGATTGAGCGATTTTCACGAGTAAGTGCTGAACCTCACGGACGGACAGAAAGTCTTTGTGTGGTTTATTTTGGCGCAGCGTACCTTGCACGTCCATTGCGGACGCAAGTCGCGAAATACCACCGCACGTAAGATTTAGAGTGCAAAAGGGATGGGGCGAGGTCACTCGCGCGAGTGAGCCCGAGCCACTGCAACAAAAGAGCCTGAACTAAAGCATACCCTTGCCGTAGCTGGCGTGGTCTAAAGCGGGACCCTGAGTTACGCCGGGATCGCGCGGTACACTGCTGTTGGACGGAGTCGTGAGAGGGGACAATCACAGCATTAAACTGGGGCCCTGCGTATGTAAGGGGCGCAGCACTAACGCGAGGCCGAGATCAAGTCTCGTACGATAGGGTACCACATCCAAACTCCACCGTAATATATGGTATTGTTCATTCATATGTTTTCCTTGGTAGTATTATACATATTAACAGCAGCAGAGATACATAAGTGATAGACTATAGTCTATGTACCCGCGGATACGTATATATTTTTAGCATTGTACAAGGGTGCATATCATTGTACGCAGTATTATACACGTGCGGGGTTTGTAATGCACCGTATATGTATTCGTATACCCCGTTTTCACCACCCCGAGTGTAGGCCACTCGTGCGAGTGGTCACGTGCCTCGATCCAAAAGATACTTTAATATGCTTAGCTGTCTCCGCGTAACAAATAATTTCAAGGGTGTGGCGTGTATTGCCAAAACGAAAGTACGCCAATAACCTCAAGACTACACACAACAGATTGGCAAGACACTCGCACGCGGCAAAACGTGACCCCCTTAGTGTAGCCTTTGTACACGCTCACGCGAAACGACAACTGTGTATCGCGCGTATCGTCCATACCCGACGCATCCGGCCACCCCCCCCCCATCTCTTTCTCTCGGTACATGGCAGTGTCCAGGGTTCCCACATGTGCGAGTGCCTGGAGAGGATGCCTGTTGTTAGCCGCGCGGACTGCACGACGTACTCCTCCCAAGGGCTGGTGGCCTGCGAAGACAACGACCTTCGCACCCACTACGAGAACGAGATGAACAGCCCCGGGGGGAACATAATGTTCAACCTGGTAGAGGCCTGTGACAACGAAGACGAACGTTAAAAGGCTAAAGTTTTCTCCAAGAAAAACGTGTCCGGTGTAGCGTCCGCGAGTGTTGCAAACCTCTAAACATGCCTTATTAACCAAGTACCAAAACACTCTAGTCTAGCCCTTTTTGCCACGTGATGAGAAAATTCCACACACGCGGCAACGCCGCGTTTTCGGCGTAGCGTTATCCTGAGGTAGGGTCAGCGCTAGGGTCAGGGTCAGGGTTAAGGTTAGAGTTAGCGTTGGGGTTAGCATTCGGGTTGGGGTTAGGGAGAGGGTGAGGCTAAGGATCAAATGCTCTATTCTCATATATGCAAGCCGTGTGATACTCCGACCGTGCGCTTTTACAGGTACGCCTTCATCTTTGAAGATGTGGGTCAAGTTTTCGTACACATCTAGATAGGCCATAGGGGTGCTCGTACGGTTGCGCTTTCGAAAATCGTCGACCAGTTTTGGGGGTTAAGATGAAGACCACCCCAAAAATGAGGATCCTGACGAAACTGGGGGGCGCCTCTATGCTAGCGATGTGTATGTAGGGGGTCGAGTATAAATGTATCCACCGCCGCCCCAGTTTAGCCGGTGTCCCCGGTGGTTGAGCAGTGAGCAGTGTGACTATTGAGGTCGATGTCGTAGGTTTGTGGCCCGCAAGGGACTTCCTACAGTTAACAATTAATAACGGCTTAGGCCGAAAATGCGAGAGCTCGAGTTGGCGATATTCGATGCGAATCGTCGAGGGTAAAAGGCGACAAGTGTGGGAATGCTTGCGCCCTGTGCGTGAAAATAATGTTCAAGGCACATACCGGGGCGCGGGAGAAGGGAAGACACCTGTGACCACGGCTTACAATTTCAGAAGCTCGCTAAGGTCAAAATCTCTTATACAAGATGTTGAGTTAGAAAGTATGATTGATTGGTCGCAATATACAAGATTTTTGTTTTGTCGCTTGCAGTGCAAACAGAACATGGTGTAGAGAGCTATATCGAGAAGCATAACACAGTACTTCATATTTTTAAGTTCAGTTTCACGCGTGACGGTGATGAGTATAAATATTTTTTGGTCAAGTATTTCGTGAGGATAGCGTTTGTGGCATGGGGTGTGTGAAAAGGGGGTTAGGTCGTGTAGCCCTTATTTCTTGGTTTGTGGGAGGGGTGGTGCTTGTTCGTAGGATTTTACTGTATAACGGGATTGGGAGGTGATTGTTTTGTGTAGCCGTTTTTATTGAAGTGGCGGGATTGAAGGTCACGTACTCAGTGTACAAGAGGATATTGAATCGTAGATGGCTCCTCTCGTTCTCGGTGCGCCACATGTAGCGTCGTGGTTGTCTTTGTTGAAAAAGTTGTCCATTTACTCCGAGGAACATGGTGTCCGTATTTATTAAAAAACACGTGCGTTCTGTTATGCGTTCGCAGTAACATGGTCGGGATTTGGTGTCGGCCAACGACCTGCATTTTTTTAATTTAGCTGTTAGCAGTTGCGAAATAATGGACATGATTGTAACCCTAGCTTGGAGCGCGCAGCGCATCTGCGACCTTGGAGCGCGCAGCGCATCTGCGACCTGGCAAACCCGTGTGTAGAGCACTGCAATACAATACGTTGAGCAGCACCCAGGCAGCACCCAGGTCTCTACTGCTACGATGGCCGGTGCAAGGTGGCGGTTATCTTCGCCGTTGAATCTCGATAACGAGGTATATATGACCTCGTGGTTGAACCAGACAGTGTGTATACGTGTAATATATATCGTGAGAGTCACGCCCGTCTAGCCTCTATCGTACGCTATTACGTTGTTTGCCAACAGACAATTTGCAGCATGAGCTTGAATTTCGTTTGTTCTTAAATGTTCTCAGAAATAGCAAAAAAGGTCGGGCAACCTTCAAAAAAGAAACACACGCAAGCGAAGTCTAACGTCCTGCTGCAAACGCTTCCGACTTACCAATATTCGCGGCCTGTGCATATCGTAGACGGTCCAGAGCGCCCGGCCGCGCAGAGAGCTAGCCGCAAACGGACAAGAGAGACGTTATGTTGATCTCTAAGAAAAAGTAAGGGTTCCCCACGACATATCCTGAACACAGAAAAAACAATTGGCAAAGGTCTCCGACGTAGCACCCTTAACTACTCTGCGTCTGAAAAGTTTTGCGGTCGATGGTCGTCGCCAACAGCGATCGATACCACTTCTTGTATTATACCACTAGTAGTACCAGTATTAGTGGCGATAGACGCTGTGATAGGGATACAATGGGCCTGCAAACAACCAATTCCAGACTGACGGGGGCCCCTCCACTCGAAACCGACCAACCACCCGATATAGCGTTGGGTTACCTTTTGTGTTGAAAACTTCCATCTGATCACTCCTCATTGGTACAGTATATATTTCCTATACGCCACAGGATTATTCATTGGGCGGCCCTTTTATGGTTCACCGTACCGCACAACAACAATAATGATGAATTTTTCAGACGATTTTGCGTTAAGGAGCGCGTCATAATCCACACAAAAAATCAGCCAAAAGCGCTATTATACCTTTATCCTATCTAAAACGTCATTTTTGAAGCCCCAGTCAGTGCTTCGGTGAGGTAGGGAGCCGGCGCCAGCCCCGAGAAGTCTATCGGTGCTGCCCCGACCGTAGCGTGCATCACGTACAAGACAAGTTTGCCCTTTGTTTTTTTGCCGAAAACGTCTCTCTTCCCCCCTTCCCCCCCCCCCCCCCCGAGCAATTTTCCACCTACGAATATAGCCTATCAATACAGGGAGAGAGGTGGGTCTATGCTCTCAACGGGTGTCTCGGTACACCCAGGCGGGCTAAATATGCTTCGACACGTGAGGTCCATCGGGTGTTGATGCAGTACATTGGAGATACACGCCACAACTCTAGCGCAGTGCAAGAAGCGCATCCGCCGACTTACTGTAGGCTATGATACTGGGGTCACGTTCGGGTATTTTGTTCTTCAGTAGCTCGTCGGGGTCACGCGCGCCAGTGATCCCCCCCCCCCCCCCGGGTTCCTTTTGCCGTCTTGAGCTTCCGTGCTGTTTTGCTTTGGTATACGAAAGTCTGCAGTGAAACGTTTTGCTACGCTGCGCCAAGCAGATCGTCCAAAGTGTTTGGTCAGAGAGGTACAGAGTCGCGCCTGCGCGTGGCCCACACTCATAATGGGAATAGGGGTACCGCCCTTGCCGTAGCCTCGATCCGGAAATTTCCTAGATATTTCTGTTCTGTCTTGCAACGGTTACGATTGATTGGCGATGAATCTCATGCCGCACACTTCTATCGAAGGACAAACGCAATCTAGTACCACAGTATTCCCTTGTGTTTCGTCTCTGATTGTATCCGGGATGTTGTTTAGAAATCGTTGAATTTGAAGGTCATCATGTTGCACACTTTGGGATGGCAAGCGTGACTACCAAGACAATAAAAACATGAAGGATTGTCCGGAGGTCGCACGAGAGATTCTAGAAGCCGAAGGGTCCGATTTAGACCAGGTCTTGAGCCGTCTTTGAGATACCTCAAGCTGACGTCCACCTCTCCGCGCGCTGTTTCCTGGACGTGCCTCTCCTTGCTCGCCCCTCCAGACTCTGCCGGGGGCAATCTCGACTGTTTTCACTTCGTGCCACAACGGCCACAGCTAAATCACGTTTTCGGCCTTAATTAGGTTCCGAAATCTCCAGTGCGTAGATGTGCGCATGAAAACACTAAAGTCTGCATGCGTCTATGTAAAACACGCACTTTTGTTTTTCTTGGTATGCCGTTCTCGAGTGGCCGAGGGTTTTTTCTCGCACTTTCGGCCGCGGGGCAAGCAGGGAGGGGGGCTTAGGTACATTACGACGCATGTCGGATATCGGCCGAGCTCCGTAGCGGCGCTCTGAACACTCAACCTCGTTGAACTGAGCACTCAACCTCGTTGAACTGGTTCTTTTTTCGTGTGTTTGTGTTCCACCTCGCTAAGCCGAGTAGGTGTGAATTTGCCAAACCCCAAAATTTGTTGATACCTTTCAATAGCCCGCTTCGCCCTCAACTCCGCTCTCAACTTTTTTTTCTGCACCGATTTTTCGTCCGATGTAAAAGATCAGTCCATCTGGTTTTACCCCCTCTGCTTTCCGGTACGACGCAGCCAGATACAGAAATGCAGACGAAACATGGATGGATAGGCGGACGACGTTGGAACGCGCCTCCTCGAGGACGCCACCACGCAGTCTAAACGTTTGGGTGGTCTGTTCCCTTTTGCGCGTCGGACTGATTCTACGATAGACCCCCCCAAAAACCAGAGATTTTTTTCAACGAACCTTTCGTTGCTGCTCGATACGACGAAGGTGCTACGAAAAGGATATCCTCACATATTTTTTTGTTTGCGAAGGACTATCGACCGATGACGTCGGGTTGGAAAGGGACACCGTATTTCAGAAGATACGGCTGTGGGCTGGTTTCAAAACCGGCGGTTTCGTTAAAGAAACGTTGGGGGGGGGGCTACCGTGGAACGACTCGTCGAAAAGAGATGAACGCTTGGGTAGGGGTGCACTCATTTCTTTCTGGAATTGTTACTCGAGGAGGCCTATATTACCTGGTGCAGATGTAGGGCCCGGAAAAGAAACGATGACGCGGCAGTGGCACTGCAGGGGCAGGGCAAACTGCCTCGAGGTCGAGTGCGAAGCGAAAAGAAATTGCTCTGTTCGGTGAGATCTCTCGTCGGATCTGGGTGTTTTCAGCAATTGTTTTTGGCAAAAAGCTGCGGGCTGCGGGCTGTGTCTCTGGTATTCAGCACCCGCCATTGGTAATGAGTGACGCGTGCTACGATAGGGTAGCACGTTTTGGCCAGCATATTTCCTGAATGTCGGGGCTCCATAAACCCCCCCTCCCCTCCCACGAAAACAAAACGAAAGAATCATCGAGTTGTGATCTTCTTGTTTTGCGAACTGATTGCTTTGTATACCAAGGCCCCGGGTTTGATCATCGGGCGCTACACAGCCAGTTTTGCGCACAATCTATGATTGTCTGAGGTGCCTGAGGTGTACAGCTTCTTGAAGTGAGGAGAGCTTCAGGAGGAAAGCAGTGCACGCACGTTGACCGTGACATGTGTCGAGTAACAGCAGTAAACAGCACATCTAGTGTAATATTAATGCATTGGCGTAGTGCCACTGGTCGGTGTGTGTACGGCTTACGTACGAGCCCAAACAAACGAAACAAACAAGCCAACAAACAACAAACTGCCCCTTGTATTCGACAAACAAACTGCCCCTTGTATTCGCCCGTACTTAACACAGATAAATGATTTGTGTGCCAGGGTACATACCTCTACATTCAAGTTTGTACTCAACCAAGCAGTGTGTATCGTGCATCCATGCATGCCGTGTGTTGCATCCACCCGAAACACTTCGTGTCCGGTGTGCGTGTGTCTCTTCTGTCTTGAAGAGAACTAAAAAAATCTTCATTTTGTGCTTTGTAGTCGCATGGTACGAACGTGTGGACGAGTGAACACCACCACCCCAACATCAACAACTCGGTATCTTCAACCTTTAAATAAAAAAACATTAGCACCATCATCAACTCAAGATTACATGGTTAATAGCATCGACCGACGGCAGGGCCGCGCAGGGACCTCAACGTGACACAGGAAGCAACGCCCCGAAGCAACAATACGAAACGATGGAGGCGGGGGGAAATTGGTCGACGTCAGTGATCCTGGGAGACCAAATGCTCGACGTTAGTGCAGTTTTTTTTTTTTCTTTGTATTTTCACGTTCCGGGGCAGGGGGGCAGGGACTACGCATTAAAGATATTGTGCCCACGTATGCGCAGCAATGCAAAACCTCTCAGGGTAAAATGTCCAATGTGATTAAAGGTGGACAGCGTTTTAGACAGCGGTTTATTCATTTTGAGATGATGTCACACTAGGTAGTACATGTACCTGGTAGATGATGAAGAAATTTCCGCGAGCTGGTCGAGCTGGAATCTATGCCGTTCTGGTGGACAGGCAAAGCTTTTTGATCGTTGCCTCAATGATTACGTTATCCAAGTCTACGGTATTATTGTAGTATCATTGTAGTGTATCATATCCTCCTTTTCGCTACGGCATTTGAGCCACTCGCATGACTGACTCTGAACCTCACCCTGTCGAAAATATTTCAGGCGGTTTGCTTGGCGCAGCGTTGTAGGTACCCATGATTCCAACCTAGGTTCACGTCGAACCATTCAAAACGGTACGGAACCTTAGGACCGCGAGAGAACGGGGTTGTCCCTCCCGCGAGTGGTCTCGAGTCATTGCAGTTCAAGGCCCCGAAAACGACCCGCCCACATCGTGTACCCTTGGTCTGTCGCAGAATCCGAGTCGTACTCCAACCATGTTCGGTTGTTCCTCAAAAATGTGCCGGACTAAATAGGCAACCAGGCGTGCTCTACCCCTATCCTAAGAGGTGTCTTTCCCACAGAACGCCTCGGTAGTCGCGCTCGGATCCTTTTGTGCCGCGTAGCCGTCAAACATGCCTTTTGGAGGGTTTTCGTTTGACGCGCGGTCGGCGGCCGACGTGTTAAAAAGTACGTGATCGGCGTGACTCGCCGTAGTCGTCGGGCTTCACCTGAAATTCGGATGGCGCTGCACAGCTTCGGGTTTTGGAGGTTGACCTGGTATCTGTTCTACGCTCCAATCCGCAGCCGTGTCTTCCCGCAAGTGACAGTCGCCGTCGCCACGCCATCCGAACATTCTGACCGCGGGGGGTTCTGATCCCTCTGCTCTCTCGTGACTGCCGGGATGTCCCCTGGTTGGGGCACCAATACCTCGAGATGCTTCTTCGTGGGGGCACAACGTCGACACGATATCATTGTTCGTCGAGGCACAGTGGTGGCCTAACGGCCATCGCTGCCTGTGGACTGTGCATTCGGTTTTGTAGACCTTTGATACTCGTTTGCTGGGTGAACGCAGTGCATCTTTTCGTAAGCACTAACTGGGGCACGCAACTCGCGGCGTTAGATAGGGGGTGTTGACACGGAGGTGCACCTCGTGACGGCACCGTCTCAAAAACACCGCACAAGCTACATTACAAACTTGTGTGTCGAGATCGTGGAATGACTCCCGTCTCGTGCATTTGCATTTGCGATGCAGGCGCCGCAGCTCATTGGTACTGATCGTAATTTCATAATTTTTGCCGTTCGCGCGTGTGAGATTTTTTCCTGCACCGTTGAACGGTCCTAGCGGATATGCCGCGTATCGCCATCGGAGCTGATGATGCGTGGCGTATGACCAACTCAACTTAGGCCCGAGTCCCGGGGGGGGGTCGAGTTCTTGCATTGATTTGTTTATGACGGACTGGGCGGGCGTGGGGGAACCTTGTTGACCCCGATGACTAACTACACACCGCCGAACGTGCAATAGCTCCGGATACATCCACGACCGCCCTTGCGGAGGGGGGTGCCTTGAAACTGGTGTGCAGTGGCGCTTATAGCCTCGACTGGGGGAAGCAGGCTTGTTTCTGCAGTTCTATTAAATGGCACGTCTGTCGCAAACAGGAAATTATATATCATATTTTGCTGACCCCGGGTATGTATCTTCTAACGTCCTCTTACCTTTCTGGCATCGCCGTTTGGGCGTGGACCTTTTCATGTTCATGCGGAGATCGCCCGTCCTCGGTTCTAGATGAGAGACGGCATGCTGCTGTCTTTTGGAATATCAGAACCGCCGTGCAGTAGGTGGCGGGGACTAAGGTAGGAGGGCGCAGTGGTGTAGTCAGCACTAGCCGCATATTGAAGCTCTGTATTCAGGGGCCCAGAGCCACTAGCACGAGAGGATGCATACGTGTGAACGCTATATATTTTTTGAGGTTTTAGGCATTTATGTTTGTTTTGTGTTTTCGGATTATGCCCTGTCGTCGTCGACTCAGGTGCAGAGCGACTTGCGCCGAGTGGGCCCAGAGTTCGGTATTGAAAGTTGGGTGTGCAATGTTGAAGTACCGTAGACTTGGGTTGGTGCGGAGTCATGGCGGGGATGAAAAGCTGCGGTTGGGGGCATTAAGGGACCGGCTTCGCGTGCTCGAACTGTCATTTTTCTGCCTGGCATTTGGTCACGAAACGCAACCATGGCTATATACTGTGCTGCTGTACTGTACTATGCTGCACTATGCTGTGCTATGCTGTACTGTGCTGTGCTATGCTGTATTATGCTGTAGTATGCTGTAGTATGCTGTACTAATTGGTACCGTAGAGGGGTCACCTCGCTTCATTTGCAGCACCTTCAGGGCCTCGTTTCGCAGCGGCTTTGAGCCACCCGCACGGGTGACTGACTTTTCCTGGTGCGCTTTTTGATTTCAAGAGGCGCACCCACTCGAGTAATTTTTTTTTCGTGCTGTAGTTTGTGCCGACAGACTAGCATTCTGCTCCGTTTTCACGTGGGGTACAGGGCCACTTGCGCGAGTCGCTTAAGCTCGGCAGAGATTTTTGGGGGGTACCCCGAAAACAAGTGCCACGATAGAGGGAGCAGCACTCTATGCCTGAAACGTTCTCTAGATGCCAGCGCTTCTTAGCCCGAAATTGTCGGATTTTCGTCTTTTTTCGGCATGGTTTTCGCTGTACACCTACGTAGCCCATCGGATTGGTCATCGGATCACCCCCCCTCGCCCCCCCCCCCCCCCCCCCACTCCCCCCCCCCTCCAATCTCTCTTTGAGAAAGGTCTGAAGCTGCTGCACAAGTGGCTAGACGCGTGCTACGGTAGAGGTCCACAGATTTTTTTCTAAGGTTCCTCAATTTGAGAGCTTACGACATGTCCCTCCTAAAGAATGATTTGCGGAGGAGAAAAAAAAAAACTGCTACGGTACCGGATGAAAGATCCCATGGCCTAGGTACACAGCGAAAGGATCATCATACAAAAAAAGAACCTACATTTCCGACGATTTGGGGTTAAGAAACATCGTTGCTAAAAAAACTATTGCAGACGAAAAGTGCTACTACCTCTATTGTACCGTGCGTCGCTAACCCTAGTGCATCTCTACCGTAGCCTTCGTCCGGTTCCCTTTCCTAGCCTCGGTCACGCGTGCCAGGATTAGTTGACGCTGTCACGGATTTTTTTTTCCAACTTTTTTCACACTTCTACTTTCCAGCTTCTGGACAAGTCGTGGTCACAGGTGTCGTCCCTTCTCCCCCCCCGGTTCTTGCCTTCAATTGTCATCGGGCATAGGGTACAGCAATCCCACTGCTCGTCGATTTTTCATCGAGTGTATTGCTAACGCACGCTCTCACGTTTTCCGCAAGTCGATTTGTGCACAAGAAAAAGTCCCCAATAATTTATACGAGTATGCACTCGGGGAGATTCAAACTCACGAAACTGACCTATACCAGGCTGGAAGATAACCTGATACGCCACCGGGGTGACCGGCATGGTATCGTACGCTGGGGCCGGGCCTGCCGTTCTCAATCCTTTTCTCGCCGTTCACCCAAAATGTGGTGGCAGAGGCCGGACCTGCGGGACGTCGGAATGATGCCTCTCTCTGTACTTCGGCGTAGACCTCGCGAGTCGATGCGCAACTGAGGTCTCTGCCTCATGTGAACGCGCTTGTCAGGGGTCTTTCCGCGCGCGTGTAGATTTTCGGGGACGTTGTGGAGAGAAAGTGTTACTTGAGCGTTGCAGTGATGGCATAAACCAACGACCAAGGAACCAGCCTACGATAGAGGCGGGGAAGAGGGACGCCCCCTTATTAAGTACCACATGGAGGCCACTCGCGTGAGCGGCTCTGCACTTTCGCCCAAACAAGGGTTTGAAACCATTTTGTTGGCGAAGCGTGACAAAATCAATTTCATAGCGGCGCTCATCGCGAAGCCGAAAGCCCTAAAGCTTGAGAACGCAAAAAAGTAGGGCACAGAGCCGTTCGCGCAAGCCCTAAATGTGACAAAACCACCGTAGCCCCGGTTCCACATAGAATACGTGCCATTTCATCGAGCTTGTGTCCGGTACGCGTTTGCCATACGACGCACTTGCGATCGACGACCACCGAGAGCCGCTTGTCAGCAACCCGGCATTTCCATCGCATTACACGGAGATCCGCGAGCTCGACAGCACGCATCTCGTTCTCGTTAATGCGCTCAACGAAACCGCTTGCTCCAACGCCTCGATGTGGGCAACCAAGCGACAACCGTCGACCTGTGTCGGTGGGCCGTGCTACTCACTCGCGATAACTTGCTTCCCTACGTGCGTGGCATGTCGGAGATCGCCTTCTATTTTGCACGCCCTCTGCGTGCTTGCGAGGTGATTTTTGCCCCCGATGTCGGAAACATTGGCGGGTGCAAAGGTTGCAATCCACATCATACGTGGGCCAGATACAATACTCGCGGTACAGCTGTACAGCACAGTGCCGTAGGAGTGCTTACTTACCCTTTTTCTTCAAATCGTTATTGTTTTTTTGCTTTCGGGCGCGTAGCCACATGCACTGCCGCCAAGGAATGTCTTATCCGGCGGCGGCACAACAACAGTTTTAATCCCGGTTTTGAGCGAGAGACAACAGAGCCACACTCGCGCGAGTGGCCCGTGCGCTCGGTAGTGGAAATGGCGGCATTAGCACTTTTTTACTGTGTATATTAGGTATTCCGAAGCCGTAGCCATCCGCGGAGACGCAGACGGTCACGGATTCACGAGACGTAACGTTTGGGTCGGGCTAAAGTGCCGTTCTTTCACGAAAAAGGCTTAATATACCGCAACCCAGTGACCGACACAGCTGACAGTGACGGAGGTTCGTTTTTGCTGGTCAAAAAGCGCCAAAAAGGGGGAAATAGTGTGTGCATATGTGCGCCCGACACCGCGTGAACAGTCGCCAAAAGGCAATGGCTTCGATGACATCCTTGCCTTGATCTCGGGTAACCTGTTCCTTTCACCGCCCGCCCCCCCCCAATGGTTGTGTTCGGTATTGAAGCCATTCGGTGTGCTACTAGTAGGGGTGCAGCAGATTCCAATAATTTTCCGAGCTCCAAGCCAGCATGAGGAGCTCAATATCATCATCATCCGAAACATGTGACTTCGAAAGCGTTTGCTCGCGCAACCCTACCAGCGTTTGCATGGGCTAGTCTCAAAACAAGGATACTTATACTCGTAAAGATATCATACCAGAAACCGATAGTCCCACCCTTGAAGAGTTAAACGGGTTCTAGGGGTAGATCAAGGCTACGGGTACCCTTGGGATACCCCCAGTCTTCACTACCGCGTCTGAGCCAGTCGCAAAAAGTGACTCTGTGTACACACCTCACTGAAAAAGACACGCGCCCGGCCATTTTTTTGGTGCAGCAGCGTGTAGCTAGCCATCCCTTTCCGTATTAATGTCGAGAATGTTGAACAGCAGCACGAAAGAAACCCTGTCACCGCAAGGAACAGGGGGGGTCACTCGAGCCACTGAAAAAAAAGTGCCCAAAAGGGGGTAATCCACCCCCCCTACCGTAGCATTGGTCAAAGATTAGTCTGGTTAACCCGAAAAAATGCAAACCTTACTGTGGGGGGTGACTCGTTGGTAGCGGCAGGCGTCAGACGATCCGCCAGAGATACAGCTTGAAACGGCGACAGCCATGCCAAAATGGTTGCGTTGGCGTATACGTGGGAGCAAGCGCTTCACCCCCTGAGGGTCGGAGAAGCGGAACGTGCTTGTCGGTCGGTGGGGGGAGCTACTTTAGCCTCTAGGTCTTACAACGCTGGGGACGCCAGCTGTGGGTACTAAATTCAAAGGCTCAGGAAGGACATGGTAACGAGATCCAGCCGGAGAACGAGCAGAGAGGGGACGAGTGAACACTCCTCGGGATCTGAATATATAATATGCGGGAACAGATATAGTTCGATTGTGGTCTTGTACCGGTGTGTGTATGTTCGTCAAGGAGTGCGTATGCTTCTACATGTGTTTCCAGGGGACAAGAAGGAAATAGCAACGTGTTGAATCACTTGCTTTTGGCACGGCCACCCGCGTACAGTCCCAAGGCCGCCAGCAAGCGCACCGGCGGGCATCCTTCGGCGCTCTCTGGGCGCCCGCACGGTATTCCGCGACCCGTGCAGAGTCCCGCAAGAGATATCACGGGAGTAAGCATGCGACATCATACAGGGAAGCGCTCCATGATGGGGGCACCCGCGAGATACCGCGGGAATATTGAGGGGCTCGCGCGGGCGCCTGCGGGTGGCCCACGGATAACCGTGAGCGATCTCGGTCGCCCGCGGTAACTCCCGCGAGAGCGCCATGGAAACTAAGTCGGACTGTCGCGGTCGCCCGTTGGAGCGGCCATGGACACCCGCGGGTGCCCCCGGGATACCATGGGCGTGCCCATGGACGGCCGAGAAAAACACGACAATACTGCGCATACCGGAAAAGAAGGGGGGGGGGCGGGGGGGCGGGGGGCAACAATACGAAAAGCATTCGTGAATCACAGGTCATCCATGGGTTTGGGGTTGGCGTCAAGAGTTCGAAACCGTCACTTTTGGGGGATGGAAGTTTGCTCAGGTGTATGGATGCGAGCGTGAGTTTTTTTGCTGGACCAACTCCTGGGGCTTTCCCGTTTCCCTACTATATCCCTCCTTTCTACGAGGGGTTAAGCAATTGTGTTAAAACAAAATATCGAAAGTGTGCTCAAAGTACACAGACGTTTCACATACAAGGCATATCCTATATCCCGTTTGATGATTAGTGAATTTTGGAACAGAGTCATCTCACTCTATTAATAGTGGTTCAGCAGATTCTAAGAAGTTTATGATTTTCCCCAACATGTGAGGAGCTCAGTAATATCTGCCCCGAAACATGTGACTTCGAAAAAATATTCGTTTGCGCAACCCGACTATTTCTGTGAGTTAGTCGTAGAAAACAAACAAACGCGAGTCCTTCCTTCGTAATACGCGGTGCTCTTTACGCTGTATTTCGAGCGGTATCCAAGCTCCATCCCCACACCATGCGGGTGTTGCGTGTCATCCCCCCACGTGTGTGCCCCTTCTCATTTCCTGGCGGTCCCTAAGCTGGAGTTCGAAGAGTGGCACTCTCTCCTCGAAATCATAGATGCATATCATATACATATACGGTCTTAAAATGTTATGTGCCGAGTGTGTTTTTCTCGGCGACAGATCGGTCATGGGCACGTCTATTGAGTACCAATAATAAATAAGTGCAAAACGCACCACAGAGTACGCCCAGGTACTTTTACTGCGGTTATTAGTGCGAAATCGTTATTTTCTCCGAGCAAGAGTTTTTCTATTTATTATTACAAAAATAAAAATACACTCCAGCTGTGAGATCGAAGATTTTGTCGAAATTCATCTTCGCAAGCTGTGTGTGATACTCCGATCGCGCATATTGCTGGGTGTGTGCCCTCATTAAGGATATCATAGGTCGGCGACTCCCCATGAAACTACAGTGTAGCTTGTACCAGGGTCAACAGGGTGATGGTAGTCAGTCTGTGCGCACTATAAAACCCGTTTTGAGGGGGACAACATCTGACGGCTGTGGAAGGAAAAATGCATCAGTTTATCAACTGTATTCTGTAAGTCGTACAACAAGTGAGGAGAGGGCGGAGTGTTCGAAGGGGTGGAGGGGGGGTTGGGGGGGGGGGGTTCCGACAACTTTTAAATTTAGGTCGCATTAGATAGATGAAGGGGCCTGCTATGCACGTGGTGCTAGGTGTACCGACTCGCGTGACCGCGGGCCCGGTGGTATCAACTCCGAGGACTCGCCCTCGTAGGCTCGGAGTGCGCGTGTCCACATTGCAATAGTGCGTTCGTTATCAAAGGGGGGAATGACATGCCATCGGCCATGGACCTTCCCGTTCGCATCTCAAGATCTCAAGAGCTCACAAGAAACGCCAATAATGACAATTGAACTACCTGACAAAATGTATCCAATCTTTATATGTACGGTAAAAGGCCCAGTGATACGACCACAGCGGTACAGCACCCTCCAAGAGTCCATCTCGGGCTACCAACCACAAGTTGGCTCAGACCGAGTAGCTTTGGTAAACATAGCTGTCCGCACGTTGGGCAATGGTCAGGTCCAGCACATCCTGGTCATTTTCACCATGACCTAAGATCCACCACGTGTACTGACCTTGAACAACGATTGTTCGCAGCCGCGTCATCGCCAATGCATCTTCAAGGCAAACCACGCACCACGCGTCACACCTCCAACTGCGCATGCAACTTGCCGAAACCCAGACCGCATGAAGAATGTGTATTCCAGCACAATAGCCACCCCTGTAAAACGGAAGCATCAACCCCGGACATGCTCTGTCCACACACAGCCTCGGCGATGAAGCGCCAGCTGTGACTGCGTCAGGTACTATCAGCGCCCTGCGCAGAAATTCCAAGTCAGAAAAAAAACTTGGAATTCAAACTTTCGATGAAACCGAAAATCAGCAATTCAGAATTCGGGACCCCCCCCAAACCACAATAAGACGAAAAAACGCAGCCCATACCGCTGTACGAGTCCCCGCTTTCGATCCGCCTCCAGCCGCAGGACCTTGAGCTCTTTTCGCAGCACGACCGTGGCGGCATTGAACACGCGCGACACCGGCCCCCAGGTGCTCTCCGCCTCCGGCCCTTCCCAGGCCACCTTGACGACAAATTCGTCGTTAATACCGAGCGGCAGTTGGGGCAAGACCCTGCCGCACTCCACCACAGACGACTACGTTCGGGTGGGGGCTTCGCCCGCACCACCCTTGACCCTGAATGAAACCGGACCGCCCCAGACTTCTTGCGTGCATGTGTGGGTCACCCGACAACGCCCAACTTGACACGTCAAGGTGCGTGCGAAAAACGATATCGCGCAGCATCTTGGCACATTCCGGCGGGGAGCCATGGTCATCAGCGTTATCAACAGCCGTCTCCAACACGCCCGCACGATCCCGCATTTGCACCTCGGAATCGTGGGATATTGTGGGTCGTTGAGACGGCAGCGTCCAGCGCGACATCATCGTCCACGTCGCCTGGCGCGTCACCGCCCGGCACGAACGCTGTGGCAGCCATGGCCGTTCGCAGCACAGCACCATCGTTGGGCTCGCCCACCGAACGAGCTGTAAGCTCCATCCCCGCGCCATCTTGACGCCCTTGTGCCTTCAGTACATAGGTCTTATGCTGCGCCATGACGTCGATGCCGAGTTTCTCTCTCATCGTCTTCTGCCCGATGATAACCACATCGCCTCCCCCAGGGAGCACGATAAACGGCATGGTAAATCGGACCGGTCTCCATGGTGTATCGATCGTTAAGTGGAGTGGGCACGATTGCGTGTCAATATCACACTCCTGGCCCAACGATATCACCACACGCGCATGCCTAACAAACGCCTGCGTTAACGCGGTGTGTGTCTTTGCCACCTGTCCCCGCAGGGCCTGTACCAGCTCCTCCGACATTGCTGTGATGCTTGAACCAGAATCCATGAGCACTTGACCTCAGCAGCCGCGGACGCACCAGGAACCGCAAGACGCCCCGCGAGATGCTGCGTCAGGACCTCCACATGCGGTTCGTTCTCTACCGAATCCACGGTCGTCTCACCACATCTGCCAGGCTGCACGACCGAGACACGCGCGAAATAATGTTGCTGGAATCTCCACGCCACTGCTGTGACGCGGTTGCCGCCGGCTGCACCGGATTGGTGCGAAGAACTGGTGCTGCATTCTGTGGCCCAGCGCTTTGTGAAACCTGGTACTGCACCGTCTCGGCGAGCCCGAAATCCACTGGCGCCATCTTCTTCCGCGGCACGCGAATGTCAACACGTAGTCTTTGTCATTCTGTGTAGACGCTTCAGGCGCAGCAGGTTTGGTCTTCGTTACCACCGCTATTGAGGCGGTCTGGTACCCACTAGCTCGAGGAGTGTCAGACGCAGGGGCCATCCCAGTTGTCTTGCTCCGGGTATGCTGAGCGGGACCGTTTGTGGACTGCTGCTGCTGTGTGGGGGTTTGGCCGTGGCGCTGGTCATGGACGCCTTTCTCCGCCTTACCCTGCTGGCTGTGGGGGCAGTCCCACTGTTTATGTCCCTGCTTGCCACATACGAAACACTCGTTGCTATCGTACCGACGACTCCGCTCTGCTTTCGCACCAGCGGTCTTGGCATTCTCGCGTGAGTCGTGCTTGTCAACAGCACGTTCCTGCGGCTTGGTCCCCGCAGCAGCCATTGACCTAGAGTCACGCCGTTTTGCTGTTAGCCGGCGTTCAGCATCATTGACCTCAATTACAGCTTGGCCCCGATGCTGCTTGGCAATAATGTCGAACAACGCGACCGGGTCACGCGTTACGAAATCGAAACGCATATTTTTTTCCACCTTGCGGCGGAGCTCGAGAGGCTCGATTCCCGCCGCTATTGCCTCAGCCAGTACCTTGCCATGCTTTAGCGTGTACTGCCGACCGTCGGGCCTCACCACCTCCGTGAGCCAGCCGTCAGCAAGGTATTTCCGCAAAGCACTTTTTTTGCATTTTAAACACCCTGCTATCTACCGGCACGCTCACATCCCTCTTCAGCACACGGAATACCTGGCGGCAAAAAACTTCATCACTCGTCTGCTGTATATTAACGCCAGCAAAGCTTTTGAGCCGTTGCATTAGCTCATCCTCGGAGAGGTCGACCCAGGGCTTGCCATCGTAGAACTCGTTAGCCACCATCATCTTGGTCGCCGAATCTACCAGCTCTCGCCTCCTCGCCAGTACCCGGTCTCCTCCATCTTGGTTTGTCATATGCACCTGCTGCTTATACTACGTACGAGTAGACAACAAGAAATTCACGCATATCTTGTAGCAACATTGCCCAACCTAGGCGGTCTATCTCTCCCGATCGTCACCTTGATTTCCGGCTTCAACCGGCCGCCGGCTCGGCCTCCACCTCTCTATCGGGTTGCCCCAGCTTGCAGAATGGATTCCGTCAGCGCCCTGCGCTCGTACTTCCCTTGCTGCTGTAAGGTTTTCCATTGCGTTCGGCTGGTGTCCCACACCAGCACGCAAAACAGTGATTTCAGGCCTCCGAAAAGCAAATTGGTCACGTTTTGGGCAGTAAGCAGAACGTACCCAATTGAATTGAATTGTAGTACCGACTCGCGCCACCGCGGGCCCGGTGGTATCAGTTCCGAGGACTTCCGCTCGAAGGCTCGGAGTGCGTTTGTCCACAATGCAATGGTTCGTTCGTTATCACACGGGGAAGTGACATGCCATCGGCCATGGACCTTCCCGTTCGTATCTCAAGATCTCAAGAGCTCACAAGAAACGCCAATAATGACAATTGAACTACAGACAAAATGTATCCAGCCATTCTATGTAAGGTAAAAGACCCAATCAATAATACGACCACGGCAGCGGTACATACATACTAAGTATATAGATAGGTCTAGGCGATTATATATGTAGTCTACAACTTTCAAGATCATTAAATATTGCGTCCGGCATATATAAAAATAAAAATATATACACTCCAGCTGTGAGATGGAAGATTTTGTTGAAACTCATCTTTGCAAGCTGTGTGTGATACTCCGATCGCGCGTATTACTGGGTGTGTGTCCGGTATTTAATATAGAAATACAATACACTCCACCAGCTGTGAGATGGAAGATTTTGTCGAAACTCATCTTTGCAAGCTGTGTGTGATACTCCGATCGTGGGTATTACAGGTTGTGTGTCCTCATGAAGGATATAGTCTAGACTAGGTCGGCGACTCCCCTTGGAACTGCAGTGTAGCTATCAGGGTCAACAGGGTGATGTTAGTTAGTTTGTGCGCGGAAAAACTATAAAACCCGTTTTTGAGGGGGACAAAATCTGACAGCTGTGGAAGGAATTTTATGTGATGAGATAATGTGACCTTGCGCCACTCACCTAGGCACTTTCCCGAGGGTAACCTTGTGTACTATGTTTTTTATAAGTTTCAAGAAAAAAGATACATAAAAAACATACGAAGTATGGAAATATACACTTCAAATCTCAGCTGTGAGATCGACCAAACAGGATTCTGATCAAAACTCGGCTTTTCAAGCTGAGAATGATCCTTCGATCGCGCGTGTCACGGGGTGTGTATGCCCTCGTGAAGGATACAGGTCGGTGACTCCCCTGCTAGTGCCAGGGTCACAACAGTAATTACCTTCGTAAGACGCCCAACCTTTTGTTCTGCGCACGGAAACGGTATAACCCGCATTGTAAGGGGGGGAAAACCAGACTGCTGTTTGTGTGGAATTCAGTATGCATCGTAAAACAAGTACTCCGGAGGAATAATTGTTCGAGTGCGCAGCTTGGAGTGTGAGTTAACTTTTGGAATGGGCAACTTGGGTCTACTGGGTTTGCACGCGCAACAAGTTCTTGTGCACTCCCGGCATACATACGTGACAGGCCAGCGGACAGGTCCAGCCCAGGCCTGATGCTCGGGTTGTTGGTAGTGCTAGCACTGGGTAGTCATGATGGAACAATAATATATACTGATATACTCGGAGTATATACTTAGTATGGGAACAAAAAATATTATTATCATTACAGGAACAGTCGCAGTAGTCGGTGGCAATAATGTTTTTACCCGAAGAGGCTCTTTTCCGTTATGCCTCTTGGAGAAGGGAGACGAGGTAGCTAATCTTGTCGACTCCTCGTAGATAGTAAGAAGGACAGAGCGCCCGCTGTTATCGCGAGCAAACGCCGGATCGAGCCTCGCAAAGATCTCGGTGTTTTAGTGTTGGCCTTCCCACACCCCAAAATCGACCGCCACCTCGTGAACAGAAGAAGTGTTTGAGGGTCGACCGTCCCACACCTCAAACCGACCGCCACCGCCTGGTCAGGTAGAGGGGGGGGTGAACACGTTTGCGTAAAAAGGCGACGCGCCGTCACCGCAGCTATATTGTTGCGCGATGCGTGCCTGGGGGGAAGCGCGCAAAGCGCAGACTCCCGTGCCATGGTTGATGGGGGCGGCGTTTGGAGCGGGTACCTCCACTGCCGAGTATATGCCGCGGCTGAGGGGAACGGCGCTGGAAGCGCGATTCCCGTCGCCGAACTCAGACCACGACCGAGGGGAACGTCGCTGGAAGCGCGCGTTCTCGCTGTCGAAACGAAATAAAAGAATAAAATTACCTGGCTGGAGGGAGGAAATCACGCTCGAAACGCTAGTTCCCGCCGCCGGTACTACGCCGTAATCTCGAATCGTCCGCAGACAGCGTAGGAGCCCGTGGGCTCTTGACAAAGGCAATCTGTGCTGCGTCGCTGGACAGGCTAGCAACAGAACACGAGCATCTTCTGAAACCACAAAATGTGCCCCCGATAGTGTTGTCGACGGCGCCGTACCGCCGTCGAGCTGTCGATTGCCGGTACGGGAATGTGCAAGGCTGACGCGCGTGAGTATTTCCGCCTGGGTTATGGGCGGCTCCAAAACGCATTCGAGGAGCAGGAGCGGGGGCAGAAGAGGCGGGCAAGCGCGGGATGCCACCATGATGATCCGACGTGTGTGTGGTATCGTTGTGACAGTTCACCTGGCCCTGATCCTGGTGGTACCCTCGCGATTGACCTGAAAGATAGCGAAGATTTTCCTTGTGGTTGTTCGGGCGAGAAGATTTGTCATCTCGGCTGTAGCAGACCATGCGTGTTCGTCAACGTCGGTGTGCGTCATCGTAGCCAAGTTGGCCAAGTTCGGGGTTCAAGCAGCCACTCGCAGTGATGAAAGGATGCCTACAGTGCTTGAAGGAATGGTTGTCTCGTTGAGGCAAAGCCCCCGGTTTTCTCGGGGAACATGAGCGCGAGGTGGAAGGAGACCGCTCCAAAGGGGGGGGTCGTCTGTCTTAAACGAGGCATTAACGGCGAAAACTTTCGCATAATTATGCTCTTCTAGTGGCCAGCAGTTCGATGTGCGGTCAAGCCAGAGGTCAGATGAATCATCGACGGGTATGACAGTTGAATGATGGCTCGATCCCGTCTGCCACGAAAGCGACTGGGACGGCACTCGGCCCTGGCCGCGCCCATGATCGGCGGGCCGGGGCCCCAACGGGGCGGATGACCGCAGCTCTGATGAAGGCAACGGAGGGCGTAGGAACGGCGCGAGAGGACGTTCAGCGTGGGAAATACTCTCTCCGGTATACCCCAGGAAATTAAACGGGTTGGACGTATTGACAGGTCCGCCGGTATGTCCGGCCGACCTGCCATCCCGCCGTTTCAGGGGGGGGGGTTGTCGTAAGGCTTAGTTTAGGTAATCTATTGGTTAACCTTTTGCAAGTGGTCAAACGGACCAATACCCTGCACTAATTCCTTAACAAATGGCGTCGTCGACAGACCATGGGTTTCTGGGGTCGTGGGTTCGAGTCCCACATCCACCGTAGAATACACTTTTTCAGATTTTCCCCATGTCATGTCGAACTTGAAAAATACTCTCCTCGGTATCCCCAGGAAATGAAGCCGCTTGGATATATTGTCAGGTCCGCCCGTATATCCGGCCGACCTGGTATCCCGCCGTTTCAGGGGGGGGGAGTGTTGTCAAAGGCTTAGTTTGGGTAAGCTATTGGTTAACCTTGTGCAAGTGGTCAAACGGACTAATACCCCACTATTAATAGACTAATACCTCAACACTTGTAAAATGATCGCACTATCCGATGAGTACGAGAATGAGTAGTCTATACTATATAACGTGATATCGAGAACTCGAGGTACAGAGAACAGCTGGAACCTGGCACCAGTAACCTACAGTAGGTATACGAGTAGTAGTACACATTAATATTAATGTAGCAGTTACTACTGCTGTAGACTAGTCTATAGGTACAGTCTATTGAAATAAAAATACACTCCAGCTGTGAGATCGAAGATTTTGTCGAAACTCATATTGGTGAGCTGTGTGTGATGCTCCGATCGCGCGAATTACTGGGTGTGCGTCCTCATTAAGGATATGGGTCGGCGACTCCCCTTGGAACTACAGTGTAGCTTGTACCAAGGTCAACAGGATGATGTTAGTCTGTGCGCGGGAACTTATATAAGAAGGAAAAAAAATTGAGGGGGACAAAATCTGACAGCTGTCACCAGGAAATGCATTAGTTTATCAAGTGTATCCCGTAAGTCGTACAACCAGTGAGGAGAGGGCGGAGTGTTCGAAGGGTTTGGGGGGGGGGGGGGGGTCGGGGAAGGGGGCAGGGGATTTCAAACAACTTTATTGTTTTTAAAATATAAATACACTCCAGCTGTGAGATCGAATATTTTGTCGAAACTCATCTTTGCAAGCTGTGTGTGATACTCCGATCGCGCGTATTACGGGTTGTGTGTCCTCATTAAGGATATAGGTCGACGACTCCCCTCCCAACTAACTACAGTGTAGCTATCAGGGTCAACAGGGTGATGTTAGGCGGGCTGATATGTGTTTTGTAAGGAACAACTTACTTTGTCCATGGCATCAACGCCGTGTAGGTATCATTAGAATATTGCGCGATCAGTGTTGTCGTCAATTGCGCAGGGCTGGGCAGTGGCGGCTTGCATCGATCGGCTCTATGTTTGACCTGAGAAAGGGATTTTGCTGCGTGTACTCTGGTACTCCAGGTGCCTCTGTGCTCCTGTGATTCCTGCTGTCCTCTGCTATCATAAGGTCGCGCGGATCCTTAGGGCGGTACAAATCGGACTGCAGCAACAAACAACGATTAATAGATTATAACTGCTTTCATTCGAAGACTTGGATTTTTACGGTATGTTGCGCATGGTCATGAGCCTTAAATCTTAAATACGGCTCAACAATTCAAGAAAACGGAGAAGTCCTGAGGGGCAAAACTCGAGATTTGAAATTTGAATTTCAATTTTTCTAGAATATTTTCGAAAATTGGTATCATATCACTGGTATTAACAGAGACCTTGGGAAGCAGGGGATGCTCGGCACGGTTTCGCGTTCCGCCCCCGGGAAAAATCGTGTACCAGGTACAATACTTAAACAAGGTAGTGCTGTGCTTGTGCTTCGTGCTTGAGTCTTCCTGACACCGCAAGTGCTGCGTACTGCTGTACATACAGAGAAGAGGGCTCCCGCTTGAGCGGAACAACAATTTGTTGGTGCTCGCTGAAACAACACTGAACACAGCCAGACCCGACATCCTGCATCCTTTTTTTGCATCTCCATCATCTGCAGCAAGCAGTCGTCATAAATTCATCACACAGCAGGGGCGCAGGAGAGATTGATTTGGTCTTGGCCCAGTTGGCCCTACTAAATTAGTTGGGACATTCACTGGTGCACACAGCAGTGAGTGCTGGTGCGTGCTGCTGTTGGACGGCTCTGCCACTCTCAAGGTCTTCTACTGCTGCTGCTGCTGCTGCTACTCCCTCCGAACGGGGAGCAGCCACTCGGAGAAGCAGCCTGGTGGAGGCGGGAATATACCGATAGACAAGCAGAAGATGGAGGTAGGTCCCCTAGGTGCACAGGCAGGAGAGAGTAGATGTAATGCGTAGTAAAGCAGGAGACACGCAGGTGCTTGTGCGCAACCACTCGAAGGCTTAGCTCTGCTCCTCGAGGGGGAATGTTTCCAGCCATGAACAAGCAGTGTTGGTTCCGAATTTGTGGTGCAACCTAAGGGCATGTACCAGCTGCCGACCTGGCCTGTGGGGCTTGAGCGTGTGCAGCACGTTTGATTTATGCCACACTGAACGTCAAAATAAGGACCGATTGTATATTAAAATAAATAGTACAGGTACTTACATTGAAGCGCGGTATTTTATTTTCTGAAATTAAATATAATAGCCATGTTGATATTAGTATAATGATTAACCAGTCCTTAAATATAAACCCAACATTCGGACGGGTTTTGGCATGCCGCCATTGACTGGTGCAGTTTGTTGGTTGCTTGCAGGTATTTGTTAATATTTGCTACGAGCACTGGTGTGTTGTCTTGTCTTTGGCATGTTGCGGTTGCGCTGGTGCGCTTCCGTGCTCCATCTCCCCGAAGGCTAGGTTTATTGTTTTGGGGGGCCCTGTACAGCAACCAAACAAAGCGTAAGGGCGTTCTTATCATAGCGCTGGCATGCAGCGCCCGGCAGGCAGTGCAAACTGTGCGCGTATCGCATCGCACGGACACTTGCGTTGGATTTCGACAGTACAAAAATCGTCGTCAGCTATTAATAACATAATCTAGCAGCCCGGCTCGCTTCGTGTTGCAACCGTCAGTTAGTTGTTTTCGTCAGATTTGTCCCTCTCTCTGAGGCCCCAAGCGCCGAAAGGCGAGTATAGCGTATGTATAGCGTACGTATAGCGTGTGTATAGCGTTCATCGTCTGTAGACTATAGATGTATCTTTCGTGGTGTTCGCTCGCAGTGCGCCCGTCACCTTCCCACTGGTGTACCGCCTACCAGATGGGATTGTTGGGGCAGGAGTACTACCAGCCGTACCCGTAGCATCAACCCGTCTACACTATCTGGTGTACAGGCCACTGCATTTCTGTGTAATGCGGTGAGGGCAAAACCAATCGAATGGGGAGTGTATGTGGGCAAAGCTGGCACCACCCTGCGGAGCATGTGTCTCATGAATGGGATGCAACTGACCTACAGTTAGTTCTGGTGTGCTGGGTTGCATTTTTGTTTTTGCCCCCGTCCGTGTTCGTTGTGGGGTTTCATCGCATGGTCAGATCACCTTGCTGTGTACTAGACAATGTTTGTAATGTTTATCTCTGTCTCGTAGTTTGTGACCACAGAGCTCGTCTCTCTGCCGGAGGCATGGGCACGGACACGGGCTGTGCTGGATGCAGATGGGTCGAAATACCAGTTCAATGTGAACACAGCAGTCCTCGAGCTGTCAGCTGCAGCATTTGTTATTTAGACTAAAGGTATTTGTTCATATCTTACCATTGATATGTACCTGGTATCGTTCTTCTTTTTCTCCTTTTAGATCGACTTCAGATGCAAATAATCTGGTGTGCTGGCTTGCATCTTTGTTGTGCCCACCTGTCCATTCGGTTCATTGCATGGCCAAATCACCTTGCTGTAGCAATGGGTATCTCTGCCTCGTAGTTTGTGACCACAGAGCTCGTCTCTCTCAGCTCTGAGGCATCAGATAATACGGAGACTGGTTGTGCTGGATGTAGATGGGCGAAAATATCACTTTGACACACTGTACCAGGTACAGTACAAGTAGTTTCTTCTTGTGGCTTGTGTTTTACTGGTTTTTTGCTGTGTTATTCGTGCCCAAGGGTACGCTGGTATTTTTTTTATTTCCTCTTTTCGCTGTTCATTTGCCATTTTTGGTTTCTCTGTTCTCCGTTTCAGTCTGACCTGAAATTGTGTCTCTACTGCTGACGTTGGGGAGAAGTAACTAATTTAATGTGAAGACAACAGACGCAACACAGAAGGGAATAAAGCAGCGCAACACACACTCGAGACGTGCTGCGCACCCCGGAGGGGCCACGGATTCAGTTTAACCCGGTTTGGCAGATGGACCCAGAGAGAATAAACAACGACATAGGAAAGTAAAATAGCGACGTTCCCAGTTCCCAGTTCCCAGCCTCTCTGTCAGTTACATCAGAAGTAATTTAAAATCCGAGGATATTTGCTGGTGCCCTACGCTGCTCTGGGTCTCGGACGGGACGGGGCAAATATCCTTAGTCTACTTCTTCTCGTCTCGAGTCTTGGGCCCTTGATGACTCGAGTGTGGAAAAAACGCCTTTTGATTCAGTTTTAGACAGCACAAAGTGCCCACACAAATACCGCAATATAGAATAAAGCGCCAAATATTACCTAAATATCGGCGTACGCGGAGTTTTAGATGTCTCTAATATACCCCCCCCAAGCTATACTTCCGCCCGCGCACTGCCACTGCAGGAACCTTGCTACCAGCCTTGCTACCAGCCGCTTGCTGCTCTGTCCATATCACATATCACGCCATTTTGGCTGCACCAGTCGACAGCCAAAGGTCGTTTGGCAATTGGCGTTCTCGCTCGAACTTTAAAGCCGTCTGATAATTTTGGGCGTCTAGTTGTCTGGTTGCTTGCACCTGCAACCACCCAAACTCTAGTCAAACGTCACAGCCGCTTCTGCGAGGATACCGCTGCACGATTCATTCGTGACATCAACACCCTTCTCTGCTTGGGCATCAAAGGCATGCCACATGAATGGGTCGATCAATCCGAGTCAAGAATGGTCACTCAGTCTGCGGTTGGGGTTCTGGCAACCACCCTTCTGAGAGCACGGACATTCTCTCCCGTCAGAAGACGACACCCGTTTGCTGCAGTGGTAGTCGTGCTCGTGCTGTGGGGATTGGGGACGCTGTGATGCTGGGGTGCAGTGTGCTGTGTGCAGCAGTGCAGGCCGCAGAACCCAAAGTCGATGTGTCAGGGTTTCCATGTCATTTACAGGCGTTATGACACCGAGTTTCACCGTTGTGTTCATTTTCAGCTTGCCTCGACAGGAGGAATTCAGCGTGTTTCGCTACAGCGCTGGTACAATAATTGTTTCTAGGGGGCATTGAACGCATTTTTCGTCCTATTTGCGTTATACCAGCCAGATATCATACCTATAGATGGGCCCGCTTGCTTCGAAAAAACATGCTAAAAAAACGCCCCACTTTTTTTTTTCGCCTACGGCGAGAGGTGCGCCAACGAAAAAGTCGATAGAAATCTGCTATGTGCCAGTACAACAACAGCGCAACACCAACTTTGAAAAACAGCTTCTGAACAGGTCAGCTGTAAGTTCGATTAAATTGTCGATACTTATCTTATTCCTGTAGCACGGACAGATTATGCCATCGCAGATACTGCTTGTCCTATTCGGCGGTAATTTACAGATGCACCATACAGTAGATACAGTACATACAGTACATACAGTACATACAGTACATACAGTACATACAGTAGATACAGTAAATACATTAGATACCGTAGATACAGTAGATACAGTACGGGTTTCCCAGTGCGGCGGTGGTGTGCCAGAGCAATATGCCCGCCTTATTGGGGGACCCCCACCGTTTATCGATATTCCACACACAGACAAGTAGCGGGATGGAAATAGTAAGCGAAAAGGCCATGGACGTTACGGAGTGCCCTCCGTAGATGAGTAGTCTATATATATTCGATGTGTACGGATAGATAACACACCACCGCAGCCGGATGTCATCATTTTTTTCAGTCAACCACCGGACCACCAAGTGACGCCGTACCCCCCTGATACAGTAGTACATACTTTTGGGCATTTGTAACCATTTGACCCCAGTGGCGTCATTAAGGTGCACTTCGACCGGATTTTCGTATGGGTGAGGGTTAGGGTTAGGATTAGGGTCAGTTATGTGGTTGTGAAAAACACAAAATAATGTAAGACATGACGCACCCGGTTAGGGTTATAGGGCTAGTTAGCATTGTTGAAAAAACGGCCGAAAAAAAACACATGTCAGGCATAATGTAAGACACCCTGGATATGACATCAAATCAATAAACGGAAAATATATCCATAGCCCTAAATCCAGCAGAAGATAGGTAGGTAGGTCAAGTACAGGCGGGTTTAGAACATGACCGACTGGAGAAATAGTCAACCCACTATGATTGTACACACATGGTGCTTGGGTCTGTTCTTGTAGGTGCATCGTTTCACGGTTTTTACGAGCAGCACCATGTTGGACGGGAAGCGTCGAGAGACCCACGTGAAATCAGTTTCACTCGGTTTGTTCATCGTTTGTTCCTGACATGAACACAGGACATGACACAAAAAGGCTGCCGCGGGGTGATGCTGTACACGCCCCCTTGACAAAGATACGCTGGTATAGGGGACGCGACGTCCTGAGGCGCACAAAGAGTCAGTGAAAAATCCTTGATGGACTCTCTTGGTGTGTCCTGACTGCCTCTCGCAAGCTGTGGGACGTTTTCAACACTTGGGGCAGAATGACGTCCGCACGGACAATTGCTGGTGATTAATTATCAGAATCAAATATATTCCGAGCGTTCCCACCCCGACTTTGATTTTTTTTGTGTGTGGGGAACAAGTGCTGGAGTAGTCCATCTTGTTCAGCAGAACCGAACGGCCCACTTCTTGGACTCAGACGTCCGGCAATTGGTTGGTGCTGGGCGTGTTGCTTCATACCAGTACCTGGTACGCTGGAAGCCCACGAGATGTAGGGTTTAGTTTATACATGGGATGACACAGGACTCATGGGGTAAAGCATACGTGGACGCCGCACGGCTGGCCCGTGGCGAGAGCCACGCGATACGGCCATGGCCTGTCTAGGAGACTCACGAAGCAAAAGCCGGGACGAATAAGGAGGCCCTGGCGATGTTTTTTCTGGCTAAAGCGTTTGAGGAATCATTGTTCATAGAAATCCCGGGAGTCCTCTTCGAGCCACGACGGCGATGTAAGAACTTTTAGGTTTCTCCAGAGGGTGTCCGGTAAACGGCTAGCACCGCCTGTTCTGACGCTTGCCTTGCGCTATGTTTTCGTGTGAAGTGATTTTTTGTGTCAAGAGCGCTCGCTGTCCACGTGTGGCACCCCTGTCCTAGACTGGAGCTACACGGTCCCGCCGCAAAAAGTCAGTTAGGTTGCTGTCTTTTGGGCCCGGTTGCCCGGAATTTGCCCGTTCACATCGGACATAAACAATTTGGAATGGACCGAACGACCTCAAAAAGTCTCGTTCCATTCACACCGTCTCATGCGGGTGAAAATATGTTTAAGAACGCCGTCGGCCCTTCGGGAGTATAAGAGAATCTACAAGATATCACACATCCTCGATTTTGAGGTACGTAATCAAGCGTCCACAAGATATCGGACATCCTCGATGGTAACGACGCGTCATCGAGGGGTTTCCGTCTATTCTATGCGTACGCGTGCTGGTTCTATTGAGAACCTGGCATTTACATCGCCCGCCAGTTTTAGTGGTGTTGTACGCGTAATGCTCCACGAAAACTAAGAAGTTAAAAAAAGCAGACAGGTAACTTGAATGATGTCTGTGACATGCTCGGGTGGCGACAATGACACAACTACAACATTGCCTTGTCATGCTTGTAGCTGTCCAGTAGCGTTCGCCTTAGATAAAACATCTGGTGGGACTTACTTATTCGGCGGTCCATGAGATGGCCGATACGGGGCGAAATTTTTTGTGGGAAGACCTCGAGCATGAGAAGGTCAAGCTACCCGTCGACGATGGCCTCGAGTATTAGCGGTGGTGTAAATATGGTATAATGTAGTGGAGTCGGTCTCTGCCGTGTCCGCCTCCGAGGGAGGTGGAGTACTGATCACCTTTTTTCTGTCACCCCACCTGACGCTGGCAGTTCCATTATTTTAGTTATTGTTGTTGTTGTTGTTGTTGTTGTTGTTGTTGTTGTTGTTGTTGTTGTTGTTGTTATCGTTGTTGCTGTTGTTGTTGTTATCGTTGTTGTAGTTGTTGTGGTGGTTGTTGGATGGAGACTTCTGTCCTTAGATTCTTCAACCCTACAATCGCGCGTGACGGAAGTGTTTGGGTTGGAGGCATGCTCGGACATAGTGGTTCATCGCTTAAGACCAAGATCGGACAGGCACGGTGAATGGTTCTTTACGAGATCACTGCCTTTGGCGCCAATGTTATTATAGGTGTTCGCGCTATCGCTGCAGGGGTTTTACAAACTTGTTACAAACACCAAGACCTCGGACGGTATGCCGTGCGTCGATATGTCCTCACGACAGAGTAGCTTAAGCCCGGGCGTGCCTTTTATAGGGCACGGACAATAGGAAGGGAAACGACACATATTTGGGGGGGGGGGGGGGGGTGTACCCGCCCGCTGTAAAGGTTTGACTGCTATAACATAGGGGACACAACGCTGATATGGGGGACAGCACACCCACCTGACAAGAATCTACTGATATCGAAGACGCTACGCTGATATGCTGGTGTGACGGACACCACGCCCTAGGCTTATACTGTCACGGTGAAAAATCCATGATGGGCTCTCAGCGCTGCGGGGGTATGAGGGCATGTGCAAGATATCGAACCTCCTAGACGGCGAGACAACGTTGTCGAGCGTCCACAAGATATGGGCTGTCGTCGACGGTGATACCACGTCATCGAGGGTCCAGGAGGTATCGGATCTCCTCGATGGTGAGACAACGTCACCTAGGGGCTTCCGTACATGAGTACTGGCAGGCAGGTTGGTTATGTTTGGAAACTGGCATTTTCAGGCCGATTTACATCATTAAGGTATCGCAGTGATCCCTAGAAACAATCGGAGACAACGTCGTCGCTGGATTTTGTCTTGGGTATCAGTGACGTGACTGGCTTTAATTAACGGCGAGTCTAACGTGTTTAAACCATGGGCGTTCGTTTATTTCTTGCTATACTTTATCTTATATAAGAGTGATGTACTTTTTGATCGAGGTGCCAGTTTTCCATTTTGGCATCATTTTCCAAAGGACCTCAAGAACACGTGGGTCAAGTTTATTACCTTTAGAAGAATACTGAATTCTGACACGAAAAAAAAATGATGCTTACGATATTTTGGCCACCGGCAGCATCTTGACGCTGGAATTCAGTCGCTTTTCGGGAAACCGGACTGATGTCGATAACGGTACGCGTTTTGGCACTTGCTCACGCCGGTTTGGATCGTATCCAGGCGATATATTGTCTCATATGTTGCCTGATTTTTGGCGGAGGGTGTGCCGAAAGGCCCATTGTGATGACGCGTGTTCGTTTTTCTCCGGCTTTTGGAGGTCTCAGTGTCGTAATGTGCCTAAAACGATCAGATAATATCCCTTGCGTCAAACGAATAACCGTATAGCAAGTGAAGAAAAAGTGGCCATCATGATGGGACTTCTGCTAAGCCATCAGCCATTCGTTAAGGAACACGGGCTCGACTATTGATCCGGGTGCGATTGTGGCGTGAGCAGGCTTTGTAGACCGCCTTCTCCAGATTGAGCTTTTTTGAACCAGCCTGTAGCACTCGCTGTTGAGTAGCCTGTTTTTGACTCACTACCCACCGCGTAATATACTTCAAAGTCACAAGGGAAGATGTGTTATTTTTATTGTACTACTCACAAACTTGCTTGGTTGCACCAGGCACTAACATGTTTAAACTTGTGACTTACGTAGGGTAATCTGTTTAAACGTGTGACTTACGTAGGGTAGGGCATGAGTCACGATTGAGGTAGCACATTCTGCTGCTACTGTTTCTGGTCAACAGGCTCTCAATTGAGAAGCTACCCAATGTCGGTGGAATGTCATTTGGGCCATTTGGGCCATTTATGATTTTTATATATCATACTTGTAGAGGTAGCACATTCTGCCAATACCGTTTCTGACTAACGAACTTCTCTATTGGGAAGCTGTCCAACATCGTTCGAACGTCATTTGGGCATTTTGTGCTTTATGCGCTACGTTGGAGTGACGTTTGTGCTTTGCTATATTGTAGTATTGTATATAGTATTGTATATATTATTATATACCTGGTATAGTATGCCTAGGCCACGGCACAGTTCACTGGGCTGAATGTTAAGTCCTCTCGAGGTCCTCACTTGGCGGAGGAGAAAGCTCTTCACCGGAGGACCCTCGGACTCGTTTGATGTTTGCTCCTTCTCCTGTAACGGCCTTGCGTCGAGGTGGGTAGTGCTACTGTGTATACCCGGTACCCGGCAGAAGATGTCAGATAGCATGCATGTACATACCAGGCAATATCTGGCGGCGGGGTAAGGGGACATCTTCAGGGTCCCGCCCCACTCGCGCGTGCATAACAGCCAAACAACCTGAAGCGCATTGCGTGTTATTATTAGTAACGTATCATACCCTGCAGAAGACGTCAGATAACACACATGTACGCATTTTCTGGCGGCGGGGCATGTGGGGGGGTACCATTAGGGCATACCCAGCAGAAGACGTCAGGTAGCATACGTATGCACGCATTTTCTGGCGGCGGGGTAGAGGGGTTCGTTCAGGACCCCACCCCTCTCGCGCGTGCAAAACAATCAAACAGCCTGAAATGCATTGCATGGTAGTAATGTGCCATGTGGCTAACGAGGGACCAGGGTATATGATATGGTACCAACACGAACTAAAGAGTTTAGTGCCTACGTGTTTGGTATACTGCGTTATTACTCTGCGTGAGATGCCCTCGTTAGAGTATGCGATGCCAGTCAAGAATTCTGTCATTTCTGGCCAGGCTGGAATTGTTATAAGGCTGGGTGTGCCTTACGCTATGTTCAGTACAACAGAGACCACGTTCTTAGTTCTGGCTAAAACTCGAGCATGAAGTCCTTAACTGCCGTAGTGTTTAAGTGAGCTGTCGCATACTATGTGTATTTGTGCGGTAAAATGGTAGTAGCGATTGTCGGCAGAGACGCGCCACGCCAAGTGTTGCGAAGGTCGGAAAGTTGTCGAGTTTTTTTTTGTTCTTTGCCGGCGCGACAAATAGCGATACCTCCAGCAGCAGTAATGTACCACGTGTACATAATTAAAAAAATAAAAACGCTACAGCTACTGTGAGGTCGATAATTTTGCCGAAAGTTATCGTTGCAAACTGTGTGTGATACTCTGATAGCGCGACTACCGGGTGTGCTAATTGAGGATGGAGAGGGGGGGGGGGGGTCTCACTTGTTGGTTGTCTTAGTCATTTGACGGTTGACCACGCATCCTATTCGAGGCGGAGCGTTAGGGTGGGGACGGGGGGTGGCGTTGTTTGGAGCTTGGAGACCAAGTAAATAGATTGGAGCCACTGCACTCTCTTGAGTCGCCTTGGCCTGCTCCGACCTCGGGGTGAGCCGGGGTCCATCAGGACCTACGGCGGTCCACCGGTGGCCATACGAGCCCCAGCCTCGATAGAGAGGAACCCTGCGCAGCTTGGTAGGTTGACTATCGTCTGCGTGGGGTGGTGGTGATGGGTTTATTTTCAACCCCGATGCCGAGAAGTTTGTTCCAAAAGCAGAGGAGGAACATCGCCACAGCGGAGAGCGTACTGGGTGCAGCTTGGGGAGAGGAGAGGCTGGGCATTGCGTGGGTAAGCCGACACCCCGACAGCGAAGACGAAAGCTTCGGGGTTGGGATGGGCTGGGACGGCTGAATCCAGCCACTGGAAATGAAGGCATGCGCCAGGCTAGGAAACAGACAGCCTACATCGTGAAAGAAAACATACAAGAAGAAGATTAAAAAAAAAGAGACGGAGAGATCGGACCAGGCGTCGGCTGGCAAGGTTTGAGGCACGCGAGGCCCGAACGAGACAGAAGGAGGCACTTGTGGCGGGGGCAACCTGCGATTTACGCACCCTGGCTGTGAACGGGAGGAACGGGTATGGGCACGCCGAGTGCGTGCTGGCGAAGGCCCGCAATCTTGGCTGCGACTTCGTCGTCCTGCAGAAAACAAGGAGAGCTGAGAGAACAGAGTTTTCTGCGGCGGGGCGCGGAGTTTTCTGCTCTGGCCAAGAAGGAACGGAAAGCAGTCAAGGTCTGTATGGAGTTGGTTTGGCTGTTGGGAAAACGATTTGCCTCAAGCCCGTGTAAATCAATTAGTTGATTGACGAACGACTTATGTCCATGCGCTTCGAGTTGACTGGTGAAAGCGTTGCGATCAACCTAGCCTTTGCCTATGCCCCAACGGAAGCCAACCCCAACACAAAGATGAAAAAGGACTATTGGAAGAAATTTCGACACATCGTTGAACAGATTCCAACTAAGGAATGCCTGTTCGTACTGATAGACGCAAACGCGCGGACTGAAAAAAGGATGGAAGGGTGCGATGACGGTAAGGTGTTTCGAGCGTACGGGCGTGATGAGCTCAACAACTAACGGCAAACGCCTGCTGATATTTGCTAAAGACAACAGGCTCGCTCTCACGAACACGGTCTCTAGCACACGGAAGGGTGGAGTATCTCATACGTTCAATGGCATCAGCAGCCGCAATGATCAAAAACGAATTGACCACATCATAACCCGAAAAGCACGTCGATCTTTCGTGTATGATGTAAAGGTGCACCCCCAGCCTTCGCCCCCAGCAGGCGGACTCAGATCATAACATCGTATACGCGATGGTTGGCCTCAGCGGTCGTTTCGCACCCAACTGACACGTGCGAACGAAAACCCAAACCCGACCTTTCGATCGGCAGAAGTTTAGATTCGACGGAAGTTGCAGACAGCGAGCAGTTGAGCAGATCTTATCCAAGCTTCCTTCCCTACCCTCTCAGTCCAATAGCATCTCCGAGATGGTCGAACCCCTTGCCAAAGTCGTTCTTGCTGCAGTAGCGAAACAGGCGCCATCCCCACCACGCCGCACACACACAAACTAGGTTGGTGCGAGTCCGAAGAAACCGCAGCCGCCTTTCAAGTAGCATGGGATTCGAGTGTGGATGCACGACGATCCATGCGCATTAAGAGAGACAAAACCACGTGGAAGACGCTGAGGACGGCATGCGCGAACCTGCGAGAGGTGATTGACGCAGGATTACATGCGTACTTCGAAGAGTAGCTTGCTGAAATAGGAAAACTTCTCGCTGACAGCGACCAACGGGGTTTCTACAAGCACCTGAAGGACACGGTTGGGTTGGGCGGTAGAAAGGCGAGAAACGAACAGTTGATCATGGACGAGGATTGTACGCTTCTAAAGGACAAGGTGCGCTTTCTTGAACGATGGGCGGGGTATTTTGGTACCCTCCCTAATACGAAATCGCCTAAACTTGATGCAGCCATCAGCGACGTATTCCCACAACGGCAGTTAGCACCATCGCTTCGAGGTGAACTGACCATGGATGAAATGACTGCCGTAATACGGGGTATGCCAAACTGGAAAGCAGTGGGACCAGACTCCATGCCGTCCGAGCTGCTGGAAATTGACGACCCCGAATTTATCCGCTACTTCCACGACCTATTTGATGTGTGGAGAACGGAAGACGTCCCCCAGCAGTGGAAACATGCAACCATTAAGGTCCTTCATTAAAAGAAAGATCGATCTGATTGCAACATCTACTGGGGGATTTCTCTCGTTGCCCATTCAGGAAAGGTACTGCTAAAAATGGTCGCGTCCCGCCTCAGCAACTACTGTGAGACCAAAGGGATAATCCCCGAAAACCAGTGCGGCTTTCGCCCCGCGCGATCAACAGTGGGCATGCTGTTCGTCGTGCGCCAACTGCAAGAACTCGGACGAGCTAGGACAATCCCTCTGTACATATGCTTCATCGCTCTTCAGAAAGCATATGACTCCGTCGACCGAGAGCTGCCGTGGGTGGTGCTCGCACGCTTCTGCGTACCAGATAAAATGCTGACCATTATCCGCCAGTTCCACGAAGGCGTGCGAGCTCGAGTGCGCACGGACGACGGTGAGCAATCTGAATGGTTTGACGTCACCCAGGGACTACGGCAAGGATGTGTATTGTCGCCCCTTCTTTTCAATGTATGCTTCGCCGCTGCGATACATGCCGTCCTGGTACACTTCAGTGAGGACCCTGACATGTTGAATGACCTGGCTCACCTCCTCGGGGGAACGAGGTGGAGGTTGAACCACTAGCATGTGTGCGGAGGTCAGTCTGGGGCATGCTGTACGCCAAGGATAGTTGTGTCTAAGCCGGCGGAATGCCTTGCGAAGGTGATGACCGTCATTGTGGCCGTTTTCGAAGCAGCAGGACTCACCGTGTCCAAAATGAAATCGGAGGCATTGCTGCTGCGCACATTCAACCAGGTGCTCCCGACCTCACCGCTCGTCGTCGAAACAGCGGCCCAGAGGTATATGCAGACGATGCAGTTTCTGTACCTGGGCGGTCTTATCGACGCAAACGCCGATATCATGCCAGAGATCAAACGATGGATCCGACTCGCGTGGGCATGCCACGATTGTTTCAAGCGCGAGCTGTACGATATGGAGGATGCTCCGTTCATGTTAAAGGTGCGCCTGCTAAATACCAAGATGATGGAGACCCTGCTGTACGGGTGTGTAACTTGGGCTCTCGGCCTGGAGCACTTTGCTAAACTCCGAACGGCACACCAGAACCTCCTCCTAAGGATCATGGGCTTTCAACGCCGACAGCGCACCGACCACCGCATGTCATACGCCAAGGCTCTCAAGAAGATACAATGTGAGAGCGTTGAGACGACTATCAGCAAGCGACGCCTCCTCTTCGCGGGAGCCGAACAACGGACGACCAATGAGCGACTGGCCCATCGCGTGATGTTCGGGACGGTAGCTGGTGGGGTGAACCCGCGACGAGGCCGACCAGAAAAGAACTGAGCCCAGTGTCTGGTAGACGACATTAGGGTATTCGAAGCAACCGAGGATTCCACGGATAGCTCCCCTTTATTGTTCGCGCAGTAGAGACTATGCTTTGCCCGAGGGTGGCTAAGACGAGTGGGAACTGGCACAGCGGGATCGTCGACGCGGCAGACCGCTGCGTAACGAGATGGCATAGAGGCGAGGCGGAGAAGAGCTGGCAACGCCTCACAGCAGAGGACGCCAAGAGCAACACCCAAGGGAAACCAGAGGGACGGGGGGCGGGGGAGCAGCCGTACTGATACAGCTGTAGATGAATGTAGAAACGAACTGGTAGATCGTGTGGCAAAATACCAGTTCGACTAAATAAGTGGAGCGTGTGCTACTATAGCGCTGAACCCTCTACAGCGAGTGCCAGTTTCTGCTTTGTTTGTTTCGTTGAGTTCAATGGGGGGAGCACGAAAGCGACGGTAATGGCTTAATGTCGTCCTTTCTTTTTTTTTTCTTCTTCTTTTTTCTTTTTGCTTGCTCCCTTATTTCCCTCTCCACCGGCCTTATGCCGGCATCTTCTTCCTATTCTTCGCGTCGCTTTTGACCGTGAAGCAGCAGTTATCTTCTTCGCGTTGTTTTGCCCGTGCAACAGCACATATCTTCTGCGTGTTGTTTCGTCCGTGGAACAGGTATCTGTTCCTCTTCACCACGTAGGTTGTTCTTCTTGGCAGCTTTTCCTTTCCGATCTTGTTGCATAACATTCTTTAGAACACCTGTCGTTGGTTTCGCTTTGTTTTCTTTTATCTTTTCCCTTTTTTCGTTTTTTTTTCTGTTTTCTATTTTTCTCTTTTTTTTTCGTGGCCTGGCTTGTTTTGTTGTGTTCTCGTAACCCGGTACTGTTTGGTTCACTCTGTTTGGTTTACTCTGTTGCACAGTCTGTGATCACAGAATGTGCATCTCTCTAGGATGAATTAGCACGGACTCTGGGTGTACTGATGTCGTTGGGTAGAAACAACGGTTTAATGTGAAGCCAGCACACACTGCATGGATGGCCCGAAAAGTGAAGAGATGGTATCTCATGTCGGGTAGTATATATCTGGTGTAACTCTAGCGGATTTTGTTTTTTGGTGGGCGGTGGAGGAAGCCGGGTGGTGGGGCGGGGGGGCGGAGTTGGGGGGGAGCAAAAGATTCTGCCTACATTCTAAGCACAGACGCCTAATATGTCAAAGGTAAACTATGTGGTGGATGGGAGCAAAACATAGGTGATGGTGTTTTTACGTTAATGCTTGTGGTTTTATTTCCGTATACTATGTCATTGAGCACTACGAATGATACCTATATTATGCTGTTGAATTGGCGTTTCTGTGTTTATCCTTGTAGGAGTTCATTGAAGGTCGTCAACATGAATATTCGGGGGTGCCTGGTGCCCACCTTATGAGCTGTAGAAAACCATTGGAGTCCACGGCTATTTAAGCACATCTATCTGCCGTGCAATATAACAACTATGCCTGGTTTTGTGTAGCCGAACAACCATGCCTGGCTATCCATGTGGTAAGCAGCTTATTACTACCAGGTAGAAGTTAACCATATGGAGCGATCTTACATAGGAATACGGCTTATTACCATACGGGGATAGGGTAGTTCGACATAGCCGAATGATAGAGCATTCGACACAGCACTAACAAACATTGCGACTGTTTTGTAGTGACTTGTGTGGGCGTCGGAACGTCCGCCGAGATCATATTATATGTCTGACAAACCTCTTTTGAGATACGTTATTTACATATAACAATTCAAGCGATAGCCGTCACCATGATGCACAGGCTCCTCCTCCCCGTGTTGTTGCACGGCTCGCAGCCGTACTGTTAATAGCAGACAGCACTAGCCAGCCAATATTCTCACTCAATATGCTGCGTGGCAACAGCGATATGGGCCCTATTGCTTGGCAGCGACTACTGCTGGAGTATACTTGAGTATAGCGGTGTGTCGAGGTATTATTAATGGTGGGGTATTAGTCCGTTTGACCACTTGCAACAGGTTAACCGATAGCTTACCCAAACTAAGCCTTACAAAACTTCCCCCCCCCCCTGAAACGGCGGGATACCAGGTCGGCCCGATATACGGGCGGACCTGTCAATATCCAAGCCGTTCCATTTACTGAGGATACCGGGGAGAAGAGTTTCCTTCAAGTTCGACATGGGGAAAGTCTGAAAAGGTTTAATATTGTGGACGGCGGGAATCGAACCCACGACCCAAACACCCATGGTCTATCGACGACGACATTTGTTAAGATAATTGCAAGTAGTGGGGTATTTGTCCGGTTGACCACTTGCAAACGTTTAACCTACACCTTACCCAAAGTAAGCATTTTAACAGGTGACATAGTGTAAGAACGAGAGCGACAACTGACTGCTGTTCCTGGCAAAAGCTTGACAACATTCACAACACATGCGTGTTTGGTACGGGGTGCATTGTCGCAGTTAAATAATGCCCTGCCCTGTCTCCTGAGCACGTAGGCTGAGCACATAGCGCGGAAGGATACGCAACGTCATCGTCTCTTCCTGTCACGCCCGCTCATCCTGAAATATCGTCTCTTCCTCTAGTACGTACATAGCATCCTCTTTTCTCGGAGTAACATCCTGGCTTCAAAAAGCAACACCCTCCTGACGCAGCATTCTCTCTTCCTGAAGTGCTCCCAGATGCCGACCCCCCTTCCCTCCGTAGTTTCATACAAAATTCAACGTCGAGAACCGCACTGTACATGGAGGACACGTATATTATGTGTCATTGCTCGGCTACATCATTGTGTATTTTCAACCATCCTCTAGCTATCACCAACCCCAACCCTAACCCCACCCCATATAATACCAAATCCGGTCGAAGTGTCCCCTAGTGACATCACTCGATGTAAAATGGTTAGAAATGGCAAATAATGTGCGTCAGGGCGTACGATAGGTGGTGAAATGTTGCGCCGGCGCATCTTTTGTTTTGGTCGTAAGTCCCGTTTTCTTTTTTTCTTTTTTGACAACGTCCCGAAGGCACGTTTGTCCTATGCCGCACCTTTGTTTTTTTGTCGTGCGGGTCGTTTTTTTCACCGCAGGCGGGAAAAAAAAAAAAAATGGGTCTGTTTCGCCGCAGCAGACTTTTTTTTTTTGTTTGGTCTGTTTTTTTTTTTAGTTGTGTTTTTTGGGCGATTTCGTCTTTAGACGCACTTTTTGCGTTTATTGACGCGTGGTAAAAAAGACGGCCTCCTGCGGCCCTCCGGGAGCCCTGATGTGCGTCACCACGTTTTTGTGGGATGCGAAGGTCTATCGTCCTATGGACTCCAGCCATACAGGGTGCGATGGTTACAGCTCACCCTTCAAGGCAATAGCCAACGACGATACTCGCACAATGCATGGGGGACAGAGTATCATACAATTTCCAAGATTGGAGACCACGAAAATGCCAGGCCAAAACGTCAGCCCTTTTAGCACTGCAATGCAATTCGTGATGTCGACGAAACACGTGCAGTTCGACTCTCAATCCTCCCAATAAGATGTTTTTAGGAGCCCGAAAAAGGTAAAAATATACATGACACCATCCACTTGTAGGTTGACGCCCACAGCTTATCGTTTTGATGTTTGTCGGCATGATCACGGTTTCTCGATGAGCCATGCGGCGGTGCAGTAATTATTTATAATTGTAGGGTGTTTGACTTGCGAGGCTCCTCAAGGCGGATTTTTTGTATTTGTCCAATCCTTATTACGTGTTGTTTGTGGCACGCCTCCCCAGCCACGCGCGATGGCATATTTCTTACCTGGTATTATATTATATATAATGTGCACTTTCGTTTTTGGTTGGCATGCTGTTCTCCGCCGGACGGTTTTTTTTTAATCGCACTTTCGGCAGCGGGTTCAGCAAGGGGGGCTTCGGTACAATCCGCTGCATGTCGGGATCCCGGCCGAGCTCCGTGGCGGTGCCTCTGAGCTCCGTAGTATTGCTCTGAGTATGTATGTGGTTGGTGCACAGCAGGAGATTAAGCCACGACAGCACCAGTTTCACGTCCAATGCAACAATCAAACACACATGGTCGGACTTCATACAGACCAGATACACGAAGCATGCAGAAGTAACAGAAGCAGCAGTTCATTGTTGGTCATGATTCCGGACTTTTTGGGGGGGTTCGTTAGGGACGGTCCGCACACATGTCATTGGCAACGCTGTGTTCCCCCTTTTGCACTTTAGACGCCCCCGGGATATGAAAAAGGCGTAGAATAAGTGCCGCCCCTCCTATCGCACAACACTGACCCCAAATTGTCTATCTGGTGATGTCTGATCACTGGTCACCCGCCAAACGTGCTTCGTACTACTTCAACCGACTTCCCTCACCTTCCATGCCCCCCCGAGAGAACGGCTGCTTGTAGAGGGATCCTGTTCTACTTGACGTCTTCAGACAAAACGCGTACGTAAATTCTCATCCAACCCGTTTACTGTAGCATAGAGCAGCCCCAGAGATATTCTAGATATAGGTTGTTGCCAACTACGCGGGTACAGCTTCACAGGGGGTCAAAAGGAACGACGGCGCCTGTCGGAAGAAAAAGGGATGCGGGGACACCTCCACCAAAACGAACCGCTTGTACGCTAGAAGGGGTACCATGCATGCGTTATAGCCTACACCTGTGCCATCATACGATGCAGGCATGCCGACCCATTAGCTCAAGCTATCATAGGATCCCGAACTCGTCAGATATCCCAGCGACTGAGTTTACGCCGAAATCATCAACGAGTCGGCTCAGATACATGATGAGGTTGGTAGATAGAACACGTGGAGGCGTGTGTTGGCCATGGGGAAGTGGCCGTACAGGCGGGGGGAACTCTGACCAGCTACACAGACATAACGAGCAGGCCCATTCCCCGATGGTTTGAGTTGGCTGACTAAACCAATAGCATACTAATAGTAAGTAACCGACTACTACCAGTAAATAGTCGGCATTGCAGCAATGAATCGCCGTGTATTACAGCGCATTACAGTGTAAGACACTTGCGTCCGGCTTGGCGGAGTTCCATGTACTTGAGTCTGATCGGTGCGTATGTGGCTCAACGTGTGGCGCAGTCAAACAAGTAGTAAGTCAGTTTGTTGGCTTTTGTTCCGTCGCCCGACCAATAACGCCTAACCCGACAAATGCAGCTATCTATTAATAAACAGTCCTGCTCTTACAGTAGTACAAGTTTCCCCTTCGGGATGGGGTTGGCTCTAAAGGGGCTAAGCCATGGATTGTTTTCGTCTGTTTTTACCTCTTTTTTTTTCTCTCAAGAGCCATTTAGTTTATTTTTTGAGCGTGAGGAATACAGCTTTTCAAGTGAGGAGCCCTGGAAGCAAATGTTTGGTGCACCTTATCTTACCGCAGCGTGTGTCTCTGCGCGCGCAATAGCAGTGGCACTCGCGAGCTCTCCCCGCCGACCAATGTGTATTCCTTTGAAGGGGCTTCATGGCAGGCCAGTTTACATTCCCTTTGGGACTTTTGGTAGACAAGAAAAGGTGCCCAAAACAAAGGGTGTGTTTAACTGCATAGGCCTAGCCAAACAGTCAGACAGCGCTGCCAGATTAAGAGAGTACGCTGTATTCGTTTCCGAATACTGCTACGCTGCGGATGGTTGTACGACGCGCGTGCAGGATGATACCGCAAGTGCTGCTGCGCTCACAAGCACAACGCGCCGTGTTTGTCGTTGCGTTTGTCGCCACACCCGCTACACCCAGGTCCCGGAAGGGCCAACAACAATCAACCCCCTCTTCCGGAGGGGCGCTGTTTATCGACCCGAGGCGCGCGCGACGGTGAAGGTGCCACCAATGTTTCCGGAGCTCCTCTCTTGTGGGGAGCTCTATGCCCGATCCCAAAACTGTATGTCATGAGGACCAGCGAATCCCTGCAACGCGACTATCAACCCCGTGGTCTAGCTAGCTAGGTACATAGTCTAACGGAGCAACCCCGCGGTAGGGTATAGCTTGAGTCCCTGAGGTCCTCACATGAGGAGCTCAACATATCACCCGATAAATGATTTGGAAGGCATTCGTTCGCACAACCCGACGAAGCCTCTATGCCTTACGGTTGTCCTAAAACAATATGTACCCTTGAAATGACTTGATCAATGACTAACCGGTAGTTCCTCACCTGAGGAGCGCAATTGGGCAGGTACATTATTGGTTGATCCAACAACTGCAACCCCTACCCTACCTTGGGATGACTCAACGCTGAGTATACAATAAATGAAATTGAAAATGCATGGCATGTCACCGGTGCTGACTTGTCCCCAAATTGAGAGGCAAGTCCCCGCGTCAATCAGAAACATCGCTCAAATATTTGTAAAGCAATTTTGGAGGAAGAGTATGATGCGCCCCTGCTGTAGCATGCGTCCCGATCTCACTTGAAACCCACTTTCCCGTCGCCCCTAGCAGGCCGTCCGTCCAAGAGGTGGTAACGCGAACCCTTCCGCCGTTTTGGGCTTCAGGAACCCCCCGCCACCACGGAAGCAACCACCCCCGGGTCACGAGGAGCTGAAAGAATTGATCAAGGGGTACAAGGGTTTTGGGATCCTCACGCTTGTTCGAGCTTTGATGTTCAGAGACTGGCGGTCGTTCATGTTGTCGCTGGTTGGAGTGATTCTTTTGGTGGGGCAGTGGACTGGGCCGGTAGGGTTTATCGCGTTCAAGCTGACCTCCGACGACGAATCGGGGTTCTGCGACAGGTGAAACGAGGAAAAGCGCCGCATCTGGAGTTTAAAATGGTATATCGTCTGTCATTTTTTTTTGTTGTTTTGGTGGTGGTGGTGGTGGTGGCGGTGGTGGTGGTGGTGGTGGTGGTGGTGGTGGTGGTGGTGGTGGTGGTGGTGTTAGTGTTGGTGTTGGTGTTAGTGTTGGTGTTGTTGCTGTTGCTGTTGCTGTTGCTGTTGCTGTTGCTGTTGTTGTCATTGTTGTTGTCATTGTTGGTGTTGGCGTTGGTGTTGTTGGAGTCCATCGTTTTCACGGCGAGGACTTGGAGAACGACGCAAGCGCGCCCCCCAGAAAGCTCGAACAAAGTAGGTGGGCACCACAATATTTTCCCTTTGCACATACTCTAGTCTTCATTTGTTTGCCAAATCTCGAGTTTGTACGTTTCATTTGCGTAGAGCTCGCCAGTGCTGGCCTCGTTTTGTTGAAGGGTGGAGTCCGAACTTGAAACATACCAACCCTCTCGAGGCACCTTCTGTAACCTCCAAACCACGCTGCTGACACTATTAATGTGTGTTGTTTACCGGGTTTTCACGGGTCAGGAGATTTTCACGCTCTCGGATCGAGTCGGGTCGGGTCGGGTCGGGAGGCATTCAAAATCGCACGGGTTCGGGCGGATCGGGTCAAACGGTTATTTTGAAGTACCTCGTGTCGGGTCCCGGGTTAACGTGGCCCGATCCGCGAAAAGTCCTGGTTATTTCTACCCATTGCCCGTCCCGACTCTCCATCCTAAAGACGTACATTTTTTGGTCACAGGCTGTGAGACAGAAAAGGAAAGCGTTGCTAATGCTGCGTCGTACTTGTTGTGTGTGTTTTTGTTCCCGTCAGTGGTGAGTAACAGTGTCGTTTTGACTTGGCCTTGCAGAGGTGCTGGGAAATGGGCACGGTGCTTGATGGCCTCCGTGGCTATGATCTACTTCGCAAGGCTTTCTCTGGCGGCTCTCTCCCACGAGCAGAAGCTGCCGCCAGAGTTCTCCCGCTACAACATGCCCAAGTGGTGGGGCATATACCGACACACAGGTGCGCGCGCAGAAGCTCGGGCCTGGACGCAGCCCGAAGCTTTTACGACACGATAATATATACCGTATTTTGTATATATATACGGAGTATATCAATACAGTGTATATTATATATAGATGTTCACACGTCGGGTCGATCATATCCTTCTGTAGGATATGTATGATCTGTATGATCTGTGTCGTCCGCTGCAGACGGATCCTTGATTTACGTGATCTGGGTGGAATACAGATCATATTTCCGCGTGGGAGCGGTATGACCTACGCGATTCATTTGTAGCATACATTTTCCTGGGGTGGATCTGTGGGCCACAGATCCTGCGCAGCATACGATGTCGAGAGTCATCGCACGATAGGGGTACAGCATCTTCTAGAAATTTTCTGAGATCCTAACATAGGGGGCTGGCTCTACATCAACATCACCAACAGCATCACTTCGAAAAGACATTCGCTCGCGCAAACCGAGCAACATTTTTTTTTTCGCGCTAGTCCTGAAACGAATGTGCTCGTAACCTTATCATACTGTACTAACCGGTAGTTACTCATGTGAGGAGTTCAACCGCTCAGAAGCGTTTGGCCCAAAAAATGTCACCCCCATCGTGGGAACGCCAACCCCTACACCGTTCGAGTCATCCCACGGTAGGGGTTGCAGTTTTTCGCCAAAAAAAGGTATACCTCTGGGCGATTGAGTTCCTATGTGAGGAATTGCCGATCAATCAAGTAATTTCCCGAGAGTACATTGTGTTTTAGGACTAAGGCGTAGAAGCTTGGTCGGGTTGTGCGAACGAATGCCTTCCAAGTCATTTTTCCGGTGAGATATTGAACCTTTGTAAGGAGCTCAGGGACTTTCTGATGCTGCAACCCTACCGTGGGACGAGTTTCGACGTACATAGGATCTAACGTACATGTGTCTAGGTCATGATCAGGGCGATCTGTGTACATACAGCAGTATATAGGATAACGCAAACACTCCTTCCTGTCAAAGAGCGATTTTTTTTTTCTGAAAAAAACTCAGCATATGTTTTGGGATTCGGGAGGGTTTTTGTATACTTGCAAGTGTGTCCTCTGGTAGGTGTGCTTTATCGTGGTCTAGCAAATTTGAAGAAAAAAAAGAAAACGAACGAACGAACGAACGAATGAGTGAGCGAGTGAACTGACACGATTGGCAGGCGGGGGGGGGGCTGAACATTTCCCGCAAAAAAGAAAACACTGAAATAAAAAGAAACAAACGGAACACAGTGAAACCGGGATATGGAACGTTCTGGGAGGGTCATGTCCAGGGCTGTGAATCGCATTCCATTTGAATATGATCGCATTTAGGCAAAACCAATCCAGCTGAGGTTTCCCGCTATTCGTGGACTTGCTTTATTTGCTTTCAGAGTAGTAGTCAGTGTCAGAAGCTTGACGGGAGGAGGCGAAGCGAGCCCCAATTAGCCATCCCCGCCTTAGGATAGGGGTCACGGCGAAACCCGTTATTGTAGTGATTATATATGACAGGGCTATTCACCCGTAATGACCCTGTCCCCGGGGTCGGATGGGGAGGTTTTCAAGCGCTCGCGGGTCAAGTCGGGTCAGGTCGGAAGGTTTTTGAACACTCGTGGGTCGAACCGGGTCGGGTCAGGAGGTGTTCGAAACCTCACGCGTCGTCTCAGGCCAGACTCAAGAGGTTCTCAAAACTCACGGGTCGGTTCGGTCTACTTTTTATCTGATCCGACCCGCGAAATGTTGTCCGGCCCGTGGAGGAGGCCCTGGAAACCTTTTTTTAGCGAATGATCGGCTTGGTGTGTCAATTCAATTGTCGACGGAGGATCGGTCTGATTAAGTCGGGCGAGCACCGCCCATGTCTGCGACCCTAACCCTAGCCGTAAAGGGTCTCGACTTGATGTTGCTCGTCTCTCAAACTTCGTTTAGCAAAACGTTCAACCCCCCCCCCCCCTCTTCGCTTTCGGATGACCGCGGGGCGAGCAGACCTGGTCTTGACATCTCCTCCACGACACGGTCACCTCCGTAGCTAAGACAAGACTAACCATAAACAATGTCGACCCTTTTCCCCTTGTCTCCAAAACCATGCTATACACTACCCCGAAACCACCCCTCTCCGCGTTTACAATATCCCCGCTGCATCCCCCCCCCCCCCGTGCGTAACATTTTAAACCGATCCACCTCTCCCTGTTTTCCTGTCCAAAAAACCGCGGGGAGAGCAGACCTGATCGTCACATCCCTCCTCTACGACACGTTCATCTTCTTGGCGAACCTCCTCGTTGTATTCCAAGACCGCGCCGTCGACCAGATGATCGTCGACGTCCTCGCCCTGGAGTTCTTCACGCTCATCGACGACGAGTTCAAGGCGGCAGTCATCGAGTACGACAGCACCTTCCTGTACGGGATGATCAAGCAGACAACAGGACCCACGGCCCCCGCCGAGTTGGCCGGGCCCCAGCGCCACGCAGATGACTACACCGTACGCTCGTCGAGCTACATGAACCCCCCCATTCGAAGAACGCCCCTAACGGCTCCTCTGTACGACACCTCAGAAGGCGATGATGTTGAAAGCCGACAACAGTCCGCTGAGGTGCGGCGGGGCTCCACCGGCAACGACACCGCGGAGGCACGCGCCGACGAAGCTTTCTGTAACGTGCTTATCGTTCCCCTTCGGTTTTGTCTGCTCGTCGTCAGATTTATTTGCCGCATGGGTGGCCCCATATGCGCGTTTATAATGATTTTCTACGGGCCCGTGTGCTTGGGGTCTCCTCCGGACCCGTCTCAGTAGAACCAATAAGCATGCCAGGCACGAGCGGGGGGGTTGGTTCCACGGCCGTCATTGCTTATGGTGGACCCCTAGGCCCTTGCCAGTATGGTGCTGGGGGTGCTTTGTGCGAAAGGTCCGTTGTGAGGTCTTCCTTAGTAAGGGCCTCTCGGTCCTTACCGGGTTGAGGTCTAGGCATGCTAGGGGCCGACGACTTGGTTTGCAGCCCGCACGTTACTTGGGGATTGTCGACTTCTATGAGTAGAGGCGCTGCAGAAGGGTGTGTTATCCATGGCTCTCATTGGTTGGGATGGATCCCCTGGTTCTTAGGTCGCTGGCTGGGTATGATAGATGCCAGGGATCGGTGCTCCAGGTATTTTTTCAGCGCTCGGCAAGGGCTATTAACAAATATGCGAACGATTTATTATTCGGCCCTCATGTTATGGGGACTATCTATCTATATTACTTGAGTCTATTGATAGTATATAGAGCACCCCGCCTGTATCCATCGCCCCCATGCCTTGATGTGTATCTCCCAGCCCTTAACGCATGCACAGCTGGAAACCCGTCTTGGCGACATATTACTTGGAATCGGTATAGGGGGATTGTGGGGCTCTAAAGGGGTCAAGACGCTCGGCACGATATGTGTCAACGATACGCTCTATGGCCGCCAATGCTTGGGGGCGCTCGGTCCTCACAGCGCTAGGCATGCCGAATGCGAACGGTCTGTTTGTACATGCGGCCCTGGTCGCTTGGAGGGCCTGTCGAAATGTTGGACACTAGGTGTACTGCTGTAGGCTGCCAACGGTTTGGTTCTGCTGCCTTCTGTTTGGTCGGTATTCTCAATTTCTTCAGCGCTGCAGGGGGTCTATATGCCGAGGATTAGTTATGTCGCTCTGGTGAATTGGGCACTCTCGGTCCCCTTGATGTTAGCTGCGTGAGCCATAGAAGGTTTTATGTGGCCAGCCCTCATTCCTCTTGGGTAGAAGCCGGCAATGTCTACAAAATGTTTAGTCTAAATATTGAAGATGTCAAGCATCGCTCATGTTATATACATATTCATAGCATCAGCCCACGATTTTTTCCTAGTGGTAGTTGGTTGTAGGACCAACCCAGCAGGAGGATGTGGCGCAAGTCCATTGTGTGCGGCTTGGGCACCCAAGAACCTCCCTGAGGCTGTGGGGTCGGAGAGAGCGTAATGGTAACGTACACAAAGATATGTGGGGATTAAAATTTGGCAGCTATAGGAGGTCGAACGGTTTCGGTGCGGGGTCACACCAGAGGCGCCAGGGTTAATAATGTCGGTCGAGGTCACGCGTATGGCCTGTTGTTTCCGCGGCTGAGCGCCACTCGCGTGAACGGGTACCGACTTTCGCTGTTTTTCGGTTTCGAGATATACACCGGCATGGAGTTGGACGTGACGCTACGCCGAAAATATATGTGCTTTTCGTCAATTTTTTAGTGAGGAAGCAAGGCCACTCGCTCGCGTGAGCGACCTAAAGTTGGTATTTTGTAGCGAAAATGAGGGTATAATCATGTATGCTTGGCATATTATCTATTTACTGCAATGCCGTAGCTTTGGTGGGCATCTTGCCTTGCCCGTGTACAGTACGTGTAGGTATCACGAGAGGGTGAGGGTGTGTGTTAGCGATTCCGAACCCCGAAATCCTATGCGTCACACGCGTGTAGCCAAAGTGGATTGTATGTTCTGGCTCGCTTCTTCCTTCGTGTGGGCTGGCATGCCGACACAGTGGGTGTGATCATTTATATAGTACCTGGTGTAGTCCGTTTCGTTTTGTCTTGTGGGCTGGCATGCCAGCATAGTGCGTGTTGTCCTTTCTACAGTGCCTGGTGTAGTCCGTTTTATTGTGATTATTGCTGTTTCAGTTCATTTCTAGTGTAGACTATAGTAGTGCATTTTCATTTTTGTCTTATGTTTCTGTTCGTAGCGGAAACAAAACTCTGGGGGTATTCCGACTGCTACTTCGCACACCGCGTTCGTAACGGTCCGCTATTTCCCCTATTGGTTTGCAGTGCTTGTTTTTAAGGTCTGTCATTGCTTACGCACGAGTAGTATCGACATTTTGGTTGTATGTTGCTGTCGAATGCTTTTGTTTGCCTGTAAAGTAGTTGCTGGTATGCTTGTAAATTCCAACTCCCCCTTCGACAGGAAGAACCCGTGGTTTAGGTCTTAAGGGCAGCGTAACGTTGCACACACCAGACAGATTGCGATCTAGATAAAAATACAGATCATATAGATCGTATATTTGTCGTTTTGTGCAAGACCTGCGTAGATCATCCGGCTCTCACCCGGCAACATGATCTGTACGGCATGCAGATCATCCTGACCTGGTATCTGTCTGCCCTAAATGGCACAGATCAAACAGATCATTGATCTGATCTGTTCGATGTACTTGGTGACTGTTGAGCTCGGCGGTTCGGTTGAAAGTGAGGTTGGGCCGTTTTTGTATTGTGAATGTGCTGCTGGTGTTGTTGTGGTCTGGGATACTAGATGTTCGAGGTTTATGGGACCCCACGTGCTTGTTAGCGCATACTCGCAGTGGCAGTGATAGCATTCTAAGCAATCATGGCATGTGTTGGTGTTGACGGCTCCGTTTGTAGGTAACGCGGAAAATGGTATATGGGCGTTTATTGCACCATTTGGAGATGACGCACAACAAGTACGCGCAAAGTTGGTAAGTTATGTGCGTGGTGGTTTTGCACTGGACGTGCCCTGATGCGTCGTGGTTGCAAGGAAGGGTTGCGCGGTGGGTACTGTCAGTGAATGCATTTGGGACTTCAGAGAGGGTTGTCTAAAATTACAACCACCATTATTACGGCGTCGACAACGCGAAGCAGCCCGGGCCGTGGGGGTAAGGGGTGCGCCCGAGCTGCAGAATAAGGGGAACACATCGGTGCAACAGATTTCTAAGAAGTTTCTGAGCTCCAAACATGAGGAGGAGCTCCACATTTGACCCGAAACATGACACTTCTCAGACATTCGTTCGCGCAACCCGGCCAACGTGTTCCTGCGCTAGTCCTACAACAAAGATAATCGTAACATTACCATACAAACCGATGGTTCCACGCATGGAGAGCTCAACACCGGCCAGAAAAGTGTGTTTGGCCCAAAGACGTCCAACCCCTACACGGTGGGACGACTCGGGGGCTGTGTGTGACACGCGGGCAACATGGCGAGGTGCTCGCGTACCTACCGCTGCACGGTGTTGTTGCTGTCGTACATGTATAGTAGACCATACTATTTGCATCTCGCTAACTACGGTGGAGACATACACCGTTATTTTGTTTTTCTGGGGCTTGTTTACCTTAGACGCGTGCTACGAGAAAGACCTGTGCACCACTTTTTTTTCTGGGGTTCCTCAGTTTAGGAGCTTAAGACCTCTCCCAACAACTGATTTTGGAGAAAACAAAACTACTGCGGGACGAACAATCCCATGGCCTATTTAATAGGTGCACGACGAGAATCATGCTAAAAAATAGCCTATTATTTATTTATTTTCCGACGATTTTGGGTTAAGGAGTCGTCCCGTCATTCAGAAACCAATTCTGACGAAAATTTCTACCTCTGTCGTAGCACTTGTCCTTGACAAGCCCTACACGGAGCCATCCCGCGGGAGGGGTGCATCATTTTTATCATCACCACCATCCTCGTCGTCATCGTCATCACCGTACATACGTGATCATCACCATACATGATCATGATCATCATCATCATCATCATCACCACCATCACCATCGTTATCATTATCATCATCGTCATCATCAACATCATCACCATCATCACCATCACCATCACCTCCATCACCACGATCATCATCATCATCACCATGATGAGGATCAGTCCCTGGGCGCCTAAGGTGAGGACCTCAATGCATCTAACCCGAACACGTTGACGTCGAAGGCGCGTTCGTTCGCACAACCCATCCAAACTTCCATCTACTATGCGCTAATAATCTTAAACCGAATGGTCCTCGTGAAATACCTTAGCAAATAAATGACTAACCGTGGAATAGTTCTTCACTTGCGGAGCTCCATCGCCCAGAAACACAATATGGCATTAGCTAACCCCTTTACAACGGGAAACTCGTTTTGGGCGCCAAAATTACTTGGATCTAGTATAGGGAGGGGTTCGGGGGCCTTTACGGGGTTAACCCAAAAACTGAAACCCCCTTCGGTGGGATTACTCCATGATATAGATCTATAGACTATGCCTCACCCACAAACTGATTCTTTAGAAAATGGAAGTGCAACACTCGATTAGCAACGTCATGACCTGTTAACAGATGTTGTTGTGAAAAAGACTGAAAAAAAACGAAAAAAGTGCGACGCGATCATCAGCAAACTCCATCAATTAGAGCAGGGGGGTGCGTACCACAACAACAAAAAAAAAACATATCGCGAGAAAAAAACAAGAAAAAAAAGAAAAGTTCTCCGGAGACGATTTTGGGGTTAAGAAGCCCCCTTCATGTGCACAAAATATTTTATGAACAATAGTAGCATGAACAAATGATCCCCCTATTATTGCCGTGACGAATGCTACCTTACAGAGATAGCACCTGTCCTCCGAAATGGTGGATGACCGCGGAGCTCTTTCACCCAAAAACGTCGGGATCTCGTTATTTTTTGCGGAGCATGATGGATTATCGTTTTGTATACCTAGGCCACTGGGATTTTTCTCATCCGGGGTTGGTTGAAGATTTCTGTTTTTTTTTCTCTGCCCAGATCAACTTTTTGGTTTAAGAAGGACATGTCTTAAACTTCCAACGTGAATAACCCTCAGAAAAAAAAGTGGTGCACACCTCTATCGAAGCACGCGTCTCGTGTCACACATTGTCACCCATTCGCTGTGAGTTCTTTGGGCGCGGTACACGTCCCAAGAGGGCATATGAGGAGACGGATTACGTTTATTTTGTCTTGATTATTATTTTGAGGATGAAACACCGTCCTTGCGTAATGTTGCCTGTATTTACTTTCGAGCGCCTGAGTATTATTGCGCACCAGATATGGCTGCTTGACTCTTTGCGGCGGTGTAGGGCGTGCTTGCAAGGGTTGTTCAGTGGGTACTGGCGATTTTATATCGCAATGTCGCGATGGGTTGCTATTCGTCCTGGTCGTTTCTTTGAGTGTGAGACACCGCTCTTGATGCGGGTACTTGCTTTATCGCGCAAGACAACAACGCATGGCGGTGTTTTCCGCTCAACGCGCTCCACGTGAAGATGCACCGAGCTTGATTGCGAATTTGTTATTGGGTGTCGAGAGCGAACCGAATGAAATGGGCTTCTTCCTTCAAAGTAGTGGTCTTTGATAGTACGGGATTTCGTCTTTGAGCCTGTGCACTATCTAGTCGCACAGCCGGTGGGGGGACAGCTTCCGGCTATCGTCTCACGATAATCCCATCGCAAGAAACGTTTTGAGCGGTACGCGTGGTTGTTGCACAAACAGTGAATGGACACTTTAGTTATGAGATCGACAAATTTGAAATCGAAAAAATCGTTTGTGCATGGCCGTAGTCGTATTACCAGACCCCCTCGCGCATCCCTACTATGCCGGGATGGAGCACGTCGGGCTTCCAACACCCAGGCATACATTGTTTGCACCAACCGCAAAGCGCCGTGAGGTGTTCAGTGAGTCGCATGAAGGGTAAACTGCATCTATCCAAGAATTCTCGTGGGACGTTCTTCGGCACCTTATGAGTGCTTTCATGTTTCTTGCTCTACTATGTATGTAGTCTATGGATGACAGCGCCAATGAATTACTTTGTTTTCTTGTGTGGCCACTCCACAGACAGCAATGGGTATCATTATGTAACTGCCTCATTAGTGCCTTACCATGGCGAGGGGGGGGGAGGGGGGGGGGGAGGCGGGGGGGGGGAGGGGGGGGGGAGGGGGGGGGGGGGGGGGGGGGATGGGAGGGGGGTGGGGATGGGGGGGGGGCTCATGACGTCTGCCACGACAGAGGTAACACATTTAGGCTAAAATGATTCGCGGATGACGATGATACTCCTAAAAAACAAAACCCCGTCCGAATGCCATTTAGTCTATATTCTTGAAAAAAAATAGTCTTGATGTTTGTGTAACTAGGCCATGGGTTTGTTCGTCGGTTTGAATTGTAGTTTACTCAAATAAATCAGTTTTGCCTCAGAGATATGCAAGTATTTTATAGAGCTCCTCAAGTAAGATTATGAGCCTCGGAAAAACAAAAGTGCACCTCTGCCGTATGATGTGTGCTTTCGCGATAAGGATCTGTATGCGACACCGTTATAACTCTTCATTCGTGTTTGACTACAACTGCAGTGTTTCGTTATCTAGCTGGGTAATAAGCCATGCTGTTGTCTATCGGGTTCTACAATACCACAAAAACACGGAACCCCGGCTACCTACCTCTCCCCCGCCCCACCTCACCTCACCCCTCCCGTCGAAAGAAAAAAAAGGGGAGAGAGAGGAAGAGGAAGAAGGGGAGATGCGCAGACTTCTGGCTGGGTTGGCCAACCCAGTGACTACCTTGATCTGCTGACGCTCCCAGCAAGAACCTCGACTCGCTTGCGCTCGACTCGGTCTTGCTAACGAACTCGTGAGGTCTGCTCTCAACAGCGAGAGAGAGGCGCCAGTTTGCACCCCCGAGCCCACCAACCCCTTCCCAGACCCCGACATAACTATGCCTAATTCCCACAATAAACCGTGACATGGCGAGCACTACATCTACGGCTCCAGGAGACCGTTACTTTGTCCACCGGATAAAATCTACCCTTCTTCTTTTCCTCAAAATTAGCATTTGTGCGAGAAACAGACCTCTCCTCGGGTGAGGAGAGATGAGGAATAATTAAGTGCGCCCTTAGTGGTATACCTATACCTATATCTATACCTATACCTATACCTATGCAGTACATCTTATTTTTTATAATTCTTGCCATCGTCTGTGCATGACCATCCTTGGCCGTCTTTTAAGGAGACGGTATCTTGGGGCTGATTGTCTGGTGGTGGTTGTCGTCCAAAAATGGCGTTCCGGAGAATGATAACCGATTGCAGACAACCATTCGTGACCAGCACGTAGCTGTGGTTAGACAGCTCGAGCCGCACCGACGGTAATGTATACCCGGACGGTGGTTGGTGTGTCAACTTTACAGATTACGTTCTCGGGTCAAATAATTGTTCTATCGCGCTACGAACCTACAAAACTTCGGGTGGGGAAGAAAAAAAGCAGGGTCAACTCGGGGGCGTGCAAGCGCTCCGGTTCCTGCCACCTCTTGGTTCGATCTGCTCCACGTTGTTTCTGGTGCAACGCGTTCATCATGGCATCCTTCAGTTGCTGTGGCACGTCTCCTCCCCTCCAAACAGGAACGATGGTCAGGTAGACCTTTCCTAGGGTATCAGAGTCTCCTTCGTCGGCCAGAATCTTGACAAAAAACAACCGTGGCATCACTACGCCCAACCGCCTTGCGGTTCGCCGCTGCACTGATCGTTTTCTCCACCTTTTACCTAAACGGGACGTCGTCCGGCGACATGGACGGGGGCGCACCTTGGGCTCGTCCACGACAGTCGGCATAATGGTCGGAGACACTTGGTGCATCTCGCGTTTGTCAAACCACCTTCCCCAGCACTCCAAGATAGGGATATGGTCTGGCAACAACATTCCTTCCCCGCCCTTGATGAGCGACGAGTTCAATGCTCTCGTCTCATCCACGGCAATCCCCATGTAGACGCCAGCCTGATCACCTTGTCGAATACGCCCGTCGAGTTGGTCCGCTTACCCTTCGAACACCACTTCTTTATAGCTGCCGCCCTTGCGCGTTTGGGCTGATTGGTGTCGCTCTTCAAGGGTTTGTCCGGACTGTGGTCGTTCGGAACTACACATAGCCGTTTCCTCTTCGCTCTCCTCCTGGTACAGCGAATGCAGCTCCGCTGTGGCCTCCTCGGTCGCACACCAACCCTTCGATCCTTGCTTGCGCCTCATAGGAGACCCGAACTTCGCCTCAGTCAACAGTAGGGTGTCGGTCAATAGGGGCGAAGCGAGGAGGTTTTGTATCTCCATCTTGAGCTCTGCTCAGAGATCCGAGTCGGCCGTCATCCGTTGTAGGTCGATAACCCGCCGTCGCCCCCCTGCTCTCTGACGGTGATTCAAGGTAAATCGGTCCATGCTGAAGAGGTAAATACCCTGCGAACACGAGTTTGCCGTCCGACTCTTGGCGTTCCTCTGATGGGTACCAACCCGTCATGTGTTGAACTAGGCGTCTATGCATCAGTTTGTCCTGCCGGAATGCTATTCAGCCGACCTGGCTCTTCCCATTACCTTGGTATTGGAACGTGAACGATACTCCGAGAGCGGTTGGTGCGAAAAGCGTGTGTTGGTGTTTTGGATGACAAAAGGCACGATGATCAGGAACCCTCAGACGACTATGCTCTTGCCACCCCAGGCGATTATGTCGCCGGCGATTCCAGGCGACGATGCTCTGGCGACCCCAGGTGACAGTTCCCCGGCAATCCCAGACGACATCGCTCCAGCAATCCGATGCAGCGATGATCAAGGGATCCCAGGCAATGAAGTCAGGTCATCCAAGGCGATGACCCCCGAGCGATCACACGTAATAAATTTAAATGCTCCGGTGCCTCCCAGCGATATCGCGATGGTTCAGCGATTGCAATCTATGGGCTACAAGAATTCCAGGCATTGAGAGAATGCTCCACTATCCTAGGCGATGATACTCCAGCGATCTCAGGCAAATATGGTTCGGCAACCCTAACATGCTGCGCCGAACGCAGGGGATGATTCCCAGCAATGAACATCGGGCGATTTCACGCGTTGATGCCCCTGTTGTCCCAGATAGATGATGATGATCCGGCGATCCCAGATGACGATGTTCCTCAGACCCCACGTGATGACGGTCCAGCGACCTTACACCGGTGGTTACCTGACCTTGGAGGGCGATGGCTTGAGTTAATGATGCCAGTTCACAGGCAGCAGGTGCGACCCATGCGACACAGGCGCAACCCCAGCTGACGTGGGCGATGTCGACGCACTGATGCTCGGCCATGGCTCCTTCTGGACCCCCGCCGTGCATTTTCCTTTGGCACCGGATGATGGCACTCCGGCGGCCTCCAGCGATGAGACTCGGGTACGCCCAGGTGACGGTGATCCGGCGATCTCGGGCGAGAATCCTGTGTGCAGCACCGTTTCTCCTCGGTGGTGCCTCCAAGCCCCGCATTACCTTGTCTAGTTGTGGATTATGTGCTTGTATCTTCCTTGGCCATGGCCAGTAAAGCGAAGGTGTAAGGGTCGTGTGGAACAGGATGGTAGAAATGCAAGGTGTGTCGTAGCTACCCTGTGTACTGGCCATGCGCGGAGACGGGCTGGAGTTTGAGCCGGGCTTGAGCTGCCGGAACCTCCCTGTTGCGCTCTTGAAAAAAAGCAGCGGCAATCAGCCGATGCTCATTATAGGGCTTCCAAGATTCTGAAAGGCCGCCTAAAGAAAGGGTTACGATATTGGGGAGCCCAGCACCTAGCTACGTGTTTCCAGCCATGGACAGCCCCTCCAGGCGTGTCCCCGTGTCCTGGCAAATAATTTGCTGCGAAGCAGGAGTTGGATCCGCTAACACATAGCCGTACGCGGTAGGCAACCTTTCCCTCCGTCTCCTTCGGGCGTGACAGGCTGTGCAGGTACAACAGAAGTGCCCTTATGTGGTGCTCTGAATGTGTTCGACGCCAAACCAACGCTCACGGTCATCGGAAATACAACGCCGGGAATATCTATACCGCGGAGAATCGACGAGATGTGTTCACCTCTTGACACTACAGGGAATTCTATCTCGAGCGTTTGCCTTGATATTTAGAGGGGGGAGGGATATTTGAGGGGTCGCTTACGTTGGTGATTACATGGAAAATCGGTCGGATATAAAACAACGTTCCAAACTTGAGAGTTCACAGCAGCAGCGGTCTCCACTGGGGAACTTTTTGGGTTCGTCCCCTTTATTAACTAACAGAAGCAACTCGCGAAAGACCAAACGTGCGACTGAAAAACAGGATGTTTATCACGAATCAGGACATTTTATCGAACTATGTTATAGTCTATACGTCCGCTGTGGTTCGATGAGTTTGAGAGGGTCGACACTCATATCTTTGCAAGCTGAGTGATACACCGTCCGTGCGTTCTTACAAATGTATTATTAATATGATGATTTGAAGATGGATTACGGCCGTGGATGGTGTGCTAAGGTGAACAGCAACAACAAATTGCAATCAATCCAACGGTAATAATGGTAGCAATGATGCGTACATTATCCCAAAGCGGTAGCTTGTTGCGACTCATGATACGCCAGTGACCCAGGCTACGGTAGGGGGGACCCCTTTTGGGCCTTTTATTTCAGTGGCCAGGGGTCACTCGCGCGAGTAACCCCTTTGTTCCTATGCGATTTTACGTATTCTTCATGTTTTACATTGGCGAAATTAATTCGCAATGCAAAGGTGATCTAAGCTGCGCCGAAACAAGTGCCTAAAAACCACCTTCATCTGTGGGGTACAGAGCCACTCGTACGAGTGGCTCAAACACACCAGTGAAAATGGGGGTACCCCCCCTACCATAGCCTTGGTCCAGTGTTAAAAATACAATATACCAAATACCAGGTATTGAACACATATAATTGACCAAGGCTACGGTAGGGGGGGTACCCCCATTTTCACTGGTGTGTTTGAGCCACTCGCACGAGTAGCTCTGTACCCTACGGATGAAGATGGTTTAGGAACTTGGTTTGCCGCAGATTATATCACCTTTGCATTGCGGATTGATTTCGTCAATGTAAAACATCAAGAAAACGTAAGATTGCATAGGAACGAAGGGGTTACTCGCGCGAGTGACCCCTAGCCACTGAAATAAAAGGCCCAAAAGAGGACCCCCCTACCGTAGCCTGGGTCAATTGCTAACACAATTATCAATGGCGAGGATGGTAGCAGCGATGCGTATAGTCTAGTATATTATAAAAAATAGAAACACGCACTCCAGGTGCGTGAGATGGAAGATTTCGGCGAAACTCATCGCAGCAAGCTGTGTGTGATACTCCGATCGCGCGTACCACTGGGTGTGTGCGTCCTCATTAAGGATATAGGTCAGCGACAATACCCTTAGAAATACAGTGTGTAGCTTGTACCAGGGTCACCAGAGTGGTTGTTGATCAGTGTGCGCGGAAACTATAGAACCCGTTTTTGAGGGGGACAAAATCTGACAGCTGTGGAATGCACAGTTTATTATGTATATCCTGTAGTCGTATGACCGGTGAGGGGAAGAGGGCAGGCACAGGGGGGATAGGTCGCATAAACGAATAGGAGCTTACTGGACGCGTGATGACAGTCGGCAATGGTAGGGGCGGCGTGGAGGGCGGGGGGGGGGGTGAATTGAAACGTGAAGTCCAGATACATGAATTGGAGCTACCACGTCGGCTGGCTCGAAAGGTAAAGAGATGATATCACCTGTCGGGTAGTGTTTATAACTCTGGCGGATTTTGATTTTTGATGGGGCGGAGGGGGGGGGGGGGAGAGGGGGGGGCGGGAGGAGTGGAGGAGGAGTTGTTAGGGGGGGGGGGGGCGGAGGTGGATGGGAGCAAAATGTGTTACCTGCATGCCATATGCAGATAAATGCCCAATGCGTATATTATAGTCTATATCACAAGATAGATGAATGTCAAGCTGGAGTGTTCACAAATAAAAATAAAAAAAACAGATAACAAGAAAAGCATAGGTGTATTCTCGCTTCTTATTTTTGCGCCCGCTATGCAAACGGGTTGAAAACCATCACGAAATCAAATAATTTTCGTGCATCCTCAAAAATGTGCGGAAATCATCCAGCGCGTCTTCGATCAACACCAATGATCATCGCAGAAAAAAAAAAACAAGCACGCATCAGACGGCGTTCGCAAACCCTCATCCACGCAGCCATCGATGGGTCAAAGTGGACAGCGTTCTCGCCTTTCCCCGGCCTCTCGCGTCCTATCGAAAGCGGCGGCTTCCCCTTGTCCGACTCTCTCCCTTCGATTCCGGACGTCATCCCTGGGCACCGACTGTAGCAGACGTTTTGCCGGAAAGTATCCACACCTCCGTGACAGGAGCTTTACAAGAAGCTCCTGCACACAGGGGGGGTGGCACTAACTCACCTCCCGTCTGGAAAACCTAGCGGGGGGATGACACTATCTAACCCCCCCTCTGGAAACTATCAAATGCGCTTTCACCAAGAGCATGCAGTGGTAAACCCCACGTCAAAGTCGACGGTGACCTATTACGACACCTATACACGTCGATACCCACATAAAGCTTCCTTCTTGATTGCTTGCCCTGCCCTCTGGTACGACTCACTGACAAGCACGAGCCAACCGACACCTCAACCCCCTAAGCCATCTCTTCATACCCCAACCTTTTCATATACCAGGTTTCAATCGCGCGGCGTGACTACTAGGGGCAGGGCTAGGGGCACCGCCGCTACAAGCGGACCACTATTTACTCCTGCCACACCAACCACCGTAGCGAAGGTAAAGAGTGGCCACCAGTGGTCCCCCGCACGACAACAAAACAGGCAGCACACCGTGCGTTTTCCGGCGATAGCGTCGAGCAATCGACGACGCCTATCGGTAAACCCGCACCTAGAGCCATCACACAAAATGTCCAACGACATTAAAGCATCGCGGTAATACGCATCGCTCTGATACGCATCGCGATAGACTATACATACAGTCATCGCGAGGGTACATACTGCGATAACGCAACGCGTACGTGTATCGCCCTACACGCACAGAGGTAGGTGCGATTAGCATCGCGTTGTGGTACAAATAATCGCGAAAAAGCGTCGCATCGTCGTACACGAAAGCTCCTAAACGCATGGCGGCACACGAGTTGCGGAACCCGTTTCGTCGAGACAACCGCAGCCTGATTTAATGAATCGAAAACAGATCGTAACAAGCACCGCATCGCGATACATGCATCGCGGTACCCGTATCACATCGTCGCCATCTTCGCCAACCTCAACGCCCGAGAAGCATCACCATTAGCAGCAGCACCACCACCACCATCACCACCAGAAACCACCCCAACGGCAAGCAGCAGGAGCAGGAGAACCGGCGCCAGCACCAGCACCCACTGCCCTTCGTTTTGAACGCCGTGCTACCCAAGCAGCCAAAGTTCGCCTCGGGGGAAGTACCATTGAGAGTGCAGAGCTTTTGGCACGCGCAGCGGTTACCGGCTGCTCCTGCTCTTTTGCTAGCCTGCTTTTGGATGCCCCTTGCTTGTTAGCTCGGTGTGCAGCCGGGAAATAATGACGCGACGTTGTTTTCCGCAATATAGCAAAATCCACAGGCGTACCGCTACAGGAAATAGGGAACAACCGAGTTCCGTTTTTGCGCCTTGTACGAAGACTCCTCGACCTGTATGCATGAGGCGTCGCGATTGAAAGCCGAAACGTGGCGAGGAAACATCGAGACGGTTGTATAAGCAGCGGGGAATGGATGTGGGGCGGCAACGAACCACACGCCAAGCGGAGCAGACTCGGGACGCGGGTACGGTAGGAAACGGTGGGTGTTGAGACAACGTCGAGATGCTTGTATCAGCACTTGGAAGTGGGTGGAGGGGACGGGTACCGGATCACCCGCCCAGCGAAGCAAAACAACTTGGAATTAGGGTATGGAGGGGAAGCAGTTTTAAATGAGTAAAACTATGTCGCGTACCTCAAAGAATATCTTGAACTGCCTGTCGAGGTTGTCGTCGAGCGCTAGCATGGCCGCCACGTTGCCGCAGCGGTAGCAGTAATTCGGAGCGCTCCACACCGTAGCTACGCTCTTGGAGGCGAAGTGGTACTTATGACCCTCCATCACCAACTGCAAGCAAAAGGCAAACACGAGTGAACGGCTCAGGTAGCGCTGACAACAAGAAGTAGCTGGGCATCATACCAGGTGCGGGTATCTGGTGATAGTGCTTCGGAGACGTATCTTCTAGAAGGGGTGGATTTCTCTTGAAAACAAAAAGTCTTCAACCAAATTCGTTACGAGATATACACAAAGGTCATGAACCAAGTTCCCGGCGAGATATTCACAGAAGCCACGAGCCGAACTGTTCGCGAGATATACACAGACGCTGAAATGAAGATAAAAAAAGCAGTAGTGCCATTCGCAAGGGCTCAAGACAAAAAATAACAGAAAACTAACACAATTACAAAAAAAAAAAAAAAAAAAAAAAAACAGGCAAATAAACAAAAAAATACGGTGCAAACAAGAAAAAAGAAAAAAAACAAAACGAAACAAAACAAAACAAATCCAACCACAAGGCAAACCTGATGTGCCCGGCAGATGAGGTTGAGGCCGTTCAGATGGTTGAACTCCTCAGCCACCTTGGACCCGAACAGGTACCCTGCCCCGCGGGGGCTGATATGCCACGCGTCTCGAATGTCCTCGGGGTCTGACCACATCATATCGCAAAACGCACCCTCGTGGGGGATTTCCCTGTTGCGCTCAATCGTGCGGATCTGCTCGTAACCGCCGGGAGGAGGGGGGGGGCAGGGGAAGAGAGAAGGAAGAGAGAGGGGGGGGGAAAAAGGGGGGCGGAGGAGGGGGGGTTGACGTTCCCAATGCAGTCTTGTCAAAAAATAATAGTCCATGTCTTCGTACTGTCGGTGATAACGTTAGGAGCTATAGCACAACACCAGCACAGCAAAGCAGCGACACAAAAAAAAGTTCAGGCACAAAGCGGCAGCACCACCACACATCAGCAGCAACAGAGCAGCGGCACTAAGCAGAAGTACGACAACGAGGCAGCGGCAAAACCGCAGCAGCCATAGCAGCAGCAGCAGCAGCACAAAGCATCACATAGCAAGAGTAGCACAGAGCAGCCATCGAGAGCAGCAGCACAAAACCGCAGCCGCAGAACAAACAGCAGCGGAAGCACAAAGCAGCAGCAACATGAACCAGCAGCAGCACAGAGCAGCAGGAGCGCAGAGCAGCACCACAAAGCAGAAGTGAAAAGAAGCTGAAGCCACAAAGCAGAAAAACAAAAACGAGGGACGTTCCTGGCCATACTCCCGCAGCGACCCCTGCTTCGGTCCACTCCGGCCCATCACCGCGTGGCCTCCGAAGCCAAAGGAGGTTACGTACCGACGCCTGCACCTCAGCCGCCCACCACCACCACAATAACCAGCTGATGGCCAGCCGACTCGCGGACTTAAGTCAGGCGAGAGAAGCGAGCCAAATCTATCTCCCCCCAGTCGAGGTGGACACCCGACCAAAAAATAAAAATCACATTAAACAGCCTTTCCTGCAAGTATGGAAACCCCATAAGTCGGATAGTCGGCAAACGACTAATCGTTAGTCCGAATAATAAAAAATACTATCAATAGTTGGTGGGTTGAGTCACTCACTGCCATTGTAAAAAGAAAAATCCACAGCTAAAGCATCCCACACAAATTCCAACCAGTTTTTCCCCAAAACGTGTGTGGAGTTCTAAACGGAGAGCTTGTCTTGTCTTTCGCTCGCTTTCGACTCTACAGCCAGATGCCAGAGAAGGCTTCCGTCCGTATTCGCACGATTTACTAAACGAGCTTCGAATGAAACGCACCCCTCTCCTCTCGTACCTTTTATGTTCGCACCATTAGCCATATGCGCTTCACACATACCCACCGGACGTGACACGGAGAAGTTTGGTATACTACACAGCAGCGAGAACCACGATCGCTGTTTCAAGAGACAGATATACAATGGCCACAGACGGCCAAACAGGAAGGAGATATGATGAAACAGTAAGCTGTTAAATGTATTATAAGGAAGAAAGGTCACAAGCGCTCAAATGTTGGAGGCGTCTCTATAAGGAGTAGGAACGGTGCTCCGTCTCGAAAGGGATGCGCATTCAATGGCCAAATGACTAAGGCAAGAAACAAATGAGTACGCCCTCCACCCCCCCCACCTCTCCTGTTTCTGGAGTGGCCACACCAGAAAACAAAGAAACTAATTGGTCGCTGTCATCCATAAGCAAGAAAGTAGGCACAAGGTGCCGAATTCCGTCTTACGAGCGGTTCTTGGAAGGATGCAATTCACCCTTCATGCGACTCGCCGAGCACCTCACGGCGCTTCGCGCTTGGTGCAAGCAATGTCTGCCTGGTTGGGGAAAACCCGACGTGCTCCGTCCTCGCATAGTAGGGATGCGAGGGTTTATGGTCATACGACTACAGCCATGCACAAACTGAGTACACCTCCCCTCCTCTCCTCTTCCCCTCCTGTACCTTGCCTGGTCAATCATTCGAACCAGGTAAGAACAAACGAGCACGCCCTCCACCCCTCACCCCCCCCTTCCTCCTCTCCCCTTCCCCTCCTCCGTCTTGCCTGGTCAATCGTTCGAATCTCCGGAGAGAGCCCCCCGTGCACGCACAGCACTTCGTTATCCACCAGCGCCGCCAGGTTCAGGTGGTCGAAAACCTCCACGCAGTACTTCCACGGGTTGGCGTTCCCGTATTTACGCATGCACTCCTCGTAAAACCCGTACACCTGACGGGTGAAGGAGATTTGTCAGCTTATGTATACCCTACGTACGAGATGAGTAAGCGTATATATACCCTAGTTAGGAATTGAGTCGGGGGTGGCGCAGTTTTTAGCCTAGAGCCAGGTCAAGGTGGTCGTAAAACCTCCACACGGTACTTCCACGAGTTAGCGATCCCGTATCAATACATGCATTCTTCGTACAAACCCGTACACCCGCCGGGAGAAGGGCACGGGTCAGGGATGGCGCGGTTATTAGATACTTCAGGGGGATGCGTGAGGTGTGACGCGGTCACAAGCAATTTCAGTGAGGGGTGGCAAGGTATATAACCTATTTGAGAGAGGGTATAACCTAAGAGTCCGCACGACTAAGTCACCAACTAGTTGCTAGTCAGACTAATAAGTACCAGGTGGTCGTTTATTCCGGAGGTGCCGACTACCCGCCTTATTGGGTTTCCATACTTGTAGGAAGGATTGTTTAATGCGGAGTGCGTTTTTTCTTTTTTTGGTGGAAACCAGGGGAGGCTGATTTGGCTCGCTTCGCTCTCCCGACGTAAGTCGGCAAGTCCGCTGACCATCAGCTGGTTTCGCGAGTCAACTTGCCGACTGAAGTCAGTTCGTTGGCTAATGGCACCTACCGATAAGTTTCAAGTCGTGAAAACTTGGCCGACTCAGAGCTCTACTATTCAGGAAATGAGTAAGGGGTCGAGCCGTAATAACCTACACGGTAGTCCAGAGAGGGATGGCGCAGGAATAACCTATTTGAGGTCCAGAATTGAGGACAACTATCGCTAGGAAGTCGCGCAGCAGAAAAGTTAAAATTGCTCTCGCCAACTTGTGTGAGTTGGTGGATGGTGGGCGGCGCTTGTTGTCTCACTTGCTACGATTATCAAGTCCGTCGGCACGCAAGACTAGCTCCAGCAACTAAGTATCATGTGAACAACATGCACATACGCAGCTTGCAAAGATGAGAACCGATCACGAATTCGTCGAACTCACAGCTGACGCTGTAAGAACAATTCTATCAAGTACAGTGACGTACCCAGTTTAAGACCACCCCGTGACAAGTCAACTTAGGTGGTCTTATTTACACTATAAATATCAATATGGTCTTATCATTTACTACTGCAAAAATTATCCAATACTATTTTCAGGTAGTTTCTTCTTCGTGACATGCCCATTCGCTGGTCTTATCACGACGGTGGTCTTAAACCGGATGGCCCTAAAATGGTACGCCACTGTACCAGAATGCATACAGGTTCGCGAACAACACGTTACCCAAAGAGAACGCCTCCTTTCGTTGGGCTGCCAAGAAATTAAAAGCGACCCTATGCACCTCATGTAGACATGTAGGCATGTACTACCACAGAGGCGACGCTGTTAGCCCGAAACGTCTCTGACTACGGACACGGGGTTCTTCAACAAAAAGCAACCAATGACAGCACGAACTATCGCCGGAACACGAGTTGGGATGTAAATCTGTTTCGGTTGGTCTTTCGGTTGGTCAGGGGGTTGTTGATCGAGTTGCGAACGCATTTGAGCTAAATCGACACACGGCGTGCATGAAAATACGTGGAAGTGTGGTGAGCGTGAGCTATATTTTAAAAACATCCGCCGGAGGATTGAAAAAAAAAAAAACGTTGCCTACATTTGAGTACTTCTTAAACTCATTTTTTTGGGTGCAGGGTATAGAGCTCTTCAACTAGAAGGAGGCACTGAACAACAAGTAGGCCCCACCCCCCATCGATAACCGCAGCATGGCTCATCACCACTGAGAGAAGTGCTGTCTAATGAACCGTCGACTAAGGTGACACAGTTACGGTGCCTACCGCGAAAAGGGTCTTACACCGGAAACGCGGACATACCGACCGCCTGTTTAGATGGCAGGACCCAAGATGAAGCGGCCATACCCCTACAGATAACTTTTGATATCGTCAGACGTCTGGTAATACTTCGGGCCCTTGATGAAGCGGCCATACTCCTGCAGATAACTTTGGTATTGCCACACGTCTGGTAATACTGCGGGCCCTTGGGAATCAGACATAGCGACAATGTCATTGCTGAGAAGCGCGTTCTTGTGCACCGTCTGATAATAGTGCAAGCTGGCAGCAGCAGCAGCAGAAGCATCGGTAGGAGTGGTATCATTCCGCGGGGGGATTGCACAATTCCAACCATTGCATTACTCGTCCAGGCCGGAGAAGACACTGGACACAGCTTCTATCACGCCAGCGCGAGCATTGCTACAACAGAATTGTGGAGTAATTTCTTCTCCACGAACGAGTACAGAGCAAAACTAAACTGTCTCCAGTATTGATCAGACCTGTATACCGTGCACATACTGACAATTCCTCGCCTAACGCTGTCTCGAGTCATCATTACATCTACGACACGCGCACACAATATAATTTCCTCGCCTGTGTGATTTGTCTTGATTCGTGATTCCCCCTGAGAAGCGTGACGCAATCCGGATATCTGGCTTTGAACGCCATGAGCAACTGAAATGTTTCCACGCTGTTGTGCCCTCGATCTACGTAGTCCCCCTGTACAGTCGCAACAACAGCAACAGCAATGGCAGTAACACAACAGCCAACAGCGACAAAAAAAGCGAAAGCAACACAAGCAAGAAACAACAATAATTAAAAGAAACACACACACAAACGACAGCGACAACGTTTCGAAACTGCGCGCGCATGCTTGAAACACCATCCCATGCTTTACACCACGCCAATATCTCACAGAAAAAAAACATACAGCAGCCGATCTCCGCGAAAGTCACACGTCTACAAGGAGCCGCGACAAGCACTATCAAATATTCTATCCAACACATCCCCGCCTTCCATCACCGAAAAAACACAGCTCTCCTCGGGAAACCCCTACCTCTAACTAACACCCACCCCCGGGTCCTCCCTCCCCAACTTCCCCCTCCCCGCCTCCCTCACCCCGCGCTCTCTCCCCGACATCCTCGTTTCCCCACAGCGCCTCGAAACCCACCGCCATCAGTTCCTTCCGTCATACTCCCCCCATCTCTCCCCAAAAAAATATAGCTAGTATCGGGTACCCCTCCCCCTTTTCCTCATTACTCCCTCCGCCTCCTCCTTCCCTTCCTCCATTCCCCTCTACCCCCTCTCCTTTTCCCCCTCCGCTCTTCTCTACCACCTCCCCTCGCCGTCCCCCCCCACCCACCGAACGCCCCCGCCCCCCCGTCCCCCTAACAGGGAGCCTCAGCACACACCACCACCCATTCCGTCCGACACAATCTGGCAATCTCACCATGAAAACATGGTTTGTCTCGGGTACGACCCCAGCCCACCCTCTCCCAGCTTCCTCCCTCTCCCCGCCTCCTCCCTCTCCCCGCGTCCCCCCTCGCCCCCCCTTTCCCCCGCCCCTCCCCGCAGTAAACAGGTCTCAACAGACGACATGATCACCCATTCCATCCGACACTCTTTCATCATTACAAAGGAGCTGGCCTCGGGAACTCCTCCCACCCTCCCCCGCCGCCTCTCTCCCCAAATGTCCCCTCCCGCCCTCTTCCTCGCCCCTCCTCTATCCCCCATCCTCGCGCCCCACCCTCGCCTATCAAAAAGATCCTCGATGCACACAATCCCCCATTCCATGCGACACACTCTCGCCATAAAACATAGTTGCTCTCAAGAATCCCGCCCCTCCCCCCTGCACCCGCCCCCGCCCCGCTCCTCCCGCCCCCCCCCCCGCCGTCTCTATCCCCAGCTCCGCGTCCTCCCCCACCCACCACCCCCTCTCCCTTGTACCCAAAATATCAAGACGCACCATAACCTATTCCACTTTCTCACCATGAAAATATAGCTCGTGTCCGGAACTTGCCCCCCCTTGGCAAGCAACTCCAACAGGTCGTAGAACTGCCCGTGAATGTCCCCGCAGATAGTTACCGGCGATCGCACCAGCTGAACGTTATTCTCCTCCACCAATATATCCTTAACCTTCTCACAAGTATTGATAGATTAATAGTATACATTCGTTCCAGCGGTAGTATTCCAGCCATTTTTATAGGGTTCCAACGGTGACAGATTTTATAGCAGTTCAACGGTGAAAGAGATGAAAGAAAAGCGGCGGGGAGAGGAGGTGTGTGGGGACGTCGGAGGAGGAGGGAGGGGGGGGTGGGGGGGGGGGGCAGGAGGAGGGGAAGGCGCGGGGGGGGGGGGTGACGGGAGAAGGGGAACGGGGGAGGGAGCGGTGCAAGAGGATGGGAAGGGGGGGGAGTGGGGTAAATGTGGATTAGGTTGGAAGAAAAAAGAACGAGATCCATGGACACGTTGTGTGGAAGTTTCGTCGCTGAGGTCGTGGCGGTACCTTTTGTCCACGATCACTAACAACATCAACAATAACAACAGTAACAATAACAGCGACAACCGACGAAAGCACACAGACTCGAGGGGTGTAGCTAGAGTATGACGCGGATGAACGGCGGTGGAGTGTGCCAGCGGGCAACAGTGCACTCTCGCCCGCCTACGAGTCTCGTGGAGAATGCATCGTTCCGGAATGGATACGCGTACTCGTACTCGTACCGCCATGATACTGGTAGACCGTGACAACATGACAGGTCGTTTATCATTTTAATTCCACCACATTGCGATAGCGGCAGCAGTAGCAGCAAACGAAGAGAAAATACTCGTACGAAGCCGGCCCCACAAGTGAAAAAGCAAAAAAAATGGATAGCGGTTGCCGGTGCTGGTGCTGGTCCTGCTTGTTGTGTTGCAGAAGCTGATACTGCCGCTTGATGAAGCCAGCTGTGCCTCTGCTTGCTGTGGTGGGATAGCAGCGGCAGCACTGCGGTTAACTCTGCCGCCGCCGCCTTTGTTTGGCTGCCGTCGCTACTCGTACGCTTTTTGTTGTTATCTTTCGATACTTCCTCCACTTTTTTCATTTTGCCTTGCTGCCGTCCATCCCAACGTCCCCCCTCACTATTGCAGGGGTCGCCTACATACAGGGTATTCGTTTACTTCCAATCCAAACACACCAAAAATGATGATGGGAAGGGAGCTCACTTTTTTTTCCGAATAACGTATTTCGCATACACTCTATCATGGTAGTATAGACGTGGCATGCCGATTTGATCGCTCTTTTCAAGCCTCGAATGCTGTCGTCTCCCATGCTCTCAAATCGGGATAGTGTAGGTGATAGTATACAAAAACTGTAGTATCAGCATCCCGTTCTCGTGTGCCCATGTGGCACACCTGTGTATCAACAGCCCACACAACTAAATACTACCAGATAAAAAGCAATACATACTCCTATTTAGGTAGCCAGCAGTGCTGCAGCTAGCTCCTGAACAGCATGCAGTCCCACATAGCTGTAGCGTTTGGAACTTCTGCTGGCTGATGGCTGCTGCACGTACGTGGGCTCCTATCACAGCACACATCCATTGATGACGAGACTACTCGTAACCCTTCTTACAGTAGTAATTCTCCTACTTCGATGTTGGCTCAATGTGCAAGGTAATGTACAACGTATAATATCGTCCCGTCCCCAAGCCGAGAGCTACGAGTACTGCTGCTGCTGCTGTAGCGCTACGTACGTACCTCGTAGACGACAGACGTTTTATGTTATTAGCTACCAGATATTATACCCTGGTACCTGATATGGCGAACGACGACAGCTAGCGCGCAGGCGGCTGCCGTCGACATTTTCACATTGCAATAAGATATTTGTTGGTACACAGCAGTGACATTATCCGTCTGGACCGATCCCCCGTATCGACACTAAAATTGTTAACTTTCGACCCGGAACAAGAAGAGAGCAAACACTGCACCAAAAAAGCCGACACACCTGCGAAAATATCTGCGTTTTCGATCAACGCGCTGAATAAGAAATGCACTGAGGATGCCCTGAGAAAAACACTGGCTTGACGTACCGGGTACAGCACAAAGTAGTACAGGAAACCTACGAAGTGCTACGTAAAAAATCGGAAATCTACCATGCTACTGCTGTAGTGCGAATTCGATTTCTTATTTTAAGAATGGTTGCGTATTGGTATGCGTCCGTTACACAGTACGATACGGCGCGTGTGACACGACAGCTGGTAATAAGAAACGGGAATCGGCCTGGATATCTCCTTTTCTCAGTACTAACTGCAAGATAACGGTTTCTGGAATATATTATATCCAGCGTATTTTCTTTCCCTTGAACAGGGATTTTGCAATCCAAAAAGCCTGCTGTTCTCTCTCAACCCCGCTAGAGCCCCAAAGTCCCTCCCTCTACTAAGTTCGAGTAAATTTGTTAAAAAAAAAAAAGGGTTCCAGCAGTGAAGGCGTTAATGGTACAGCAGTACAGGACACATTACAGCAATAAGAAACAGAAACACTGATCCAGACCGGGTTTCTTGTTCGGGAGTGGGTGCGTTCCACACTGACATCAGTACAGCGGCTCCCGGATGTCATATATTCTTGTAAATATCAGCCTGCTTTTTCTTAATGTAATCCTCTGTTTCTTATCGAGTGTTCTCACTACAGCTGTGCTCGATTTCTTAGAAGCAGGACAACAAGAAAATCACGCAGGAAATGTTACGGGAACGTGAGGAATTCGAGAGCCTCCATACCGAAAGGGAGTGTAGAACACACCCCCTCTCCGAAATAAGAAGCCCAGTTTGGGTGAGTGTTTCTGTTTCTTGCTACAAGGTGTCCTGCACTGCTGTATTGTTAATAGAGAAAGACAGGCCCGACTGCGAAATCCCGACGCCGTTGTAGGAAAAATACGATGGATTAAGAAACAGGGTAACGTAATAACGGCAAAAACGGCAGGCTGATACAGGGATATAAGAAATCCGGGAACCGTTATACTGACTTCAGTGGAGAACGCGCCCTTTTCCAAATAAGAAACCCAGACTTCTGTTTCTTATTACGAAGGCGGCCGGTACTCGGTAGTCTACTGGTGCTGTGCTGCTGTTCTTGTAAAGAGGGCGGTCGAAGGATTCAGTGTAGAAACAGACCAGTAAGGTGACGGCTGTACTCGAAAATATAATTCCACCCTGTTCCACCCTTCATCAAAGCCACTTCGGAACGAACACAGCGGTAGACTATCAATAATGCAACACGCAAGGCACATGGCACGAAAGAACGACACCAGTAGGTTAGCTTCACTTACAAAGTAGTATCGACTACTCAATTGATCGAACTCACATATGACGTATTTGAAATACATAACAAAAACGAAGTGCAAAATAACGCCACACGCAAAAGAGCTGGAAGTATTCTCTTGTTCTCACCATCAGACACAGCTTCTTCAGATCGCGCTCCGCCAGGCAGTCTCCCTCCTGGAGCGTCTGTATCCATTTATCCAGCATGGCCCCTCTATTTCTCACCGAAGGTCTCTATTTTGCCACGAGCGAAGCGTGTAAGCTAGGCTACGACGGAGCACAACCCCACCCCGCCCCTCCCTCGCCCCTCCCTGAAACTCTCGTGCGTTTCCACAGGAAACTTGTCGAAACTTTGTTCACCCTTGCAGCGCGACGCCAGCTTTGCTTCGCGTTGCCTCGCCCTCTGTGCCCCCTATCGGAAGAACACTAACACACTCCTACTGAAGCCAGCCTCTCTGGGTTGTTTTCTGCGCTTGAGGTAGCCTGCGGCCGCACGGAGCAGTATGTTCTTCTCGCATCAACACACTTTCAGAGTTGAACACAAAGGTTTTCACGTGGAAATGGGTGGCGTTCTTTACCAAGGGGCGTTACGAGTGTTGTTCACCCCAAGATCGCTCTTGGCCTAGACCTACCCTCCGGAACAGCAGACACCGCGCCTCGTGCGTGTGATGCTGATACCAGCCGACGCGCCGCCATTATTGGAGTAAAGACGTTAACCCCCGGTATGCGATAGCAGCTATCGGCACGTCACGCTTGAATGACGAGTACGAGAGCAAAGTAGCCAGGCCAACAAATGCACCAACGTCGGAGCATCAGGTACACCGTACTTGGCAGCGTAAGCATGCCCGGAATGCGGAGCATGCTTCGGAGCTGCCGAAGCCTTTCATCATAAGTGAAGCACCTAAAGTGAGCAGCCCCAACAAGCAGTCCGTACAGTAGTTGTCATACTGAAATAATGCCCGCCTCGGTGACGCAGCCGTGACATGACGACGGATGGTGCTCGCTCTCATCGCCGAGAGATACGACGCACACCCAAGTTGCGCCGATCCAACCAAAATACGCCCGGCGCTAAAACAAGTACAGGATTCTGCTAGAGAGGAGATCCAACCGCACACTGCGCCGCAGCGAGTGTTCTTCTGCTGAAGCAAGACGTGGGCGTCAACTTTGCTTTGTCTCCTTCTTTTTACGACTGACACACGACTGCTACGCAGAAAACGTCGCCACACCCGGATTTCGTTGTGGGCTCCCATCGCGAGACAGATGCGAAAATCACCACTAAAAGTAGATGAATCACCTTCGGTGGCAATATACTGCTGCACGGTAACTGTGGAGAATGTATGCCAGTTAGGGCAGTACTCATGGAGATATAGAACATGATCGGGGAATGCTGCACATTATTATTTTATGTTTTCGTGGGCTTTCATGACTGTCCCCGTGGCGTGTCGTAGCATTGTGACGGGCGTTCATGGGGCTGGCATGCACTACCATCGAAACCCATGGCCATTCCTGAAAAGTGCCATGGGACACTACCTCAAGGGCAACCCCTGAAAAATGACATGGCGATGCCATCAGAGACTATGAGGCAGAGACTATTACACCTCATAGGTTTTTAATAGAACTTCATGGGCGTGCATGGTATAGCCATGGGCTTTCAACCGTGAGTGCCATGGCGCGACATGAAAATGTCCCGTGGCGTTGGCAGTGCCATGGGAAGTCCCATGACATTGTCCAGGTACTGCCCTTGCCGTGCTGTGGCACTCCACCATGTGCACCCTTGACCTTTACCATACCACCATAACCCCTCATAAGGGACGCCCATAAAAGTTCACGGCGGTGCCATCGACGGGTATAACAGTCCCATAACAGTCCATGGAGGCCCGCGACAGCCCATGGCAGTGCCATGATCACCCACCAAAACCCTGTAACGACCCCATGCGAGTGTCACCAAGACACATAACAGTGCGTTGGAGCGCAATGAAAGCCCATCGCTATCCTCGGCAGTGCCGTGATGACGTCGTCGCAGTCCTTTGCTGCTTGGCGGTGTCATGGTGCTGGCAGAGTGGCCAATACCATGGCAATGCATGGTAGCTCATGGAGAATATCAGTAGCAGTACAGCAACGGCAACCTATGGCAGACCGGCCATGTGGCATGCCATGGCGGCGGCATAGCGCTTGCCGTGGCATGGCTGGTGTTATTGACATGACATTGCCACATTGCCATAGAGGATGGGTATGGTCCTTCATGCTGGTGTCGTTGCATGCGTTGCCACGGAAACGCCAAATAATGTGCTTCGTTGGGGGAGGGAGATCGTCGGTACCCCCACAAGGTGGGTTAGCGTCTGGAGGTGAAGTACAACAGAAAACGACAATATCGAGTTTCGGAAAAAGAAAAAGTGAAAAAATGAAATACTCAGAGGTACAGTTGCTCAGGGTTCGTCGCCGTTTAGCCGCACAAAATACTTTGGCGGCTGAAACAACACCTGAGAAAAATCGGTTATGGTCAGGGAACAGAGCACATACGACATTAGGCTGCCTGTGCCACTACAAAAACGAACGCTGACTCGCCGCCAATGCGTAGAATGGCAGGGCCCGCCATTTCCTCGAATCAGGAGTGATTTTGTGACGTTGTGGGGACGAAGCAGTGTTCGACAATCAATCTCAGCAGGCAGGGGTTTTTCAGTACTCGCAGGGGAGAAACAAGTGTGACAAGCAGCATCTCAAGCTGGGTCATGGCGCGGAAGGTTGCTGGATCGGACGCCCACTCGCTGCCACCAAAGCGTAGAGTAGCAGGGCATGTCGACTCCTCCAACCAGCCGTTGCTCGGTGGTACTGCTGTGGCGGCGAAAGCAGCACAACAGGTTCAATCTAGAGGCAGGCAGAATGAGAAGAGGGAGGTGGATGTTGTTGTGTTCCCAACATGCAACGCTCACGCAAGTGGCTATGTATAGCAACGCAACCTCGAGTTGGGTGACGGCAAGGAGGACGGCGACGACATCTGGCCGTTGCGGTATCGGGTTAGAGAGGCGGAGGGAGATGGTCGCGGTGCAAGGTGGTGGAGCACCGTGTGTGGTAGATCGAGTGGGAGCTTCAAGCTCGTTGCATATCCAAGCGCAGGTCTTACATTTCGAGCTCGCTGCTGTAGAGCACGCGGAGAGCCCCCTGAGCATTATTTTTTTTTTCATGTTTTCAAATTGAAAATCCTGGAAGCACGCCCCGACCATGAGCAACCGCCCCTGACCATTTTCAGTTTGTGACGCGTGCTACGATAGGGGTGCATCCCTTTTATTCTTAGGTTTCCTCAATTTGGGAGCTTAAGATCCCTCCCAAAGCTGACTTGGAGAAAACTAAAACTGCTACCCGGATGGAAAATGCCATGGCCTCTAGGTACACAACGAGAGAATGCAAAACAAAAATGGCATTTTTCTGACGATTTTGGGTTAAGGAGCTCCGTCATTTAGAAGCCATTTCAGACAAAAAGCGCTACCTCTATCGTAGCACGCGTCTTTTTTCTCCTTTTTTCCCCGAACTCTCCAATGAACATCCGCGCTGGGCGTAAATAGTCATGTATGTAAGAGGTCCGGGTAGAACATAGTCGGAGCAGAGCTACGGTAGGCGCGGGGTAATTTCATTTTCAAACCTGCCGGAGCTTTCGCCCACTGGCGCGGTCTCAATCCAAGACGCGAGCGTTGCAAATAGTTCCATGGCGGTGCATATCGCAAACCAAAAATACGCACAAATCGACTTGCCGAAAGAAATAGGGTAGGCATTAGCGCGACAGTCCCCGAGGCGCTGGAATTAGATACCCTAACAGTGCTCCCCCTACACTTGAGCTTTTGTCCTCGCGACTAGCAGATGGCCCTCTGCCGTAGTTTTGGAAAAAAGAGGGGGTATCGGCAAATGGTTGGAATCTTCCCGTCCATCCTTTTTTTATGACGGCTTAGCAGTGAAGAAATTGGTGGTGTGATTGTGTCTTCACCGTTGATGTTGACTTATCGACGGCTGGTCACTGCAAATGACGTAGGCGTAGGGTGCTCAACAGCGCGGAATTTCGGCGACTCCTAACCGTAAGTGGCAAGAAGGCGTTTCTTTGTCGTGTGCAATATGACATGGCGCTACGGACAGTCAGATGTGTAAGGGACTATCGTGCTCTAGCTGGTGGCAACGTCATACTTGGTCAGCACGTTGCTAAGGGATGTGCGAAAAAAACGGGCCAAGCTGGGTGAAGCGACAAAATGTGCACCCCGTCGGTTGAGGGCCAAGTCTGCAGCTGCATTGGCTGAACCACTGTGCACGATTGAGTGAGGGGGACGGACGCATCCCGCCCCGGGATGTCCCATTCCGGGATGTCAAGTTTTCATGTCGGTAGGTCGCGGTAATCTGTCGACGCCACCGCGGTAGATTGGCGTTGAAAGATGTCGGGGCTTGGTCAAGATCTCGCCAACACAGGGCGGTTTGTAGGGAGAGCTCAAACGTTTATATGAAAACAGATATTTAGAGAGTTGTTATTCAACAGAAAGGCCATGCAATACGCCCCCCCCCCCCCGGCAAATTGTGTGGGCTGTGTTGGCAAACACGCTAGAGGTGCCCCTCCCAACGCAGCTTCAGCTGCTGAAGTAGCGTACGCTGATACACATAATTTCTGTCTGTCCTAACGCCAAACAGGTCGATCGGGAGAATAGTGGCGGTCACACTAGGTGTCTCCCATTGTCGTTGCAGGTAGACGGGGTACGCATGGTATGCGCTGCGAGCACTGTCCTGCCCGGGCGGTACAGCCATGCCACGGTAGACAGTGTGCATTATATCCTTAGGGTCGGGTCACGAGGAGCTTTGTATCCTGCCCAAACTTCTAGTTAAAAGGGAAACGTGCGATCAACCCAATTGAAAATCACATGGGAAAGGCTTCTTGCAAACAAGGTGGCAAACCCCATTGAGAATGCAAATATTATCGGGTATTCTTGAGTTCAGGAGCCCCGTCAATCAGACGTAGTTAGGCGCGTTGATTTCCTTCATGCCGTAGCATGGTTCGGTACATGAAACGAAGAGAACAGCGTGTTGTGGTATGTCAACTGACGTGTTTGCGCCTCTGGCACTGGAACCAGCAGCGAACCCACTACCTCATGTACAAGCTTCTACTGCCCTCAACAACACTCGTCGTCTTTGCCGCTGTCGTCGTCGTCGTCGTTGTTGTTGTGTTTGTTCTTGTTTTTGTTTTTGTTTTTGTTTTTGTTGTTGTTGTTGTTGTTGTTGTTGTTGTTGTTGTTGTTGTTGTTGTTGTTTTGTTTTGTTTTTTGTTGTTGTTGTTGTTGCTGGTGTTGTTGTTGCTGTTGTTGTTATTTTTGTTATTGTTATTGCTGTTGTTGTTGCTGCCGTTAATGTAGTTGGGATTTTTCAACTGGGCAACAACATCCTACCTTGTACGCAACCACAAACGGGGAGCGACCAGAAACCGTGGCCATGGCCAGCAGGCACGGCAAGATCTCATACTTGAGAATTTGACAGCCAGATAATATATTCTACTATAATCCGTGGCCATGGGCAGAAGGCATGGCAGGAGCTGCGCTCTAATTATGTATGACGCTCCTAAAATGAGACCCTTCCGTAAAGGTATGAAGAATCAGTGGCCAAAGCCATGCACCCAGACAAGATCCAGGCGAATCATTCCTCCGAGTCTCCCTTCTTCGTGACCAACTAGAGACTATGGGATAATCCATAACGGACGGAGAAGTTAAAGATCATGCCCACAGGCCTGAGGGAAGCGTATTCTTATGTAATACGACACTGAAAGCCGTCATGCAATATTGAAGATGCCTAGACAAATACGCGGCACCTGTATCTCGGAAACCTGTCTCGAAAACAGGCAAAATAAAGCAGGATATCTGGCCGCGGTGTAAGAATGGCAGCGTAGTCGACTCCCGACTCCACACGGTATATCCGGCACGGGCTGCGGAAACTCATAAACTTGCACAACCAGGAATTGCTTCGTAGGAAGGACGGTAACACCATGGAGTACAGCGGTACTATCTCGTGCTGTGAAAACTGCGCCTTACGAATATCGAGCTGGAGGCACATCAGAGGAACACAGCGCACAAGGCAGGAGGGGCCATGGAGCTAGAAAAAAACTACCTTATTCTCTTATGCATGCGACTGGACAAGGAGTTACTGTGGTCCTTCAAGCCGAGGGCTGACAAGGCAATACCGCCTGAGATCTCCAGAGCACTTGATCGGCGGAGCTCTCATTGTCTAGTATCGTGGGAGCATCCTGGGATCTTCGACGTATTCTCACCTCGGATTGCCAGAGCTTATCGCCTGCAATCGCCAGATAGTCCTGTATTCGCTTACACATCATCACTGGGATCACCGGAGTATTTCCCTCTGCAGTCCCCGGAACACCATCCCCTGGGTTCACTGTGCAGTAGGGCATCATCACCTGGGGGTGCTGCAGTATGATCGCCTCGGGTCGCTGAAACATCGTCACCTGGGATTGCCGGGGGATCATCAACTGGGATCGGGGGAATATCATCCACTCGGATTGTTGGGGTCATCACTACGCCGGACCATTCCCGTCTGAGATCGTCGAGGCATCATCGCCGGGAGATCGTTGGAGTATCCTCTCCTCCTGGAAGCGTTGGACCATCGCCCCATGAGATCGCGAGAGCATCGTGGCCTACGCTCAGCGAATCGAAGTAGTCTTCTAAGCTGCGCTTAAACGCCCGTAAGTTGTCAAGTATGTCTGCGATGGAACAATCGTACCGTTCGAAATATGACGAGAAACATGTTGCTTCGTTCCTGGCTTTTACCTACCACATCGACAGCTCTGAAGGCACATAATGCTCGGTGCAGCAACATACTTCGAAGTATACTATAACCCCCGCCCAGCACCAGCGTGACGAAGAGTGTCGAGAAATCTTGAGCGCCGGCGATGGGAGCGATGACACCTTCATTGTTGTCAACCTGTCCGTCGATTACATCCTTTCGGCAGAAGAGTGCTTGGAGTAGTCAAGCGGCCGAAGAAGCCTGGTACGGACCGTTTCGCCATGAGAAACGTAGACCAAGTTTCTGGGACACTTATTGTATTCATGGCCTGGCTGTACACGTAAACTATAAAGAGAATAGGCTGGCCAACACATGACGGGGGTGCGTCCAAAATATCTTGACCTGGAGAGGCTCTCGTACGCAATGAAGTTTGGTAGACTATCCAAAGAACGCGCATAAGGAAAATAACACGCCGAGTTATAGGCGTGAGTTGTCCGGGCAACATACGGCGGAGGAGGGACTTTGATGCTCAGGGTGGTCGTGAAGTCGGTACTTCACCTTGGTTGCGAAGCCGGTCATTTGCTGTTTTTACATGACATCCTCAGTACGGCCCGGGCTGTCTAGTCGTGGTAGTCTCTATCGACCGTCACGACTCTGCTGATAGTCACCTGCACACGGTCTGGAGGCAGCGATCTTCAGACGATCTGGGAACATCATCATTAGACGACCTATTAATAGTAGACGGTCACCCCCAAACGAATGGAAAGGCAAACGGTGTGCACCGGTGTACGTTGCGCGAGGTGTAAATCTCAGTGATGAGTTGGAGCGTGGAGATCACCTTATTTTAGTGTTTAGGGGTCACCCTCAAATCACAACAGTTCGTGCAACAAGGTTTAATGCGCGAATGCCATTCGGAATATTTAAGGCATCAATATCGATTGCTATGGTTGCATCAATGCCAATTGCTATGGTTGCATCAATACGGTGTTTCATATTGCTACAACGGTGTGGTGATTCTCAGATAGAGGCTAGGGCCAAAAAGGTATACGCTCGCCGTTCTTTACTAAATCGCGTGCTCAGTCTGACGACCTGGTATTCTCGGCATTGACACAGGTGTTGGTGAGTTAGGTATATTTGGCAGAGACACCAACCAAGATTCCCGTGTTGTTGAGTACCGAATCGACCATTTTCATTCAAGGCGTGTACGCGGTTGTGTGAGGTAGCATTTTCGGCGAAAGCACGGGCCAAGGCGCCCGCATCGTCCGCTGCCGAGGAGTTGGGCAAGAACACGTGCTCAGTTTTGGCGAGCTGGCATTTTCGGTAAAAATTGCACGAACCAATTTATGCTGATCAAGCGTGGTATCATGGGTGGTTAATCTTCGGAAGAAGTAAATACCGAGACACCAAGGTGCCCGCGTCGACGTGGACCAACTGTATGTGCAAGGGCGCCTGCTCTGTTTGTTGGGGATGATAGGGAGTTGTTTTCAGTGACGCAGGACCACTCGCGTGGATGGCTACCTCTTCTTGTGTTGCGACAACAAACTACAGCTACTGTATCGTACCTGGTAGGCCCGTTTTCTCTTTTCGTAAGTTCGGTGTACGTAGTGGGAATAGGGAAGTACGCGCCACGCCCCCCGCGTTCCAAGCCCAATAAAATATGGAGACCCGCATGTGTTCCGTCGTTGTGTGAGCTGTATTTTCGTCGGATGCTCGGGCCAAGGTGCCTACGCCGTTCCAAGGTGCCTATTATATAGGAGAGGGTACACGGATGGTCGTATGAGTAGAGAAAAGACGGGTGCCACGATTGAAGGTAGCATCGTCTGGCCAAAACATTCAAGACCTCAACTAAAGACTACATTGCCCTATGCCATTGGTAGACCATTTGAGGTTTTACCAATATGCGTTATTGTCGAGCTAATAATAGGCGATGGGGTGGTTCACCGGGCTTCACTTTTATTTCTCTGACAGCCAGCAGGGTTTGGTGAAACGTAAGACTCGTCAAAATATGAAAAACTCACAACAAGTAAGCGCAACCCCTAACGTAGCATGCATTCAAGTTGTTTTTGTAACATGCCTTCCGTTGTGATGGAACTCCCCAAACCGAATACAGCTCGAGTGGGCGGCGTTTGCAGTGACGGGGAATACATGCAGCCAATATAGAAATAATGCAGTATGTGCTGCACTCCCTGCGGATAGGGTGTCAGAAATCTATCGGGTCGAGGATTTGAACGAGAAGACGGAGGGGAGTACCAAAAATGCGTTTACGTTTGATACGGGGCAGAAGTACCGAGGTTGTTGGAGAGAATGCCTGACGGACATGAGATCTGCGAGAGAACGAGGGTGCGGCAGTATAGTATTGTAACGCTCATTTCACTGCCGAAGTTACGCGACGCCCGCGGCCGGCTCAGTGCCTTCTCCGAAGACGACGTAGCTTGTTGTGGCAGTCTGACAGACAATTCCATACCGGCGCATACCGCGAAGCCGAAAATCATACAACAGGTTGCCACTCGCGCGTGTGTAGCTCTTAGCCGATGGAAAACGATGTCCTCAAATAGACCCCCAGCTAAGGTAGTCTTGGTCGAGAGGCAACCAGGGCCAGGACAGTATGGGGCATGCTTAGAGCCCATGATATAGGTCCGAACACGATAATGTTGACGTAAGGAGTAAAAAAGGTATATAAGTTCGTACTTCGTATTGCCGAGGGAAGGGGGGGCATACATCCGTACACCAAGGCACCGACCGTAGTGAGTGGGAGGCCGTAGAGGTGACCTCTGCAACAGGAAGCCTAGGCAAATGCCGTGAGGAGGGAACTACCGCCCGTGATATAGGTCCGAAAACTACCATGTTGATATCAAGAAACCCAGAAAGCATTGCGGAGGGACTGGAGGAGAGGGGGGGGCGGGGGCAGGGGGGCCATACATACGTACATCAAGCCCGTCGCCCGTGGGCCATACAAACTACGTGAATCAAGTCATCGCCCGTGCGTAGCGAATGAGGGTTCGGCAAATATCTTTTTGGGCCTGATGGAGGAGGAGTTGTGTAGTTGGCTGGTGCGTGTACGTACGAGCTGGAAAAGGGCTGCGTCGCAGTCGTCTCTTGGGCTTGCCCCGTCCCCCCTCTTCGAGCGAGGGGTGACAACACATATGTAGACGAAAACGGCCGCAAATACTCCGCTAAATGTATGGCGCCGGTGAACGTGTTTTTGTCACTGTCTCGACTGTCTTACTAACTACCGTGGCAATTTTTTCGTTCAACGTTTTTGTAGGGCCCAAGTAAATTTGAACGCAGCATGCTCTTCTTGTATCAAATTTGAAAACCCCTCCGAAAAAGTTTGCACTGCTAAAAGAAAGGAAAAATACACGTATTTGTAGTACAGTAAGGAACGGGAACGCTGATCCAGGCTGAATGTACACACCACTCCCAATGGGCCCTATCACAAGATAGAAAGACCCCGACAAGAAATTAAGCCTAAAAATCACAGGGACACAATTGGACAGTTAAGTGTGTTCAGTCTAGACTATACTGACAAGAAATTAGTAGTGTAGGGCACACCCTGCTTCAAATACGAAACCGGATCTAAAACCAATAGTCTAGACTATGCATCTCGGTTTCTTACGAGAGTGGCGGTAGTTCAGTTGAGAACGGATTGATTAGGTGCGTTCTGTCATACACTGACGGCAACACAATGACTCCCGACTTGTATGTTTCCCGCACATATTAGCCTGGCGTTCTTTCTTTGCGCTCGTTTCCTCAGTAAGCGAGGTTGGTGTCCTAAAAAAAAACGTGTTGGTGTAGTTCAGACTACTAAGAGAGAGCGAAGTGCCTGCTCCACGGTTTCAGATGCGTCTCTCAAATTTAGTAGCACCTACATACTATTAATACATACCACACTACCTGTTGTAGTACATGCCTGGAATAGTTCGACAGGCAGCTTGCTTCTGACGAGCTTCCTTCACTAGGAGAGCATTAGACTATACATGTCGTACGAGTATCAACACCAATATTGGGTGATGAGCCCAAACAGTTTGGTCGCAGTTTTTAATTCCGCGTTGTTACGACCTCGTGTGGAATGTTGTTTTGTGGAATCCGAGCGAGTTCTAATGAAAGCCTCGCAGATATTGTACTGGTGGGGTGCGTACGCCTACAGTCTTTCCGTTCGCTGTCGACTTACGAGTGTTTTCTATCTAATAAACGTCGACACAGAAGCGGCCGCGATATAATAAGCAATGCGGCCGGTAGCATGTTGTGGATCTGTCTCATGGTCTGCCTCGGAAAATATTGAAGATTGCGTCTTTCGTTTCGTATAGTTCTTTCGGCTGTTGTTTTCAACTAATAATATTAATAATATTAATAATATGTGACCACGGACTTGATTATGCGAGTTAATAATGTGAGAACAACAACAACAATTAATAGGTGTTGTCGAGATTCATTTTTATATTTGCTTCCACAGATTATTTGAAGTCCGGCATTCGACCACTGATTGGTTGACACAGAGATAATTACAGCAGTACTCCCAACCAATCGTGATGCCGAATTCCGAAAAGAACCAAAATACGCAAACAAATTCGCAAGCGGCATCATAGATCAGTATATAGTCATAGATTACTGCATACCGATACGGCGGTCCCGCAATTTCTGCGCGTTGATACTGCACAGCGTTCCTCTACGTTGTTGTTGTTTGTTGTTTTCTCACATTAACTCCTGTCAAAAATCTAGAGTCAACTACGTACACGTATAGCGCCGATTGAGTAGTGCCAGCTGCCCCATATAAAACCTCTAAAATCAGTCGAAAAGCGGGGAGTAACAATGATACCCGCAGTAGTGCCAGATGCCTCTATAAAGACGTTATATCCAGCTCACAGATACCGGCACTATCTAGTCTAGAGTGAACACTATTTTATGCTATTCATACCTCGTACGGTAACATGTCTTTCATACTGAGTTCAGACAACGATTCGATTCTTCCTCGTCGAGAAGGATTGACATATTCCATCATATTTTTTCTCACTTGTACATGTACTGATTTCTCGAATTTATAATCCGTCTTGCACAGCAGAGTGTTCGGTAGTTTTTTAAAGTCCCCCCGCTTTTTGTAGTGAGCACACGCCCCCCCCCCCCCATGGAATCATTCCACCTTCTTCCCTCGCTCTCGCGTTGCAAGTGAGAAACTCACACACTACTTTCCGCACAAGTTCAAGACAGCACTACACTACTACCAAGATGCCCCGCCACGAGGAAGAAGAGGAGCACAAGGGGGGAGGCGCTGGCAGGCACGGCAAGGGACATGCTGACGAAGAAGGCCACGGCAAGCCTGGACGCGAACACGTGAGTCACAACGGGTTGCCCCTGGTGTTCGTGATAGCAGCGAGGTGGCAGGGTACGATGCGACATACGCGGGTGATGTACTTCTAGACTGTCGATGTTGCCATGCGCCCGCTAGTGCAACCAATGGTGAGTGTGAGGGTCAGAAAGGCTTGGATGAACTAGTATCAAGTTGCCCACCGCACGAGAGAGCTTGAGGAGTACTACACAACAGTTATTAATAGTAGATGAGATCCGATGTGATGGGGGGATTTACCCTTCTGTCTGTGGTTGAAGTTGAGTCGCGTTCTATCAGTCAGTCTTTCCGATATGTGCTGATCACGCTCATGGCGCGGAAAAGCACGCTGCCACGGCGGCACCACCACTACTACTATTCATCTATGTTGTGATTGATGGGATAGATGCAATGACGCCTGCTATAACGTCAGCACAGCAGTACAGTACTGGTACAACAGTAGACGCTCAGTGTTTCTCGTGATGAAGGCATGTGTGTGGGTATTGGTTGATGGGCTCGAGGTATCTGTCCGATGGTGCTCAATTCTCTACCCCCACCCGCTCGCTCTGTCGTGCAACATGCACATTTCATGTAGCGCGTGGCATGCGGAGGCGACCTCCTTCAACCATTGGTGTTGACCAACGCATGCTCAGGTTGTTATTCTTCTTCCACTGTCCATGTATCGTACAGTCCCCGGTGTACTTCGGCTGGTGTGTATACCCACGATGATACCTGTTGTTTTCGATATGTGCCGTCTTGCTGATCTAGATAATCGACTCCGTGGGAACAGGACAGGCTCCAGTTACTCTGGAGGGGTAGGACGTTCGTACTCGTCAAAGGTGGCGGTAGATGGATCATTGCAAATTTTGGAGATTGAAACACACTTGCTCATTTTCGGTATACGAATAGGTTTTTGAGGCATTTAATTTCGTCCGTTTACTCTAACTGCACCTGAAAGATTGCTGTCACACTTGTTTGCCCACTATTATTACTATTTGTGGTTTCAGCACGAGCGCGAAGGAACCCGGGTCACGGCCAGCACAGCATGCTTGTTTTTTCGTCGTGCATACGCGCCCGGCCCGAGAGCTAACCGCATATCTCCCGCGTAGTCCCTTGTCGATCGGGTCCCTCACTGACATATTCGCAGCGCGGTTTGACCCTTCTGTCCAGCTCCTTGTGCCCGCCCGTCTACACACACTTACACCCCAAGGCGCGTTCATGCTTTGAGAAAGGAATACAACCAAAGAGACTCAAAAGTGCCGGTCTCCATACCAACCTATTTGCTGACGCCCGGGCGTATCACAGCGCTCACACAGCTGTAGTAGGAGTAGTCTCCGTAGTGGTATCCCTTACTTCGGCTCCGCACTCCCATGTGACGTGCCGCTGCTGTACCTTCAGCAACACATTATTTTCCAAGTAAGTGGTGGTACTACCTGTCAGTAGGAATACGTTCGCAGAACATACGCTTCATACGATACGCTTCTTCTTTCATCCATGTTGAGATCGTCGACTTGAGTACCAAATAAATGTCACTTTACAGACTAGACTAGAGTTTTTGAGGCTGTTTTTTTTTGTGTTTTTTTGTGTTTTTTTCTTGTCAAATCGCGAGAGGACGTCGAACCACCCTATGCACCTTGAACTTTGTGTGACCACGGACTCTAGATTTTTGACAAGAGTTAAATGTGAGAAAACAACAACAACAACAACATGCCCAACCCTCTGGCTAGGGCTCCGACCCGAGCGCGGCTCCGCCCCGCGTTTTGCAAAAACGGATATATAATGTGCGGGCCACCTCAAACATCGAAAAAAGTTTATATTTGGTACTTTTATCTGTTACCAGTATAATTGGTGGGGTGAGAACATGGCAAAGGCTACTATTTAAACTGTCGACTTCTATCAACAGCACGTATCGTAATATAACAGCCGAGTCGTCGACGCTTCCGGAGTTCTGCATTTCGTGTACTGCTGTAATACAGAAAGGAAGCTCTATTCGCCTTCATTGGGAGGGTTACCCCAGCAGTGCGCACAGCAGTTGCAGTATACTTGTGCGAGCTACCACAGCAGTGCGCACGGTTGCAGTAAATACATCGCAGACGCATACATAACCCCCCCGTCCTGACAACCCTTGTTTGTCCCCATAGTCAACTCCAACCACGCTCCCCGTATGCCATTCCGGCTCATATATCCCCCCATCCTCTACTGCTAACGTGCTGCGATCCAATCCAGCAGATAACTCCCTTAGTTCGGCGTTTAGACAGGACACCTCAGCTGTGAGGTCGAGATTCTCGTCGAAACTTAATTATCCCGCCCTCCCACCCTTTTTATTTACGTACTGTCTTGCGTCTTTTAGGGTGAGGGGCGCGAAGGTGGTCGCGGCAAGCACGGTGGGGGTGGGCACGGCAGGCACGGCGGCGGCGGCGACAGTGACGACTCCGGCGGCGACGATGACGACGACGAGGACGAGGAAGACGAGAGCGGCGAGGTGATTTCACGAGTGCTTTAACGAGTGGTTGTTGTGACGCTACAGGGCGTCTCGTTTTGTCGGGAATGTTTGGGCAACAAGGATGATGTCACATGTGCTTGCTATGAATGTTTGGTGCTTGCTATGAAATGTTTGGGCAAGGGTGATGTCACAGCAGGTGCTTGCTATGAATGTTTGGGCAAGGATGATGTCACATGTGCTTGCTACGTATGACAGTATGAGTAGGATTTTTGGCCGATAATGCAGATGTAGACTACACTGTATGTTTTCGACCTATCCATTTCCGTTAAGGGAGCTTTTGAACCGAAACACTGGTACTTTTTTCATGCTGTGGAGTATCATTCTTATACAGCCCCCAAACTCTCCCGGTACACTAAGTAATTGGTCTCCGAAAATGGGTTCCCGTAATAAAGAGATGAAAAGCTTGGTACAGCAGTGTGTCGCGTAAACGTTGGCCATGCTGCGCCCCTTCCCGTGCTGATTCTTCTCTGATCGTTCTCATGCCGACTTTTTTTTTTGTGCAGGCGAAGGAAGAGGAGGCCAAGCACCCCGGCTGGATCAAGGCCGGCAGAAAGGCCTCGAGGAAGTGGAAGAGGCAACATGGATTGGACGCCAAGACCCACATGAAGGACCTTACCCCCGAGCAGAGGGTAAGCATTTGATTAATTTATTTATTCATTTCATTCAGTCTTTATTCCATTTTCGTTTATTCATTCATTCATCTATTTATGAGTGTCGCTTTCAACAAATTAGCTCTTCTTCTCCTGTCCGAGTATGGTGTAATGCATATACCGAGATCGTTCAGAATATACTGGCACCCGTTTGTGCAGTACCTGCTTTTCAGTACTACTATTCATATGACACCTAAAAATACTTTTTAATTTCTCCCTCCCTCCATATTTTCAATGTAATTGTTCCCCGTGCACATACATCACCCCGTTCGTTGTAAAACCCTGCTAATGCTTTACGACGAGATTCGTATCACTTTCATCAACATAAAGCCACACCGACCCACTTGATCCCCGCATATGTCCTCTTTCCCACCGGTCATGCAGTGTAGCTCCTCCTATTCGCTGTTAGACCTAGAACTGTTTTTTAATCTCCACGTGCTGCTAAATATATATGTTTATATAAACAGCTGGTGCAGTCCGCTGTCAGGTTTGAAAACTTCGTCCCCGTCAAAACTGTTTTGAACGGCTGTTTGTATCACCCGGCTGCCCTGGTTCTAGCTAGCGCTAGGGGGGGGTCGCCGGTCCATTTGTCTTCCTTGACGACACACACTCTAATAACACGCGCGTCGGAGTATCACACACAGCTTGCCAACATAAGAGTAACATTTGAGTCTGACGAAATCGTCGATCAGCTGCTGAGTGTATTTATAATTTTGGTTTTGAGATGTACGAAATGTGTACATCGGCCTGGTCAATAGTATCAAACCCTTTGCACACGCCCGCCATCTATCTGACGCTCTCCCGTTCAATCTCCGCCGCATCGTGCTCTTCACCTACGTGGCGTTAACAGAAAGAAGTCAGGGTTGCCAAGAGGACGGCCAGGAGGCACTTCGTCGCTGCCAAAGAGAAGGCTTAAGCTTTCTCCCTAGGAAAATAGTGGAAGGAAAAGTCGAGAGAGAGGCACAAAAGAGTCCGAATATATGCTTGGATTACCTGAGACTCTTTTGCGAAGTGCGTAAAGGAGTGTGGGAGACGTACGAGTCGTATTTGGAAGGGGTGCCCACTGGGCACAATATAGAAGGTAGTATCTTGCGTGCTATGTTGATCTGCCTACATTGCATAGCAAAATAAGAACAAGACATGGTGAAAATTATTTGAGGCGCAACTACCCCGGGCAATAATGGCGCGAAAGGATAGCGTTAGCGTTAAACGTTGGTGATGGAAGAATTAGCCACGTAATGTTTCTGCGTCCAACCGTTACGTAAATTTTTTGCGTTCACCTGTTTGAATTTGAGCCCGAAAGTGTTTCCATGAGATGGGGAGGCCGTGTAATGTTACCTTGAAAAAAGAGGTGTCGTTGAGGGTTTTCCCTTCGTTGCCTTCAACTCGAGGTATTATTTGTTTTGGGTTGGTTATTTCGTTCCCCAGCCGCAGATGTCGATGCTGTTTTGTCAACGCTTGGTAGTGTCCAGTCTTTTTCAGCATAATATGTGTGGTTTTGTCGATCTCTGCGGTAATAGCGACAGTTCTTCCGGCTTCAAAGCTGGGGGTGCTGACCAGCAGACATACATGATAGGCAAGCGGCCAGCTGGCGGTGATGGCTGCTGTGGTCAAAGGCTAGGAAAGGGTTTGATTGGAGTTGAGCCGAACGCCGGGGAGGTTTTAAATAAACTTTTGAAAGTTAGCTGCTGAAATCGGTGTCAGGGTCGTTGAATGCCTTGCGTTGCCTTCGCCTTTTGCTCCATACGACGCGTTGAATGCCCGCAGTTTGCTTTGTTCCGAGCAGCTTCTGCAGATTTGGGGCCGCTTATTGCTTGATGGGCCCCTTTGGCTCGCGGCTTCGTCGCTGCACCGTGCGGAATACATTGTAATCTGTGGAGAACATAAATCATGACGGGATCCGTCCAAAAGATCAGTGTGTGGTAATGGCGCTGTTAGCGGTACCCGCATTGTTGCATGGGCCACGATACAACTCGAAAAATATTAATACAACTCGAAAAATGTGAAAGCATACCAAGCGTCTTGACAGTGTACACACGTAACTGACGCAACGCATTTTGTGAATTGAGTAGGCGTTTTGCCGCCGGCAAACGTGGAGACCCGGGCCTGCATCGCTGCAGTAGTACCCGTTCGGTTCGATACATGGACGGACCCAGTGCGATATCAAAGAGATAAAACGCGTGATGGCAACATTATTGATAGTGGGGGACAGGTGTAAGTCTTGTGTTACGGCTCTAGTGCTAGCACTGACCTAACAAAGCTGCGTGCGGTACGACTGACTGTGATTTACCCACATTCTCACTACCTGAGGATAGATCTCTCCCGCGAGCGGAGAGTTGCTCTGCAACGGACCAGAACCTTCCCATACATAGCAAACAGCAGTAGTATAGTAGTAATAGTGCGTTTCGCGAGGAGGAAAAACGCACAAAAGCATACTTTTGCTAATAGATAGGATAGCAACCCGTACGAGCCCTGCACGTGAAATCGGTACAGTATTCATCATACCGTAGCCTCGGTACATGCAAGCTTCCGTGTCTACTTGAAATCCGTGGATATGTCGAGGACGCAGTTACAGGTAGTATATATTATAAAAATTAAAATACACTCCAGCTGTGAGATCGAAGATTTCGTCGAAATTCATCTTTGCAAGCTGTGTGTGATACTCCGATGGCGCGCATTACGAGTTGTGTGTCCTCATTAAGGATATAGGTCGGCGACTTATTTTGTCTGTTTTTCGGCCACATTCGGATAAGTTTTCATGTATGCTCTATTTTGTCATCTCAGATACAGGCTGGTTCACGTACAAAAGACACGTTCTCTCCCCGGCGAATGCCGCTCGCAATATCCATTGAAAGTGTGAATGTTTGGTATCAGACTGACCCCCATGACCAATGGAAGAGGGTGGCATGGCCAGTTTTTGTTTTAACGGCCTCGGGCTGTCTTCTAGGAGCAAAAACTCGTTGTTACGTAACGACCAATGACGGGCCTTCATTTTCTTCAATAATGTTCAATCTCTTTGCAAGCGGAGGCGAGAAAAAAAAATGCACCGCATTTTGCACGAACCGGTTGGAGGTACGCATTTTGCACGAACCGGTTGGAGGTACTCCGAGGCATGTCTGTAGAAGTTTGTGCGAAAAAAATCGAAGATCTGACCTGTGTGTTCAACATTAAGCAGAATCTAGCCAAAAACACTGGATCCTACACTAAAGCCAAGTAATTTAAAGGAAATAACGTACAACACAAAAGTCCAAATGTCCACGCTGTTTTTGAGAGATGGACCATGAACTTTTGCACAAGAAAGTGTTCAAAATGCCCATGCCGAGGCCTGACCTCCGGGGGGGGGGGGCTCTTCTTTTTTTCGCCGTGAAATTTTGGTTTGGTGTGAAATTTTGGTCTAAGGTGGGCCACATTTTCCGAAAAAATCTTAAGTGACGAAAAATCAGACCAAAACATAAATACAAAATATAAATAAAGGGCAGGTGAGTGAGATCTTCGCAATGGCACATATAAGACGTGCAAATTTCACGGCCTGAATAAAAAAAAAGGCGTGGACATTCGTACGGGTGGGGGTTTACGTGAAGCAGCCTGTAGGCAAAGTTGAAACATTAGTCTAAAGGGGAACGTTTATTATTTTTCTACCGCAACAGGCAACTTTTCTCCGACCTGTTTCAGCCTACATGCTGTGCCAGCACATATATATAAAATACCCTGGTGTACGAGGCATTGATCATTTGCCGATGTGCCGGCAAAACGCCGCCTCCACCATCTAAATCGTCAATCAATGCAAGGCGTTTCGGTTCTCGACCTACCGCGCCTGCTCTTCCGTCATCGCTGAACGCCCAGCATCACTCTCCCATGCGAAGCACTTTGTCTCCGCTGAATGACGAGCAGCACGCCCCCGGCCGACGCGGCTCTTCCTCAATCTACGATGAGTACCACAACCAACCGCCTCAAGCGACCTATCACCGATGCGTGGATACGAAAAGTCGCGCTCGCTCTTGCCCTTCAAAACCGTATGTACCAACGCCATAATGCCTTCAGGGCCTGATGTAGGTAGTAGTACGCGCACGCCCTTTTCCTGGTTCCTGTGAAGACGGCTGCAACTTTGCCGCCGCAGGTTCGACGCCGGAAGTTGTCTCACCGCCAAGTTTGCGAAGAGCTTATCTCCCTCGGTTAAGTCTATTTAGGCATTTTTTTTGTACTGTGGTTGTCGACCACGCTGCCAACATGAGCGGCCAACCCTTCCTGCCGGACAAGAGCGCGGCGACGGATACCCATGCACGGTTTCATCACGTTTCTGGCCGCGGTCAATTCGTATGAAAAACCGACATGATTGCGCACGGGCAACGGCCCCGAGAACACCACTCATAATTTCCCACGGCTGATCGCCGACAACAACATTCGCCGCGAGAACACGTCCGTCGATGACCAGAAGCATAACGAACGGGTGGGGCCGTTCGAAGCTAACTAATGTTTGCTGAGGGGCAATGCTAGCGTGTTGCAGGAGTTTCAGCCCATCTCCGAGTACGTAGGATGTCCGGCCGAGGCATTCGTTCCACTATGGGCGCATGCGGCCGAAAGCATGCACATGGACGTGCGGCACGCTCAGCTGCATGGCGCGGGTTGATGAGAACCCTTGCAAGATGTAATCTTCCGGAAGTTTCACGAGAGGCAATACAGGGTCCCCGTACTGCCGTATAGGAGTCCGCGGTGCCACGAGATCGAACGGGCAGCCAAGTCAGAGTCGAAAGGTGAGCCCTGCTTCTACCTCAGCTCCAGCAACGAACAACCAAGTCTGGGACTGCTACGATATCATGCCCTCGCCATTAGCCGTCGCGAGGTACCCCACCGATGCTGCATGGGGCAACCGGCGAGCACCTTCCACCGGGAAGTGAGCCACGGGCAGTGAACTGCTAGACTGATGCGTGGGTTACGCGTTTGACGGAGAGAGGCGACATTTCCATCGTGGTATTACGGGGGAGCATATAGTACTCAGAACCCATGATCGATGCCAACATCACAGTTTCTCCTGCGTTTTTCGCCCAGTTTGGCCCTGATCACGTTAACGGTAGACAGGGATGTAGAGAATATATGTGCGTACGATTCTGCATGACGGATGCAACCCAGTACAATCGACGGGAGCAGGAGCGGACACGATGCTGCTAGACTCCATGGGGATCCAACTTTACCAGGCCATCACGGGATCTCCAACATTCCTAAGCCAAAGCACGCGCTTGTTATAAATGTGTGTGGTGCCTGATCGATGACGGTCTTCAGAGGCTAACACAAAGCCGTGGCGAGACGAGCTCGAGCCTGACTGATGATGTTTTTAACAATGGTGGATCACTTTATATGGGCTCTCGTTGGGCCAACAAAACTTAAATCAGTGTGAACTGTCAAATTTCAGATGCAGATGTGAAGATTGAACTCGATGTACAAGAACTCGTGCCTCTTCCTTCTTACCGTAACAAATTATCTCGTATGGCAGTATCCACTACATACGACACCCAGGTCAATCTTACGCACGTGACGTAGTGAACACTTCGATCTTACGCACGTGAGCTAGTCAACATTTCGATCTTACGCACTTGACCCGTCAACACGTTGTTGCTTGGTGGAACGCAGTACCATACATGTGCCCTCTTCCATATTCAAAAGTATACAACTTCCAACGCATTGTTTGACATACTCTGCATACACTTGTTGGACTAGACTATGTAATGAACATCTATCTTAAACCGATGGATTCCTTGTGGATCCTACCCTTCAACAACGCTTACGACATCACCTACTACGCCGTCAACCAACAGACCCAAGCCATGAGCAAACGATCCAAACCGCACATGACAACATCGAGCATCTTCTCCCCAACCGAAAAGGGAGATATGGGTATGAGAATCCCCTACGAGACAGGACACTTAGATACGGCGGGGTATTGGGACGCGAGCTTGGGAATCAACCCTGACAACGGCAAGTCAACCTCCGGCTACTTGTCCATGCTGGCTAGAGGACTACTGATCTTGCCCTCCAATAACGTGACGGCACAGTCGACTCTGGAGGCGGGACTCTCATCTACATGGCACTCGCGAGCAAAAAGACGGTATACCTCAAACATGATGACCGAGCTGAGATTTTGAAAGCTGTTCGAAAGTGTATACCACTCTTTGGCGACACAAATGGTGGCGACACAAATGGGGGCCAACAAACCGTAGGAAACAGCACCTACAGCTCGCGCACAAAACACATCGATCCACGCTTCCTTTGCTTGAAGGGTCTAGTCAAGGGCGAAAACATCACCACCCACCACGTGGCTCACGATACAGAAAAAACTGGCAAGTTTACGAAAGGGCTGTATTCCTCACAAAGGACACGCATCACCTACTGAGCCTCGTCGAGGCATGCACAACAAGAAACAAGATCTAACGGGGGAAAAGAGTAATCCAAGATCGACCCGAAGGAAGAAAATGCTGCATGCCACATCGACGACGATAATGAGTACACGTCAAGAAGAGCCGATTTTTACAAAAGAAATCCAACATCGACCTGGGCGGAGACCGTGCTATGACGACGACACACGTATTACATACACCACTACGGGGATTCTACAGCTCTGGGTGGGTCGAGATCAGGCAGGAGCGACTTGGATGAGCCATACCGCCCCACATCACACGACAACAACAAGGCTAGATATACCTACATACCGTCATGTCCGAAGATTACCCAACAATGAGGAGGAACCCTTCAGTGAGGTATCATCTGACGGCGAGAGCACAACGACACAAGGCCGAGGACTGCGAGCATGGTCGTACGACAGGTTTCCGTGTTTGGAAGAACAATAAACAGAGGAGGCACCGGCGGAGTTTGCCAACTCGACTATCAACTAAGGCGTCGAGGGCCACTCCAATAAGTCATTTGGGTCGTTAGTGTAGAACGTTGTAGAAAGTGCAATAATTGAGGACTCGATGAAAGCACAGCATTTGTACGCGTTTCTCGCCAAGGCATGGGCCGAACTTGCCAGCCCCAGTTTAGATCAGATATATATCTCAGCGCCAAAATATCTCGATAGCAACGCGCAGGCCACAGGAGATGGCCGCGAACGGGGGCTTGTAAGAAGTTTTATATAAATATGCTCAAGGAGTAGGAAGACGAACGAAGGCACAGCCTTGGTCACACGCGGGCTAGACTAGAGAAAGAGCGCGAAGCATGAGCTACAGACCTTATACACAAACAGTCAGACGTGATCGACGAGATCAGACAATATACGAGTCAGACCTCGTCGGAAGCGACGCAGGCGATTTCCCACATCGCTGAAGATGTTATTGGAAGTATAACGTCCACCGTGATGCGGAATGTCAGAGCTGACATGCACACCTTTATTAGAGATAACCTACCGACCAACAGGGTGGAGCGGTGAAACGATCTTCGGATGATCTAAGTATCATATAGTATACGCAATCCGAGCAGAACAGTAGTGTATTTTAATATTTTTTCGGCTCAGGTTGGTATGCTATACTTGGATTCCGAAAAAACTTCCCCCCCCCCCCCCCCCCCCCCCCCGACCCGTTGGCCGGTAGATTCTCTCTAATGAAGTTGTGCATATATCAGCTCCGATATTACGCTGAACGGTGGACGTTATACTTCCAATAGTGTCTTCAGCGAGGTGGGCAATCGCCTCCGTCGCTTCCGACGAGGTCTGCCTCATTTAGTCTCTAATCTCGGTGATCACATTTGAGCACTGCTTGTGTTGAAGGTCGGCAACATAAGCTTCGTGCTCTCTCTCTAATGGCCAAGCGGCGAACCGCCAAGTTAAGGCCGTCTGGGAAGACCAAGCAATGCTGGACTAGATCATACGGCTAGACCAAGATGTCAGTCTTCGAGGGGGGACGAGCAGGCAAGTGAACGCACGCATCAAGCGCCTCAAACCACAAACACGATCTCTCGTGGTGGTCGAGCCGCTGGGAAGGTTCGACCTTGCACGGAAATGGATATCGGTATTCCACGAGGGGTGCAGTTTTGGGATCCAGATACACCCCTCGCTTGCAAGGTGACCAACGTGGGCACACCGGATCGTCTCATATCCATGGGGACACCCGTTTTCAACCGCGTACAACGTTTACAATTTTTACCTGCCGCGGATCCAGTCCCTCCTGGACCCCCAGCCACAACCGCGGAAAAGGGGCAAACAGAAACTGCAGGGTAAGGACAAGCTCGTGGAGGAAGAGGAAACTCCCGTCGCAGAAGTCTGTGACGTCAATATCGGTCAAACTAGCCCCGCCGAGAAAGCAAAGGTGCTCGACCTATTAGAGCAGTATATCGACATCTTTGCGGTTAACCCCAAGGTCGTGAACGCCTGCGAGGGACCACCCATGATTTTAGAACTCAAGGACCCAAAGTGCTCGCCATATATCGCACACCCATGCAGCTATACCCCTGAGCAACGGCAAATGATACAGGAAGAGGTGTCCAAGCTGTCGAAGGCAGGGGCGATTCGGCCGTCCCACAGCGCCAATGCCTCAGCCTGCCACACCGTACGGAAAAAGGACGGAACAGTTCGTGTGGTGCAAGATTTCCGAGGGCCCAACGCACTTTTCAAGGGACAAAGCGAAGGGCTCGGAAACCTTCCCACCATCTTCGATGAAATGGGTGGGTCTAACTGCTTCACGTGCCTGAACCTCGCCACCGGGTTTCTACAACTCACGATCCGAGAGTCGGACCGTCCCCTCACTGCGTTTCGCGACGCGGAAGGGAAGCCATGGGAGTACGCTCAGTGAGAATTCGGACTCAAGACGGTGCCTTCGGCGTTGGTGACCTATGTGGGTGAGCAGCTGATACCGGTGAAGATGAAAGGGGTCAGGAATTGGCTGGACGACATCATCATCCCCACAGCGACTCTCCTACGCAAACTATTTGACCTCATCCGTGCTGGTCGTCTCTCCGTCGACCTCCAAAAGTCGGCGTTTTGCTTCCCGGTGGTGGAGTGGCTCGGGATGACAATCGACTGCCACGGTACGCGACCGGAACCAAGCAAGATCGACGCCATCACCCCACTCTCACGACCGACAACGGTGGAAGATGTCCGGGTTCTGCTAGACATGAGCGGGTACCTTCGCCAGTTCATTCCACACTATAGCACGATCACGGCGCCCATCTCCGATCTCCTACGCGAACCTCGATTTCGTGGCAAAAGGGCCCGGAGGCTGAAGCTTCCCTGGGGAGAGTTTCGACAACAAGCCAAGGGCGCCCTCATCAAGGCGCTGACCAGCCCACCCATCCTGGCGCTGCCCGATTGGGATAAGCCGTTCAGACTCCACATGGACGCCAGTGAGATTGGAGCAGGGGTCGTACTCAAACAGTTCTCCGACCATTTGAGGGAGATCTTGATCTATGCCAGCCACAAATGGTTTGTTATCGACGCAAAAATCAGTTACGGACCGGAAATGTCTCGCAATACTTTGGGCTGTGGATAAGTTCGCGTCGTACGTTCTGGCTAACCCATTCACCCTCATCATGGACTGTTTAGCACTCACCTGGCTTTTCAAAAGCCAAGCGCTTTGGGCCAGATACCACCGATGGGCGTTGAGATTGATGGAGCTAGACATGATGATCCTGGAATGGCGACCTGGGGTTCAACATCAACTCGCGGATGCACTCTCTCGCGCGACGCGCGTCGAACCTCACGATGACGAAATAAACGACGCCTTCCCGGACGACAACAGCACCGCCGAAACTGTCCAACTCCCTAAATGACCTATCCTCGACGGCGTACCTCTTAGCGTACTGGGAAGCACCCAAGAGGTCGACAAGGGCCGCGTGATAGCTTCACTGGCGATAGCACCAGTCATCTCGCCTGTTACTTTCGCCGCCGTCGCCCTCACCCCCGAGGTGAATGGCACATCTCCAAATGCGGCATGCTACGCAGCATTCGACGCAGACACCCGGATAACCGGTACCGCACCAGCGCCCGCTACGGCGGTAGTGCTAGGGTATGGTGGGGGGGAGAGCATCCGAGCGCCTGAAGGCATTCTTGAGGTGCTCAGAGCCACAGACAACGACTGGAGAGCTTTGGAATGCACCAGGCACAACGGCTTTCCTCGAACAGTCCTTCAACGCACTACACCAGGGACCGTCATCTGCCCTTCCTGGATCCAGCAACTACACCCCGAAGTCTTTATCGGGGACGCGTGTCTGAGCATCACCGAGACAGGCCTGGAAGAGACCAGAAAACCAGCCGGAGCCGCAGCGAGCCTTACTCACACCTTCGTGGACTCCCCGGCCCGCCTTCTGGTTTTGCAGTGCACATCACATCTACCAAGGTCACCAGAGTGAACCGATCTAACGCATTTTCTCGTGCAAGCGGAATGTGACTGGGACACTGTCGAAGTTTCAGCGCTCCAGCTCAGAGTCCCCTACAACAGGAAAAGGACGTACATCACGTGCGCAAGGAGGACACCCAGGTCGAAGGACAATCTGTTGAGATTGAAAACGAAACTAGAAGGGCAGGAGAAGAAGCAGAGAAGCCTCGGCGAACAACTGGGGCGCAAAGGAGGGTATTTTCTGCATCGGGCACAAGGTAATCAAGCCATCTTCTCATTCAACAACTCCATCGTCTCCCTGTCACGCGGGCATCTCAGCGGTGAAAAACCCGCCGGCTTATACAAGCCGCACCCTGTGGACGAGGGGACATTCGAGGAAGCACAGGACCTCGACCTCTCTCACATTTCGTCAAGATAGCCACAGGGGAAGAAGGTTTCTTGCTTCCGGCTACAGTGAGCCGGGGGGCAGCTGCCTCGATCCCCGCCGATCCCACGCCAACCAAAATTATGAAAGAAGTACTCGTAAGCCTTTTAAACGTGGAGATGTTCACCAACCAACGTCTATACCGCCGAGCAAGCAGCGAACCGGAGGGGTTAATGTGTGCCACATTCACAGACCTCCTCGCAATCGACACGGAGGAACACCCACGACCAGGATCATCCGCAGCACTTCCAAGAGGGAACGGGGTAGGATGGCATAATCTAAGGCACAGGGACGTCCGTCAGTCATCTCACGCAAACCAGGTACCCTCATCGCCATGATCGTTGCCGAGCCCATCACTACCCCTGGGGTCAGCGCCATCAACGTCGACACCATTGCCGCCAACACCGGTGAAGCCGGCGCCACCACTCACGACTAGAACCTCGCGAGCGGACGCTCCTCCTTCATCTTCGATGCCACCGTGGCCCACGCCGCCACCATCGGCCTTACTGATGCCGACTCCAACCCCCAAGACTCGGCCACCCACACCGCTGCTAACGCTGCCGACTCTGCCACCGCCTCCGCCGCCAGCGCCGTCGACATCGTCAAGCCAAGCACATCTATGCCCACCGATTGTGCAACATATGTCACAACTTCTTCGGGACACGCCGGAACTCGTCAGGCGACAAGCAAAGAACTCCTTTCTTGCTATTGCCATTTCGGACGTGAAGGAAACGGGGGGATGCGACCCGTACATGCTAGACGAAGAAGGCCTCCAGTGGTACTCGTCGATGACTTCGCCTTCGAGGCTCGCGATGCCGCGTTCCATGATACCTGGAATAATGGCGCTGGTCCACACAACGTACCGCCACCCCGGAGTCAGACGGACCACGGAGCGGATCCAGCGGAAGTTCCATTGGCCCACGTACAAGCGCGACATCAGGAACGTTCTCTCATGTGGATGCAGGAGGAGGAAGAAATCGGCGAGTCAACGGGTAGCCATGCTTCCAGCCTGCTTTCTACAACCTTGGGAGGTGTTGGAAATGGACACCTTTAGGACATGGGGGAAAACTCCTCCACGGGCAACAGATACCTACTGCTCGTGGTGAACAGGGCCATCAAGTTCGCATTCGCGCACCTACTAAGGACCAAGAACGCCGAGAGCGTGGCTAAGAAGCTGCTGGACTTACTCCTATTGTTCGGCATTCCACGCTCCATACGGAGCGATCCTGGGACGGAGTTCACGGCAGAAGTTGTACAGCACCTCTGCCGTTGGCTAAAGGTATCCATCGATTTCGGGCCGCCCGGGCGCAAGGAGCAGTGGAGAGGCTGGGGGGGTGGATTCACGAGGCTCTGGCAGAGCTGTGCAAATCCTGGCCAAAACGTTGGGACGAGTACGTGCAACCGGCGCTTTGGCTGCAACGCACGACGCCCCTCCCCCGGCTTCCGGACATCCCCACCCCCTATAAGTTATTGTTTGGACGAGACATACGCTCACAAATCGACGCAGTGACCCCTGAACTGGATGGCAGTGACTTCCTTCAACATGTAGGTCTACACAATTTCGTCGCGGACCGCGAGAAGGGTTGAAGGGAAGTGACGAAGGCACGCGACGCTCTCCTAAAACGGCACGAAATCCGGCAATATCAACGCTCCCGTCGCAACGTGGGTATACAACGCGCTTCGGCCGGAACCAAGGTAAAAAGGGATGATCTGGTGATGGTTCAAGAAGCGAACTCGACACTCTGGCACGGACGCGTGCACCGCAAACTTGTACACGTAAAATGGACAGGAGCGTGGGAATTTTCCGCCATAATCACCCCCGGCTTGTGTTATCACGTCGTCCTCAACGGTAGACAAGTCAGAGAAACGCGGGCAGCTGCGTCACACATCAAGCCCTTTCACGTCAGGCCCTCGTGGCTACGACACGGTTTCGGCGACGAGTACGCCCACTTCGCTTGGGACGCGGACCTGGGGCCAGCCGCCCCGTCGACAATGGCGCCCCCGCTATACACCTTGGTGGATCGCCAGGCCTCGGCAAAGAAGGGTGGAGCTCGGCGTTGGGAGTATAAGGGACGGTTCCTGAATGGAACAGAATCGGGCTGGGCAACGGAGGAGCATGCGTTAGTCAGCTTCACGCCGATGCAGCTGGACGTCTTCCATGCGATGTGGGAGCTGTATGTACCACGACAAAAGTCACGGTACCAGGCCACCAACTGCTTCGACAAGGATAGAGCGCGACTCTCTCGACAGAGCGCACGCCCTGAGCGAGGTTCCGGTGGGTACGGTAGTATGGAGAGATTTCATCGACCAAGAAGGAAAGACCTACTGACACCGTGGCGTCATCTACGATTACAAGCCACCGTATTACCCGATCCGCCAACCCGACGGAGACTGGGAGGAACTCACCAAGACTAAAGTGAATCGGGGGATGGAAAGGACGTTGCAGCATGGGAACATGCCTGCGCCTGGAGCTAAGAAACAGGGGGAGTCCCACGGTAAAATAGTTTGAGAGGCCCTTGTTGGGGAAGTTTGTGTGGTTCTTGCTCGGTTTCAAATTATTTCTCGGGGTGCTCCGTGGAAGCCGGAGGATTTTTTTTTTCCCCTGTAGCTATATTGACGAGCATGTTTCAGCTCTTCGGGTTTACGTAACGTTCGTTGTCTCGGTCTGAAGACATCGAACGTGAGGGGGGGTCACGGCGAGCAAAAGGCATTCTTCCATGTTTTATGTAAACGAACCGGAGTTGCAGGACCTCGGAGGGATAGCATAGGAGGGCATCGACCAACATGCGTGGGTTCAGATCGAGAGCTGGGGTAGGTCGATCACTTGGAAAGCACGAAAACATTGAAACTGTGAACCTGTGAACTTGAGCACTGTGAACCTGTGGACTGAGCGCTGAGACTGAACAACTGGCACGACACGCTTGCACCTGCGACACCTGGAGCGCTATCTGCACGCTCGTTTGAACCAAGAAGCAACCAGGTCAGACAGAATATGCTTGAACATGAGTCTCGCTTCCGGCGCCTCACACGTAATAAGTGGAAGGAAAAGTAACTGAATCGTGGAGGGCACAGGGTCCCTCCCGTGACAGTCCTCATACGGTTAACTTACATGTAGGTTTTCCTGTTGTCTGCGTGATTGGGGGTAAAAGCTGCAAGAAAACAGTACTAAGTGGGGGAAAGGTGCTCACCTCTTCGTTCCACTAAGAACTTCCGGGCAGGACACCAAGCGTCTGTAACACGAGAAACAAGTCGTAAATGGCTTTATTTCGCGGGGGTAGATCAAGTGGGGATTTGGTTCCTTAACGGATAAGCACCACAGTTTCATTTCGGACTTTCCCGTTTCTTGTTGTCCTTGTAGTTTTTGCTTTTGAGGTAGTGTAATGCAAGACGAGCTGTAGCATGTAGGCGTGAAACGTAGGGGAGACGACTCTGGGGGCTTCCTAGTTAGCACAGCGCTTTTAGGCAGACCTTAGGGTACATTTTCAGGGCGTCCGTGAGCAGCGATAGAACATGTACATGTTCGGTCGCCATTTCCTTGGGGGGATTGCGCACTGAAACTCAGAAGTGACCCTTTTTTCTAGACCTCTTCCAAGGTTGTCAGTGTTGATTTTACTGCAGCCAATACGTTAGGGCCTCGAACAATGTACGTGCGTCAAGTGCACATCCCGTGAATATTTTAAGGGCCTCTGGACGTCCCGTCGTCGACGGATTCAGGTGGCTGTGGTCAGCGAATCGGCAGTTTCACTTCCGGCAATGGCCCCTCATGCAGGTTATATGCGTGTCGTCGATTAGTATGTAAGGTTTGTTAAGGTTTTCAATGGGTCCATACGACGTCGGGGAGGAAAGTAGAAGGCGACATCAATTGGATTTCAGGTTGTTTGGTAGCGGTGAGCAAGGTGGTAGTTCCCCGGTGAATGAATGCAGGGCGTGACCCAATTGAGGTAACCCAACTGACGTTTTTCGTCGACGTGGGGTCGTTGCCTCCTGCGTGCATCTCGTATCTGACACTTTTACCCTTCCTTTTCTTTGAATCGTTTTGGTTTTTTTTTTTGCCCCTTTGGAGTTTCAGAGGGAAATATTGACGATACAACTTGACGATTGCGGCATCGGCCACTGATGTTTGGCGATGATCAAACTGGTGTCCGAGATACGGCGCCAACAACGCAAAGACCCGTACAGGACAGGGCGCAGCATGATCCTACTCATGCTGCTGCACGCTCACGGTACTCGTAGACGCTTGCAAATATCGCGATCGTCGTGTTTTTGGTTGCTGTACACTGGCCCCAAAAGGTAAGGTTTAACACATCTAGTATGTAAAGTGGTGGGAACCTCCCCCAGGACGTGATTTCGTTATACTTTTACTGAAACGGTTGAAAGACGGCCTGCCGCAAAGACAAACAGGACGGACCTCTCATGTTCCCTGGTTTAGCGTCGTCATGGCCATGCATATAGGCAGCCTCTTGCACGTGGAACCGGACTGCCAGCACACCGGGCGAAAACGGATTGGGGTCGATGCATGCAACCCGGAATATCCGTTGTCACTATATCGCCTAACCGGCAAGTTATAATAAACCGTCTGGTTTCTGTCGGTGTGATGGGGTCAGTGCTCGTGCTGTGGGTAGCGGAAGTGTCCTCGCCTGTGTTGCCCTTTCTCGTTTTTGGACTACTAGTTTTTATTTATAGTCGTCCTCTTTTGTTGTCTGCATGTCTTCTTAGAACACCGTCGAATGGGTGCAACGGCTATGAGACTCCCTTCCGCGGCGGACGTAAGCACGGGCTTTTCAAGGAACTACCCTGTTCCTGTTTGTTTCGGGTTAATGACATTCCAAGGACGCGGTTGACTGATGTACGACGATCGATATTCAGTCGATCTGTCTTCCGGTCGACGATGACTTGGGGTCGTTGCGTGCAGCAGACCGGAAGTGCCGCTGATTGAACTTGCCCTGTATCGTGTTGGAGTTTCATTTGTGTGGTAATTCTTAGATGCGAAAGCGGGGAGGCGTTGGGGCGGCGGTAGATGGAAAAGGAAGAGCTCATTAAAGTGTTTTCATTTAGTTTCACAGTGGTGGAAAAGGGTTGCCGCGCTGCATGAAGGAGTGTGGAATGTCCTCAACGACGGTAAGGGATGCATTTGTGCCTTACTATGCCTTGTGCTAAAACTAGGAAGTAGATCACACGTGGGTATGTTGTAAGTACGCGTTGCCCATTTTTCATACGTGAAACACACAAAGGAGCTCTTAGGACCACCGGACTCGTCAATCGACTCAGGGTTGCAGCTCTATGCACGACCGCAGTCATCCGATCTACTACAATCCCCAAAGGCCGGGTTGGGCATGCGAAATGCGAGCATCCGTGTCACGGGTTCGCGGCAGACACAGTACGCAGGACAACACGGAATCAACCTGGTGCGTGTATGGTACGCCCGTGAGCGGCCATGGCATGAGAATGGCATAGCCGACGGCACCATGACATGACCCATGGTTGTCGATGGCAGACCATGGCATTGACACGGATGGTCATAGGTGGCCACGGACGCCCATGGCATGCCCATGGGTGGCCATGGTATGGCCGCGGACGACCATTGGTGGCCATGGCACCGCCATGGTTGACCGTAGGATTGCCACGAATAAACATAGACGACTATGGGAGACCATGGCATTGCCATGAGTTGCCACGAGCGATCATGGCGTTCCCATGGTTTGCCACGGTTGATGATGGAATTGCCACGGATGTCCATGGATGACCATACAGAACCGTGGCATTGCCATGGGTCTCCACGGGTGATCATGGCAGTTCCACGGGTGACCCTGACATTCCCATGGGCGTCCGTGACACCCCATGGTCACCCGTGGCAATATCACGAGCAACCATAACAGCGCCATGGTAAACCCTGGGGATGCCATGGTTTCTCATGGCAGACCATAGCATTGCCACGGATGGTCATGGGTTACCACAGACGCCCATGCCATTCCCATTGGTGACCACGGTTTGGCCAACAGTAACCATCGGGGATCATGGTATGGCCATTGTTTACCGTAGGATTGTTACGGATGCCCATGGATGACCATGGATGACCATGGCATGCCATGAGTTGCCAATGGCGATTATGGCATTGGTTTGCCACGGGCGAACATGGTATTCTCATGGGTGACCATGTCATTTCGCGGATTCCCATGGGCATTCCCATGGGCGTCCGTGGTACGCCATGGTCGTCCATGGCATTATCACGAGCAACCACGTCAACGCCATGGTAACACATGGGGATGCCATGAGCGTCCGTGGAACCCGCGGTCATCCACGGCAATGCCATGGTCTGCCATGGGAAACCGTGGCATCCTAATGGGTTGCCACAAGCAATCATGGCGTGCCCATATGACCATGGCATTCTCAAGGGTGACCATGGTACGTCAATCGTTGGTCGTGGTATGGCCATGGTCGACCATGGCAGTGCCATGGGTGACTGTGATAGTGCCACGAATGACCATGGATGACCATGGACGAACATGTTATTCCCATGGGTGGCCATGACATGTTCATGGTTAATCATGGTATGGCCATGGATCACCACGGGTTGTCACGGGCGACCACGGCATTGCCATGGATGATTATGGATGACCATGGGTAACCAAGGCATAATCATCAAGACGAGGCCATGGGTCATCCGTTGTGTGTCCCCAGGAATACGTCACGGATAGCCATGACATGCCATGGCGTACCATGGCAAATTCCCATGACCATTGCCGTGGCCTCACATGACCCATGGCCCATCCAGGGCCCGTGGCATACCATGGCAATGCCAGGGCATTGCATGGCCTTACCATGGCATGCTATGGCGTGCCATGGATGACCCATCACGTGCCAAGGCCTTGCCATGGTTCGCCATGGGCATGCCATGGCACGTGCCGTGGCATGTCCAAGCAATGTACAGGACTCAGCCCCAACCCTAACCCTAACCACACCCCTACCCTTACCCCTGGGGAAGACTACACCACCTTTGCGGCCTCGCCGGGCGTTTAGTTTACCTGAAGCGAATGTGCGGACCATCTAGAAAACGGAATATGTTTGGTAAGGAAGCTGGTGGAAAGTAGTGTGAAACTATTTACGGAGATCCATTGTTGACATGGGTAAATCTACTCCGAAACATAGAATAACGAATGCGTGTTCTTCATTTTTCGTATTGCCCTGTCCATCCAAAAACTTGTCATTGCTGGTTCAACACTTTGTGCAGGCGAACATTTTAATTTGCAGCGGAGATCGGAAGCTTGATCGAAAGGTGAAGAGTATACCTTTCAATCGACGGTGGCTTGAAGCTCAGATGATACTCCAGCCAGTGTACATGGGAGCGCAATGAAACTCCTACTAAAAGCATTCAACAAACTAACCGGGAAATGTCCTACGTCCCCTAAACCCGAAAAAGTGTGGCAAATTTATGATGTAGCAACACCCTCCGGAATCCGGCGGGAAAGCCTTTTTCTTTTGTTTTTGATTTTTGAATCAAGAGTCGCAGCATCACCCTGTAGTCTAGTCTATTACTTTCCTCTGCAGCCCGTATCTCCGTCTCGAATCCCTGCTTTGCAACCTGCCTGCCACGTCACCCCGACGCCATCTGACTACGTGCTCCTGTCAGGTGAGGCGGTGCGTTGCCTCGTTTTCGGCGCTCGAGATGGACGCGCGGACAGCGAGTTGGGCAATTGGACTTGTTTGCTTCATGGGTTGTGGATATCGCTGGGCACTCGTTTCACGAGACACCTTGCAGTATCAAGACACCGTTTGTATATATGAAATTGACGAGCGGGATCGTATCCCACCGCTGGCCGGTTCCGTGTTTCAACGTGTAGATGATGGTATAACAGCTCCGCACGCAATGTGTCCTGCGCTGCAACCCGACACGACGCTTGGTTTATGCATCAAGTACGAGAAGGCAGTGTTCTACACACCCTCATCCATTTTCGGCCTTGGGTGTTCAAAATTCGAAACGTCAACAAAATACATCGTCCTTTTGGCGGACTCAAAAGGCGCTGAGCACTGTGAACATAGAGCCCTGCATCCAATGATGGCTCGCCGAGCCCATACTTACAGCAATGCGGCAGCACGAATGCCTCCACTTGAGTCGCTGTACAGGCGTTATTCTGCAACAAAGCCATTCCCATACGTCGCAAGGGGGTGGTGAAGAGTCGTTTTAACGAGGCTACTATTTCGGTTTTTACCGAAAGTTTCGGTGTTTCCCGAAATAAACCTAGATATTTCAACCCGAAAAAACTGGCCTCTAAGAGTTTCAGTTTTTTTAGGGAATAACTAAAGTTTAGGTGCAAGTGTAGAGGATCGGGCAGCCGCACCGCTCGAGCTGTGCCATCACTCGCGAGCGCACGAGACTAAGCAGGGTCGTTCCCAAAGCCATTGGCAGGTCATGGCTGATCGCAGAAGGCGCAGTGAGCTTCTGAGCTCTCGTCGTCGAGTTGACAAAGTGACCCCACCGAGGCGGCCGACCGAACGAGCTCGCTGACGGCAGTAGCTGAGACTTTTGTCACGTTGGGCGGTGTAGGGCGACGACTTCGTGGTGGATTTCACTCCCCAAGGCACCGAGACCTGCCTACGAGTAAGGCCGACTCCAGTGGGACAACCACGTGGGTGTCTTCCGCGAGGGTTGCTGCTGTAGTAACGGTTCTGCGCCGGGTGGACGATTGCTTTGCAGGCCCACTGAGGCCCGTACTCGTGTGAAGATTCAATCCTCGCAGATTCCGTAGCTGAGAATTTTGTCACGTTGGGCGGTGTAGGGCGACGACTTCGTGGTGAATTTCACTCCCCAAGGCACCGACACCTGCCTACGAGTAAGGCCGGCTCCAGTGGGACAACCACGTGGGTGTCTTCCGCGAGCGTTGCTGCTGTAGTAACGGTTCTGCGCCGGGTGGACGATTGCTTTGCAGGCCCACTGAGGCCCGTACTCGTGTGAAGATTCAATCCTCGCAGATTCCGGTTAAAAAAACGAAATTTCATCAAAATCGCAAGTGCTGTACGTAGCGTTAAGACCGACCGTCACTGACATTTCAAATTTTTCTGGCACACGAAACAGGCAAACACCAACAACAGCAACCTAAAGCCTATAGCGATGTAAGGTCGCCCCTATCGTGAAAACCGAGACCCCATCGGGGATTCCACTACCGTAGCCTGGATCAACATCGTTCACGCCGTCAGCGATCAACGGTTGTGTCTTCGCCATTCATCACACGTACGATGGTCGTTGATGAGGCGAATCCACGACCATCACCCCCGACTGAATATCGTGGAGGCGCTCTATGATAATGCGCGGGGTTGTGTCGACGAAGCCACCGCATCGCCGTCGGCGTTCTCTGGCGTTCATGGCCCTCCATTGAATTATCAATACCTCGTTACATCTACTCCTCGAGGGAACACCATGGCCTTGTCCATGCCACTGGTGGCAATCCTATGAAAAACACTCCCCGGGAGTTCTGACTTTCTATGGTACCCCCAGGCGCTTTCAGGTGGCATTGCCATGAACGTTTATGGCATTGCAACGTCGTTGCCATCAGCTTTCATGCCCAGTGCCATGAGCTTTCATGGCCAGTCGTGGCATTGCGGTGAACTTCCATGACCCTACCACGGAGGTCGGTGGCATTGCCACGGTGTTTCATGGCATTGCCCAGGTCTTACAAGGCCGTCCATGTCACATTCTTATCAAACAAAATGCATAGTTGGTCGTGGGTTAAGATAATAGGATACCTGGTAAACGACGAGATAAAAATAAACCCGAGTGCCTCAAGACCTGCAGAGACCACAGGCGGGTGCCACGATCCCCACGCACACAGCAGCCCTTGCGATCTCCGGCGAAATTCGAGGCGCTGCCTTTGAGCTCGGCGAGCAGAGGACATCGACATGTTGTTTCTCTGCGGGGGGGTGGGATTTACTAGACACATTTCAAAGTCAGCATTCACGCATTAGACTATATAGACTATATTCGTAGTCTGTATCTGAATTTCAGGATTTTAATTGCAAATAAATGTTGACCTTGTCGATGAAGCACCAAATTCGATAAATTGTTTCAAAGTTTTTCACGGAAAAAAAAGTCCGTTAAACTCCATCCTTGAGAAAAAGAGTCCTTTCGACCCTCTGCCTCCATCTGATCTGTGGCCGACACTTGCAAGCTTTTGTGGCTGGATTGCTCCCGGCCAGATACGAGGCACGAGTAATAGCAGGACAGGGAATCTCCACGGGGACAGGGATGCTGCCCGTCGAGAAACGTTTGAAGTTGCGTAATGCAATTGCCTTGCAAATATGCACCTGAAAGCTGAGGAGGATATATCCAAATAAAATGCCGTAAGGTGTGCTTTGCCTGAGCAATGCCAAAGACGATGATAACAAGAGGCGGAACTTAAGTATCCTGGCACAACCCAAAGAAGGTTCATAAATCGGGTACCCCGCCGTACCTCGATCGTCAATTTCGTTATTTTGACATTGATCCTACGGACTGCCACCATGCATAACACGACGAATACCCCCCCCCCTCCCCCCCCGCGAAAAGTACGAGGCGTTGCGCTCTCCTCATCCCCCCAACCCTTCCACTCCAAAAGCAATACCAGTTTTGGGCCCTCTGTAGTGCCGGTAAGCCGGTATTAAGCTACTGCTGATCTTTTTACCAATATTTCAGTACATACATATATGTACTCAGCACGAGTAGACCTTTTCGATAGTCGGTTGGATGGTTGATTGACAGTGATTGACATTGTTATGATAAAACGATACGCAGTATACCTGCTATTAATACGTACAGCTGGTTGTGTTCATCTGCACTGTTTGTTGTACGAAAGATGCTGCTGCCGATATGTGTTGACTGCTGGTTGTATTAATATAAAAATAAAAATACACTCCAGCTGTGAGATCGAAGATTTTGTCGAAACTCATCTTTGCAAGCTGTGTGTGATACTCCAATCGCGCGTATTACGGGTTGTGTGTCCTCATTAATGATTTAGGTCGGCGACCCCCTTGCAACTACAGTGTAGCTGTCAGGGTCAACAGAGTGATGTTAGTCAGTCTGTGCGCGGAAACTATAAAACCCGTTTTCGAGGGGGACAAAGTCTTACAGCTGTGGAAAGTAATGCATCAGTTTATCAAGTGAATCCTGTAAGTCGAATAACCGGTGACGGGAGGTCGGAGTTTTTAAGGACGTGGGGGCCTGGGTTTGATCAAGAGGGAGCGGGGGGGGGGGGGGGGAAGGGGGGGGCGGGGGCGGGACGGGCGGGGCAGCTTAATCTGTGAGTGGAAACTATAAATCCTTTAAGGGGATAAATCTGACGGTTTTGGAAAGAATGCACCAGTTTATCATGTATGTCCTGTAAGTCGTACAACCAATGAGGAGAGGGCGGAGCGGTCGAGGGGGTGGGTGGGCGGGGGGGGGGGGGGGGGGAGGGGGGGGGGGAGGGGGGCGAAAAAGTTTTTTGAAAACGTCTTTAGGTCGCATAGATGTAGGGGTTTGCTATACGCGTGGTGCTAGGTCTAGACGATGGTGCGGGTGGTGGGGAAGGAGGGGGCGTTAGGGGGGGGGGGGGAGAAGGGGTGAATTGCAGCAGCAGGATTGATGGCTCTAGAAAAATAATGAGGTGATATCAAGTGCTTGGAAGTGTTTATTACTCTGGCATATTTCGATGTTAGGTGGGGCGTTTGAGCAAGAGGGAGCGAAAGAAAAAAATATACGAAGTATATTGAAAACATGAAAAACTGCACTTCAGCTTTGAGGTCGACCAAATTCAAAAAGGGTTTTTGATCAAAACTCGGCTTCGCAAGCTGCGTGTGATACCTCGATCGCGCGTGTTACGGGGTGTGTATATCCTCGTGAAGGATGCAGGTCGGTGACTTCCCTGCTAATGCCAGGGTCCAAAGCACTAAGACGTGAAACCTTGTTCTGCGCACGGAAACTGTACAACCCGCTTTGAGGGGGACAAAACCAGACATATGTGAAAATTAGTACCTGGTATGCATGAAACAATAATAAGTGTTATAGTGTGAGTTAACTTTTGGAGTGGGCTACTTGGGTCTACCGGGTTCGTGCACAAGTTCCTCTGTACTCCCTGTATATATATGTGGCAGGCCAGCGGAGGTCCAACCCAGGCCTGATGCTCGGGTTGTTAGTGCTGTCGAGTCATGATGGAACATGCGGTAGGCGTCGATCGCTACTGTTCCGAATTGATCTCTATTCTGCTCTTGACGTAATGCAAAGGCACACGCATACACCTGTATTGATCGAACGAAGACCGACGAGTGAGATCTGGCGTTCTGCATCAGGCGTCGGGCGGTGCACACTTTATCCTAAAGCTCTTCGAACGCCCATCTCACACACTACCAGGGAATACAGAAAATAAAGCGTGGATCCAAAACGCCAGAGCCCTGACCTCCTACAGATGGAAGCTCTTGCGCTAATACTAAATGACCAAAGATGCGTGTCGCCGAATAGCCGATTGTTCTTGCTAGTCCAGCGAGTCTCCGTGGTCATTTCCGGGTGGAGCACCCGCAGGCCACAAAAATAAATATCAGTACCTGTGGAAGACAGGGTCGTAGATACCTATCGTAGATCGCGTACACGCATGCGCGAGAGGACACGTCACCGGTCAGGCAATATACGATCCCGGGTCGCGAACAGCGTCACCCGTCATAGACGGCGTTGACCCGTCCCGGAAGGTCAGCCACCGAAAGATGATCCCGCCGCATGACGAAGGGCATAAGCCTACCGTCAATCTAGCTCTAGCTTTAGCATCTCCTTGCTACATATAAGAAAGAAAGGTTGTCAGCGTGCGTCCGCTGAGGACGATCGTCAAGGGACCTCAGCACCGCGACGCCCTCTTCGCTTCGACTTCAGCTCTGCGGTGCCCTCTCCACTTCGACTTCCGCTCCGCGACGAGTACCAGACCTCCGGGACCACCCTCTCCACTTCGACACCGGGACCCCGTGATAGACCAGGTTCCATAGTGGTGACCACTGTCGGAACAACAAAACCTGTATAAAAACCTATATAAAGTCCGCCGTCGGAAATAAAGAAAAAAATGCCACGCTCAGGAGCTCGCTCCAAGAAGAGCCGCGGGAAGGCCCGCAAGGCATCGCCCTCTCCGGAGGAACCGACTCCTGCACTGGCGGGGAACTCCTTTGCGGCCCTCGCACCCACCGACCAGGGCGGACCGGCCGAGGACGACGAGGAGCAGCCGGACGCTGCAGGTGAGGCTGGTGCGCTTAGTACGACGCCTGCATCATCTGGGGAAGCCGTTGAGGAGGGCTCGAGCCTGGCGGAGGACATCCTCGCCGCGCCAAGCGCTCTCCCCGGCCACGAACCTGTCCGCGTCGAGACAGCCGCTTACCTCCGGAAGTGCATGCTCGACGGCACCACGCCGCCGGCGTGGGTCTTGGAGATGATGCTGCCTGACAGCCGGAAGCCTGTGAGTGGGTCTTCCGACAAGAAGGTAGACGGGGTGAGAGGAGTACCACAGCCGCAGCAAAACCTCGACGTTGTTTTTGAACGCGTGCAGCACCTAAACGACTCTTGCCACGCCTATACAACAGCAGTCGAGTAGCTCTGACAGCAGCTGTACCTCCCCCACTGACCACTCTCAACCAGACCCCCCGACAGCAAGTAACACCTCTGCTGTAGAAGCACTGCCCACAGACCCCCTGACAGCACGTAACACCTCTGCTGTAGAAGCACCTCGCACAGCACGTACAACCTCTGCTGTAGCACCCCCGAGCACAAACCACAACCACAACGAAGACCCAAAAATTTCGATCAAAAAATCGGATATGCCCCCTTCGCTCAAGTTGCACGGGTTACCAACTGAAGATGTGCCCGGAATCATGGCGCTCTTCCACGCTCACATCCGCTTACACGCCCCTGACGGCTTCCCTGACTCGGTTATCGACCGCCACGCCGTGAGATACCTGGCAAACTTAGTGACCGACGGAGCAGCTAGCACCATGAATCAAATACAGTGTGGGATGTTAGAGTGGTGCACAGACAAAGAGCTTGCCCAACTGAACACTGAAGCTGTAGAAGTCAGAGCACCACGCAACTGGAAGGAGTGGGTGGATGCTTTCACAAACCTGTTTAGCCCCGTGAACCGCATCGTCCTCCTCGCTCGCACCGTCTCTACCCTAAAGCAAGGCAGTAGTAAATCCGTCGACTCTTGCTGACTGCGTGTAACTCAAGCATACGCGCGCCTCCTAGCCGAAGCAAAACGAACCACTCCCGCCAACGTCTCGCCATACCAACATGCATGGCAAACATCGCTCATGGCATCCTTCGAAGCTGGTCTAGTTCTGCACGTACGTCTAGAACTTATTCGTGAAGACCCCTCCCTCACGTACCAAGCCTCACGGACTCGCGCCAAGAACTTGAGACCAGCGCGCGGCCGCCACCCCCTCCCCGACCACGTATGCTTCGGCCGTCACTGGCACATCTCCTGGACCCAACCGACAGTTGATAACATAGATGGCAAAACTCGAGAAAGCCATCGCATCAAATCTGACGGCGGCGCGAGGCCGAGAACGAAGCGTGACCTTCGAGCCAGCACCATATGACTCGTCCGACAAGCGGGGCAGGTCGCCGAGTGGCGACGCCAGTAAGAATAGGAAAGCCAAAGTAGCGTCGGGCAACGAGTGCGATTACCCGACGTGCCGCCACCGCAGCTCGCACTCGCGCCCGGACTGTAGGCTGGCCAGAGCGCACGAGCGCGACGGCATAGTAGTCACGAAAAAACCGTGGGGGGGCCCGCGCCGGTTACCTCAAGCCGGTTCGGGGAGTAGGCATACTAGGATCACCAAACCCGCGGTAGAAACGATAGCGCGATCAGCTAGCGTAGCCGTGGCAAGTGCCGGTAGACCTAGTAGTAAGAGGAGGGATAAGTGTGGCCAAACAAAGAGCTCCACCCCTCTGGCGAGTACCCATGCGAAACAAGTACATGCAGACAACCAGTCGAATACTGTAACAGACTTAGAAAATAAGCAGCAGGTTCCGAGTATTCTAGCAGTACCGCGTGGAGTTGGACCAGCCGTAGAAACAGCAAACAGAGACGAGAAGAGTAGTCAGCGTCAGAATGATACGTTTTCACCTTCCATGGTACCACAAGCGTTGTATGTTTTCTGCTGCGTCCCGCAAACTAGATGAGAAAAATTATCATCAAGTTTTATTATCATGCAACGCTAACCGCGAAACGCACTTTGATGCTTTCCACGCGTCTGCCACGAGTGGGTATCCCAGATATCCCACAGCTCTCAACTCTACGTCAAAGCGCGTACGAGTAAACGACAGAGTTAATGATTATCCGGCGCACAATGCCACGATTGACACCGCGACCGATGTACCATGAATATCTGTTCACTTTGTACAGACACATCCCACAACAAAAGACACTCGAATTTTTGCAGTGCCCCCGGGAGCGATCAACCTCAGCAGTGCTGATGGGTCGCCTCTCAAAATTTTAGGGTATGTTCGCTTTCAACTTACACTAGGAGATATCACCCTACCAGTCGAAGCGCTCGTATTGCCTTCTTTAGGGCCAGACATTATGCTACTCGATAACACCATCATGGGCGCCTTGGGAGGTGTCCTCGACTGGAGTACAGAGCAATTGTCATTCAAAACCTCTCATGTGACGATCAAAGCATCTCATCGTAGAGTAGATTTTACAGCGCGCCCCGAGAACACTGCGACAGCTCAGTGCTCCGTGGTCACAGTCAACACTGATGTAGAGTCGGTGCCAGTCTTGTTGCGACACAAATGCTGCATCCCCCCCCAGGGTGAGATGTCAGTAAAAGTAGAGTCAGCGACAGCACCCCACAGAAACCACTGCTGCACTCATTGAACCACTCATCGTCACGTTCGAAGAAATCGAATCGTCCGCCGTACCTGAAGCCTTTCAAAATATGATAGTTGCTGGTACAGTGAGTCACTAGTCGGCCGCTGATAAAACAGCAGTAGTCCAGATCGCGAACCCGTCCCACCAACACGTATACTTGAAGCGCAACACCTTACTAGGTCACATTGCGCCCGTATCGGTAGCCCTGAACAAAACGAACAGTGCAATTCAAACAGACAGCAAGACAACGGAATCCACGCGTAACGAGCTTCGTGCAGCACTTACTCGAGCGTTTGATAAAACCACGTTTACACTTGCCGAATGCGAACAAGTACTGACTATGCACAAAATATTGCAGCGTTTCTTCCTTGTCACCCCAAGAGCTAGGTAAATGTACCCTAGCCGAGGCAACGTTTCCTCTTGAACCAGGAACACGGCCTGTGAATAGAACCCCGTACCGTGCAAACCCACGCGTAGAAGAGACTATCGACAAGTGCGTGAACCAGATGGAAAAAGATGGAATCATTGAACAGCGCCCTAGTCCCTGGGGTTCCGCAGTAACTATTGTCGCAAAATCAGACGGCACTCCACGGTTCTGCGTAGATTACAGGTCGACCATAAATAAGAATCTGATCAAAAAGTCGTAGTCTATGCCTATCTTAGAAAGCCACCTTGACACGGTCGGAGGAGCACGTGTGTGTGACGTACAAGATGCTTACCATCAAATACCAGTAGCAGAGAGCGAACAAGATAAAACTGCGTTTGTGACGCAGAACGGGAAGTGGGTTTTCAAACGCCTACCCTTCGGTATAGCTAACGCGCCGTTTCTGTTCTCGCGAATTATGTCACTAATCTAGCTTTTGCACATTTTGGTCCAAAAAGTAGGCTCTTGGTTTATATGGACGACTGTATATAAATATATATGTTGTTCATCTACCTGAACAGGCCACTTACAGCTACTAGAAATTATGTTCAAAGCCTTGCAAGCAGCCGGCCTCACCCTCAAATCATCGAAAGTACAGTTTGGCCCCCGAGAAGTTAAATACTTGGGACACATACTGACGGCCGACGGTATTCGGATCGGTGAGGATCGCGTAAAAGCTGTAGTTGACTTGCCGACACCTAAAACCATAAAGGAGTTGCGGTCAGTGCTAGGAATGGTTAACTTTGTACGCAAGTTTATACCTAACTTAGCCGGTATCATAGCACCCCTGGTAGTCCTCACGGAAAAAGAGGCCGCCAAAGAAGTCGCTAAACGTTTAAGACCAGAACACGATCAGGCGTACGCAACAGTGAAACAATTGCTCACTCAGGCGCCCGTACTTCAATTTCCCGATTTTTCTAAAGACTTTGCGATACACGTTGACGCTTCAGAAGCAGGCGCAGGTGCATTCTTCGCCCAGCAGAAAGGCGATGACCTCGTTATAATCGCATACTTTAGTCAACGCTTCAAAGAGAGCCAGCGCCACTACTCTGCTACGCTCAAAGAATGTTATGCTGTGGTCTTGGCCATCCAGCACTGGCGACCTTATTTATGGGGACGACATTTTGTGTGTGTGACAGACCACGCGGCCCTGCGATACCTATGCTCAATGCAAGATACATCGAACATGTTAACACGCTGGGCAATAGCGTTACAGTCTTTTGACTTCACCGTCCAACACAAACCAGGCAAACTGCACGTCGTACCGGACAAGACTTCACGAATGTTTGCGTTCGAGCACCAGCAAGAAGTAGCTGTGTCGTCCCTCGCGCCCATTTGCCGCAGTGTACCAGATGACCCCAAGCTACAAACAGCCCGTGTCCCTCGACCATATCAGATCTCCGCCGACAAACTAGCTAACCTAGAACCAGTACGCAACGAGAAAGAGCTCTTTAATGTGAAATCAGTATTCGTGCGCGCGACAAATGTTTTCATGTCCGTCGATCGAGAAAAACTCCGCTCAGCACAAACAGTAGAGTACGGACGGTACATCGATTACATACAGCACGCAGACGCACCATTACCCGAGTAAGAAACGAAACCAACCATGTCTTGCTATTCAGTGCAGGACGGGCTGTTTTTTAAATCGTACCTTCCGGGATATCTTCGAAAACGAAGCACCTTCCGCGATCAACTCGTAGTACCGGAGGCCCTTGTTGGATTAATTCTGCACGCCTACCACGATCACGTTCTATCCGGACGACACCTCGCATCTCGCCCGACTTATGGAAAAATCCGCCAGAAACATTGGTGGCCCACCATCAGCCGCGACGTACGAGAGTGATGCGAAAAATGCCAAGCTTGTCAAAAACGAAAAACAGCACACAACAAACCCAAGCTCCCGACAGGCCATTTACCTGTCGAGCGGCCATTTCAACAAACATCGGTTGACTTAGTAGAGCAAAAATCGGTATCACTTCAGCCGCAGGGATCGAATGCAAATACGTTCTCTCCATGATGGACCACCTGACGAGGTTTGCGGTACTGCTGCCGGTACGTAATAAAACGGCCGAAACAGTAGCCAATGCCATAATCGAGAGAATAATCAGCATTTTCTGCCCACCAGAAACCTTGCATAGTGATCAAGGCCCCAAATTCGAGAATAAGGTGATATACCAGCTGCAACATATACTCGGATACAAAAGACCCGCACAACGCCGTACCGGCCGCAGGGTAATTCAGTGTCCGAACGGGTGCACTCAACGATGCACAGCATGCTAGCAATGCACAGTGCAATCGATCAAAGCAACTCGGCCACTCTCTCACCGATTGTGTAGCTAGCGCACAACACTAGCTGTAGTGCAACGATGAATGAGACACCATTCTTCTTAATGTTCGGACGACAACCCTGACGCCCAGTGGATATAATCCTCGATATTCCTCATGTAGGAAGAACAGCAGACACCGAGGAACTCGCACAAAACACACGAGACTATTAGCAAATCGCTTTCGAGCTCGCAAGGCGAAACTTAACCGAGCGTGCAGACAAGCAGGCAGAACAAAATAGCAAACTTAAACCGTACCCGGTATTCAAACCTGGACATGAAGTACTCGTGTACAGACCTTACCAGGATTCGGATGGGCCCAACCCAAAACTGCTATTACCATGGCGAGGACCGTATGTCGTCTGCTCATAATTATCACCAGTGGTGTATAGAGTACGACTAACGAACGACACCCGAGAAGTGTCAGTCCACCTAGTACATATAAAGCCCTACCATCCACGGGAAACACCACCCGCACCTCAATTTGAGAAGCTGGCGGAATTGTTTTTAGGGGAGCCTATTCCCATACCCGAGTTGGACCATCCAGATTCGGCTCAACCCAAAATTCAGTTCTACTTCGTAGACAGGGTAGTAGATCATAAAAGGAGACCTGACAGACCAGGCCCCCACAACTACAAGTACCGCCTAAGACTCCGAGGATACGGCCCTGAATCCGACCTCGAGTATCGCGCGGATGAAATACCCCAATGTCACGAATTGATCGCCGCATACCGAGCCCAAAAGGGTTTGCAACTCGCGATAACCTCACCTTCTTCGCCCCCCCTCCCTTCTCTCGGGAAACGGAGGCGTATAGAAGGCAGGGACGAGCACGAACTGAGACAGCGCAAAATAGATTCTCAGATGCTCCGCGGCGTAACCGAATAACGAACAAGCTGGCTAACACAGTTGACTTAGCCGTAGGCACAAGAAACAACAACGGCGATGAGAGTAGCACCAGCAGACATGGCAGTACACACTCGCGTCGACCATGATCTGACAGGCCCGGTGGGAATAGCCGGGGGCAAGGAGACGTTAAGAAAATTGTTGTACTCAACGAGGAGAGACCGTAAGAAGCGTGACAATTCATGCCCGTGCCCGACACTCCGTTCCAAACAGGACAAAACAGCAACACCACCGTCAAGCCACAAACAAAATTGTTCGAACACTAAACACAGAGGGGAAATGAGACCCACGCGACTCCACCCCACCGAAAACGAAGTCACACGTTGATGCACCTAGATCAACTGAGCTGACTCCGAGTGGAAATATCTAGGCGGACCCGCCCACAAAAGAGAAATCACTAAACAATTTCGCTGCCCGTGGTTCCCAGAACAGCAACCACGAGGGGTGCACCAGTACGTGTGGCCACACGGAATACGCGCGTTGAGATAATTTGGAAACCCCATACAATTCCAGTACACGCTGTCAGTATGCAAGCTCGAAAATGTAAACATCTTCGCTGGCCCGGTGCTTCACACCCGTGTTTGCTGAACACGTCAGTTATAAGGAGTGGATGCACGCATATCTTTTTTTTTTTTTTTTTTCGCACACTTTCACTTTCCAGCTTCTGGACAAGCCTTGGTCACAGGTAGGTGTCGTCCCTTCTCCCCCCCGATTCTTGACTTCAATTTTTATCGCGCATAGGGTTCAGCAATCTCACTGCTCGTTGATTTTTCATCGAGGCATATAACAACTGCTATGTCTCGATCCGATAAATCGACACCCCGTTTCCTAAAATTGTCATCCTCCGATGACCGCTACAATACCATCCCTAGCTAAGATGGGCTTGCAGCGAATACAGAGGGGGGTGATGTGGAAGACAGGGTCGCAGATACCTATCGTAGATCACGTACACGCATGCGCGAGAGGACACGTCACCGGTCAGGCAATACACGATCCCGGGTCGCGAACGGCGTCACCCGTCATAGACGGCGTTGACCCGTCCCGGAAGGTCAGCCACCGAAAGATGATCCCGCCGCATGACGAAGGGCATAAGCCCACCGTCAATCTAGCTCTAGCTTCAGCATCTCCTTGCTACATATAAGAAAGAAAGGTTTTCAGCGTGCGTCCGCTGTGAGGACGATCGTCAAGGGACCTCAGCACCGCGACGCCCTCTTCGCTTCGACTTCAGCTCTGCGACGCCCTCTCCGCTTCGACTTCCGCTCCGCGACGAGAACCAGATCTCCGGGACCACCCTCTCCACTTCGACACCGGGACCCTGTGAGATACCAGGTTCCATATACCAGCTATTATACCCCTCCGGCCTTTTGCGGGTATCTTCTTCCTCTTCGCGTCATTTCGTCCGTGCAACCGCAGTTATCTGTTCCTCTTCAGCACGTATGATGTTCTTCTTGCAACCTTTCTGGCATTCATCAGAACCCCTGTATTTTGTGTTCTCTCTTTTTTTAATAGTCTATAGTCTATGTATTTTATTGTTGTGTGGCCTTTTTGGTTGTGTTCTCGTATCCGGTACGCTAGCATTTCACTTGCTTTACCTTGATCTATTGTTACCAGGTAGGTATTGTTTGGTTTACTCTGTCTCACAGTTTGTGACCACAGAATCTGTATCTCTCTAGGATGAAGAACCAGCAGGTAGGTGGCTCGTGGTTGTGTGTATGTATGTGCCGATGTTGCGTTGATGCGACGAAAAGGGACATTCCTAACAAACCAAAAAAAAGACAGCAATCATGAACACAATTGTCAGGAATCCTGATTTTAATGTCACTACTATATAGTCTATGTGTGACAAAAAAATCAGGAACCATGACAAATTTTCCTTTAGATTTTTCCAACTCTTCGATAATAAGTATAAGTAACAATATGTTCGTGACAAAAGTCACACCTCTTGAAAACACGAAAATACGCCTGATCAAGACACACAAGACCACTCTGCACCGCATCTCCACCGAGAGGATATCCATGGCCGCGGTGGGGGCACACATGGGGCATGGCAGACCCTGCTAAATGCACGCCGATTGCGAGGAGGATGAGGTACTACGGACGATGAGCGACTGCCCACAGGAAACGCTGAAAGTTCTGTGGCGTTTTGAGCGTAAATGTCACCAAACGTGACATGTCATATTTTATCGTTAGGAATGAAATGTCAGGATTCGTAATGTTTTGTCACACCCAAAAGTCACGATTCCTTACTTTTTTTTTTCGTTAGGAACGACCCTACCTAAACAACGTAATCGGGTAGACACAGACTTCAGTTTGGGGGTGTATATCGGAATAACGAGGGTAAACATGCAAGTTTAATCAGCAAATACATAGATTGGGTAGTCGCTCGTGCGAGTGTCCCTGAACGCACGAAACGTCCCATCCTCTCTCCCAGCAGAGCCGCAGTCACAGGACCTAGGTGCATTTGTTCGCGAACATGGTTCCGATTCGCCACTGCATAAACACTAAATAATTTGTGAGCGGATCCTACCCGGGAGTTCCATGCAGACGCTTTTACCCTGTGAGCTATTAAATCTTGAATGAGGTCCATCGCGCTCCTCACTAACGCCTAACTCGACAACGCGTGTGTGTTCCGGACGCAGACATGCCAGTGATACGATGGAAAACGCCCGAGGTCGACGGAGTCAGGTGGACCCGGCCCACGCTAGGCAATCCAGGGGCCGGTGACGGCACGCCCTTGCAGCCCGAGCCCATCGATGTATAGCTTAAGGTCGTCAAGACGACCCTGCGGCAATTTTGCCCAAACCGAGCAGCATTCAGGGATAGCATCAGGGATGCGGCAGTAACTTCCACACGACTGAGCAGGGAAACATCCATCATGCTCGATTACGCCGGTCGTGAAGCTTGTGAAAGGCGGTCTTGCAGTGCCGAAGATGGATCAATCGTTATTTTGCGCTGCGATGTCGGCAGAGGCAAGGCTTGAATCAGACAGACCTCTGATGCGAAACGCTTTACCGTTTTGCATCAACGATCCCCATCTACAAGGGATAGTACGACCAGCGCGGAGATATTGCCGTCTTTGATAGTTCCCACCTGTCCCAAATGTACAACTTCCTCGGCGCAGAGTACTTTACAAAATTGCGAGGCCCATGTATCGCTCAGCATGAACTCGAGGGTCGCGGCGTCCTTGCGCGTATTTCTTACACGAGAGATCGAGCAAGACTTGGGCACTACAGATATCAACAAGATCACGGCCCACATGATTCAACAGCTGTCGGGGACACCATATCACCTGTACTCGCCTTGGGGCATGCCAAGGATGCCAGCCACAGAACAGACAAAGTCTGATGTTGACATCGAGACACGAGCCCTACGGAGCAGATATGAGGGTCTCCTCCTAAAGACTTCGGACAGCCACAAAAAGGTACGAAAGAAGTGGTGGTTGTACTCGAGCTGAAATATAGTTGTGTCCGACAAGACACAAGGTGCCGCAGTCCTTCTCTCGTTCGCTCGTCATAACGATGTAGTTTACAACTCACCATCCGTGCGGCTAGCCAAGCACCCCACGCCACTTCGCGCTTGAGGCAAGTAATGTCCATCCCCGGCAAAAAAACAAGAGCATTCTCCGTTCCGCTTAGATAGGGGGTGTTGTGTGGATAAGGGTCTCATGAGTAATTGTAGTTGAAATGACAATGAATGCACCTTCCTCCGTTTCGTATCCCACCGTGCCTTACACCACCGAACTGTTTCATAGCAATTTCGATAACTCGTGCACACATTTAAATGGGATTACTTTCATGTAAATGCCACGACATTGCAACATTCTTGAAAGGTCTGTCATCCCTCCAAACCTTATATATTATTATGTTTTTTCCCATCCGCCGGAGGATGAAAAATAATATATATAGGCCTATATTATACTCCGGAGTATATATTATAAAAATGAAAATACACTCCAGCTGTGAGATCGAAGATTTCGTCGAAACTCATCTTTGCAAGCTGTGTGAGATACTCCGATCGCGCGTATTACGGGTTGTGTGTCCTCATTAAGGATATAGGTCAGCGACTCCCCTTACAACTGCAGTGTAGCTATCAGGGTCAACAGGGTGATTTTAGTCCAGTCTGTGCGCGGAAACTATAAAACCCGTTTCTGAGGGGGACACAATCTGACAGCTGTGGAGGGAATGTATCCTTTTAACAAGTGAATCTTGTAAGTCGAATAAGCGGTGAGGGGGGGGCGGAGTTTTGAAGGACGTGGGGGCCTGGTTTTTATCAAAAGCGAGCGGGTTTGGAGGGGGGGGGGGGGGGTTGGGGCGGGGGGGGTTGGGGCGGGGGGGGGGGGGTATATATATTATGTTATTATCACTTTTATTAATATTAGTATCACTACTAATATTATATTACTATTGCTATTATTATAGATAAACTCAGGTGGCTGCACGATATCCCGCTCCAACTTAAGGCGAACGAGGAGACCAACAGAGGGCCGGGCAAAGTGCAATGTCGCGGCAGACTCTTCACCCTCTTCCCGATCTGTTCCCATGAGACAAAGTACGTAACGATGGACACCCGCTTACTAAAGGGGTTCTGCAAGCGATTGCACATGGATGGTGAACACGATGCCGACTCCGAGAAATTACCTACTGAGGAAGCGTACTGTGACGTGTACTTCAAGGTCAAGAAGCCGGAGACAGCAAAGCCAAAGCTTTCGTACACTTCTGATAAGACCGGACAGATGTATCAACTTCATCTTGATCAAGAGATAGTGTTGGCAGCACCGCCTGTAGTGGGTCGCCGCAGAGGCACTAGTGCTACTGCACCCGTTGTTGCCCAGTTCACGCCAGTGGATTTGACGGGAAAGAGGGTTGTTTCGGTCAACCCGGGGTCGAGGGATCTCATGACCTGCCTAAGTCATAAGGAAAACGGCGGACAGGTCACCTGGTCATTCTCCTATAACGAGTGGAAGAACAGGATGGGCGCGCGCAGAGATACAGGAAGAACCTTAATAACCGTGAGGGCTTGAAGAGTTTGCCTACTACTACGCCGAATACGGGGAAGAGCGAGACTTTCCCTAGATACGTTAAAGCTACGGTGAACTCGATGGGGCGAAGGATCAGGGTAGTGTTAAGATACGGCCTTGAAAGGCCGGCAATTACCTGATGTGGATAGGCAGTTGGCCGTTCTCAATCAAAGTATGATAGCATGGCGATTTGTATTCGGGGTAGACAGGAGACGGAGCGACTCATGCCTCACGTCCCAGTTGTTATCTTCGGTTCTGGTGGAACTAATGAAAGCTGCTTCTCTCCCGCTTTGAGCTACGAAAGTGAGTAACACTGGGGACATGCCCACTTGGTCGCCCTGTAGAGATACTCTGTGTCTCACCCCTAATCACTTCACGAATGAATGGCGTCTTCGAGCAGAACAAGGATCAGTGGCATTCTCCCTCCTATCATACGCTCGTCTTGGGCTTTTGTTTTTGGTGCACAAGCTTTTTTTTTATCCGTGGATCAGCTTATGCCCGTTCCGGACGACAACTCAATCGGTGAGGTATTCTTTCCTCCCGGCGGTGACCACAACAACGGTAAAACAGAAAGGGCATCCTGACAGTCATCATGCGCGCGACACATGGACGACACCCTCGGACTCCGAGAAGAAGATGCTTTTTCTCGGAGCTCTGCTCCTTGAGAAACAAGACGGGTTGCTCGCACCCAGAAGCAGACGGCTTGCTTGCTATGCACAAGCTTGACCTGCGCTTGCTAAGACGGCTTGGTTGCTCTGCCCAAGCCTCAAGACTGCCGCGGTCCCCTCCACCTCCAGACTTGCCCCGAGCTCTGCCTGACCTGCACCCGCCTCTGCTTTCAGCTGCTCTCGGTTTGTCCGCAGCTCTGGTTTGGCATACTTTTTTTATTTTTTTTTATCCTCCGGCGGATAGGGAAAAATAAAGCTTTAGCTCACCACACTTCCACGTATTTTCATACGCGTCGTGTGTCGATTTAACATACGTATTGGATCTGGACTGGATCTGCTGCTGTGCCGACGAAAACACGTCGATGGACTACATTGAACCTCCTGCGTATTTGCATTCGGGGCCAGGCCGGCCTTCGAGGGCACCGCCTTCGCCTACCAGCGTTGGACCAAGATGGCAGTGGTAGCCTCGGCTCTCCGTGGCCGTGCCAGGGTGCTAAAAGTTTTGCGCCTCTCCGTTTTGTCTTTCCTCCAAACAAACTAAGCAAATCCGATGGGGTTTTTTGTTCAGGAGGTTTTTAGCATGACTTCTCCCTTGTATTAGCGCCTGTGTTCCCCTTCATTTCGACAAGGGTTTGCCTTGCCATGATGCCTTTTCTGTGTTTTTTTTGCCGTAGATCCTTTTCTGTCCTACCCCCCCGCCACACCGGCCGTACGCGGCAGTTTTTTTTTATGGGTGGTTTGCGTTGTGGTAAGGTCTGCGTCTCCTTCAACTGCTTTTCTTCGCGTGTTCCTGCCTCCTCAGCCAGGCCGTTTAGAGGTGTGGGGGTGGGTTTTGAGGAGCCACATCTTCGACACATGGTCTAGTTCGTAGAACCGGACTTTCTCTGAGTCTCCCATAATTCTGCATATATATGCGCCTTGTCAGGGTTGGCTAGTGTTAAGGTACGGCCTTGAAAGGCCGGCAATTACCTGATGTATATAGATAATTGGCCGTTTTCATATGATAGGATGGGTTTTTGAACTCGGGGTAGTCAAGAGACAGAGAGACTCGCGCTTCACGTCCCAGTTGTCATCTTCGGTTCTGGTAGAAATAATGAAAGTTGGTTCTCTCGCCCGCTTTGAGATACGAACGTGAGCAACACCGGGGACATGCCCACTTGGTCGACCTGTAGGGATACTCTGTGTCTCACCCATAGTCACTTCACAGTTACAACTAGAGGTAGGATTCGGGCAAAAAGCGTCAGGCGGTACGGCCTACGGCAAAGGGTTCTCAGGAACATCTGCGATCGGATTATACATCGTCACAAGTTCGAGATTGACGAGAGGGCCGTCGCTGTCGCGTATGGCAACGCCTCTTTCGTGACCAAGGGTTGATTCCCAGGCCCGGTGAAAAGAATCCGGCGGGAAGTTGAGAAGAGGGTTGTGATTGGGACAGGGTAAGGTGGAGGAGTACGCAGCGTAAAGTTCAGAGAGGGAGGTGAACGAGGATTGCACCTCCAAGTTGTGCTCGAAGTGCAACGAGGTACTCGAAGCGATGTGGGACATGCTCAACAAACCGATCCATGCGGTACGCCGTTGTAACTCAATGAGCTGTGTACGCGTGTGTGTGGTATCGGAATGTCAACGCTTGTCGCAACATCTTCGCCGTTTTCTCCCGCCAGAACACGCACCGTGGTCAGAGAGCCGAGAAGTTCACGCGGATCTACCAGCGGCACACTCTGCGAAATAGACAAATTCGGTCGTAGCATGCCGCATGTGTGTCTGTCTGTAGACAGACACGTGTAGAGGAAGTGCTCGTAGGGCCAAACACCTCGCGAATACAACGTATGAAGTGTGCTCTGGCGAAAACGCTTTGATTCTTGGTTATTTCGGCCCTAAACTTACCGTGATGGGTTATTTGATTAAAATCCAGTACTGAGTGGTTGTTGATCAACCACGACTACCTACATACTAGCATACTACTTGTAGTGTACAAAAAATAGGCATGGCCGCGGTGATTGGAGTATGATTATAAGCAATCACATACTCAATTTCTTCACGTTGATTTTGTGTTGGTCGCCATGACTAGGTTCATTGATATATATTGTTTTCGACTTGAAAACAGAGACGTGGTCGAGCGATCAAAGCACTGGACTCAATCAAGTATACCTGTGAGTGAATATTAAACAACAGCCACCAGCATATACTGGACTGCATCAGTATATTTGGCGCAATTGTCTCGAGTACAGGAAGTTGAGCTTTGAGCAAGAAATGTCAACTTGTTGGGACCTTTTCCGGGATTTCTCGCCGAGTCCAGCAAGCACGACCGCGAGACATCCCAGATAGCGGCGGGCGACATGTGCGGAGGCACCACTCCGAGCGCGTGGCCGTCGGGGTCCTTAGGCGAAAGTTATCGGTATCAAAACTGAGGTCACAAGAAACGATAGCCGTCTGAGGAATAGCCTAAACAGAAGCTGGAGTCATCTCACACTACGGGTGCATAGTAAGTTTCCGAGCTCCTAACATGAGGAGCTCAATATCATCATCACCCAAAATACGACTTGGAAGACGTTTTTCGCGCAACCCGTCCAACAGGGCAACCTGCACTATCTGCATTTTTTGGTTGGGGAGCTCATGATAGCTTCCATGGAAGCTTCCACGGCTTCCACGGAAGCTTCCATGGAAGGGCGGAAGCACCGCTTCCATGAAAGGTTCCATGGAAGCTTCCATCGCTTCCATGGAGCTTCCATGGAAGCTTCCATGGCTTCCATAGAGCTTCCATGGAAACGTCCACGGCATGGAAGCGTGGAAGCTTCCGTGGAAGCTTCGGTGGAAGTAACTTCCACGGAATTTCTTCATGGAAGCTTCCACGGAAGTTACTTCCACGGAGGCTTCCGTGAAAGCTTCCATGGAAGTTACTTTCACGGAAGCGCTTCCACGAAAGTTACTCCCACGGAAGCTAAGCTTTCGTGGAAGAATATTGCTTCCACGGAAGCTTTCACGGAAGCTTTCACGAAAGCTAATTTTCCATGGAAGTAAATTACTTTCACGGAAGCTTCCGTGGAAGTAAATTTTCTTCCACGGAAGCTTTCGAGGATGAAAATTAGCATTCACGGAAGCTTTCACGGACATAAATTTGCTTTTTTTACCGAACCTTTCAACCGGAGTAAATTTGCCTCCACAAAAACTTCACGGAAGCTTTCACGGAAGCTTTCACGGAAGCTTTCATGGAGGTAATTGCTTTCACCGAAGCTTTCGCAGAAGTCAATTTTCTTCCACGGAAGCTTTCACGAAAGCTTTAACGAACCCTAACCCTAACCCCTAACCCCTTCTTGGAAGCTTTCGTGGAAGCTTTCGTGGAAGCTTTTGTGGAAGCTTTCGTGGAAGCTTTCGTGGAAGCTTTCGTGGAAGTTTTCGTAGCTTTCGTGGAAGCTTTCGTGGAAGCTTTCTACCGAAGCTTTCAAACTGGAGTAAATTTTTGCTTCCACGAAAGTTTTCACGGAAGCTTTCACTGATGAAGCTTTCACGGAAGCTTTCATGGAAGTAAATTGCTTTCACAGAAGCTTTCGCGGAAGTAAATTTGCTTCCACGGAAGCGTTCACGGAACCTTTCACGGAACCTAACCCTAACCCTAACCCCTTACCCTTCGTGGAAGCTCTCGTGAAAGCTTTCGTGGAAGCTTTCGTAGAAGTTACTTCCGTCGAAGCTTCCACTACTTCCATGAAAGCTTCCATGAAAGCTTTTGCGGAAGCTTTCGTGGAAGCTTCCGGGGGGGGGTTCCCATGGAAGCTTCCATAACTTCCATGAAAGAAGCTTCCATGAAAGCTTCCACGGAAGCTTTCATGAGCTTCCACGCAAAAAACAAGTAGTGCAGGAGACCGGTCCAACACTTCCATGCGCTACGTAGTTGTATTCTAACACCAAGATACTCGAAAAACTGCAAACTAACGGATAGCTCCACACCTGAGTTCAACCGGTCAGAAGGTCATAGACTAAATGTCTGGTCCAAAAAGTGTTACCCCTACGATGGGATGCCACGATGACTCTAGAGATTTTTGTTTTTGCGACAATCGACCAAAGAAGTGGAGATGCTGTACGTTGCGAGAAGAAGTACAGCATGGAGGGGGGAATCCAAACGAAGAGTATACCAGGTATTTTGTAACGTACTGACGGAGGGTATGTGTAAGCATTGTTCGTATTGCACCGCGGTCCGTTATTCCTACCCATCGAAATTTCAAGGCCGAAATTGTAAGGGATACGATATGGAGGACATGTCCACCAGCCAGCAAAGCAGACTACTCGCAAGAAAAAAAGAACAGGAACGCTGAGACGCTTGTAGCTCCGGAAACACAATCCAAGAAGGCATACGACGTACATATCGCTCAACGTGCAGGGAAAATCACGGAGCTAGCTCAGACCGATTGTGTGTCAGGTGCTGACGTTCGGCGAGGTGAAGGCGCCAACTCTTCGGGCATTGTCGGAGGCGGAAAATGCGTAAGTCTGGAGCTTCTGTAAACTAAGCGGACACGAAGAAAACGAAAAAATGAAAACAAAAAAAAATGAGTTTTTGGGACATACATTGATCTTGGAGATACGTTTTTCGATATAGGGCCCCTGTGAAGGAATAATTTATAAACGTGGTAGAAAACTTAGTCAACTAGACAAGCTGGGCATTCTCTGAACGGCCGTGGTTAATTAAGCAGCTGACCAGCGAGCTGCTGGCTGGAGCGAGTTAGTTCTCGTCCGAAATGAACCACACACCATATTGTTTACCAAAAGGGGCGTGTCGACCGATCATTTGCGACACGGCTCGGCGCCACGACCAGATGTATCCGTACGAAGTTGCGAGTATATAAATCGGATGGTGTAAACACAAAATATACGCTGAACCACCCTAGGATACTGTAGTAAGTGTGATCGTCATCACATGCGCGAAGATACTACTAATAGTGTACTGTATCATTGTGAGTGCGCTCGACATGATTTTGGTGATGGAACAGCATTCGCGTTGGCACGGCTCCCATGTCAATTGCAGCTTGAAGTTAGAATAGCAGACGGATAAAACCGACTTGCCGTTTCAAATACTACAACAGTCCACACTGGAGAGTACGTCATAACCATCATACTCGAATAAACAACGCTTCTTTTTCTTGTTTCAACGAAATAATCTCGACTCATAAAAAAAGGCGAAGATGCAATGCGCATGGCAAGCGGGCAGTATTTTAGACAGGAAGGCAGAAGGGCTGAAGGGCCTAATCAGACCCGACCCGACCCGACCCGAAACGAAACGAAACGAACAGACCCGAACCGACCCTACCCGATCTTGCAGGGTTTAACAAGCAAATCCCATCGGAAGCGCATGCCCCCCGTACCTCGCGCTTCACTTCTTCAGTCTTGACTACAGGGAAATGCGGGGGGCATGATGTGAGTTTCCCACTGCAAAAAATCGCAATACTTAACCTATACGTACGTACTACTGCTTCTCCAAGAAACGAAGGCACAGACCTGTCCAGACATTATTATTACACGCTGTCTTTTCTCCGTATGTCCCTCCCCCCCTTCCCACAAGGCCTCCCCCCCGCTCCCCTGCCCCATCGGGACACCGCCCTGGACAAAAATGCAAGGGTCGTTCTGTACTCATATCAATACAAAAACGGTTTTTACAGTATGTCCAAAGCGGTACTACCAAGGTATATCACACCTTCACTCAGGAGTTAGGCCCTGCCATCCCATCACAATTGGCCTCGCAAAGGTATTTGCTCACTGATCGCCATCGTATAATACGCCCATAGTACGAGAGGAACACGCCAAGCTCTAGGAACACGCCTCTTTCCTCGACGTTTACAATACGAACAGCCTCTTTTTCACGCTGGCGTAACAAAACCGTACCACTCAGTCCTTCGCTTAACCCACCCCCCCGCTTGGATTGAACAGAAGAAGAGCAGACCCATTCGCCTATAAAGACGCATCGATGCTGCCAAACCAATACTCTCGAGACAGCTTCCTGTGCCACTCGCTCAGAGCATGGAAGGGCAGCACAAACGGAAGGGGTATCATCATATGAAGCAAAAAAAAATAAAAATAAAAACACAAATCTTGAGAAGACTTCGACTAAGCGCAAAAAAACAAAAACAACAAGCGCGGAGCAAAATCGTCTCAGTAAGTAAGAACAACAACGAGACTATTCACCTGGAGGTTGAGAACACGGACGATATACAGTGCACTAAACTGAACGTAATACATACACCCAGGTGGGAAAGGGGCGACACTTCTTCCGCTGTATCCAGAGCACCATATCTCAGAAGCAGCAGTTTTAATCCGCCTTATTCCCACCCTTCCCACACCATGCCCGGGTGAGACAAATTGAACCCCCGACTGCGCACGTACGCCAAACGCAGTAAAGTACTCGGTTTCGCACACAGTTAACTCATCAACGGACTGGACTACAAAAAAACGAAGAAATGGAAATGGACAAAACAAACCAAAAATCACATTTTTCAGGAGGAGAGGGGTTTCTACAACGTAAAAACAGGAACACGCCACATCCATCCCAACGGACCCCCCCCCCCCAGACCCCCAACCAGATCGGCGACAATTAAGCCCCCCATCTCGCACCCCCCCCCATCCAACCCCCCACCTCCATGACGAAACCCCAAAAGGGTAGCTTAAGCTGAACCCCTTTAGAACTGCACCCACTTTTGGGGGGGGGACAAACTACTTGAAATTAGTGTCAATAGTGTCAGACAATGTTAGCACGAAACAAAGGGCCAAGTTCCCCCCCCACCCTCCACCCCGCACCCTCCAGCCAACCCCCTGCGTTGACACCCCAAATGACGAGCCACCATGGCAAAAAAAAACGAACAACCAACGTTTGAAGTGTACACGTCCAGCGTCTGTCAAGTAGCAGCTCCGCACACGACCACCCGTCCCTTCTCTCCCCTCTATCGAGTCGGTTAGGTTCCCCCTAGTTCCGCGTCAAAAAATCCAACCCAATCTAGCGCCGTTGCCCTACCCTCCACCCCTTGTTGGGAAATTCTCCACCGTTACTACCAGCGTTCCCATCATCTCCACCCACTCAAGCCAAAGAGGACTGCTGAAAAAACACTATTCTACGCGCATCTAGACTATCCGCTCATCCACACTCCATCGTTCACTTCCATCACCCCTGTCGCCCGCGCGCACCGCACCACCGCTGATCAGGGGTTTCCAGCAGCTATTCTTTTGTGGGTCTCATCTGACCAAGGTTCTCAGCAGAACTTTTCGTGTTTCGACGGTGGCAAAAACAGGGTCTCACAAGTTTTTCCAGCAGCTTTTTCTTGCTTAGATCGGATCCAAGCTAGGTTTCTCAGCAGTTTTTCTAGTTTGGACCACAGCTTCGCAGCTTTTTCTCGGCTGGCAACCCATACCCTACCCCGCGCCTCAGACAACCGCCTTCTCCACTCCCCCCCACCCTACTCCACCCGCCCCCGGCTAACGATGCCTATAGCAGAGCGCCAACTTTGTGCGCGGCAAAACATGGCGAGACCTCTTTTCAACGGGGCACGCACCACATACTTCGTATATTCACAAGTGCACTACATGCAATCCAAGCATTCCTGAGCGGGCAACTCGCTCATCTATAGCACGGGCCCGCGCTGTTTTCTAAACGTATATTCATTTCGCCGAGGCGGAAACAAAAAAAAAAAAACGAAGGGCCTGTTATCGATGCCAACCGACCGCAACCAACCTTTGCTAAAACACCCGGTCACCCGAGCTGTGTGGCATCTAAAAAGACGCTTTTGAGCAAGAGGAAACAACGGGACTTATTCCATCTAATTCTGCTACTGGGGGGGGGGGTTCCTCCCCCCCACCTGCGCCCCGTGCCTTCTTAGGGGTCAGCTATCTCTCCTCCCCGCCTTCCCGGCCATTCAGTCAGCCAACCGATCCAACCCCGAATCAGCGAAGTCTATCCCAGAAAACCAATCATCCCAGCCCTGCCTAGCGAGCATATCAGCCCAGCCCAACCCAGCTCAGCAAGCCAATCATCAACCCCAACCAGTAAACGCAACCAACCAACAAAACAAGCCAACCGAACCAATCAACCAATGGAATCAATCTATTAATCAACCAATCAAATCAAGTCAAATCAACCCTCCCTTTCTGTCCCCGCAACGCACTATGGAGATTGAGATGTGTGGTTTCCTAATCGTATTGAGAGTGCACCCCAATGGATGAAGCAGCGCGAATTCTAAGGCGCTGTGGCAAGCTTGGCGCTACCGCCGCCTTACCTGTATCAACGCCACCGTCACCACCGCCGCTACCGCCACATGCCACCGCTATTACGGGTACAAGAAGGAGCTTGGCTGGCTCGCGCTGATTAGCTTGCGAGCCCGCTAGCCAGTTAGCCCGCTAGCTAGCTACCTGGCTTGCTAGCTGACTAGCTCGCCAGATAGTCTTAGCGGGCTTGCCAGCTTTCTAGCTTGTTCCCTAGACAGCTAGGCAGCAAGACAGCTACACAGCGATGCAGCTAGCACGTCTGCTTGCTAGCTGCCTAGCTGTCCGGCTGTTCGGCTGTCTAGCTGGGCCCGACTAGTGCTTCCCGAGCTTTGCTAAAAAAACGCTGAGCTTTGCTCACATTTTCTCAGCTTTGCTAATAACCGCCGATTTTTTTTCTTGCTGCACTTTTTCAACCTTTTCCTGAGGAAAGCACGCGCTCTCTCCTACGCACCACACACAGATCGCCCAGGTAACCACTTTTTTCCCGGAAGTTCCAATCGCACTAGATACCACTGCCCGCCACCGCAAAAATAACGCTGCAAGTGCGCACCAAATTACTAGTTATGACGTAACTTCTCCAGCACTGCAACCACGTTTTTTTTGTGAAAACTACTTGAAATTAGTGTGAAATCATAGTTGCAGTAGACAAAAGGGCTGAATTGGCATTGCCCTCTAACAAAAGCATACGTCAAACGTCGACTTTTGCGACAAAACTAGCTAGCGCGGGCCCCCTTCCGGAAATAATAAAAGAGGCCCGTGAAAACAGCCGGGGGGGCGAGGGGGGGGGGGGGGGGGGGGGGGGGGGGGGGGGAGGCAAAAGGATAGAGTAGTGCAGGGGAGGGGGGGGGAAGGAAGAGTAGGGAAGAACAAAGTAGGGTAGCGTACAGCAGGGTACCGTAGGATAGTGAAGGCCGGGGGGACGTGAGGGAGGGGAAAGAGAAATAAAGAGGTGGGGGGGGGGAGAGAGAGACAAGCCAACCATTTCTCCGGCCACCCCAAGCCAGAAACCCCAAGCCAGCTCATACCCACCCGCACGGTGCCGATGCCCCCCCGGCACGCCACCCCATACTAATCCAAGAGCTGCACAGTGGTCAGTAGCAACCCAAACCTCACACAACAGCTCCGCTTACATCTAAGGCGGCTCTGCTCTAGTATCTCCTCCTCAACCGGCTGCTGAAGCGGCATGCAAGTGACATCAATCGGCGCCCCCCTGGGGTCAACACGGGAGCACAAACATTTTTCGGCCCGGCCGACTTGGTGGGCGAGCGTTGGCGGCCTTTTGGAACTCCTCGGTTTCTGTGAATTTGTGCACGATGTTCGCCTCGATCATGAAGCGGATCTCCGAGTACGCCCGGTCGAACGCCCCGCTGCGAGGGCAATAATGTTGGCGGGGGGGGGGGGGGGCGACAACGAAAAGGAGGCGATACTCGGGTATAGAATAACTTGGAGGGGGTTGAGGATGTCTAGGGACAAGGGGTGAGGCGTGTGTACTACGCAGGGGCGGCAAACTCGGAAGGGGGGTGGGAATGGTTTGGGTAGGGGATGGGGCGTGTTCATGACTCAGGGGCGGAAAAGCTTGGAGGGGGGTTGCGGATATTTGGGGAGTACTCGGAACCCCGTACACTAATGTTGGATAATTTTCACACATGGAACAGGTCAGATGGATGCCAACGTCATGACGTATGATACGTGCTTCGGGACAGACATAAGACACCTCATTATTGTGATCGGTAAGGTCTTAGATTAAGACCCGTGGCGTGTTTTTAGTCAGGGTCGGCAACCTACACGCTTGTGTTTTTCCCTGGGGTATTCCTCCACTCCAGGGTGACTGGAGCCTGTCTTGTGACCACGGACTTGATTATGCGAGTTAATGTGAGAACAACAACAACAACAACAACAACAACAACAACAACAACAACAACGGAACCACGTACAGCACTATTATTAGCAGTAGGACAAAAATGTGTCGGATGAGGGGGGACAAGAAACACAGGACTTTTATTAGCTAGTGGCGGCAAATCACTCGGAAAAACGTAACCATGCACACCTCGGGCATAGATCATATATATCATATGGTTCATATAGATCATACAAATCCTATAGCTGCCGTTATGAGATGCTGTGCAGGATCTGTACGTGTGCAGTACAGATCCAACCCCGGAAGCATGTGCTATATGATGCAGATTGTACGGATCCCACCCGGCAACATGAGCTATACCGCACAGATCTTCCTGAAACATGTAGATCATCAAGCTGGGATCGATTATCTACCCGACGTGTGTAGACCATGGGTAGTTTCCTGGCAATATTTGGCTTGCACGAGATACGGCAGTGCATACCGCAATCAAAAAAGAAGCGTGATTGTTGCCCAGGGGCGGTAACCTACTCGGAACTACGTGTTGTTGCATAACTGTAGCAGTAGGGTAACAGCGTCAGGAAGGAGAGGGAAAAAAAGTTTGCGTGATTAGGACCCAGGGGCGGGAAAATATTCTGAATCACGTACACAGTGTTGGATGAGTTTAGCATTGCCAACCTACCGGGACCACCGCAAAACGAGAAATTTGTGAGAGCACCGCGCGCAAGAACCGTCACCGCAAAAAAAACATGCCGGTGGAGGTTGGATCGTTGGTTCGCTATTACCCCTTATTGAGAATACTTACAAAGCAGAGGTTTCCAACATAGGTATGGAGGCGTTTCTATAAAGGAGATGTCTTCAAACCTAGAAGAGCCGACATTTCTTCCCCAAGAACCTTACAACATGAATTTTTGCGGAACCATTCGCGCATCGGGACCTGAAACAAGCTATATTACCGGTATGGTACAAAAAAGTATCGCGACCTTAGCAGTGAACGGGCGTGGCTATTGTAGATCCTTGGGAACGTCATAGGGGAAGAAACGTCAAGGGACTTGACGCCTTAAAAAACTGGAAACCCTTTTGGGGAACAAAAATACTTGAAGTTAGTATGGGGAGGGTTTTCGGGGCTCTAAAGGGGTCAAATGGCAATTAAAAAAAGCGGCCACACATCGCAGGCTAGGCTGCAGGGGTATTACGAGGGGGGGGGGGGGGACGAAAGAAGGGGTTTCGACACGCGCGAAAGCATGGAAATACTTGTGCTGCTGCTGCACACTCGTTCTAAACGCTGGGTAACCTCGCATTCGTCGTTTCTTTGAGCGAATTAAATAATCAAGATATAATGATACGTATAATCAAGTCCCGAAAAGGTTAATCCGAAGGTTAATCGGCTATAAAGTGCTCATGTCGGAGCCGAAAATACGTCAGTCAGTTTCAACTTCTACCAGGGTACATGAAAGACGGAGAAAAGTACACAAGAACTATCGGCAAGAAATATAAGCAAAAAATAATGGAGAAAAGAATAAAAGAGGAACCAAGAAATAGCAGTAATAAATACCTCTAAAAAAAAGAGAGGGAAAACGCAAAAAAAAAACTGAGAAAGTCAACGTGCGAACACAAACACAGGTAAGTAGGAAATAACGAAGGAAAACTGAGTATAATACCGGTGAGAAACAAGAACAGAAGGAAACGTCAACAAGAAAGAGGGGAAATACAACAAGATGAAAGAAAGGATGTCCGCACCTGAGCTCGTCTTCGGTGTCGGATCCGAAGGTTTCGCTGCTCCTATTGTATAGGTTTAGTATCATCCTCTTGTCCTTGTAGCTGCTCCATTGAGTCCAGTTCCGCCCGTCCAGTTGGATGCCACGCATGCACAAAAAATACAAACAATGCATGTTTTTTACCAGTTCGATGCCATGCATGCAGATCTCAAGCAAGCGCGGTACGGGTCGATTCAATGTCACTTTCGTCCAGTTGCGGACGGGTATGAAACACTCAACCGAGGAGGGGGGGGGGGGGGGGGGGTAGTCGGTTTGTGCATGGCCGTAGTCGTATGAACATAGACCCTGGCATCCCCACAATGCCGGGACGGAGCACGTCGGGTTGAGGAGGAAGGGGGGGGGGGGGGTAGGACGTGGAAGGGGTGTGAGTGGGAGTTTAACGGGGGAGGGGGAGGGGCATTCACCTCTCAAACGGGCCAATTAAGCCTTTAAGAGCATTGTTCAGGGTAGTACTCCTGGTACTCAGGGGGTGGGTACGCGGGGAGCGGGGGAACTCGGATGATCCATCTCTACGAGGTTTCAAAAGAACAGCATCGTTCAGGGCGTGCCCACGCCACGAAGGGGGGGTGGGGGCTTGGGGGGGCGGGGGGGGGGCAGGGGTGTTCGACATCCATCTCAAAAGAAAACAGGAAACACAAAAAAATACACGAGAAAAAAAAAAATATATATATATATATATATATATATGAGAAGAGGTGTCCACAGAAAACAAAAAATACGACACCGGCCCAAAAAGGGTTTCTCACCTAATGTTGACCTCGTCCGGAGCGCCGTCGGCAATGAATCGCTTCGTTATCGCCTCAAATGCAGCCATCTGGCCGCCACCGAGAGGAGACGCTATCGTGTAGTCTTCCCTCTGGTATCTGTTCAAGAAAGGGGGAGGGTGTGGGTTCGGGTGGGGAGAGTTTGGTGTGTGGAGGGTGTGTGTGAGTGCGCGTGTGTGTGTGTGTGGGGGGGGGGGGGGGGGGGGGGGGGAGTTAATGGTGTGAGAGTTATAGCGGCGGGATAGCGTGGTTGTCGCTTCAAAGGCCGCCCCCTGCCCACCACCAAGGGGAGACGCTATCGTACAAAAAAGGGTGCTCAAGAAAAAAAGGAGGTTGGGATTGTGTGGGTTGGAGGTGTGGAGGTCAAGGGATACAATATCGTGGTAGTCTTCCCTGTGGAATGCCTTCAACAAAACGGGAGCTGGGGTGGTGGGGGTAGGCATTGAGGTTGGAGCCGTTGGGGGGGGGTAGGAGGGACAAGGAGGGAGGGTAAGGTCAGGGCCCACCACCGAGAAGAGACACTATCGAGCAGCCTTCTCTCCGGCACATGTTCACCATAGAGGGGGGTTGAGGGTATGATAGGAGGGGTAGGGGGCGTAGGAGAGGTGAGTGCTGGGGGGGGGGGAAGGGGGGCACCTGCCCACCACCGACCGGAGGCGCGATCGCGTACTCCTCCCTTGGGTGGGTAGGGGTTGAGGTTGGGTGGGGGGGCAGGGTGGGAGGTTTGGGCTGAGGAGAGGGCTTGGGGGGTGGGGAGAGAGTAGGGCGTGGCAGCGGAGGAGAGGGGGGGAGAGGGGCACCTGCCCACCACCAAGAGGGAACGCTATCGACTTTGTCTCGCGTACACAGCCTAGTTTATACGAAGCACTCCTGCCTCTTTTACCAACTCTACTATTGATAATAATAGTCTGGGATTTAGCACGACACGCGACCCTGAGCGTGGTTTCTTGTGTCTAACTTCTTGCTCGTAGTGAGAAAACAAGAGCCATTGTCATACGGGTGATCATTTTCACCTTGCTACAGCAAAAAAAAAAAAAAACACGCACACACAAAATTCAAGTAATTCACCCCTAAAAAAACGTGAGCGTGGTTCTATTGCTAGTTCAGAGTAACCTTCAAGTACGATAAAACGAACCCCCCTGAGACATATGATAAAGCATGTTCTATGTATCAAGTATCAAAGAATAAAGTCAGACTTATGATATACATGTACTAATTCAATATGTGTCAGGTATCATAGGATAAAGTCAGATTTATTACATACACGTGCTGTTATCAGGTATCATAGAATGAAGATAAGTCACCAAAGAATACAAATGACCCCGTACCAGTGTCATACCTCGGAGTAAACTTCGAGTGAAGTTGCATAATGACCCCCCCCCCCCCCCCCCCCGAGACTCAAGTATAGTGCTCTTATACGAAGTATTGGGTTGAAATCGACCAGCCTCTGTGTCAGCGTTCCACCCACCTGGACACCTCTTCAAGGAACCACACCGATTCCTGACAAAGCGCCCTGTTCGCGAAAGCTCTAAACGCCTCCGCCATCCCCTCGTTGGCGGCAATCTTGTCGTAGTTCCACATGTGCTGCGAGTACCCGCTGTCCGCACAAGACCCTTCCTCTCGCCTGAAGAAAAGGAAAATGCACACACCGCGACAACGTTTAGTTCTAGTACCATCCGTTTTAGAGTTTTCGTTCAAAGATTAGCTTTAGCTCTTGTTTTAGCTTTGAAGTTTTTGTTCTTGTTTCCAAGTTTTAGTTGTTCAGTTCTAGGTTTATATTTAGTTCTAGTTTTGTTTTATTGAGGAAAGCAAAAGGGGGTTAACTGCACACTCACTTTGAGCTCCTAGGTCTGGAAGCGCTACTCCTGGCCGCCGCCCTGGCCATAGCCGCCGAGGTTTTCGCCATGGGGTTGAACTTCAGACGACGAACGGGATCCACGATGCTGCCGGCATTAAAAATAAATTAACGGGGGGGGGGAGGGCAGTACTCATTTCGCATGCATATCCGTAGTCATATAGCCCGTCCTCGATTCCCTACATTGCCGAGACGAAGCACGTCGGCTTTCACTGACCAGGCAGACATCGCGTTCACCAAGCGCGAAACGCCGTGATGTGTCCAGCGAGTCGCACGAATGTTGAGCTGCATCCTGCCAGGAACCACTCAAGACACGCGCAAAGCTTGCACTGCCGCGGGTTTCATGCTCGCACCATGATACGACGGCGCTTACACCTTGTTTTTATCGCTATATTACAATCAACTCACAAAAGGTTCAAGGACCATAAAACACGCAAGACAAAACTCGTACAGCCAGTGGGTATGTCGATTTAAGAGCGCCTAACATAACAGGATTCCGGATTTTAACAAAAAAAAAACTTTCAAACTGTACCAAGGGCGTCCGGAAAAAAAAATCCTGGACCCTCACTCACATTTTTACGTTTTAGGCCGATTGCAGGGGGGGTAGGGGGGGGGGGGGGTGCCTCCATACTAAATCCTATACAATAAGCACTCTATGACTGGAACAAGTCCATGGCTGTGTTATCCAGGCATAGGGTCAGGTGAATACTCAGTGGCAGAGCACAGAGCAAGCAGAAGAAGCAACTATGTAGGGCCTAGCCAAAAACAGCAGCAAGCTCTGTGTATGTAGGTGAACTTGGGTGAACCGAACGGCCGGGTCCATGCAAATGTATTGTGATAAAATCATGAAACCTAGCAGACAAATGCCTATGTAAGTTTATGTAGCCGACCCCGAGGTGAGTCGGGTGACTAGAGCAGCGACCACTAAATAAACTGTGTGTCCTGCAACGGCCACACAACAACCTGCTTGTAGAGGTAGCTGGAGGATCTGCGCAAAAATTCATTGTCATGGACTCCAACGTGTGCTCTGCCCTCACTTCTTCAGAGAGGTCGGATTGGCCAAGAACGGTTCGAAACAGAAAGGTAGTAGCATCATTTCATGTAACACAATGTAACAAGTTCATATCAGTGCCAACGCCAACGTGCCAATAATTTGCACATACTCCGGAGTATAACTCCCACACCTGACTCAAGCGCACCTCCAACACTGCCAACAATGCCCAACCGCATGTTTGTTTGTGAAGCACGGAGAACAGACCACTCATGATAATAATATATACGTGGCTCGTTTGGGCTCGCTCGCGCGCATTGTTTTCCAGCACACCTCCAACAATGCAGCATCCAACCCAATCCAAACGCATGTTTGTGAAGCACACAAAGCAGCCCACGGAGGGTATGTGGCTCGTTGGGGCTCGTGCGCACTGTTTCCACAACATCCTGCTCATCAAATGACGACCAAATAAGACCCTACAAGCCTGGGAAATACATGTCTAGTTTGAGGGGGAAAAAAAATGAAAATAGGGACTTTTGGGGGGGGGGTAGGGGGGGTTGTGGGTAGGGTGAGGGTCCAGGAATTTTTCTTCCGGACGCCCTTGACTGTACGCGCACATTTTTTGACGAACGACGTTTAGAGTTATGTGGAATATGTTTTGCAGTTCTAACAAGGTGAAATCGGCATGTCCCCCGCCTATAGTAAAGGTCATACATTTCCCACGAAAAATAAAAGCGACGTCTAACAACTAGCAACCAGTAAATTTTCGGGGTGCATGCATGGCGATAGCGTCACAACACAATGCGAACTGCGGTCGTTATCATAGCATCATGCTACGATAAAGGTGCACCATTCTCTTTTCTAAGGTTCCTCAATTTTCGGAGATTGAGACCTCCCCCTCCCAAAACCTGATTAAAAAAATAAATAAAGCTGCTACACAAGATGAAAAATCCCGTGGCCTACATAAGTAAACAACGAGAATCGTGCTAAAACATGGCGTATTTCCGACGATTTTTGGGTTAAGGAGTCCCGTCATTCAGAAAACATTTCACACGAAAATTACTTACTACCTCCATCGTATTCTCGCCCAGCAAGCACCAGACGATAGCTGATGCTACGCGTGTATCATGCAATTCGTTGCATTGGGGTCACGCATCAAAGACATCGCCCCCTAAGCTAACAGTCCATGTTGCTTCGTGTGGCTGATCCTGCAATCCTCAGTTTAACTCGTCAGCTTTCCTCTCTGAAGCCCCGAAGGGGATAACAGTTGACAAACCGCTGGTTTCGGCGTATCATGGGATGCTCCTACATCGGGGTACCCACCGTACGATACGATAAAAGTTGCGTGGGGGGGGGTTATACACCAAGCAGGCAGGCCACGCTCAACTGAGTATGAAGAGTATGGTTGTGAACAGCGTAGCTGTGGCCAAGAACTACCCATCCGGAGAACAAAAAAAAAGTGTGTTATCGTAAGAGTATCATGGGGAGACGTTGCTTGCATGACCAAGCAGGCGGGTCACGCTTACCTGAGTCCGAAGAGTATGGCGGTGGCGAAGAACTGCAGGTTGGGAGGGTTAATCCAGCGCTGTACTTGGTCTCCAAGGGCGCCCACCGTAGCGAGCTTCACGAAGACTTGCAAAACATGAAAAACACGAAAAATATGCATCATAAATTTTCACGGGTTAGGTCACCTCTCGCGGGTCGGGTCAGGTCAGGTCGGGTCGGGTCGGGTCTGGGTGGTGCGACCCAACCCGTCAGATTTGGAAACCTCCTGGGCCGACCCGACCCAACCCGCGAAAATGAGAATACCCCCCGACCCGATCCGACTCGACTCGAGAGATATTGAAAACCTCCTGACCCAATATGCGGGTTGGGGCATCACGCGCGAAAAGTCCTGAAAAGTATCAAAAACGGAACTATCACAAAAAAAGGGGGTGAATTTTTCCGGGGATTTTCCTGGAAATTTCTCTGGGTAATCGACGTTGAAAATCGTGCGGCCCGCACATTATGGGGTGTGCAAATAACATAGTACCGTAGTGATGTTCCCTCTTTAGTGCCGGTATGTGCACCATAGAGGGAAATACCGGCAATATAGCGGAAATCGTACTCCGCATGCTGCCGCTACTGATTGTTTCCATCAATGCCAAACGATTACACAGGCACTAAAGCGGGCAACCGCCACAACTCAACCGGCACTATAGAGGGATCCGTCCTGTCTCATGACATGAAAAACACTCAACCTTCCAATGAAACGAACAAACGAAATATACTACTCCGCTCTGTACCAGCATAAACCGCTGCGTCTTAACATAAACTGTTTCGTAGCGGAATAAACTGCTTTGTAGCCGCAAATTCTACCAGGCAAGTTGTTCTGTTGGCGGTGCAAGGTGTTTCGTAGCAGCATTTATTTCAAGTAAAAGAAACCGGCAAATTGCTCTCGAAACCAATCGCAAAGCCGCCGCCAAACATTCGCAACAAAATCGTCGAAAGCATTTATCAAGCATCGCCATGCATTCAAGCATTCTTCAAGCATCTTCCAAGCATCCGCCAACCAATCTCAACGAATTCACCAAACAGTAACCAAGCATACGTCTAGCATCTGAGGATTCTAAATTCGTGCGCCCTGTTTTAGTCTTCCCTTCTTGGAACCCGATTTTTTCTCGGAGAGATTCGCCAAGCAAGTGTCAAGCATTCTTCGAGCATTACTCCCGAGTACTGGCTAAATCGTCCTCACCGCTTTGAGTGATGCCCACAACGATGATCACGATAAGCTCCCGGCTAATGTGAAACAGGTCGTCGATAATCCTGCAAGGATTTCAGTCCGAGAGTCGGTCAAGGGGCATGGAGGGTGGCAAAAGAAGCGTGAATCAGTCATGTTTTGTGCCGTAGGAGAAGGTCACGGGACACTTGTCTGGAAAGGTAAGGACCCTTCAGACGAGCACCTTGCAGGATTTGCTTCGTATGTCCGTGATGCAGTCAAGTCGAGTCGACTCCCTCCACCTTTGGCCTGCCTCGACCGCCCCATCTTAACTCCTTGAGAATTGCGCGCACGGTTTCTGGGCCAAAACCGCTTGGATTCAGTAAGGGATTTTGCTTCCAGCAGTTTAAAAAAGATAGCCTAACAGCTTGTGTTTGTGGGCAACCTGCTTGAAATTAGTGGGGGATACACATTGCGGCAGTCAGAGGAATAAGCACTCACCACACCACCGGAAGTATGGCGCACTGGAGCACCTGCAGTACCAGCGTGCTCAGCCACACGTTGTCTCCCTGCTCTTCTACATACCGCCTGAACATGAACAATGAAAGAAACAGGTAAAAATGGCAAAGAGAAGATAAACGCTCAAGAACAGCTCGTAAAAGAACAAGAACAAGAACAAGAACAAGAACAAGAGCGCGAAAATAACACTCGAACAAAACCACGCACAAGGACAGAGAAGGGCAAAAACAACACTAACAAGCAACAATACCACGGACAGGTAGAGAGAAACACCCATGTTCGCTCCGCGCTTCTCGGCATACCGCCTGAACAAAAAAAACAAAACAGCGATGATGCAAGACACAAAACGAACAACAAAGACAGGAAAAAGAACAACGCGACCGTGCAAAGGACAAGAAGAAAAGAAGAAGGAAAACTCCACAGATTGGGAGAGAGGAAAACAAAGAGTCCATGACCGGCACAACATCAAAAACCAAGGCAACGGACGGTCCTTTTTTGGGTGTGATTATCCCTTTCAAGAACCGCCCTGACGTCTGGGGGGAAACAAATGACTTAGAAACAGTGTGGGATGTGGTATGCAGTTCTGAAACGATCAAAGAGTAGGGGCTAGGGGCTGGTAAAATTAGTGCCTACCCTGCAATGGAAAGGGTCGTCTTAACATACGAAACGCGCAGCGCGGTACACTCGTACTTACGTGCGCTCACACCATGGCCGTCCTTGTAGTACGAGTAGCATTTTCGGAAGACACATTCTGCTCCGAGGAGGGAGGTTGCCTACATAATTAACCAACCCTTTGAAAGCAAGGTGCAAAGTATATGTACTTACTAGCGAATGCGAGTTTCTACCATCGACCGCACGAAAACGGGGGTACGGCCTTTATCGCGCTTCCTGAAGCCCCCGCCGACGACCAACACAATGACGGCCGGTAGATATATCTTGCTGCGCAAGTTTCTAGCGACAGCCATATTAGTGTATCGCGTCCGTCTCCTGCAGAAATTATGAATTGCTACCCCCCCCGAACAAAAAAAAACACATAATAACCCCGTCCGGAAACAAAAGCACCCTTTGTATCCACTATTAACGCCAAAAGGGAGCTTATATATCAGGACAGAGTGTTTTTAATTAATGAATTTGCCCCCGTCCTTATGTGCATATGTACTTTGTAGTACGAACAAATCATTCACGGGTACCAGGTGTATTAGGTAACGAAGTACCAGGCTTCCCTTCGGAGGGGGTTGCAGATGGAGGCGTTTCTTGTATGCATACATGTTGCTGGTTGGCTCTGGGGAATTTGCAGTTATGCTGCAGTTGGGATAGTAGTGGCCCTAAGCGAGCGAAACAAAGTTGTGCATGTGTAAGAAACGGACAGTGTATCAACGGGTGACGCGAAAATGATATTTAAATCCGACGCAGTAACCGCCACAGGCAATAGATTTTTTAAATGTGGGAAATAATTTGTCTCAAGTTGGAAGCGGGTCGTGAAACACAGGCCTGGACAGAGCGCCTAAAAGGCATGCACCGTCGCCTGTCTCATCAATAGTCGATCCAAGTGGAACGTGAGAAGCATCTATTGGGGTATGATTTTGCAAGACACGGCCTGATAACAGGTACAGGCCACGATCTTGCAGGTATCTCTACTAAGCAAGTTCCGCGATGTTCACTCGCTTGTCTTTTAGAAGCTGTTATACCACTCCCGCTAGCCACGGATAGAACTGAGCGTTATGGACGGATGGCGCAAGATCACCGTCCCCCTTTTCCTGTACGCTCACGCCTTCAAAAAACACGTGAAATCCTTGTACATCGTGTCCACAGCTTAGATGCTACGCCTTGCTAGGCTTCCAGAGCAATACCATAACACTAGCCCACCCTGATGAGCCGCATATGCAGAAATATGGCAGATTCCGGGAAGCATCGGTTTCACGGTCTAGAACATGAATTGAAGATGCGGCTCAACACCCACTCGCACGCCTCTACTCTGCGAGGCTAAGAAGTCCCAAGAAAAATGCTGAGACAGAAAACCGAGAAAAGCCGCCGGTACCAATGGGCAACGTTTGGGGCGTGGGGGAAATTATCTATCTTCCGGGGCAATACCATGACATTGAGGTGATGTTTGGCGAGCGGGATAAGAGGGCGCAGTAGGTAGGAATGCTCTTATACGTGACAATTGTTCTTATACTGGCAACATGAGGAACACCGTCAGTGAGTCGTTCGGGGCACGAGGTAGCCAGATCCTTCACAAATCATTTACCTTTTTGCTCTATTTTTTTTGTTGCGATTCCGTCTAATATCGACGAAAAATCGATAAAATTAACGTGTCCACGGGCTCACAGCAGCAACAACACCTGGTCCAGCAAAAACGCTAAAATGCTTAAAAACACGTACGCGGCAACGCAAACTGTGATGCTGGGACTCTCGAGCATACCGGAGTTGGTATTTTCTTAAAGCCAAGCATATCAGGCATCTGTATTTCGGGTGGAAATCGTGCTCATGATGTATGTACTGAGTGATTGTGCGTCGAAAAAGAGAAAATCCAGGCCGTAATACTCTTTGAAAGCCAAGTTGGGTCCTAGTAGGGCAGCGCCACGCATCATGCAGATACATACGTCGAGCGCTGTACTCCGAGGAGATCGTTTGGAATAGGCATATCGAGGTGTGCCCCGAACGTCAGAAGTAGCGGGCACGTCGTTCAGCTGGCATAATTCTCACATCGATGTCCAACCCGCCTCCTGTGCTGTTCCGCTATATATATTCAGTTCAGTAAGGAAAACGGTACCCGTGTGGTGAGCATCACAAAAAACACCCCCAACGCATTTCTCGCGAGTCCCGCCTATAAAAGTTAATATTGTGGCTTATCAGCTACAGGAAAAGGTGCCCAAATCCCGCTCACTGGGCGACCATCGCACAAACGAAGAACAGCCCCTCGGCTCCCAGCAGGCTGCCTGGCCGAGGTCGGGCTGGGAAGCCTAAAACCGGACATGGATACCACGAGGCACAATTTCTTGACACATACGGACCAGATAGAATCGAGCCCCAAAAACATCCGTGACTATCACACTTGAGTCATGAGGTTTGGAATATCCCTTGAGGGGCTGCGATGGTGAGGGAGCCGCATTTATTTGGTTGCTGTTCAAATTGGGTCGCTGTCAAGATGCTGTCGATCATCTTCTCTAGGCAACGCTTTTCCTTTAGGCTCAAGAGGAAGCTGCTTATAGATTCGTCCGGCAAATAATTAAAGCTGACAGCTTCATTTTTTTGGTTTCAAGTACACTAAATCTGTATTTTTACGTAAAATGTCTGACGTACTCCCTTAAAAGCCGGCCAGAACCACGCATTCGTACACAGGTGCTACTGCTGTAAGTACATTAGCTGTCCTTGCACGACGCCGGTGCACCGGCGTTAACATCCCAGGTCTAACCCTCCCGTCGTCGGTTGTGCCAGGTTGTGCCGAGCATTGGGTGAGACCATGCCGACCGGCCTTTTCGTGAATATACGTTGATTGCTTGTTCCGAGAGGTTTTGGGTGGCATCATGCCAAAAAATGAGACATATCGGCTACAGGTGGCGCCGCCATTTCAGCCAAAGTTCTCTAGTATAACGTGTGCCCCTCACGGGCTGCTAGCGAACAGCATCCTAGCTCCAAGCCTCGTCGCCCGTTGTTCCAGGTTATGCCGAGGTTTGGGTGGGACCGTGCCGAAAAATGAACCTATAGAGTCCGCCCAAGAGTGAGCATCCATTTCTTATTGGGGCTTTCTTATTGGCGAGCCTATACTGTACATATCTACCGCGAGGAAGTAACCATAAAATTAAACCAATTAATAGCTTTAGAGTCCGCCCAAGAGTGAGCATCCATTCCTTATTGGGGTTTTCTTATTGGCGAGCCTATACTCTCCACATCTACCGCAAGGAAGTAACCATAAAATTTAACCAACTAATAGCTAGTCGGCGACTAAAGGTCAGCAAACTCGCCGTCCGACAAATTACACTGCTGGGCTGCAGCTGTGGCTGGTGTGGGTCTGCGTGAGCAACGTACCGACGAACATTCCCCTGCAACCTGCCTGGGTTGTCTCCTGGAATTTCAACGAAAAATGTGGCGACTACTGAAAGAAAACGCGATAACACACCAAACATTCACAAATATGTACCAGGTAAATATATAGGGCGGCACTCACGTCTCGGCGTTCTTCCCAGTGATGGTGAAGTGGAAGTAGAGCGGGATAATCAGCGATAGCACGCCTATCGACAGGCTCATAATCACCAGTAGTTTTTCCTGGCAGAGAGGTTTGAGGGGGCGCGGGGGGGTCAGATAGAACAATCCGCATAAAACGAAAGCATCACAAACAAAACTAAGTATCGACAGGCTCACAAATAACCAGCAGCTTTTCCTAGAACAGGGGCGCAAGCGAGGACGACGGGGGGGTCGGTGATGGACTGAAACACTCACACAAAAAATACAGACACAACACAAAACGGCACAAAACAAAGCGAACCGGGCCGAAACAGAACATATTCGTTAAAGACGAGACAACAAAACCAAGCCAAAAGGACAAAATCGAGCACTTCACACGACAAAAACACGTTGACGCCAGACTAAACTCGTCCGCGGAACAACTGAACACATCGAGAAAAACATTAATCAAGAACGAAGCAAACAAAAAACACACCAAGACAGTCAAAAACACACCCCAAGACGCAAAAACCAAACATATTAAGACAAACCAAAACACACACATTCAAAACGAAAACAAGAAACGATAACATATTTAGTGGTAACATGCAACATACCAGGAACATACTGCCGTGAGTACCGGGAACCTAAGAGTAGGCCAGCTCTGCCCCCGTATACTGGCCGTATACGAGTACCCAGCGCCCAGCACACTGGCGGTACAACCAGAAGTTACGATCTACCGGTATATGGTACCTGGTACATGAGTATGTTCGCTGTGAGAGTAAGAAATGGTAGTTTAGTTTATGCTGGTCCAATGGGCCAAAGGTGCTGATTACGAGCAGACAGAAAGAACACAAAATGCCGCCAACGATTGCACGAAACCCACCAAATAAATTTTTTTAAAGAAATACGAAACTAGAGTAGGAGTTTCAAACACACCCACCCGTACACCATGATAAACCCGCCCCGACATAGAAACCAAGATGTTGGGGACATGATACAAGTCCTGGAAGCAGAGGAGGAAGGCATGTTGCAGCAAAACAAGGGTTGTGTCCACTGGTATACAGGTATATAGGTGTTCTAACTATTCGTAGCCGATTCAATGGTATACAGGTATATAGGTGTTTTAACTATTCGAAGCCGATTCAACTGCCTCAATCGTACAATCGTAGGAATCAATCGCCATCGGAAGCGCAAATTGGAAGCGAGTTTATTGCGAACTATTCGAAACGTCTTTTACCGGGTTTAATTACCCCCGCACCAGCCGGGGGGGGGGGGGGGGTAAGGGTCGTATCATGCATGGCCATAGTCCATAGAACCACAGATGTTCGGACCCCTTCAATGCTGGGACGGAGCTCCTCGGGTTTCCACCCACCAAACAGAAATTGCGTGCGCATGCGGGAGGGAAATCGGGGGGGGTGGGTCTACTTCGCCCGCCTGGCTAGCTTCGCTCATTCATTCGAAATCAAATCGAATCCGTACACGGCGTTTTGAATAGAAGCGGTTAATCGACGTCGCCGAAACCGAGTTGGATTAAATCGAACTTTCGATCCTTTTCACCGCCTTACGAACTATTACTAGTTGTGTCGCGTATTGACTACTCGTATGCTGCAGAGGTACGCTGCCAAAGGAGGGAAGACAGCACTCTCCGCGTTGTCGGAATAAAAAACACACTACTCGTGGCTGCACGCAGCGGGTTCGGATTTTCGGTAAGGAATTCATACGAAACGAAAGCATGTGGGTCGCAGGTACGCATTCTACCATTGCACAAGTCACATCTTCTCGTGGAAATTTGTGTGGACGGTAGCCGTTCCAGAGGCGTTGGATATTGCATATTGCCCTACTAAAAGTGGTCGTGGTGCCTCCGTACATCCCGGTCAAAGAGAGCCGGACAACTCAATTTCCCACCACCAAAAAATCACTATCGACCCCCGTCTATCTACGGAAGCATCTCTCGTTGCCTCAAGACACCTCTATCGTTTCCCTTTCTCGGTACGTTGTCGGACCATGCCCCAACCTTGGCTATACCGCACACTACGACACACAAGAACATAACTCGTTGCAGTCGTGAGTCGAACCTGGGATTACCCCAAACCCTCATTTGGCGCCGACAGCAGGATATAACACCTAAAACGGAACGGAGATATTTGATTGCAAGTGGGGTTAGGTAGCGCTTGTAAAGCGAAGATACGAGCTTCCTCGATTGCTACACCTTTACCGGAAATAACGCGCCCCCAAATGTGTAGAGACTCCGGACCGGACGCTACTGTAGTGTAGACGGCTTCAGAGTGACACTGGGTGCATGCAACGCTACAAAAATATATTTCAAATGGTGCTCCCAAGTTGAAGACAAAACGCAGAGATCGTTCATATAAAATAAGCAATTCGGGAATATGGCCAAGGTTTAATTTTCCATCTCTGTAAAAAAGCCACGGAGCGTTACAAACACCAAAAGACATCCGCTAAAAAAAAGTTAGTGCCAGAATTGGTGACAAACGCTGCACCCTCGACGTGATCAGGGGGAGAACGGGAATCTGCCAATAGGCGCTTTGGACGCCAGCAACGCTGATGAACTTGGCGCGTCGAACCATGTCTACGTTATCCTCGAAGTTTGCCATCGGCCAGGGTCTGCGGATAAGATGTTTGCTGAGCGTACTTAGATAATCCAAACAGAAAAAATTAGGCTGGCCATCCTTGCGAGATACGATGGCGACCAGAGAACCCCACGGACGTCAGCGCTCTTCAATGATGTAATCGTCGTGTGACCACGAGGATTCTCTCCGGGCATCGATCGAGGGAGATACATGAACCGGACCCATGGAACCGGATGTTGCTCTTCACCGAGGAAGCCATCGCGAGGATCGTGGCCGGACACGGAGGGAGGGAGACGGCCTTTTTGTGGCCCAACACAAAGAGCGTGGCCAAACGCGAAGGGGGGGGCTCGTTCTATCCCTCCGCCTGGGGCCGCGATCCTCGCGGTGGCTTTCTCCGTGAAGAGCAACATCGCGAGCCCGTCCGGCTTCATGGGACCGGTCCCTGAATCTCCCGGATCGTTGCCCGGAGATACTCCTCGTCGTCAATCGACGATGACATCATTGAAGAGAACTAAAGTCGGTGGGGCTCTCCAGTCGCCATCGACTCTCGCAAGGACAACCTCATTTGTCGAGTATCGGTGTACGACCAACGATAACGTCATCCGCAAGACCTGGCCATAAAAAATCTCCAGGGCAACGTCGACATGGTCCGAGGCACCAAGTTCACCAGCGTTATTCACGTCCAAATCGCCTAATGGCAGATTCCCGTTATCACCCTGACCACGTCGGCGCTACAACGTTTGCCGCCAATTATGACCAGTACTATTATAAGCGTATGTCTTTTGGTGTTCATCGTAGAGCCTGAAACCTGGTGTCCCTTTTAATGCTCGAAAGCTGTACCAACTTCGTGGTAAGCAACGAATCGTTTGTTTCGGGAATCGTTTAAAAGAAATCCCTCTAAACCAGCAATAATTCTTTCAATATCAAATCATCAATCCGGAAAGTTTTTTGAGGAGGTCCGAACTGACTGATGTTAAAAAATCAGCAGATGAGCTGTGGTTAGGGGTGAGGGTTTCCAGCATGAGGCGATCAAAGATGGGGGGTGAGTGATGTGGGTCGCGGGCATAACTTCTATCGCTGCACAGTCATATCTTCTCGTGAAGAATTGTATGAACGGTAGCCGTTCCAGAAGAGTAAGATAGTGAAACTTGTTTCACAAAAAGCGGTAGTGGTTTCTCAGCAGATTCAGGCAAAAAAGAGTCGGACGAAAAATTTCCCGCCGACAAGCAACCACTATCGACCATGATATATCTGTGGAAGCACCTCTTGTTGCCTCAAGGCCCTTCTATTGGTTTCCTTGCTCGTTTCGTTGTCGGACGTTGCCCCAACCTGGCGTGTCCTACACGCTACGAAAACAAAAAAGAGAAGTTGTTGCAGTCATGAGTCGAACCTGGGATACCCCAATCCCTCAAGCATACCCGTGGTACGAACAGTATGTATATAACTTGTACCTGACATGCGTTTTACGGGTCTCCATAATGAAGGTATATAAAACAAACTACTCGTGGCTGCACGTGGCGGGTTCGGATTCTGAAAAACGCCTGCTTCAACCATGCTCTCGAACAAGTGGCAAGCTCTACTGATAGCTATTGTTGTGGCCACCAACCACTACAAGTACTTCTTACAACGTGGTCGCCGGGTTCGCGAGGGTATCAGCTCTTGCAAAACAAAACGTCAGCAACAATCTGTCGACCCGCAATAAAAGATGACTTCCACCAATTCAAAGGCAGTTAAACGGTTTTATAAGTTGGCTTGCGAGACCAAAATTTGAGGCACACGAGGCAGTTATTAGTTGGAGAAGTAAGCCAACAAACTGAATTGAGTGCTGTATCAACAAAAATCACACTCTGTGGAACAGCAAAAAATTAATGTCAAATCAATCCTAAGGCAGTGGACGGCTTCGTATGTTGCTTGGCTAGACTATGCTTCGAAGAATATGAAGCAGTTCCTTAAATGTAGATGTAAGCCAACTGGCTGAGTTGAGTATTGTATCAACTAAATCACACACGTCGAGCCACAAACACGCCAGCCAGGTAGGTACAAACTCCGCAAATTTTCACATGCCACTAACCGTGACACCTAGCCAACTACCCCAAAGACTGTAGTCGGCGACTTGCTATTAGTATATCAAGCGAACTTGCAGCCCTAAAAAAACGCTCTCTCTCTCTCTCCCCCCCCAGCTCCGAGCGCGATCTCGACGCAGGCGAAGGCACCAATCAAGTAAGCAGCGAAAAACGAAACAGACACACCTAAGAAAATCTTGGCAGCCGCGCTTCGTACCGTTGAGGGGGGGGGGCGGGGGATACCGTTACGCCCAAAACAAATCTGCCCGACGGGGCTCCGCGATCGAGCAACTACCCAGCATGTTTTGGAATCCCGCCTGCGTATTATGTTACGGTTACCAATCAGATATACCGGGTACGCTAAAATATCATACGTGGCCCTCATGGGTTGAGGGTAGCTTTCCACGTATTTGATAAATGGTTGACACACTCCTGGAGGTACATATTACCCTCTCCACTAATAAAACGTTGACACACTATTGGAGGCACATATTACCCTGAGCCGTACCGTGGCCCTAACCCAATAAAACCCAATAAACCAATCCACGGAGCAACTCCCTTCGCCTTGTACACACACGGTGTGCCTCAAACAAACTATGGGATACGTGGAAAGCTCTACGGCATGGGATTGTCCATCCGGTTGATGAGCGCATATGTTTTTGGTGTCAACGTTCGGTTTGGTCAGGTGAGGCCATACATCTCCTGAAGCAAGGAACCTTCGAAAACCAAGGTGCATCCCAATACACCGCAGCATGCGTCTCCGCTTATCTTACCGATAGGAGCCAAGGAAGTGATCTCCTCAGCTGTGGGCTGAAGCCGACCGCGAGGCGGATGACCCTGCTGATGTAGCAGCTCGCGATGGCGAACGTAACGAAGAACACCACCTTTGGCGTTGTTGGGTGCGGCGGGGGGAGGGGCATCGCGGGCGGCACGGGACGGCCAGACAAAGCAGCGACGGCATCGGTACAACAACATCAAATATCATTAACCACGGCGCTGTTAACAGGACCATGACATTTAATAACACCAGCGACAACGACCAAAACAAAGGGCAACGCCACCAACACCACCACCACAATCAATAACACCAAAAACACCAACCACACCTTCACCAACACCTTCACCGGCACCTTCACCACCAACAGCACAACCACAATCCAAGCATCCGAAGACCCAAACGTCAGCATCCAGCAGCGGGTTCCCCAGTAAGTCGGCGGTGAGCGAGAACAACATGACCGCCCTATTGACTGTAGGCCGCCTTATTCAGCCCGTTATGAGTGCAATGTCTCAGTCGCGCCAAGCGATCTTGGCCGCCATATATCGGGAGTACCGCTTTTCTCAGACCACCGTAATGGGAACCTCTACTGTATCCAAAGATCCAAAGAGAAGGGTTCAAGACACTGAGGGGAGAGTTTTACCCAAGCGTCTCACATGTCACCAAGCAGGCTTCCCTTTTTGGGTGCCACAAACAAATTCCGCCAGGAAAAACAAACCCATTGGTACCCCGAATAGAAGGATAGCTTCCCGTACAAGGTAACTACACAAGTATGCACGATATCACTACCAAACCACCTTATGGGAATACAACACGGATACTCACAAGGTTATTCCGAAAAAAGTTGGCCGGCGCCCCAAAGAGCACGATGGCGTGCAGGTCGACGCTCAGGCCCTGGTACATCAACAGCAACACGCCTAGTGTTGTCACCAGGTAGGCGGACCTATACGATGTAGCAACGGTGGAGACAGCGGCGATGGTGACGAGCGGGCGGGTGGAGAGACGGAGAAGGGGGAGCACAAGGCGGGGCGGGAGTGGGGGGTAAGTAGTCGGGGGTAACTTATTGCATTAGAGGAGGGAGGGGGGTGGAGTTCAAGGCGGGGGGCGGGGGATAGGGGGGGTAGGGGATGGGAGCGGGGAGGGGTAGCAGGTAGGGGAAGGGAAGGTGGACTAGCATGGTGTACTCAGTTTGTGCACGGCCGTAGTCGGATCACTATAGGCCCTCGCATCCCTACTATCCCGGGACGGAGCACGTCGGGTTTTCACCAACCAGACAGGCCTTGCGTGCAACAAGCGCGAAGCGCCGTGAGGTGCTCGGCGAGCCGCATGAAGGGTGAACTGCATCCTTCCAAGAATCGCTCGAAAGACGGACTTCGGCACCTTGTACCTACTTTCTTGCTTATAGATGGCAGCACCAATGAGTTACTTTGTGTTCTGGTGTGGCCACTCGAATAGCAGTGGGGGGGGGGGGGGGGGGGGGTGATAAGCGTGTGTGTCGGGTGGGGATAATTCCAAGTAATTTGCCGCAAAAAATTGGGGTTTCAGCGCTAAAGAAAAAGGGATAAAAACTAAAATCCCGTTTAGAAACTGCACCCACGTGTTTTGGGTACGTGCTACTTGAAGCTAGCATGGGATAATTGCAAGGCTTTTCGCGGGGCATGACCCGATCCGCAGATCAGGTCGGGAAAAAAAAAAAAAACGCGGGTCGAGTCGGGTCGGGTCTGGAGGTGTTCGCAATTTCCCAGGTCAGGCCAGGCCGCGGATCAGGATTTTTCCAAATATCACGGAGCGGGTCAGGTCACCCCCCTAACTCGATTCGACCGGTGAAAATTCCTGGAAAATTGTTGGCGGTTCTGCAAGGGTTAATTTTTCTTCCCCGTAACAAACGTTCCCAGGGAACAGGCTTTCTGAAATACTCCGGCGGTGAAAAGCATCATCCCGTAACCTAGCAGAGCCCGCGTTGCTACGAGTTGCTTGGAGTGTGGCCCATGCCATCTCCAAAATAATACTAGTATATGGGACCGAAAAAAAAAGACGATTGCGACATTTTTCTTATTAAGCGTCTACGAGAAAGCGTGAGCGCGCAGCAGTGCTAGTAGGGATCATGCCGCACCCCGTCCCGTACGAATCTTTGCCTTTATTATAAAAAATGAAAATACACTTGCCTTTATTGTATTAATACTTCGGACGCCATGTTTATCACCCCCAACCAACCAACAGTGGCTGATGCCACAAGTTATCGTATTATCGCCTTCAATTTTCCCCCCCGAACACTAAAAGGGCTTAAAGTCACAAAAGTTAGCCCCTCTTGCGCTGTTAGACGGGCGCTACTTTTTATAAAATTGCCAAATTCCAAGGCATTATAGGCGCCCCCTACTGCTGCCCTTCTACTGTTGCATTGCATGTCAAGATGGCAAGGGAAACACAAGTATTCCGTCGCCACCCGCAATAAAAAAACTCGCACACAAGAACAACCGCCTGTCAGTACGTAGTATATAAACACGTCTCGCTTAAGGTGCGATTTCCCCATTAAAGTAGCTCAGTTTCTCCTTGCGTTTTGTTATTTTCTTCCACATCACAACTTTTGCTACTGGCTTGTACGTAGTATATGAACACGTCTCGCTTAAGATGCGATTTCCCCATTACAGTAGCTCAGTTTCTCCTTGCGTTTTGTTATTTTCTTCCACATCATAACTTTTGGAGCCTGCCACTCGCACATGTTGGCTACATAGCACTCACTATCCAGGCCATTAGGGCAAGCAACTTAGTAATGGTGGCCTACAGCTAAAATAGATAATCGTGCAATACGACCAACAACAAAGCCGCCGGGATTCGATGAATATACACTTTGCCACTCGCACATGTTGGCTACATAGCACTCACTATCCAGGTCATTAGGGCAAGCAACTTAGTAATGGTGGCCTAGAGCTAAAATAGATAATCGTGCAATACGACCAACAACAAAGCCGCCGGGATTCGATGAATATACAGCAGTATAGTCTGTTGGAAATGTGTACAAGCCAGTAGCACTCCAAGACCACTCAGCCACATGCACGTCGGTTACCTACTGCTGCAGTACCATCTGCGATTAACAGACCAGCCCATCACGTGGCCGAGTGCTGCAGTGGTTCCTTCGAAAAAAAGATCAATACAAGAGCATTCAGGGTTAAGAGCGGTCAAGTCGGCATGTCCCGCCATACCAAAACGCACTATACCAGGTACATATTTTATAAAAATATTCTAAATACGTCAACTGTGAGCTCGGTAGATCTAGGGGCAATATTCATAATTAAAAGCTGCGTGATACACCTGTCGCTGGTTATTGCAGATGCCTTGTCCTTCGAATATTTACGACTCCTATGGATGTTGCCAGGATGGCCATCAACATCAAAACAACATCACCAAAAAATATATTGTCGATTCCAGGTAAAAGGGCCATGGGTATGTAGTTATTACGAGCGCCTGTTGGGGCATGCCATGGGGTGCTCTTCAATCGTAATACCTACCCACTGTACATAACCAACATAGCACGGCCGTATAATACCACTACCATGAACGGGACCCCATGCACATGAACAACAACAGCAACAAAAACGACGATAGATCGCGGTCTCACCAAGAGTCTACGAATACCCACCACGCTGCACGCGTACATATCGCACACCTCCCTATGCTGCAGTTGGAAAAAAGAAAAAGAAGAAAGAAAAAAGAAAACGTTGGAAACGATCTCATGGAACCGACGTATGCCTTTGGGACTCAGACCGGAATCTGGAATACTTTTAGGAGCTCACAGCGACCAACAAAAAAAAACGACGTTTGCGATCACATCTCAACCGTCTCGGAAGAGGGTGCAACAGCAGCAGTAGTTCGAGTATCACCCTGTGCAGCGTGCGTATCGTACAGCTCTTATCTTCGCAGTACGGACATGCCCCCTATACACCTCAGCGGCCCGGGCTGCTCTCTTCGAGTGGTCGATGCTGTAAAAAATCCACCGCTCTTTTTTTTTCAGACACGCGTTTTCCCTCCAATGACCCAAAGGGTTAGATAACAGACTCTGGCGCGATGGATTCATGAAAAAAAACAATAGCAGTAACACCAGCTCTCATGCATGCACACGATGGAGTCAACTGCTGTAGGAATATAATGCACCGTGCTATGATATATAATATACTCGCTGTGGTTGTTGATGATTGATACGTTGATCTTTTGATCTCACATTAGCTCTCGTTGTCATAATCTGACCGGTGGTCATCAACAAGCAGTAGTAGCAGGAGTCTTCAAGCATACCCTTTCTTTGTTTTTGTATCATCGCTTTTATATCCCAGCGCGACCCGCAAAAGATTCTACCTTCAGCGACCTTCTGAACAAGCCGTGGTCACAGGTGTCATCCCTTCTCCCGCCCGGTATTACATTATACGCGGCTTCATTTCTGTCGCGCACAAGGTTCGGCATTCCCACTGCTCGTCAAACTGCATCGAATTTCGCCAACTCGCGCTCGGTCTGTCAATTTTGCAATAGTTCCTTGCGCGTGTTTCACCCAAGATATCGACCTAAGCAAATGATAAACGGCTTCCTATTGAACCACTATTAATACTGCTGTGGACGCCGGCTGGTAAGCAGGGAAATGAACACGGGACACTAAATACACAGTCGGGTTGCCTACCAGGACAACAGTCAGTGCTATCATACTTCTCCGCGTTTGACATACATCTATGACACATGTTATACTACCAGGTATTGGACTACCACGTATTGGACATGAGGACAGAGCATGAGCATGTTACACTACCAGCTATTGGAATACCACGTATTGAGTACCATGGTATATACGAGCAGCTCTCCCCCACAGCAGTCCACCCCCGACGAACACGCGTACAAGAGCTAGCGAATATTACCCGGCGCCCAGTCAACCCGCGATAGCTCGTGTAGCCTTCACAACCAATGATTAATCCGCCCCGAAACGGGCTACGGCGGTATATTTCCGAAATATTTCATGACCAGGTGGAGCTGGAACGGCCTACAATACGTGCGCAGATACCAGAGAACCAGCCTGTGAAGTTGGATACATACAAAGTTAACAGGTAAATAAACTGATTTTGCGCGGGCATTACTCTAGGACTGGGTACCGAGCCAGGATCTGCTGGCAGTACATTCTCCTGGGTGATGGGTGCCGCCAGTGACGACTTACGTACGTCCTGCAAAAAAAAAATGCAACGGAAACCCACACGGGCTCTGTTTCTACTTTTTCGACGAGCTGGGTCCGCCAAGAAAAGAGCTTCTACAATACGTACGACCCGTCCGGCGTTTTTCGCCATCTGGAACTATTAGTAGTACAATATGACTCCAAAGTTGGGAGAAGTCCTACTACGGAGATCCATTTTGTCACCCAGGATGAAAAATCACACACAGAAAAGGGAAGCATCGCCACCTTTCAGGAGAGTTTTCCTACCCTACGATTGTGTTCCGTTGAGGCTCCGTATGCCTGGTAACACGGGCCAACACATACAAACTTGAGTCAAACGCTATCGAAGGCGGGTGCTTTTCTGCCTCCTTTCTAATGCTTGATAATTCATCCTGCCAACACAGGGAATCTCGGTAATAAATAGCGCATTCGCCGGCGTTAGAAGGTCTGGAATCCGAATTGATTTCGTCGAAAGCGTTAACCCCTTCACAACTGGAAACCCGTTTCTGGGGACAAATTACTTGCATTTAGTACAGGGAGGGGTTCGGGCGCTCTAAAGGGGTTAAGAAAAACCCATTTGCCGTCAAATATCGACACCAAAGTCTGTACCAACGTTCGATAAGCCATGCCGCTGGTACTCCGTGTGAACCTTTATTGAGGCATGACCCAATGATTGATACACTTCTTCCGATCGCGTACTTCCATATCTTATCAATAGATATGGCGTGTGTATGATCTCTTGTACAAAGTGAATATATAACGTTGAGGCCCACCAAAACCTGCGATTAGCGCACCCATTTGTACTTTCCCCCCCTGGAAGTTGCGCGCGTCTTTTTATGGGCAAGACATGGGGATTCCTTCGTGCACCACTGTTTTTATTTCCCCGTACGTTGTAGCCAAAATCAACGTTCTGTTCTTCTTGAAATACGCCTTAGCTGACCCAAGCACGAAAAAAAGTGACAAAAAACGAATCCCTTCGCAAGACTATAATGGAGTGAAGCACGCGTCAAGCTTTCGCTCAAAATTCGAAAAAACGGCCCGCTAATGTGCGTGATGAACTAAAAAGCTGGTATTGGCCAGCCCAGCTTGTAGGATTAATTATTGCTTCTTGTTTTCGGTCGTTTTCGTTCTCGTTGTTGAGTGATCGCTCTCCTGACCACTCATGACTTATGCTTTTTTTTCTTTTTGGTCTCGTTCTCTTCCGGTTGTCTCAAATTTGTCGGTTGACCGACCGGTTGACGGCACTCTTGCCCCTGACAGACAGCCGTCAACAAAATCCGTCATGTACAGCCGTCAAGGAACCACCCAAACTAACAACAGTACAGTACGTCTGGATAGGCTTGGATGGGACACAGCTGTCAAGGATACCCGTCAAAGGAAATCCTCACACTAAAAAATAGTATATTCTTTCGCAATAGGCTTTGACGGGACAAAAACGTCCTGGGCAGCCGTGAAGGAAATCGCCACGTTTAAAACTCCAGCAGTAGTACGTTACATAGAACAATGTCTTGACGGGACACAACCGTCAAAAATAGCGGTCAAGGAATCTCTTTCCTCAAAACTAGTTTTTCTTCTAACTTTCGACGGCGCTATTAAAGGAGCGGCTCACTTCCAGACTACTGTGCCCGACTTTTCATGCGTGCGTGATTTGTATCCGACCCGGCTACTGGATCTCCCAAGCAGATGTTTTACCCACACGCACCAACACCCAAATCTATAGTGTTGGGTTGCGTTGCGTCGGGGTTGGGCCCGGTTGCGTTGCGTCGGGTTTGGGTTGGGTTGGGTTGGGTTGGGTTGGGTTGGGTTGGGTTGGGTTGGGTTGGGTTGGGTTGGGTTGGGTTGGGTTGGGTTGGGTTGGGTTGGGTTCGGTTGTGGCCTTGACGGGACACAGCTAGCCGTCAACCAGCAACCGGCATACTTGTGCCACCTTGACATGTTGGAGGAACCGAACAGTTTTGGCCGCTGCCTCTCCCCGACTCTTCGGCATTCCGGGATGCCACAATCAGCCACACGCCGAAGCAGCAGCAGCAGCCGCAGCAGCAGCGGCAGTAGCGGCAGCAGCGGCAGCAGCACTATCCATGTACGAATTACTGTAACATGAAAAAATTAAGAACAAACTACAGCTGTGAGATCGAGGATTTCGTTCAAACTTAACCTTGATACTCGTAGCTGCGCGTGATACTCGTACACTCGCACTCCGACCGCGCTTGTTACGGGGTATATAGCTCGGTGATTCCCCCTAGTGCTATTAATAGCTAGTCTTTTACAACAGGATCAACAGACTGCTGTAGTGTTGATACAAAGACGTTCCGCCTTTAGTCGAATTACCAAGTACTCACTACTGACTCTAGCAGGGATCAAAACACCAGACACTGACTGCTGCTGTGTATCTGGTATCGGACGCACGTATGATACTGACCATTCTCACACTGGCTACGAGCAGTACGAGTACGAAAAACATCTACCCGCAGACGTCTTGCTCTGTATGTACGTATAGAATACACTATAGGCGGAAAGGAATCAACTGCTGGAGAGCGCCTTGCAGCGTAGGTAGGCGTAATTCGATGCGAGTCGACGAGGAAATAAGGGGTTGAAGGTCAAAAGAAGGCACGCTCCGCAGTGGGGAGGGGGGAGAAGAGCCTACTTGAGGGACCCTGGATCTAAGTTACGTGTAGGGAAGGAAGACAAAAAAACAAAGAAAAAGAGCCGAGATTAACAGATGGGATTAGCAAAAAAAAAACGGACTATGATATAATGAGTCTATAAGTACGCCATCAAAAACAACGACAAAAAAAAAAAAAAAAAAAAACGCATCGAAAAAGAAAAGAATGATAATCATGCTGACACTGAAAATGCGACGTCGCCGCCGTAGAGACGCGAGACACGAAACAATAGGGTTACCAACTACCAAAGGGTGCCAGTTGCATGTTGCATCTATTACATTACACCAGATAAGGCACACCTTGAACGTTCGAAGTTCGAACAGTTTTTTAACTCGAAATAACAATATAGCCTCATCTCCTCGCCCCATCAAAAACATCGACCAAAAAAAGTACCTGGTATACTGGTATACATATCTTGTAGTGCGTTGTAACACAACATTTGGCTAATTGGCGCAATAAGAGGATGTCAAAGCAGTACGAAAGGAGAGAAGGCGGGGTGACTTCGCGATTGTTCTTCCAGGTGTAATGCCGACCCTTCGAGGGCAAATACGTGTTCGGTGGGAACCCGATTTAAGAGCGCCCATCGTCAGAAAAAAACGGACAGAATCTCAACACCCCGTCCCATACTAATATCAAGGGAAATATCCCCCGAGACGGGTTTCCAGTTATAAAAGCGTTAACAGCGGTCAAATGGGCGTGTCACGTCATGTGGAGCCTTTGCTAAAACCTATACGATGCCCGATCTAAGATGAGTGCGGCACGGATACAAATAAGAGCGTTGATACTAAGCTGTTCCGAAAGGCTCTTAAAGCGGGTTACCCACTTTACCTAGTACTGCTGCTTCAACCCCTTTACGGTTGCACCCATGTCATTGACGACACATGCCTTGAAATTAGAGTCGCACCTGGCATAATTTTTGCGCTTCCAAAGAAAAAAAAAAAACTACGCTAGCATTTGCTCAACGTTTTCGCCCTTTCTATTGTGCAGTGTACCTGGTATCCGATAATATATACCATGGGTGTACATTTTTACATTATCACAAACCGTGCGCATGATATGCGCCGCAAAATCAGAGTTTAATCTGATGAGACTATTAAATAGTCTACCGGTACTGATGCATCGTGCACACGTATCGTTGATACTTTAGAAGGAGGCAAGTGGAACAGGAGGGACGTCGAAGCGGTGGACTGTTGCATGGCGAGGCGACACAGGGACGAGGTGGAGAGGAGCAACCTTTGCCCCGGCGGCAGACGAAGCCAATAGCGGCGGGAAGGGGAAGGCGCGGAGGAGTAAAGGTTTACTACTTCCATGCACACCCGTAGTCGTATGACCATAAATCCTCGATCGGGTGAGGAGGGGGCGGCGGTACTGAAACCGCTGTCGACAAAAGCAGAAGGGAAACGGGCTCATCGTGTCTCTTGGCACGGCTCCACTTCGACTGCTAACCCCAACCTACAACTCTTGCTGCCCCGAAACCTAGCATCATGCTTTTTAACAACGTTTTGTTTTTCAGGAGGGGGCGGGACGGGGAGGGGGGGGGGGGGGGGGGGCAGTAATGACGTCGCCGGGTCGACAAAGTGTTCACCGTGAAAAGAATACAACACACCACACACAACACATTCAACGCAGATTTTTTCAAGGAGGGGAGAGGGGGGGGGCGGCGACAGCCGGAGGCAGCAATGATGTCGCCGGGTAGGAAAAAGCAATTGAAAAAAAGCGCTAACCGTGAAGAGCGAGTACAACACAAAACAAACAGCACATTCACTGCAGCGTATCGATATCGGTGTTTTTAGTTTGTCGTCTATATCCCGCGCAACAACTTTTGCGGCGTTCTGATCTTCTGGTGCTGCTGCTGCACAGCTGTATAGCACGGAGTTACGCCTTGACCCCACCGAAAAATGACCTTTTCTCGGACTTAGGACCCAGATACACCGACATGTAGACACCCAAACAGCGAGAAATGTGGTCTTACCAGCCCCGAGGAACAGCGCGCAGCGGAACGGTGGTAAAAGTACCAGCTGAAAAAATGTCATTGTACTACGAGCGTGTCGAATATTCTTTCTACCAAAAAAATCTTCTCATGATACTGGAACCACACGCCTTGCGCACTCACTTTTTATATGTTTCCAATGCTGTATCCTTCACGTTAATTACGTGGCCCTGCATAGGCGGCTCAAACCTCTTTACCACTGCTGTACCTACGTCTTCGAGAAACTACTTGAGTACGACGGAATTTTTCTGTTCCAGTACTGCGGAGGACAATAGCACTCAGGGCCCACGAAAAACACAAAAGCCTACATATTGAAGTGTCATTACTAACCATATTTTAGGTCCGAAATACAGTGGGTACCCCGATTTAATCCCTTTAGAGCCCCCGAACCCCTCCCTGTACTAAATCCAAGTAATATTGTCCCCAAAAACGGGTTTCCAGTTGTAAAGGGGTCAAGAGCGCCCCGTGACAAGCCGAAACATGCGCTCTACACTACAAAGCGCTCATATATGTGGTAGGGAAATATATAGCCTTTAGTACGGCGGGACATGCCGAGTTGGCCGCTCTTCACTCCCCAACGCTCTTAACTCGGGTACTCTTAAATCGGGCTACCCACTACTGTACTACCATGTTCCCCCCGGAACAGTAAAAAGGTTTAAATCGCACTGCGAACACACCAATCTAAGAGGTAGCCTGGTCTGCTTGCTCCATGAGTAGTAGTGTGGTCGATGCTGCAATGGCCATGTTATGTAAACGATTTCATCCCTCAGAAGTCAACATTCACGTGACCGCTATACTATTCATAACGATATCATCATCGTTGTTTTGGCGGACAGAAAAAAAATAGGACGAGAAAAAAAAACGACTTATGGCTCGAACTTCTTGCATGCTACCATTGCATTACTTATTTCGCGTTGACTTTAGGTCCTCTCCCCGTTTCGCTCTAGCTTCGCTACACTCACCCTCTTTCTTTTGTAACTGCACCGACTGTTGCGGGGACAACTCTTGGGGATATGGGTGGGACAACGTTTAACGTCGGGCAGATAGATCACCGATCGATCCCCACTTGATTATCCAGATCTGTTGGGGAAGATCTGCAATTGCTTTTTTTTGCGTTGATTTTAGGTCCTCTCCCCGTTTCGCTTTAGCTTCGCTACATTCACCCCTTTTCTTGAACTGCACCGAAGTTTGCGGAGACAAGTCTGTTGAATTAGTGTGTCATAACGTTTCACATCGGGCAGATAGATCACTGATCGATCCCCACTTGATGATCTAGATTTGTAACTGAAGATCTTCATGGTCTAGCTCCTGTTACCAGGTGGGAATCGTACGATCTGCATGATTTAGAAACTGTTTCTGGGGTGGGATCTGTTACTCTGTATACATAGATCCACTGGTCAACATATCGTCACGGCCGATGCAGGATAAAATAATATAGATAATCTAGATCGCGGTCAACATTCTATACCGGCAGATACCGGATCTTCCGTAGATAAACTAGGACGCGGCCAACATTTTATACCGGCAGCTGCAGGATCTTCTGAAGATAATCTAGATCGCGGTTAAAATACTATAATCGCAGATACAGCATCTACCGTACATCTAGATCGCGGCGAACATACTATAGCCGCAGACACAAGATATTATGGAGATAATCCGAATCGGGGTCAACATATTATTACGGCAGATACAACATGTACTGTAGATATCTAAATCACGGTCAACGTAATATAACGGCAGATACAGGATCTACTGTAGACAATCTAGATCACGGTCAACATAATATAACGGCAGATACAGGATCCATTGAAGATGATCTACATCGCGGTCAACATATTTAACGGCAGAGAGAGGATCTACTGTAGACAATCTAGATTGCGGTCAACATTTATACCGGCAGATACAGAATGTTCTGAAGATAATCTAGATCGCGCTCAACATAGTATAACCGCAGATACAGAATCTACCTTAAATCATCCGGATCGTGGCCAACATATTATAACGGCAGATGCAAAATCTGCTGTAGATAATCTAGATCGCGGTCAACATACTACAACGGCAGATACAGGATCTACTGTAGATAATATAGATCGCGGTCAACATATTACATCATAGCGGCATATGCAGTATCTGCCGTAAATCATCTAGATCTCCCGGCCAACACATTATAACGGCAGATTTAGGTAATCTAGATCGCGGTCAACATATAATAACGGCGGATACAGGGTCTACTGTATATAATCAAGATCGCGGTCAATATATATATTAACGGCAGATACAGGATCCGCTGTAGATAATCTAGATCGCCGTCAACATATTATAACCGTCGATACAGGATCTGCTGCAGATGATTTAGATCGCGGTCAATATAATATAACGGCCGATACAGGATCTTTTGCAGATCATCTACAGCTTTAGTAGATCACGGTCAGTCCGAGGTGTGTAGTTGGATTGGCAAAAGCAGCTGGGCAAAAGGGTGGATAATTTCGCCATACAGTAGGTGGGGGGGGGGCGTACGGCGGTGGTGTGCCAGAGCAATGCGACCGCCTTATTGGGGGAAGCCGCGCTATTCATTCGAGGTTGTGAGTGCGCTTCCTCAGTCGCGCCCAGCGATTTTGACCGCCTTGTATCGGGATACCGCCTTACTCAGACCGCCTTGCTGGGGGACCCCTACTGTACCTGGTACTTAGCTTCGGTTGCTTTCCTATGAACTGTGTCGCTTGTTTTCATTTTTACTTTCATTTAATCGTCACTTGCACTCTCCACCTCAACTCGTAAGAAGTTCTACCCTCAGCGACCCTCTAGACAAGAGCCATGGTCACAGGTGTCCTCCCTTCTCCCCCACGGTACGTGCCTTCACTTTTATCGCGCAGAGGGTTCAGCATTCCCACTCTTCTATCAGTTGCCTATGCTCGTCAATTTTCATCGAACTTTTACTGTAAACACAATATTGTTGGTTGCTATGAACAGTCTGTTTATATTTGATATTACCAGCAGTGTGATCCTGCTTGCTACGCACAGTACGAGTAGTAGTGCGTTCTTACGCACACGAGTGTGCTTGAGATTGTTGCGCACAGTAGTGTGTTTTGCTTGCGATCAATAGTTTGCCTTTGCTTGCGATGAACACTGTGTTGCTGCTTGCTGTGAACGGTTTTCTTTGCTTTAGGTTTGTGATTGTTTGCTTGCTTATGTGCTTGGTGATTCTCACCTCGCTCTGATCTCGAAGACTTCCCTTGCTCGGAAGAACATGACGAGGCAGACAAATCCGAACACCATGTAGGAGACTCCGAAGATCAGCTTAAAGTACGCCACGCCTTCAACCCCCAACAGCAGCATATTCAACAACAAGAGCAACGGCAATCGCAAAAGCAATCGTAACAGCAACGATGACGACGACAATAACAGGAGCAGCAACAGTAACAACAGCAGCACCAACAGCAACAACAACAAATGCAACGACGAGGAAGACGACGACGAAGACGAAGTCAACAAAGAGCGGCAGCGCAGCAACAATGACGACGACGACGGCGAGGGTGACGACGAGGACGACGACAACGATGACGACAGCAAGAACAATAACGACGACGATAACGACAGCAAGAACAATAACGACGACGATAACGACCACGATGACGACAGCAAGAACAATAACGACGACGATGACGACGACAGCAAAACATCAATGACGACAACGACGGGAAAGACAACAACGACAACGACCACGACACCCGCAACGGCAACAGCAGCAACGACGACAACAACGATAACAACAACAACAACAACAACAACAACAACAACAACAACAACAACAACAACAACAACAACAATAACAGCAGCAACAACAGCAGCGACAGTGACGGCGGCAACGGCAGCAAACGCGGCAACAAAAGGGATAACGGCAAAACACACATCCTTAGTAGACCCTTTCGGACGCATTCACAACGACCAAAAAGAAGACGAGCGCGATCTACTCTATGGTCAAAGAAGAGCGCGTAGCAGTGCGAGTACCAGCATGCAACGGGCGCGTGTCGTACGGCTACTTGCATTGTCGTTTGGATGCATCTTTTACCCCAGCAGCCCGGACATTTTCGCGTGGTCGATAATCTACCCGTCAAGAAAATTTTCAACATTTGTTCCCACCCCAAAAATAACTGTTAATTAGGCCACCTCTTACACACTCGAATCCGTGAGTCAAAAAGGGCTTTTTCCTGCTGGACTTTTTCTCGGCTGGATTCTTGTGGGCCTCCATCTTATCCTCAGTCGTCGATTGTATAGTTTTCGTGCTCTTTCTGGAGGCGGTTGGTGTGAGGGAGTACTATTGTACGGCAGTCGAACATCGGTCGGAAGCCCTGTGCTTCGTGCGTTCTCCGCGAGTAACGCGCGCTTCACGCGCGATGAACCCTCGTCCAATCGGTTTGGTGCCGTTGGCCTTGGCCAAAAGCTGCCAAAGCTACGTTCGTGGCGTTGCATTCAGTCGAGAGCCGCCTCAGCTGCAGAAGGCGTAGCCGTTGTTGGCAAAATAACATCGATACCGCGCGGTGCTGCTATCGTATGATGCACGTTGCTGGCGGGCGGAGCTAGGAATGCGCCACGCTGACTTGCGGCGAGAAGCAGCAGCAGTGATAACAGCCACGCCAGCATCGGCGCTGTTGTATGACACTGCTGTGTGGTACCTGGTATGGATGTGTGGGCGTGTGGGTGTGTGTTTTGTGGTGGGAGGAGAGTCACGACGGCTTCAAAACACGTTTTTCGGCTGACATTTTCGACTGGCAGATCCAGCCGAAAAAGTCCACTTTTTCGATTGGATCACTTTTTCGACTGGATCTGCCAATAGAAACGCTCCGTCAAAAAAGCTATTTTTGACTGCGTAAGAAGCTCGATTTGGGCTTCAGTCGAAAAGGGCCGTTTTCGACTAACGGATCTGACCGTGTAAGAATTGGTCTTATGTTGTTCTCACATTAACTCGCATAATCAATTCCGTGGTCACAGGACAGATTCCAGTCACTCTGGAGCTGAGGAGTACCCCACAGAAAAACACAAACAAACCAAAGGTGGTACACGCATACATCACAGCTGACGCAATGCATGCCTCCGCCAGAAACATATAAATCTGAAATCGGGAGTCAGCCTACGATGTGCCAGGTACATACTGGTGCATACGTCTCACTACTCGCGCCTGAAAAACCGACTATACCGCTTGCCACCTAGGAAAGACTACCACGTATCTATTACGCGTAGTACCCATCACTACGCATACACACGTCAGACTAAGCGTGAATACGGCGATTTCGAGCAGAGCGAGATTCTAAATTCTGACGGGGCCAAAACCAGGGGTCATTGACGGGTCGGGTCATTTCTCGCGGGTCGCGTCGGGTCGGGTCGGGTCGGGTCGGGTCAAGAGATTTGTTACTACCCTCTGACCCGGCCCCGACCCGACCTGTGAGAATTGGAGCACCTCCTGAATCGATCTGACTCGAACCGCAAGATTTCGAAAATCTTCTGACCTGGCCCATGGGCCGGGTCATGACTCGAGAAAAGCCCATTTCCAGCCTCGCGTGCCCAATTTTTCATGTCTGTGGCGCATGTCCTACCCGACGACCCGATCTCGAATATGAAGGCGAATTCCTAGCGACAGTTGGCGTATATTTTAATATAATTACTGCTGTATCGACAATAAAAAAACAACCAACGAACGAAAACAAGACATGCAGACACAGAGCAGATATAGACAGGAAGGTAGGACAAAAAAGGCACTGACACACCGAGGGGGGGAATGGGCGTGTCAAAAGCACGGCTGAATTACAGGTACGTTCGTGCGGCGCATCTTGCATCGTCCATGCCACTATGATCAGATTAGAACAAGCAGTAGCCACCATTTTTTAATTATGTTGTATCATCACTTTTCACTTTCCAGCTCAATTGGTCAGAGGTTTACCCTCAGCGACCTTCCTGACAAATCGTGGTCACAGGTGTCATCCCTTTAACCCCTTGAGAGCCCTAAAAGCCCTCCCTATACTAATTCCCAGTAAATTTGCCCCTAAAATGGCTTCCCAGCTGTAAATGCGTCAAGTGCTTGCCTTCATTTTTATCGCATTAGAGTTCCGCATTCCTACTGCCCATCGATTGGCAGCGAATTCCCGTGGTACGCCGTTTTCTAACCTCAAATTTGATGTTCGGACAAAAAGAAAAAAGTATACCGCATGTGATGAAGGTACGACAAAAGTGTACCTGGACCTCGATGTTGTACTTTGTTTTGGCCTGGTGTACGACTTGATTCAGCTATGATACACCTGGTGTATACGTGTATGTGCCGCTATTTGTCTGTTTTAATTTATTGCTGAGGTCTTCTTCCACTCCAGAACAGCTGCTCCAGAGCGACTGGCGCCCGCCCTTTGTGATACACCTGGTATACATGTATGTGCCGCTTTCGGTCCGTTTATTTTCTTCTCCCTAAGGTTTTCTTCCACTCCAGAGCAGCTACGCCAGAGTGACTGGAGCCCATCCTGTGCCCACTGACTCTAGTACGGCGACGATGAGTGAAATTGAGAACAACAGCAACCGCTATACCTGGTACCAGAGCAACCGCACCTCTGTTAGGAAGCCGGAGTGCTTGCCCAAGTCAGATTTCTTATTCAAGAAAGCATGTATTCCTAAGAACCTTAAGCATACCTCCTCCCTAAGCTCTTCCCCCATAAACATCGCTCTGAGTTTCTTGTGGGGCCATTCCTTACGGAAAGGAATCCACATCAGTCGTCGACGCATATTCAACAGACGGTGTATTTTCGGACCACCCGCAAAAAAAATGTGATATCTCACATCACCACCAGCGCATACATCAAATAACACGCCGGGCACGGGACACGCGACACATCCAATATCATTCATCCATCTCCTCAAGTCGGAACGAGAAAGGGCATCCTGCGACATCACAGCGCACCACACCCCTCCTGTCCCGGGCTGGGGATGCCCCCCCCTCCCCCCAATGTGGCCACGTGGGGGTGGGGCGATATCGCAAGCGCAGACAAAGGCAAAGAACCAAGGCTGCGGTACTTTAAGTAATCGATATACACCCATTCTCACTTCTTACCGATTTTGGGCCTCTCGTGCGACTGGTTCCGTCTCCTCGCTCAAAAAACGGACCTAAACATGACTCATTTGCGCAGTGTCACCAACCTTTTTCCAGGCGCAGCGTAACCAACTTATATTTTGGCGCAGCGTAACAAACCCACACTACTAATATATTGGCTTGGCGCAGCGTAACCAACCTACTTTCCAGGGCTATTCACGGGTCGGGCCACTGCTGGCGGGTCGGGTCAGGTCAGGGCGACCCGAACCGACCCACAAGATTCCAACATCTCTTGACCCGACCCGTAAAATTGCCAAGACCTCCTTTGACCCGACCCGGCTCGACCCGCAAGATCTTAAAAACATTATATGACCCAATCCTCGGGTTTGATCGTGACCACTTGATCGTGACCACTGAAACGCCCCGCCATTTTCTTGGAGCAGCGTATATAACTTACGTTCTTGGCGCATCGTAGCAACCCTACTGTCTTGGTGGAGCGTAAGACACCTGTTTTCTTGGCGCAGCCTAACAAACAGTTCTATGCAATTAATAGTGCTCATCGTGACACCGAAATGCACAGAAAGTTTTCGTCAAGATTTGCAAATAAATAAAGCAGCCGCTCGTGCTTGCCCTAGAAAATGACCCACCCCCAAAACGTAGCTATGAAATTCGAAGCTGGCATCCATGCGCAAGAAAGTATGCTCAAGGGTGCCAAAGTCCGACTCGCAATTGGTTCTTGCTCGTAGCAGGATGCATTTAACCCCTTCATGCGACTCGCCGAGCACCTCACGGCGCTTCGCGCCTGGTGCACGCGATGTCTGCTTGGTCGGTGAAAACCCGACCGTGCTCCATCCCGGCACTGGGGGGATGCAAGAGTCTACGGTCATTCGACTACGACTATGAATGACATGAGTACCCCCCTCCATCCACCGCATATAGCAAAGGGGAAAGGCAAGGAATAACTAAATTTCGTAGACACTACGACACATGCACCGGCAAACAAACGTTGCGTGGAGTCGAGTGACAGGCATCACAAAACATCCTAAATTTACCGTACGGCAGTACAGGACACCTAATAAGAAGCAGGGTAAGAATAAAGCCAGGCGGATTGATACTTACAGGAAAATAAGAAATTCGGGAGCCGGTGTACTAAATCTAGTGTAAAACGCACCATTCCCCGAATAAGAAAACCCAGACTGGGTCAGTAATTCAGCTTCATGCAGCTTACGCTGCCGGTGTAGTCACGGGGACCGCCGGTAGGGACAGCTCGCGCTATCGCTATCGCGGGAACCGAAGGACACCCCAGTTGGCGCTGGATTGCGAATGCAATTGAGTTAAATCGACATACGACGTGCATGGAAATACGTGGAAGCGTGGTGAGCTTAAGCTTCATTTTCTCCATCCGCCGGAGGATTGAAAAAAAAAAGAAGTATCGTGACGTATAGGTGTCCTGTACTCTGTATCTGGTATACCAAGTAACACGTCAGATAGCACGCAGCTGTGCGATGAGACTCCCACCCGACTGTCTCCCAACCAAGGGGGCACATCACCAGACGTCTTGAGTTTTTTTTTACTCTAGTTTATTGTGATTTTACTTGATTGCAGTTAAATTTATTTTATTTTAGCACAGTTTATTTTAATGTAGTTTGTTTCATGTATTTCATGTTACTTTATTTGTTTAATATGTAGTGTTAACATCACATTTCCTCTCCAGCTCAACAATTAAGACTTGTTTCCCTCAGCGACCTTCTGGACAAGCCGTGGTCACAGGCGTCTTCCCTCTTCCCTTCTACTCGGTGCATGCCTTTTTTTTTATCGCGAATAGGGTTCCGCATTCCCACTGTTTTATCAGCTCTTTACGCTCCTCGATATCCATCGAACTTCGATTACACTATTAATATCTCACGCGTTCCACTATGACGGAGATTCACTGTTAGCAGCATGAATTTCAGCACAAAAAGGGGGGGGGAAAAACACCCGCCCTTACTTAATAGCGTTTGACTCGAGTTTGTTTGTTGGCCGGTCTTACCAACCCAACACAGCAGTCGCAGCGTAGGAGAGCTCGCCTGAAAGGTGGCGATGCTTCCCCGTGTTCGTATGTGGCTTCATCCTGTTAACAACGGATCTCCGTAAATGTATAGTCCATATCTAAGAAAAAAAATGTCGCCTGCGAGCACGAGAATGATATGCACTCCGGGAGACTTGAACGAACGACACCGCCTTAAACCTCGTACCACCGCACTCCCGACATGGAGACAAAAGACTTGGAGTTGGACTACAAACAAATTAACGGTTGGAAATGGGTCAAGTAGGGACGACATTCACCGCATAACCGAACACCAGGTAACACGCAAGATTTGCACACACCCCTGGCCCAAAATCTCTAAAACCAGAGGGGCACACACAACGATTTTGTAAAGAGTAAACATTTTGGGTGGCCTTAGAAAGACATCGTCAAACATTTTCCACTATTCCCCTTGAGACTTCCAAGGGAACAATTGACGAAAATGGACGATTGCATGCGTCAGTCACTCGAAGCAGTCAGGGTCACTGAGGGAGGGGATGTGTCGAACTGCCAGGTAAGGAGCTAGATGTGCGACACGCGTGGAGCATGGCAGTGCTGCTCGTACCTGCTGGGCGTTCTCCCTAGACTGCTGAAACTATGGCACTCTCGTGTGTTCAGGCCGATATAAATGGGCCCAAAAAAAGGTTACTCTTACTATGTCGTCGATGCATTCCCTAGAAGGTGTTATCGAGATATGCACATCGATGTGTCGTCGAGACATTTCCATTCACGAATCGCTCGGTGTTTGCCCTCTCCCTGTTGTCCGTGGAATCAGATTGCAATCTCTTTCGGCGGGGTGGAATATCTTGCCCGTGGCATGCGGGTAGACTACACACGATACTCGTAAAATACCCTTTGCTTATGGAACATTATTTCAATTTACCGAAACCGTACTTTCTACGCCACTCCAGCGGCTATATCGTACGTTGCGGGGAACTTGGAAAAAGCAATTTTCTATTTTCAGGAGCAGTCCGCCTGTTCCACCCTTTCTGCGAGAGCTCACCATAGCAGTCGGTAGGCCGCACCGGGCCAAGGTTCGAAGTTTGTACGAGGTGGCAAGATTTCGCTAAGGGTCCAAAGATGTATCCAACTATAGACAAGATCGACAGTCATGTTTTCGCAAATCGTTGGGACCATAAGGGGCAAAATCTCGCCCCGTCGTAACAACAAACTTTGTTACCAGGTCCTATATATACGATCTACCAACCGCTGCGGAGAGCTCTAGCAAATTAGGACGGGCTACGAGTGCACTCCTGACCTGCTCCTGACAACAGAAAGTCGTATTCCCTCAATCTTCGCGAAATAAAGCCGCCGGCATGGTGAAAAAAAGAAGAGTTAGGCAAGTTGACATAACGCTGCCGTCCCTGTAAGCGTGGGTGACATATGTTCGTACCATATCATATATACCAGGCATAGAATGTAGACCACGTTTTACGAGCGGAGTATTACCCAAGTCAGAGGAGATGGGCGGGACGGGGGGGGAGGGGTCCACATCGAGCCGTTTTCTACTGCGTGTACATCCACCCAGCGAGCCTAACGCATCCAGCACACACCCAACGTCTACACACTGAGTGTCCTCATCTACACGTACATATGAGGGAAGCAAGTCCTGCGAAACACAAGAATGCCTGATTCCGTACTGCCTCAAGTTCGACGGTTGTCTTACCCAGATGGGTATAAAAACACGCGGCATGTGAGCACCCTCCCCAGTGCCTACGTAGGAATGCACCGTACAATATACCAGGAAAGCAGCCACGACCCACAAATGGCTTTTATTCTCTGATGCAACATACACCTGGTAGTATACAGCATGGACACTGTTCGGGTGTGCTGGGTATACGTTGGTGGGTAGAAGTAATGGTTTTAGGTGAAGACGCGCACACAATTATGACGGTGGACCGAATCGAACCACCGTTTTTAGACTTTTGATGCTGACCCACGCCGGCGCGAGCAGCACCAGGAGCAGGAATAGGGCATCGGTCGAGAGGATGGACATACCCGACGCGGATAATGAACCATCTCGAACTTCTACAACCTAGCAGAGCACTGCGGGTGTCGCCAAACACTGATGCCGATGCTATTGTCGTTGCGCATTGCGACTTGCCCCGGTCGTAAAGCATACTGGACTTGAAACTATATAGCTACTGGGTATAACACAACTATATCACATGTACAACACCTTGTAAATAACCTCTGCATATTGTGTAACACCACCTTGTGGACACATTCTTGGTAAACTCGCGCAGTACCTTTTGGTGTATTGCTAACTTGCACGCACGCCCAGACCCAACCCGACCGCAACCTTAATTAACCCTAACACGAACCCAAACCCTTTGTGGGTGCTCGATCGTTGGCAGCATCTACAACACCGCCGTGAAAGTACTCTCGTGCAAAACACTTCGGTAAATTTATATCTTGCACGTCGGCCCATCCCCAACCCGACCCCAAGCCTAACCCTAACGCCAACCTTAACCCTTGGGGGGGCTCGAGGTCAGCAGGGGCAGTCGCACGCATGGCTCTGCCGCGTGTTTCGGTTGCGATTTTCCAAAGAAAAAAGGCGAACGACAGGCCAGCTTCGACCAATCGGAAATTGCTGCTGTTGCACAGGGATTTTTTTTGCACCCCCTTGGGAATAACTCGTGCGACACCTTTCGGTCAATATCAGTCTTGGACGTCGGTTCAGACCCAAACCGAACCCAGCCCCATTAACCCACACCCGAACCACAACCCCACCACTCTCGGGGGCTCGAGGCAGGCAGTGGCCTCCGCCCGCGTGCTTCGGTAGCGGCTTTTCCAACAACCAAAACGGGCGGCCGAACGGCCAGCTTCAACCAATCAGACACTGGTGTTGCACGAGAAAAAAATACAGCTGGCGATGCTCATGGTTTTAGTTCAAAACATGACAGCATTGCTTCATTGACGAGACCTAATTGCAGGCCGGTACAGGTACTGAATGCGAAGAAAATAACTTGCAGGCCCGATCTCTACTCCTGCCTGACACCGTGTCCCCACACAGACCTGATCGCACTCGGACCTGAGCCCACCAAACCGCCCCTTGGCTTATCATGACCCATGGGCAGGGCCCACCTGCACCCTGATCCCACGTCGACTGATGGCCAATTAGGGTTTCCACCAAATAAATGGTAGACGGCCACCGCCAAAAGCAACAACACTACAACCAGCACAGGCGCAGAGCATTACTTGCACACCCGGCATTAGCGTTCGCTCTTCTAGTCTACCTGATGTGATATATCGGTGGTTTGTAGTACGTAAATTATGTCACACCAGGGATATACAAGCTGTATCAGGTACCAGGCACCAGGTACCAACCAGGTATTATATGTTTTTGTAAAAATTGCACTTTTGATTTTTGGCATGTCGTTCTCCGGCGACCGAGAGTTTTTTTCCCACTTTTGGGAGCGGGGCAAGCAAGGGGGCCGTGAGTATATTGCGATTCATCTGGATCCCGGCCGAGCGCCGCGGCGGTGATCTGAGCATTCAACGTCGCTGAGCTGGCTCTTGCTCTCAAGGGCTTGTGTTCCGCCTGGCCGAGGCGACCAGGTGCATGGAAAACCCCACATTACTCTTCGTTATTTGTTGTCTCAATTAGCCCGTTCCGTTCTCATCATATGCTGTTGTTCGATCCGCTCTCCCGCCCGCTGTGCGACATCTTCGGTCCAAGATGTGTTGGCCTCTCTCTCTGGTGTCTGCTATGACGCAGCTATACATACAGCCAGCAGCAGAGCAGAGCAGCAGGAGCAATAGCAGCAGCACATCTCTTGAGCATCATAACTATTCGTTGCACCTCGCCTTGTTATGTTGTACACCTTGCAGTGAACATGTACCACGTCTTGCCTGACAAAATGCCTTCCCCCGCCCGTCTACCTAGGAGATTGACACCTAGCTACTATTTTATCGCTTCGTTGCTGTGCTCCCCGCGCCGCATCTGGGAGGTAGTTGCACCAGGCAAGACCCACCGAGCAAGGCCCATACTGCCGCCTGCCTCGTTTCGCCGACCCGCGCAGGGCCCACAGAAATCCATGTGTTCATTGCTGTGAAAGTGGAATTTTCACCACATTGTCTCTCTTCTCACTCTGCTGCCGCTGTTATACTGCATCACACATAGCCCTTCAGGCTCAGTTCTACGGGTGGCAGTCACGGTACAACAACAGCAGCCGTGCTGTGATCTTTCTCCTTTGTGATAGCCATAAACAGCCAGTGCTTCTGCTGTGTATGTGTGCTTCTGTATGTACCAGATATGCGTGCGTGGAGTGTGTGCTGTCACAAAATCATCACGCAGCATGCGCAGAAGCAGCACTACAACGCCAGCCGTGTTTCAAGCTCTTGCCTTTGTGGGTAGCCACAGTGTATGAGTAAGTGGTTGGTGCGCAACAGAAGATCGCACCACGACAACGTTTCCACGTCCAATGCAACAATCAAACACACATCGTCGGACCTCATACCAAGAATACGAAGCATAGCAGCAGCAAAAAAAGCAGTAGCTCATGCCTCGTACATATCATTGGAATGCCTATGTTTCCTCGTTTCGACTTGCGACGCCCCTAGGACATCAAGTCAACCACATCCCGAAGGGGGACCTTGTATGCGTAGTAGTGCGCGATTGATTACAGAGCAGAACCTCGTCGTACTTAAGGTGTTTATGTTTGTTTCTGCATATTGGCCTCAACCATCTACACAGCTAACGCAAAAAAACACCCCCCACTAATTCCAAGCCGTTTCTCCCCTAAACGTACAGAGTAGGTGGGGTTCTGAAGATTGTATTGTACCCCGTTCTCTGCATCCATCGACATCCAGATCTCGAAGGTCACAACCTGCCAGACAGACACAAACCACCGTTACAACAATGCAAGTAAACGCCCCCAGACCTTGTTTCCAGCGATAGCATTCCTAATCCGGAAAATGCGAAAAACGCCCCGGGTATAGCATCCGCCCCCCCTTCCAAACACATTACTCGTAGTGTTGCCCACGGCGGCGAAAAGGTCCGAGATCTTTCCGAAACCGTCCCGGCCACGCAAAAAACGTCCCGGGTTGCTTTTTCAGGCTTGCGCGGTGGCTACACCACGGGGGGCGAGTACTCGTACGGTACATCTCATGCCAAACGTACCGAGTACGAACAGGACACGCAAAACCCACTACAACAGCAAAAACTGACAAAAAATGCACGAAATAAACGTTTTTCCAAACTTTTCCTGAAATAGACGCAACTGATTGATGCTGCTGTAGGACCGAGGATCGAGGCGTGTGTTTACTATCGATCGATGGTAGATGATGTTTGGCGTTTGGAGCATGCGTTTGGTGTGTGGTGCATGCATTCCGCCCGACGATCTGGGCGTAATAAAAACCACTACGAGCGATATAGAGGAGGGCGTAAAGCTGTATTTTGAGAAAGATCTTTGATACATGCAGCCTGCCCGGCTGCGAGGCAATCGCTACACTGTCGGGCGAATCTGTGCCCTCAGGAGACCTATGTGGCCGCCCGCATGAGGGTAGTTTTCACGCTCTCCCATTGGCGAAGGGCTTAGGGCGACCAGATTGTTTGGTAAAATCTGTGGCCCTGCCTGATACAGCAAGCAGTATCGGCTTGACAAACAACGGTAAGGCTTGACGAAAAACAACGGTGTTTTTGTGTTTTGTGTTTCGTGTGTTCTGCACTTATATTTCATACGTACATACCAGGTATCATACTCGTACCACGTATCAAATGTTTTAGCGGGGTGAAAACCACATGCTAGAAACAGAAGGAGGGGGCGGGCACCAGCAGGGTCGGGAACGTGCCGCGCAAAAGCTAAAGCCTTGGCTATGAGACGGTAAGGCAGGTCAGGGCATGGCAAGGCCATACGACTAAAGGCCAGGTGAGGTAAAAGGCAACATCAAAAGGTAACGCAAAGTGCAACGCAACGCAAGCAACTTGCAACGCAACGGAAGCAAAAGCCAACAATGGCAGGGGGAAAAGGCAAGTCAAATGAGCAAAGCAACAATGGGAGGAGCAAAACGGAAAGGTGAGGCACAGGGCAAAAAAAAAGGATGTGGGGCAGGGCTAAAAGGCAAGGCGAAGTCAAGAACTGCAACATGTTATATGTTGCCATGCTTTCGCATTTAACAACACAACTGCAACAAAACATGAAGGCCCAGCCTGGCATGCCGCTGTTGTTGCTGATGAGGTACCTGGTAAGACTCGTTGGCTGGTGGGGCGGGCAGAGGGCACCCCTAACCGGACATTTTAACACCATTACCACTATTATTATTGATTGTGCACAACAATCGATGCCCAATTACTCGATCGATGTTCTACGCTCTATCTTTAATCGATCGATTGCTACACAAGTTTGTAGCAGTCCTAAAGAGGCAGCCATACAACAGCACCGGCAGTCCGCCACATGTCACCGCATGACATGCCTTGAAAGTCAGCAAATTTGCCTTGACTGACGGAAAGAAAGCTAGTTTTAACGATTAAATTGAATATCCAAAAGCCCTTGACAGAGAACATTATACCGTTTTAGACGTGTGTCCTGACATGCTTGACGTTGGATAGTAGTTTCGATTCGCGTTTTCTTATTTTTTCGAGCATGGCACAACCAAGCAAGCAACTAAAAGCATGCAACTCGCAACCAACGAAATAAATGAAGTAGTTAACAGAAAATCTGACATATGGTAGATAGGCAGGCGAGCAGGCGAGATAAGGGGGGAGACCACACGATCGACACGACGAACGGCATACATTTTCACCGCCGAGAGCGTGTTGGCCTACCGCGGAGGAGATGCAAAGCAACTACAGCGCTGTTATTGCTACCGCGACCGCCCTCTCTCCATATACGTAGCTACCTGAGCTTTGCGAGTCCCCTCCTGCTAGTAATAGGTCATAGGCCCATCATCAACACCTCCTGCGTAAACAATAATACAGCAGCAATTAACATGCTGAGTTAAGTATACCCGCACCTCTGTCGGAAAACTTTTCCAAGTTATCGGTGTCGCCCACGGTTTCCGACATCATATTTTTATTCAGCGATCAGAAGTCCCCCCCCCCCCCGCCCGGCGTCCAACGAAGCCAAGCTGCTTTCTTCTCGCGGCAGCACCGCCTCAGTCTTTGCTATGGTCCGAATCCAGCTATAGTAGTGCACCTCCCTGCCTATGCTGCTGTGCCCTTCTGCGTTCGGCTTCGAATCTTTGGGAGGCTTGAGATAGAAAAAGGACGCATCCCTTGTTGTGAAACCTCAAGGAAAATTTCTTTGCCTTCACCGAGAATCATGGAATCATAACTCCAAATATCTTACCCATCCCTATGTAGGCTAGAGCATTTTTTAAACAGCAGTTGTTTTTATAGTGGTGGGGCTTTCGGCAGGAGCGTGCGTGCATTTGAGTTGCTTCAGGACAAGAACGCTGCTAGTCTCGAAGTCGCAGGCACTGCACAAGACGATTCGACACAGCATCACGGGCAGATATTGGCCTTGCAAAACGCTGTGCAACTGCTCTCGCGGAGCCAGGACGCTTGTGTCTCCCGGGATCCGTCCCCATTCGACGGGCCACTTTCAAACGGCGGACTCGTCGTGCCGTAGGGCGTAGGCGGTCTAAATACTGGCGGCATTTGTGTCGTGGCCTTGGGAACAGCAGCAGGAGGAGGTTGTGCATCATTCACAGGGTGTGCGTGTGCACCAACAACAACGCAGCGGTCGTTGCGACATTGAGCAAGGAGCAAGTGCGGAGTTTGGTTGAGGTGAGACGATGACCAAGGACACAGCATGCAGCAGGCAGGACTGTCGTCTTTTGCAAAATGGAAGAGCCAGCCGATAGGCGAGGCAAACCGAGCATGCAAAATGAGCGATCAGGATAAATGATATATGATTTGATCATGGCAAACTCAGCTGATTGAGTTTTTCGGTGGCTGTTCCTCCTCCGGCCTGCTGTGTGTCTTATCCAAAAGCGGGCGTAAAACTTCTGTTGCCACGGACGAAGCACGGCGTACGTGCTGCGAGTGTACAGACCCCGAGTGTTGCTGACAGCACTGCGCAAGAAACATGTGTGAGAGGGCACGAGGGCACGCATCGTGTCATCATGTTGGTCGTGATTTTCAGCCAGTTTCAACCGAAGCGTTTCACGGAACAATCGTAATCGTATGCACGGCGGTATTGTTGTACTGGAGACTGGTATCATACCCACACCAGTAGCAGCAGCAGTACCAGAGTCTACACATCATGTGAACAACAGCCAGTGCGGCAATGAGCAATAGGAGCAGTTTCGTGTTTCGACGTTTGCTGGACGATGATTTTCGTTGTATAGTCTATACTGCTGTGCGGGCGGGCCTGTCGATCCGTCGATGACTACTCGCTGTAACATCGCGCACAGCGCACACCATAACACCTTACCCTGGACACTTGTTGTGGACTACCAGGTATATTACCGAGTACAGCAGCAGCATAGTACGAGTACGGTACAGGTAAGGAAAGCAGGCAGCAGTGATTTGGGCGATGACGTTTGCCGGCATCAGGTGTTAATAGCTGGTACTGCTGTTCAACAATACCAGGCACGAGTCACCAACTACTACTGCTGTGTCTGCTCTCTATCACCACTATGCGTGCCTGTGCATAAATGCCTGAAAAATAGGGCTGGGCACATGCGCAGTATATGCAAGTACATACATACTACTGCTGTCAGTCCAAGAATACCGGTATCAAATATACCTGGTTCTGGTTCTGCCAACATACTTAAAATGGCTGAGAGCAGCTCAGAGCAGCTCAGTGGGTTGAACATCAGATTATCGAAACACAATACTGAAGATTATTACGTACGTCCGACAAAGCGTCATTCCATGTTTATATACAACGGACAGTCTCACAAATGCTGAAGAAATCAGTACGTGAGAAGGAAGAGAGAGGTTGAGAGGAGGGTTTGCTCACGATGGATGTCTCCCGCTACCGACCCAGGCACCTTCCTCCCGCGACTGCATTATGATGGAAATGCATCGCAAAAAAAAAAAAAATCCCCCCCCCCCCCTCCCGCCCCAAACCCCGCCGGCCAGAGAGGGGTGGCTCGCGGCTACCCCACGAGCAGCAGTTTCGCCAACTTGGCTACAACAGTATACTCAGGGGATCCAGTACGTACACCCTACTGTTTTTATTTCCACAGCAATATATGTTGTACTGGATGCGCCAGCCAGTATCCAGTACCCAGCCCTACACCAGAGTACTAACAAATGCAACGCCTCAAAAGGGGCTGTTCGTAGGGCTGGGTACTGAACCACTACGTACTGCCAGTAGTACTAGTACTGGCAGTATCCTGATACTGGTAAACCGACCTGCCAGTACACCAGTACATTCGCATATAGACGAAGATCCCAATATACGCCTCAAGAACCAGCGGAAACCCATAGCTTCAGGCTGCCTGCTGAGAGGACGCAAAGAAGCAGTTCTGCTAGTTTCAGTTTTGTTTTCTCCTGCAGGGTGCTCGTGGCGAAAAGAACCGCCATCCTGATGACTCTGTTTGTTGTGCTGGTATCTAGCGGCTGTGATTTATGCGCGGTGTAGGTTTTGGTTGGGTAGGTAGCTTTCGATAGCTGTGGCACCGTTGTTATCTCGTTGTGTACTCTGTTGCTCTGTTGCTACCGTTGCACCGCTGTTCGTAGGCACATCAACTGATGGACTGATGATGGTGATCGACTTGGTTGCTTGCCGTCGTCTTTAGTACTCTTGTCAATCTATAGCTATCAATCTACTTTTTTTCCAATATACGCTGGGTTGAGTATGTGTGACATGGAATGAGTGCTATCCATTCCAATTCATGCTTATGCATACGCTACGTCACCCATGATCATGGAGTATATGGGCGTTGCAAAGTTAAAGATTTGTGCTACATTCTACACATCCTCCATGTTGAAAATCGGTACATATTTGGGCGTTGAACTCGAATTTTAGTGCCGTTTTCCCCACAAAAGTGCCTCTGTCATATGAGCCAAAATCACTCATTTTTTATGCTCTAGTGAAGCCAAATCGCGTAAAAATTCGCCTCCGGCGGGGCGCCTCCAGCGGGGCCCTCCGGGGGCGCCTCCGGCGAGGCCCCCTCACCAGCCGGGGGGGGCCGATGGTCGCGGCTGCGCCGCGACCGCGCGGCTTCGCCGCGCCACCAGTATACTGACCGGATCCAGTATACTGGCTGCTGACGCAGCCAGTATAACTTGTACTGGCGCTGCGCGCCAGTACCCAGCCCTAGCTGTTCGTTTTTCCAGGCGCCTTTACCGGCTTTGACCCACAGATGAAGCACCAAATATACTTCAATTTGTAGAGGTTTTTAGCTTGTTTTGTGTTTTTGTGTTCATTTTTTGTCAAACCGCGAGAGGGCATCGACCCATCCGAACCCTAACCCTAACCCCAACCCCAACCCTAACCCAGGCTAACGATCCGACACGAGCGCGGCTTCGCCGTGCGTGTTGAAAAAACGAAGAAAATGGGCGGACCACCTCGAACATCGAAATGTATTGGTACTTCATCTGGTACGATTTCATACAAATTGAAAGACGTCAGCTGCGAGTATGACCGATTGAATGGTTGAAACTCAACTTTGCAAGCTGTGTTGTGCATTAATATTTCATTTTATGATATGGTGTTTGTGAATTAAACCTACGAAATGGTTTATTAATAGTACCAGGTACACGATTTGTGGGGTGTTAACATCGCAAAGGCTACTGTGTACTTCTATTCTTTTTTTCCCCATCCCATCTACATTCCTCGGACTACCCTCGCCCTCCCTCCAAGTTTAAATTGTAGTAACTCAGATCCGGGGTCGCATAGCGGGCCCTCCTCCCCCCTCCCCACCACGGTGCGGGCCTTCATTTTTTATCGCGAGAAGAACTACTAATATCATAGGTATTTTCTTCATTCGTCGACTCGCGTCGATTTGTGCGTACCGATGCTGCTATTAATAGGCGCTCTCAGCAGTTTATCCTTTTTTTTGCATTTTTGCAAATAAAGTGAAATCTCACCACGGTGGGAATCGAACTCAAGAACCAACGCTTAGCCTACAGGGTAATATTGGAAGTAACCGCTACACCACCGGGGCGACCGGCCCAATAATTACTGCCTTATAATACTCGTACCAAGTTTAAGTTTGCACCTATAGTCTACAAGGGCTCCTCTCAGCGGGCAGCTGACGCCGCCCGCTACGCTAGCGCCAGGAAGAATACAACTAAAAATCTATCTAATGCCAAGGGGACGGAAAGAAGAAACCTATGATTTGGTGCAACTCCGAGCGAATTGATAATGCCAAGAGCTGTTTGTGCAGAGCTTGTTGCCCTGCGTTGTGCTGTGTGCTTGCTTGTTGGCGATGCCACGTTCTGATCGGCAGCACGGGTGTAATTTGCGAAATGCAAAAAACGAAGACATGAGGGCCGACAGGACTATCAAATGAAGAAAGCAAAACGACGAGTCCACAAGTACATATCGGCACCTGTTCCCTGGTACTTCTCTTGACACCTGGTACTGTATGTTCGAAACAAAGCACACCACAGCACGTCACAGCACCGCACCGCAGGGCAAGGCACATGATTCAACAATGTAGGAAGTACAAACCTGGTGTAGTAGTACCTTTATACCTGGTATGACACGTCGAATAATCCTGGCACGTACGAAAGCGTAAGTACAGCGAAGCAGCGTGGCACAGCACCGCGCAGTACTGCACCGCACGGCAGGGCACCGCACTGCACCGCACGGCGCTGCCCTGCTGAGCTAGCGATGCGCTGCTGAGCTTAGCTGAGCAGAGCTGATGCGCCGAGCTGAGCTCAGCTGGGAGCTGGTATGATGATGCTACGTGTTCGAAAGAGTAAATACAACACAGCACCCAGCACGGCACATCTCGGCGCAGCACGGCCCAACATCGCACACTAGTACCGCATCACACGGCAGGGCACGGCACCGCACGGCATCGCACGGCGCTGCGCTGCTGAGCTAACGCTGCGGTGCGCTGCTGAGCTGTGCTGAGCTGATGAGCCAGGCTGAGCTCAGCTGGGACCTGGTATGATACTTTGCGCAACTAAAGAAAACAGGAAAAAGGAAGAAGAAAAAAAGCTGAACCGTTCCGCATTTTAATGGAAGGAGGCGGTGTCCTAGTGGGAGGTCTTGAGAAGCCAGGGATGCACCAACCGAACCCTTTCGGAAAAGAGAACAAACTAAATAGAGTATACAAGGGATCCGCTCCGCGGGCGGCTGAGGCCTCCCGCCACGCTCGCGCAAGGGAGATTTCAACTAAATGTGAAGGTGGCAGAAAGAAGAGGCCCATGATTTAGTGCAACCAGCGATTTGATAATGCCAAGAGCTACTTGTGTGAAGCTGATTGCCCTGTCTGTGCTATGCTGTATGTTGGCAATGTCACGTTCTGATCGGCAGTAGTACGGGTGTAGTTTGCGAAGAAACATCGCGAAGAGGACCGAGATGGAGAACAAACTCAACGACGGAAGCCAAAAGACGAGTACACACACGTACTACCGGTACTTGGTGCCTGGTGCTTCGCCTAATAACTGGTGGTACTCTGTGTGGTTCCAAAGAAAGCACGGCTCCGCTCCGCAGGCGGCTGACGCCGCCCGCTACGCTCGCACAAGGAAGAATGCAACTGAAACGTGTAAATGGGGCAGGAAGAAGAGGCCCGTGATTATTTGGTGCGAATGGCGAATTGATAATAAAACCAAGAGGTGCTTGTGCTGAGCTAATTGCGCTGCGCTGTGCTGTGTGCTTGATGACATCACGTTCTGAAGGGCAGTACGTGTGATTTGCGGAGAGGGGGAAACATGGGAACCGAGAGAGGACAATCAACTGAAGAAAGCAAAACGACGAGTAAACAACACGTACATAAACCTGGTACTTGTATCGTACCTGGTACTACTACTTATGTTCAAGAGAACGCACAGCGCCGCACAACACAGCACCGCAAAACGAAGGGCAAGGCACGGCACCGCACTGCGCTGCGCTGCTGAGCTATATAGAGCCGGGCTGACCTGAGCTGGGGGTGCATTGTTTGTGATCCAACAACGCAATACGTACAAACCTGATGTAGTATTAATAGTATGGGTACGTGATATGATACTTCGAATGTTACTGGCATGTACGAACTATTAATAGTAAAAATACAGCAAAGCACGCAGCATGGCAAAGCACAGCGCTGCGTTCTGCTGAGCTAGCGCTGCGGTGCGCTGCTGAGCTGAGCAGCACGGCTTCGCAGGGCACGGCACTGCACGGCGCTGCGCTGCTGGGCTATAGCGCTGCCGTGGGGTGCTGGGCGGCGCTGAGCTGATGAGCCAAGCCGAGATCTCAGCTGATAAAACTTCGTCCAAGTACAAAACAAATGGTTGAAATCAAAGAAAAGCTAAAGCTAGACCGTTCCGCAAGTAATGCACAGGCGGCAAATTAGCAACAAATGGTAGGAAGTTCAACTTACTACACAAAAAGGAAGAAAAAATCGCGAAAAAGTTCAAAATCGTGTTGGCAGAAAAACCAAATTTGCAGGAAGCAGCTGAAAAGTCAAGGAACAACTGGCAAAACGAGCAGAAAAAAAAATAATAAGGCGGAGCAAGAAATCAACGAAAAGCTGGACCGTTCCGCTAGTATTGCACGGAGGCGGTGTCGAAGTGGGACCCCCGGAAATGCCAGGGTGCACCAACCGATCACTTTCAGCGGAAAGACATCTGTTAGTATGTTTATACCGCGGAGGGAACCTTAATCTTAACTCTGCAAGAACATTGGGCCCTTGCGGTAAGAGTTGGCTGCATCAGGGGTAAGGGAAGGAACGGCAGTGGTGGTAGTCGTCCTCGTCGTCGTCGTCGTCGTAGTAGTAGTAGCAGCAGCAGCAGCAGCAGTAGTAGTAGTAGTAGTAGTAGTAGTAGTTGGCTAGTACTAATGCTAGTACTAGTACTACTACTACTACTAGTATCTAGTACTAGTACTAGTACTAGTAGTAGTAGTAGTAGTAGTAGTAGTAGTAGTAGTAGTAGTAGTAGTAGTAGTAGTAGTAGTAGTAGTAGTAGTAGTAGTAGTAGTAGTAGTATAGTAGTAGGTAATAGGGCTCGTGTGCATGTGGGTGGAGTGGTTGGAGAAAGGGTAGTAGTGGTGGTACAGAGGGACCAAGGCAACGGGGAGACCTGCTTTGGTACGACCGATTTGTGGCAGCAGTACTGACAGTACCACTGTATCGACCAACAACAAAAACGCGCGGCCTTCTGCGCGTTGATACATGCCCGCAGCAGTTACAAAAACTACAAACCAGCCATCTTTATGGTTGGCGGGTTATGGTCGATGCTTCGTTGGAAGTGCGGGGGATTGGTCGTTACTTGACACGAGTACCTGATATATAAGGTGCTGCGGTAGTAGGTATGAGATGGGCGGAGGGATACCTCTACTATAGACTCCCAATGTACACCACGCAGGCGTCCCCTGTGTGGCAGGTCAATCTCGTCCCTACGAACGTCGATGATGCTGGTCGTCGCCTCCCGAGGGCATACTCTTTTTGTACTCATCACGTTTACTCTCCAGCTCAACTCGTTCCAGGTATGATGTTTTAGCCTCAGCGGCCTTTTGTACAAGCCGTGGCCGCAGGTGTCTCCCCCTCCCGCCCCCCGCCCCCCGGTACACGCCTTAATTTTTATCGCGCATAGGGTTCAGCATTCCCACATCTCAGCTCTTAATGCACGTGGATTTTCGTCGAACCTTGCTATCTTGTGCTCTCGAACCTTCCGCTAGTCAGTTTACTCAAGAAAAAGTCCCTTATATACGAAAACGAGGAATGCTGAAAGCTATGCGCGATGGAAATGACGGCGAATAGAATGAATGCGAATACCAGGGGGGAAAAGGGAAGACACCTGTGACCAAGGGTTGTCCAGAATGTCGCTGAGAAATAATAAAACCTCTTACGAGTTGAGGTGGAAAGTAAAAAGAGTGACAATACACCACCATTAACATATTTTAGAAGAGTTGTGCGGCACCTGTTGGTCATTTTCTGCCTTAGACATCCGACCAGACCAAACCCGACGCCACCCCTAACCCCAGCCCCGACCCTAAAGCCTAACCCCAAACCGTTGGGAGGCTGGAGCTCGGCAGGGGCAGTCGCACAGCTCCGCCGAATATATCAGTGGCGTTTGTGTACAACACCACATCGTATTTTTTCACTATACATATATTCGACTAGGGTGGCCGATACGAGCAGCCCAGGTGGGCTCGCGTTCACAGGGTATTTCGGTCCGACTAGCTTCTGACTTTGAACTTCTTGGCCCAACTAGCTTCTTTCATTTCTTGCCGCTGTCGCTTTCACAGACTTCTTGGCCCGACTAGCGACTAGCTTCTTGCTTTTAACTTTTTCGCCCGAGTACGAGCTTCTTTCATTTTTTGCTGCTGCATGCAAGCCAAAATGTCCCGCTTCTACCTCCCGCAGACGTAGCACCGCCACAACGCCACAAAAGCAACACCAATCCCTTCAGGGACCACCAACAACGCTACCTGAAGTCATGAACATCGAATCCAACGTTAACACCAACACCAAACGCCCCAAGGCTAACGCAACGAGGAGCAAGCGGGCTGCTGCCTCAAACGCTGCTGTTGGTCGTAGTGCCGCCGCAACTGTTGCTGCTATGTGTGTGCAACTCTACTACTACTGCTGTCTATCTGATGCGCTGATGTGGTCTACGTGTGGTGCTTTATGTATCTACATGAGGCTCCCAAAAACTGCCGGTGCTCTTGCTAGGGTATGCGTGTGTTTTTCGTTCAACGCATGACAGCATCACAAAGTAGTGCCAGTATATGTGCCAGCGTTATTCAGGACACCGGCACTATTCGAATATTATAGTTGAAATTCACAGCTACCTACGTGTAGAGGGCGTTTCCTCGTCTAACCCCCCGCCTTGCCGATGGCCCGCGGGAGGTTTTTCGCATGACTTCTCCTTTGTGTTAGCGCCTGTATTCCCCTCCATATCGACGAGGGCTCGCCTCGCCATAGTACCTTTTTTGTGGTTGGTTCGCCGTAGAGCTTTTCCTGCCCCCCCCCGCCGCACCGGCGGCATGCGGCAGATTCTACAGCCTTTTCTGCCCCCCCCGCCACACCAGCGGCATGCGGCAGGTTTTTGATGGGTAACTATTGCGTCTGCGCTTCTTTCTACTGCTTTTCTTCGCGTGTTCCTGGCTCCATAGCCAGACGGTTAGAGGTGTGGGAGTGGGTTTTGAGGAGCCGCATTTTCGACTCATGGTCTAGTTCGTAGAACCGGAGTTTCCCCGAATCTCTCATATTTCTGCATATGCGACTCATCAGGGTGGGCTAGTGTTAAGATACGGCCTCGAAAGTCCTGTAAGTATCCGAATTTGAGATCATTCGGATGGGTTTCGTATTATAAGGTTGGCGTTATATATTCGGGAAAGTTAGGAAGTAGATCGGAGGCACGTGCCTCCGATCTCAGAAGCTATCCCGGACTCTGGTGGAAACGAATAAAGCTACATATCTACGAAGGAAACGAAAGTGAGTTCTCTCCGAGGACCTGCTCAATTAACAGACCTGCAGGGGGCATTCTTGTGTCCCCCACCTTAATTTAACACAGTCGTGCCAGGTGATTCTACCGACACTATACAGAGCAAAGGCACTATTCAACCCGCTCTATAATAGCCCGTTCCTTGCCAGCAATAAATATCAGCGAAAGGCTTATATCTGTGGTACAGATGCCTTCACGCAAAAATCTCAACAATATTTGTAGCACAGCGCAAAGACAGCGTCAAAACAGAAATATAATAACAGCATGGGGGAAGCGGGGAAAAGGTCCTCCTGCTCTGCTCTGCTCTGCCTGTGCTGCTGCTGCTGCTCGTCCTGCTGCTCTGCTGCTGCCCCTGCTCAGCTGCTGCACGGTGTGTCTGTAACGGACAGAAGAAGTTTTTTTTTTTGCGGTGTATGGACAGCATCACATGGCATTGCCGGTATGTGCCAACCCGATATACCGGCACTCGTCGAGACACCACCACTATTTAAAGTAGGGCTGTCATACGATTGTGCTTTGTATGAAGAGTTCCAGTCCTGCTACTTTCGCCGGCACTAAAGAGATCAGTGGCACTGGTCAACCGGCACTATTGGGAGTCCCCCACGACTGCAACAGCTGTATAACACCTAACACGCACTTGGGGCTGGGGCAGAATTTTTGGGCATTAATATGCATGATATTCGTACTTTCTTGGTACGTACGACTGGAAACACTATTTTAGGTCTGTTTTTCACTTTATTTCAGTATTACGGCGTCTCCTCGCCGCTGTGCTGGTTCTTCCACAATTGCACGAGGACTGCTTGCTGCTGCTTGCTGCTGCTGATGATGATATTTTCATTGCTTGTTTCGTTATTTTTCGCGCTTCTTTCTCCGCCATTTGAAGGTACGCGCTGCGGTTGTACAAAAAAGTGATCGGTTTGCTCCTACAATAATTGTGAACATATGCATTCATATCGTGTACAATTTTTTTAAACAGGGTCGGGACGATAGCACTCTTCTTCTCGCTCGTACGTGAACAAGCAAAGTGCACGTACAAAAAACGGCAGTACGCGTTTTTTTACTCTTCTTGCGTTACCCTCTTCTGCACCTTTTTTAATATTGATGTTAATGCCTTCTTTTTTATAAAAATATTTCAAGGACGTCAGCCGTGAGTTCGACGAATTTCGGGTCAACACTCATATTTGCAAGCTGCGTTGTTGGTACTTGTAATGTACTATGTGGGTGAGTTTTTTCATAATGGGAGGGGTCATATTGTTCTGTTAAAAAACAAACACATGTATATTCGTAGTCTATACGAGTATATACACATTTAATAAAAAACATTTCAAGGACGTCAGCCGTGAGTTCGACGAATTTCAGGTCAACATTCATGTTTGCAAGCTGCGTTGTTGGTGATTGTAATATACTACAAGGGCTTCGCTTGCGGGCGGCTGGACGCCGCCCGCTACGCTCGCGGAAGGAGGAATGGACATTCAGTAAAAAGGCGGAAAAGAAGCACAAATGGCGCAACTGGCGACTTGAAAATGCCAAGAGGTGCATATACAGTACAACGGTAAACGATGGAGACGATTATGATTATGAGTTTGTTATTATCATCCATTCGCCCAGTCCATGATGGGCACGTCGGAGGACTTGCTTGGCATATCCTTCCACCTCTCAGGTAGCACCTGTACACTCATTAGTAGCTCTCTCTAAGTCGATCATCAATAATAAATTATCGCAGGGCATAAACACCAGGCACGCGCTTGTCAAGGATAGAGACAGGAAAACTACAACTTAAGATGTAAAGGAGCGCAGTGCCAAAAAAAAGATGCTGGAAGCAGGAACTTGAACGCACACACCGCAAACATGTGAAGTACATTTGTATTCCGAAGGACGAAGAGCATGCATGTAGGCATAGTGCTAAAAAAACGATGCTGGTATGTAGAAACCGCAACTTAACGTTCTATAAAGAATGTGCTGTCAACATTGCTTCCGAAGGAGCATGCAGGCTTGCTTGGACTCCTCCTCAGCGGAGGTTCCCAGCACCTTGCACTCTTGTTTTTTGTCGATGATCTTGTGAATCTGTCCACAAACGTTGAAGCATAGCGGGAGGACGTCGATAAGTACGTGTAAAAAAGTATTCGTACTTCTCTCCAGCAGACGTCGTAACCATCCAAACTATTGGAGCTCCTGCTTTCGTTGTTTGTAATTGTTGTGGTATTGTTGTACTTGCTCTTGGTACTTAAAAGAAGAGCCGCACTTCATAGACTATATCCGCACGCTATCCCCTAGTCTTGAGCAAGAGACATGGATGTCTCGACTCGTGACACACAGGAGGCAAGATAAGAGTAGAACGTACCTCGATGTCGAACGCCCTCTTGGCACCGTGGGAATGGAATGCGGGATGTATATCGAGCAAGTGGTAGCCTGCCTTCTTCAGGAGGTCACCGACCTTGATGTCGCCGGTGCACTATGTCCTCGCCGACTTGGCGGCCCTCGGCGACTGCTTCGCAGGGCTTCTGCAAACGACAACAACGGATGGGAATACCTAGCGTTCAGTGAATGTTCAAAATAGTAAGGCCACGTAGCTGTCGTCGGTTTCCAAAGTTTGAAAGGAAGCCGTACAATTTAACACGTATGTAATAAAAGCGGTCGTTTATGGGCAAAGCCCTGCCTGGTACCACAACGTTGCTACTGTAACACCTATGAAACCACAACTGGGACAGGAACGAACGGGATTCACAGTCGCAACTGGTAAGCGTGAGCCCCGGTATACTGCTATATATGGCCTACCGGCGGAATACCGACAACGAAGGGTAAGAGTCAGTACCTACCTGCTGTATATATTATATAACTAATTTTCAAGGACGTCAGCCGTGAGTTTGACGAATTTCAGGTCAATACTCATCTTTGCAAGCTGCGTTGTTGGTACTCGTAATATACTATATGAGTGAGTTTTTATTGGGAGGTGTCTTATTGTTCCGTACTACTCTATTACTGCTGCTATCAATACTATTACGACCGACGTGTACTGCGATCCCTGAAGAGGTTGCGCACCCTACTTGTACACGTTAATACAAAGAGTTTATGTGGTTGTATGAAAAATGAGTAATAGTACGCCGGGTCACTACATGAACAACTCGCTAACCCCAATCACGGGACTGCTCTCCAGCACCACCCAGGTTAACTTCAGCTTCTGTTTAATTCTATATATCAACCTCCAGTGTGTACAGTCGTCCCCGCTTTAAAGACACTCTTAAGGGAACTCCCCGCTATAAAGACACATTTTTTCCCAGAACATGGTGCCCCGCAGATGTACAATAATAAGGGGGGGGTACCTTTTCCACTTTGCGCCCCCCCCCAATTTTTTTTTGCTGGGGCAGCACACTGCTGTATAACATCGACAGCGGTCTGCTGCAGCCCGCACTACCGCGTGTGGGTATGGAGAGATTCCTCCCATCTGCTGGCGGGTCGTCAGCTGCCGGCTTGAAGCCATGTGGCGAACCCACGTGCCAGTCAAAGTCTCAACTCGTGTCAGGCAGTCAAAGTTTGAGATTTTTGCCTTTCTCGTGGAGTTAAATTTTGGTATTTTTGTTTTGAGTTTTTGCCTCGTGTTGACCTTTGGGGAAGAACGGTGTCCTCTTTTCGGTGTATTTGCCCGATTTTTTTGTATGTTGTGGTCTGCGCTACCGACCGTTTCCTAGTGTCCTTCTAAGGGGTCGACTGGGTTTGTTTGGTCCCTATGTGGCAGGTAACTTGCGTGTATCGTATCAGAGCTAGTTCCAACGAACTGATGTGTCTCAGGTGTGTTCGCGATATCTCGGGCATGATGTTCACCGTGAGGATAACGCGTTGACAATAAGAAAAGTCTGCAACAACACCAGCGCACTGCCGTACACATGACAGCAAGAGCCTGCATCAACAACAGCGCACTGCCGTACACATTACAATAGGTCGTGCTGCACTCCTTCCCGCGTTTCGGTGGTGGAGGGAAATTCAAAATGTGTAAAGTATTGGAGTGTACTACAGCAGTAGTGTTGCGGCTTTTCAAATCACGTGTTGTAGTTTTTAAGCAACACAGTTTCGTGGCCGCATTCCTGCTTCAAATGCGCGAATTTTGACATATGTTACACCTCCATTGGCCCCGGGGACGGTGAGTTAGTGGCCCCGGAATCCTAAAGACACTTGCCCGCGTTAAAGACACTCCCAAAAAAACGCGGTGTGTCTTGTAAGCGGGGTCGACTGTACTGCGACTGGTGCTGATGCTATCATGCTGCTGTGTTATTTATCACTGCATGGACCATTTTTACAACCCTGGCTGACCCCCGTGATGGGACTTGCCCGTTTTCATTGCGTCTTACATGTATAGATACCACGTAGTCGTAGTCGTACACCCAAAAAGTGTGTTTATATCACAGCACAAAGCGTCACTGCATGGACCACTTGTTCAACCCCCGCTTACCCCGATGACGGGACTGCCCCGTACTCGTAGTCGTACATACATGAAGTGTGTTTGGTTGTACGTTGTACAACCCCCGCTTACACCCCGATGACGGGACTGCCCCGTACACGTACTCGTACACACAAAAAGTGTGTTTGGTTGTACACATGAAAAAGAAATCACAGCACGCAGCGTGCAGCGTCACTGCGTAGACAACCAGTACAACATGCTTACCCCGACGACGGGACTGCCCTCCGTGACCACCAAGGCGAACTTGAGTTTGTTCAGGCTACGCGTCCCCAAGCACAGCTTCCACACCGTGTAGTAGTTCGACCACGCTGGTGTAGCACACACATGCTACATACAGCAAGCGTTGCAGACAGGCACTCAGGGTCAAACAATGTAAATTTCAATGTGCATCATTTTTGGAAACAGGATTCGCTTGAGTTCACCAACACCCAAAACCACATAGTCTATTGCGCACAACTTGCAGCACACTCAGCCAACACTCAACGCAGTACTACCGAAAATACAGGGTGTTGGCATCTAGTGTCTTACCTATGTCGCACGGCGCTGAACACACTGACAACGGGAACAAACTCTCAGCATCAGTAGTATAGTAGTAGCTGACAGCAAACATCACATTCCAACAACACGAAGAAATGAAACTCACGTTTCGTCAAGCTCTCAGCTCCTTCGTTAGGGACGCCGATCGAAGGTGAATCACAGGTGCCCGCGTCACACCAGTCACATATGTAATAAGAATTGGACTCGGCTCACGCGGTCTGGTGAATCTCACTCGCGAGACTGCTGTATGCTCGCTAGCTGTCCAAACTCATTCCATACAATATCTGCAGGTTCTTCCATCTGACGAAATAAATGCTTGTTCTGCCTTCGAGAACTGGTCAAGAAATATGATTGATGGATCGTGTGTAATTGAGCATCATTTATCCTTCTTCACTGCTTTTGTCCGCCTACCAATCCGTCACGTACTGACTGCTTTCGCCTGATACTCGCTTACATCAGTCTCACCCGACCCCGGTGGCTTGCCATATCGTGCATCGACTCGAGACGGCTCCAAGCGACACCCAGCGAGCTTCTGACATGAAAGGGCAACCACGACAAACCCCGGGAAATCTGCTCTCAAAACTCACCGACCTTACAACTACTTGTTGGCAATCAGTTCTGTACCACGACTTTCATATCCTTCTCAACTTCTTCCTGGAATCCACGCAGTACCCAACGACGACCTTTCCACCTACCAAAAACCCGTGATTATTCCAGCTACCCAGATGGATCCATATCCTACTCCAAGATCTACCCACAACTACGAGCGAAGGTCAACTCCAACGCCAGGTACTCGTATGTAGGTGTCTTAACCTTCCTTGGATCTATTCCGAACCTGAATTCTCAACTTACGTTATGAGCTTTTGACTTTCTTTATCAAATTATCAAATGACTTATGACTTATTACCACATTGGCCCACCCTGCTTTTTAGTAGCAACCCAAACAGTTTGCTACTCAAAAGCAATTACCGCAAGGTAAGAAGTCATCACAGTAATCTTACGCAGTTGATTTGATGGCAATCATACGTGTGCATCACTGAGACGTTTAATGAACTCAACGCGACTCGAACAAAAACTTGAATGACCACCCAGACTGAACAATCGATCAAGACAGAACGACAGAAAAGTCTCGCTCTGAGCGCTAACCGAAGCACAAGGTATAATCCAAGCTTTGCACTACTCACCCATGCCCCTCAAAGTAGCGTGGGGTGGCAAGCTGAGAATTTTCCTCGATACTTCAACATGGTCAGTTCGCCAATGCGACGATGAAACCGGAATTCAATCCCACTCTTTTTCCGAAACGACAGCCTCAACGAAACCTGGGGGCGTTGATGCGAGCGATTCCAAATCCCCAATGCTTCCCCGAACGGCAGCCTCAACGAAATCGGAGGGCGTTGATGCAAGCGATTTCATGTCCCCAATCCTTCCCCGAACGGCGGCCTCAACGAAATCGGAGGGCGTGGAGGCAACCGTTTCAATACTATCGTTACTATGCCTCCGGCCCACCCAGGATGCAACCCATCCTCGCGACCCAGGTAACTTCCTAGAGGCCTACCCAAGCACAAACCCGTCTTTCATCGAAAGAAAACATGGATCTCTGAACATTTTTCTCCCAAAGGAAACACCGGATAACTGGTTATCTTCGCAACGACAGCGCTGCGCCCATGCCTGTCTACCTTTTTTTTCCTTCACTTACAACGCCCCTTGAAAAAACAAAAAAAGATACAACCCTAAACAAAACAACACAAAACGAAGAAGATGGCGGCGTAGGGTGATCTGGTGTCCCCTTCCGACGAGGCGCTGGGGACGTGTTCGAGCCGTCGTCCTTCAGTATCCACCATGAAATAGTGCGAGCTTCTTCACGCCTTTCGTCAAACGTGCCTAGCCGGTTTCTGATGCCCTGGGGTAAGGACGTAACCTGTCAGGCAGCAAAACAGTGCTAGGCCCCCGATGTTCTGCACGCTGTGCGACAAGGCGTCGGTGCGTTCGGGAACACCTGTTATCGGATCCTACGTGGGCGATGTTACAGCTTCGGCACACCAAAAACTAAAGAGTATCTGACAATCTCACAGTGAGTTGTATTCGTCTCGGACTCCAAACCCGGTTATCCATATACGATAATAATACATGAGCTAGTTCATTATTTCCTGCAACGGATGTGGAAAGTCGAACGATACTCTCCCCCCCAACTAAAATGGCAGCGGGAGGGACTCAGCGGCATAACAACGGTTGTTTCCGCGCACGACGTCTCGCGGCTTTACGCAGTACTATACTTCGGCATATCCACGATTCTGATTTACTCTCGCTGACATACCCGTCTACCAAAAATATCGTTCGACTAATGCCCGCGGGTGACATTGTTGCACGAGCATCAATCGAAGCGTTGTAATAGTGGTGTGACGGTAACCGAAATCCTTATCCTACCATACTTCTTTGGCTAAACCTGACAGACGTGAATGGTGGTGTCAGGAACCGATGAGCTGCCAATTATCCAACAGGCGGGTCTGTGGATTGCAGTAGACTCGGCACGCAATGATCGAACTGCGCTCATCGTTGCTGAAGAAGGCCTTCTAAGCCAGAGACGTTTTTACCAAAAACAAAACAGCGTATTGAGACGCACAACAGAGTAGTAGTAACTGCTAATTGCTGTTAGAAAGTAGAGGGGGAAAAAGCAATTGACATTTACGTGCGTCAGTCAATTCTTCGGGCGGACTCCACTATGAGAGAACATACTTGTACAAAATACTGCTGTGGGGAACCCGTGTCAATGAAAGCTATGCCGGGGTATGTGCGTTTGGCATGAGCCCCGGCGTGAACTCGGACATGGGTTGTTTGGGGGGAAAGGGCGACGTTGATTTTTCCTCCCAGAAATGTTGAAATTCAGATAAGAAATCAGGCACCTCTATCTTAGAGTCAGGGAGGTCTACCTGCTGTCTACATGCTCTGGATGAGACATCTGCCAGACAGGGAACCAAATCGCTTTTTCTGAGAATTCCGACAAGGGCGGCGCGGAGCCGCCACGACCGATAGAATGGGTGTGTGCGTGCTTTAAAGCGACCGCACAGGCGTTACCGGCCAGCTGATACCGTCGTTGCTACAGGCTCGGCCGACGTGGTTTGTTATATGATTGTTTGAATCGAGACTGCCTCGTCTGCAATCGTCGACTAAAAAAATCATACTTATCAAAGAGTTGCCAGGGGCGAACGTCGTGCATGCGACCCTGCGTGTACTTTGACGAGTAAGTGTTGTTAATAAGAGGGGCTTACTGAAGTCACCCCCCAAGCAAATGATGGCATGCGGAAAAAAAAAAAAATCAGCTACAACAATCTTGGTCAGAGGAATAAAAAAATGCAATCGGCCATGTACAATCTTCGTCAGAAAAAAAAACAAGCGGTTACAACGATCTTGGTCCGAGGAATCTAACATCCTCCAGACAAACTGCTTGCCCATACAGGCAATCTTATTTCTTGTCCTGAAACAACCGGTAAGGAAGGCGCGGGGCTACATCTTCGATTGAACAGATTTGCGTACGCTGTTGAAGGGCCATCACAGGCGATACCGGTACTGTAACGGGCACAACCGGTGAGGGAACGTACGTGGATGTCGGGATCACCTCTTGGGCTCGTTGGTGATGGGCGACAAAATTCTGGGGGTGCAACACTACAGTATTTTGATATGCTGCCATAACCAACACCTAGCTGTAGCTCACCAAAACGAGGTACCTTGCCACGGGTACCTGGTTTCCTACCCTGGAAACGGGGAGACGCAATGGGCGAACCTCGTTTGCTACAAGTGTTCGCACTGCCTAAAGCGCCTAACTTAATCGTGTGATCAAAACGACCGGAGATTTTCCACGTCTCCTACTGAATTTCTTTCTTCAGCCTACTGGGGAATTGATACACGGCTCATCCATGCAAAAATTCGTGAAGCTGATGACGAATCGAGGTCATGACTCCTGATTTCGTCGGCTTCCTGCTGTACAACGGATAAACAAAACACTGTAGTTAAGGGGCCCATGGAAACTCTGGTCCAAGGTACCCGAATTATTCCGTCACACGGTTCTGTACGATATCGGAAGTCCCGATCGAGGGGCAAGACGATACCGCACATTTTGGATTATCTACTCTACAGGAATCGGCGGTCACAAACAATGATCGGAGAGGCGGAAGAAGACGGGATGTATCGCCCCAGGTGGCTCTCGAATCACGGTCTACGGCTACTCAACACTATCGATGACTGGTGCAAGTTGGCTGCCTGCAAAAGCATCACTCTGTTTTGTTGTACACAATCCTAGATCCACGAAAAAAAAGAATGGTTTCGCAGCGCCCAGTGCATGCTGAACTGGGGATGTGCCTGGTACCACCTTGGCCACCAGGTGCGACGAATAGAAGGCCGTCAGATCGTCATGATACGGTGAAACCAACGCACTGACGGGCGCGTGGGAGTGAGAAAACTGCTATGGAGGAAGGGCTAAGGTGATGTAACCGAGAACGCACTCGCACGGCAGCAGCAGCAGCAGCGTCGAGCGGCAAAGGAGGGCAATGCAGGGTATGACATGTACGACGATGGACAGAAACATAGGCGCCATACAGTGATTTAATATGAGCACCTTTTTGTTCTTTACATTTACGCCCGTTGTGGTCACTCGAAAAGCAAAGCGGAACAGTTTGATTGCGAAGAAAAAACAAATTGCCGGTCGTACGACGCACCAGGGTACGAAGACACGTAATCCGATCGTCTCATTTTTCAGTGCAGTTCAGATCTCGAAGCGTTTTGCAAGCATGTATCTCAACAGACGGCATCACAGGACAACGCCAATGTAATAAGAACTGGACTCGGCTCACGCGGTCTGGTGAATCTCACTCGCGAGACTGCTGTATGCTCGCTAGCTGTCCAAACTCATTCCATACAATATCTGCAGGTTCTTCCATCTGACGAAATAAATGCTTGTTCTGCCTTCGAGAACTGGTCAAGAAATATGATTGATGGATCGTGTGTAATTGAGCATCATTTATCCTTCTTCACTGCTTTTGTCCGCCTACCAATCCGTCACGTACTGACTGCTTTCGCCTGATACTCGCTTACATCAGTCTCACCCGACCCCGGTGGCTTGCCATATCGTGCATCGACTCGAGACGGCTCCAAGCGACACCCAGCGAGCTTCTGACATGAAAGGGCAACCACGACAAACCCCGGGAAATCTGCTCTCAAAACTCACCGACCTTACAACTACTTGTTGGCAATCAGTTCTGTACCACGACTTTCATATCCTTCTCAACTTCTTCCTGGAATCCACGCAGTACCCAACGACGACCTTTCCACCTACCAAAAACCCGTGATTATTCCAGCTACCCAGATGGATCCATATCCTACTCCAAGATCTACCCACAACTACGAGCGAAGGTCAACTCCAACGCCAGGTACTCGTATGTAGGTGTCTTAACCTTCCTTGGATCTATTCCGAACCTGAATTCTCAACTTACGTTATGAGCTTTTGACTTTCTTTATCAAATTATCAAATGACTTATGACTTATTACCACACATACACGAGGGTTGTCGCCGCTTCCCCAGTGCTTCTTGTTAAGGTTATGAAAAGCTTGGCACGTGGAAGGGTCGTCACTCACTGCCGGTGTCGCAGACAGCGTACTGGGAACTCCTGTTTTTTCTATTTCGTGCGATGAGGAAGCCGTCACAACCGTTGCTCGGGCACGGCCAATCAGGATTGCCAGAAGAAGCTGAGTCCCGTTCTTGCCCGACCAGCGTCCACGCGCCTGATCCTGAACCTCCACCACCCCCACTGTTGGCGGAGCCTCCTCCCGCACTAGCCTTGGTCCGCTTCGCAAATTTCAACTTCAAAGTGTTATTGCCGATCCGGCAAATTTCAAATTCAAATTGTTTGCAGCCGTCAACGGCAATTCCCTCTCAACAGCCAGCAATTGGCCAACTTCAAATGTAAAAAGTACAAAAAAGAAGTTGCTGAAAGAGCGAAATAAAAACATGAGAGAGCAATCAGGAAAAAGATCAGAGAATGAGAGCTAAGAATTATAGGGAAAGCAAGGAAGGCAAGGAACTTCGGGACGGTTCTTTCCCCCAGCAACTAATTTTCTTTTCGGCAATTACGGGCTGAGAAGGGCTGAGAGGGGGGAGGATATGCCGAGCGAGACCTCCGAGGGGGTCGAGGTCTAGGAATTTAAGTTTATATGAGTGAGTTTTATTCGGAGGGGTCCTATTTCTTGTTCACTATAATGGTAAGTGTTGGTATTTTTACTTTAGGTGGGGAATTTTGAGCTAGATCTAACATCACATCTATTTTATAAATTTATTACTGTAGTTTCCAGTATACTTCTCTATCATATGTATGGTAGGCGGTTTATTTTGTTTTTCTCCACCCCGGCTTTGATATCGGGAGGAGTACGAATACAGAATGTTATTTGTCATCTTATTATAAAAAATGAAAATACACTCCAGCTGTGAGATCGAAGATTTCGTCGAAACTCATCTTTGCAAGCTGTGTGTGATACTCCGATCGCGCGCATTACGAGTTGTGTGTCCTCATTGAGGATATAGGCCGGCGACTCCCCTTATTGTCATCTTATATGTTACTCTTAATACAGCATTCGAGAATGAAAGTCGGCTACTCCCTCCCTCCCAAAATATATTTAGACTATAGACTATATAATAATAAAGAGTGTATTTTATTTTTTATAATGATAATAAAAACTCTGTGGGACACCAAATTGATCCGCTTTCACTCTAACATTTCACCAGGTGTGAGTTCGACGAATTTCGGGTCAAAACTCATATTTTGAAGCGGCTTGCGGGTACTTGTACTATACTATCTATGTGGGTAAAATTTTTAATGGGAGGGGCCCTATTCTTTTATAAACAAATGCTTGTGTCCACTACAATGATTGGTATTGTTTTTTTTTTGTTTTTTTTTCATCCTCCGGCGGATGGGGAAAAATAAAGCTTCAGCTCACCACACTTCCGCGTATTTTCATACGCGTCGTGTGTCGATTTAACTCATTTGCTTTCGCAGCCCAACGCTAGCTGGCGCACCCTTCGAGTCCCATTGTAGGTATAGCGTAAGCAGTCCCTATCAGTGGTCTTCGTTACAACCCCGTATTGGTATTTTTACGTTAGGTGGGGAATTTTGAAGTAATCTAACATCATATCTATTTTATAAATATTTTATAAATTTGTTCTTGTAGTTTCCACTATAGACTATTGCTCTACCATATGTATGGTGGATGGTTTGCGGATGGATGGCTTGGTCAGGGTTGTTGGTACTTGTGGATACGTGCGTAAGTAAGTTTTCTTTACCTGGGGGTGGTTTATATTATCATTTTTTTTTTTTTTTCACCATAGTGGCGGGTTTTGGTATATATCGGGAGTATGAAGACAGTAGCAGTGGTCTAATAGATATCATGTTAAAGTTCCACCTTGAAAGAATATAAAATAAAATAACTTGAATTAATTAAATTACAACAAATAAATAAATTAGAAGATACTGCTGTCACCTTGCTTCGTGCGCAATTGGATTTAGGCGTATTTTTGCCTGCACGTATTGTACGCGAGTTTTTTATGGCCCACTTATTTTTCTGACCGCTACGTACCCCCTCCGAAGGGAAATTTTATGTTGCGCTGTTCTATTATTATTATTATTATTATTATTATTATTATTATTATTATTATTATTATTATTATTATTATTATTATTATTATTATTATTATTATTATTATTATTATTATTATTATTTTATAACTAGTTTCCAAGGACGTCAGCCGTGAGTTTGACGAATTTCAGGTCAACTAGTGGTACTCCCGAAATATGCCAGTTGCCGGCCGGTATGGCGGACAAAAACAAATTGGTGCTGTATCCTCTGTATTAAGTACTAAAATAACAAAATAATAACAGGGCAGTACGACAATGCCGCCGTACGTACGGTAGTAAAGGTATCATCCTCTGTATGTAAGTTTTGCGAAACAAAAATGATAACACGGCAGCAGTAGTACGTACGGTAGTAAAGGACAGAGGAGTGCAGCAGTGGGGACGGTGGTACTCCCAAGCACCAGTGGGAGGCCGGTATTAAATTGTAGAAACAAAAAAAAGGATTGAAAAAAAAAAAATCTCCCACAAGACGCAAAAAGACTCCACGTACAGAACGGCCCACCCACCCACCACGGACGACGCAGTGCACCCTCCACGCACCCACCGACCAAACCTTTACTACATACAGCAGAACAGCAGTGCAGCAGTCCGTACATCAGAACAGCCGTGCAGCAGTACGTACAGCAGTATACACCTGGTACGCGGGGCGAAGTTAGTTGGTTGGTTCTTATAAAACAGGAAACAGCAAAAAAAAGACTCCCACGTACAGAACGGTCCACCCACTCACCACGGACGACGCAGTGCACCCTCCACCCACCCTCCGACCAAACCTTTACTACATACAGCGGAACAGCAGTGCAGCAGTACGTACAGCACAGCAGAACAGCAGTGCAGCAGTACGTACATCAGAACAGCTGTGCAGCAGTACATACAGCATTATACACCTGGTACGCGGGGCGCAGTTAGTTGGTTGGTTCTTATGAAACAGGAAACAGCAGAAAAAAGACTCCCACGTACAGAACGGCCCACCCACCCACCACGGACGACGCAGTGCACACTTCACCCATCCACCGACCAAACCTATACTACATACAGCAGAACAGCAGTGCAACAGTACGTGCATCAGAACAGCAGTGCAGCAGTACGTACAGCACAGCAGAACACCACCCACCATGCACCCACGAACCTACCCCCAGCAGTACACCCATCCACCGACCAAACCTTTACTACATACAGCAGAACAGCAGTGCAGCAGTACGTATATCAGAACAGCAGTGCAGCAGTACGTACAGCACAGCAGAACACCACCCACCATGCACCCACGAACCTACCCCCAGCAGTACAGCAATGCAGCAGTACCTAAAGCAATACACCTGACAGGCGAGCAGCAGCCGATTTGTTGGTTACAATGCTCTCGGGCTGGTTAGGCCAAGCCAAAAGCGCTCGCGTTGCCAATTCTGCGCACGGCGAGCGGCGACGGCTGGACGCTGCTGTGTTTGGTCCTGTTGTTGTGTGATTGCTGTTGACGCAGGCGCGCTTGTGGTCTCGTGTCCATGGCTGTGTCCATGGCCCAAGTGGCCAAAAAGCAATTCGAAAATTCAATAATATTATATAGTTGGGAGTTCGAAGAAAAAAATTAGCAGGCAGCGACGAAGAAAAAGCGGGGGGGGGGCAAGCGAGCCGTCCCCGGGAGGGCGATTTCTACGCTCCCCCCTCGCCGAGGTGGGGCACCGACGGCCGTTCTTTCGCCGGCATGTCGTAGTGCTGCTGTGCGGATGGGACGTGGCGGCACCGCGAGGCCGCCTGAGGCCGAGTGGAGCTCGGGAGTCGCCGCTTTTTGGGGGGGGGTGTTTCAACCAATATATTTTCAAAGATCCAAAACGTCACGACCATCCTTAGCGTATTATATAATAAGGATACTCATCTTTGCAAGCTGCGTTGTTGGTACTCGTAATATACTATATGAGTGAGTTTTGATTGGGAGGTGTCTTATTTTTTGTCCACTATAATGCTAAGTATTGGTATTTATACTTTAGGTGGGGAATTTTGAGCTAGGTAAAACATCACATCTATTTTATAAATTTATTACTGTAGTTTCCACTACTGCTTTATCATATGTATGGTAGGCGGTTTATTTTGTTTTTCTTCCCCCGGGGGGCTATTATTATCATTATTATTATTATTATTATTATTATTATTATTATTATTATCATTATTATTATTATTATTATTATTATTATTATTATTATTATTATTATTATTATTATTATTATTATTATTATTATTATTATTATTATTATTATTATTATTACAATTATCATTATTATTATTATTATTATTATTATTATTATTATTATTATTATTATTATTATTATTATTATTATTATTATTATTATTATTATTATTATTATTATTATTATTATTATCATTAGTCTATCATTATCATTATTATTATTATTGTTATTTTATTGTTTCGTACAAGCTGTGCTATGATACTTCCACGACATTAGTATATTTCTAGATTATTTTAGTCAGTCTTGAGCCGTCTGCCCTCACTTCACCTTCCCCACTACATGTTCCTGGCTACTTTTTCTTATACACATACAACTTTGATATTAATAACAGTTTTTTCGACCCGGGTGGTTTTGCCTCAATTGCAGCACACGAAACAACTGCAATAAAATGTTGGCGTAGGAGCCCGAAACTACCGATATACCAGGCATTATTAATACATCATACTAAAACTATTCGTGTTCGTGCGACAATAACAATAATCGTTCACTTACTACAGTAGCAACTAACTGATCTCTTCTTTTCTTGCGTCACCCTCTTTTGGTATGCTTGCCTCTCTTATTTTCTACTTCGCCGTTCCCTGCTATTGCTACGTTTGTTTATGTCTAGTAGTTCTTGAGTTCTACGCTCACTTTTCATTCTGCCTTCGTGGCATTTCTGCCTCCTTTTTTTTGTATATTTTCACCTCTGAAGGGAGAACTTTGCATTACTAAATATAAACTCGGTAATGCGCGCGATCGGAGTATCACACGCAGCTTGCAAAGATGTGTTTCGACAAAATCTTCGATCTCACAGCTGGAGTGTAGTTTCATTTTTATTACATATAAATTCGTCTAGGGTGGCCGATACGAACAGCCCAGGCGGGCTCGCTTTCACGGGGCTTTTCGGCCTGACTGGCTTCTTTCATGCAGACCTCTTGGCCCGACTGGCTTCTTTCATTCAGACGGCAAGCTTCTTTCAAGTTATTGGCCCGACTTGTTTCTTGCCTTTTACAGACTTGTTGGCCCGACTAGCACGAGCAGCCTTCTGGCTTACTAGCCCATTGAGTACGCGACCGAAAACGTACTAGCATGGTCAGATGACGTATCTGGACCTGCTGGACACCTCTCACAACGCCAACCTCGCCATCCATCAGGAGGGGGAAAGCTGTTGCTCTGCTCTGCATGCCTGCTGCTGCTGTTAGTGCTACTGCTGCTGCTCTCTGCTGCTGCACGACTGTCTGCAGCTGACCACTGCTCGGCTGTCGTGGGTGATGCGCGGGTGTGTTTTCTGTGTTGTGTTTTTTGTAAGTCAGTTGGGGACTACCAACAGCACACTATATATAAATTCGTCTAGGGTGGCCGATACGAACAGCCCAGGCGGGCTCGCTTTCAAGGGGCTTTTTGGCCCGACTGGCTTCTTTCATGCAGACCTCTTGGCCCGACTTATTTCATTCATCCAGTCCTCTTGGCCCGACTAGCTTCTTTTATTCAGACCACTAGCTTCTTTCAACTTACTGGCCCGACTAGTTTCTTGCCTTTTACAGACTTCTTGGTCAGACTATTAATAGCACGAGCAGCCTTCTGGCTTACTAGCCAATTGAGTACGCGACAGAAAAAGTACTAGCATGGTCAGCAACTATTTTCAGATGACGTATCTGGACCTGCTGGACACCTCTCACAACGCCAACCTCGCCATCAATCAGGAGGGGGAAAGCTGTTGCTCTGCTCTGCTTGCCTGATGCTGTTGTTGGTGGTGCTGCTGCTGCTCTCTGCTGCCGCACGACTGTCTGTAGCTGACCACTGCTAGGCTGTCGTGGGTGATGCGCGGGTGTGTTTTCTGTGTTGTGCTTTTTGTAAGTCAGTTGGGCACTCCCAACAGCGCAGCGAAGTCAGTTGGGAACTCCCAACAGCACAGCAATGCCGGTACGTGCCACCCCAAAATACCAGCACTACTAAGGAATACTGGGATTCGAGCTATATATATATGGTATAGAAAGTTAAAGGTCTATTCGTACGTCGTAGTTTCTCAGCATTATAGAGGGATGTGGCACTTTTCAACCGGCACAAAAAATACATGCCCGAGGAAAAAACGAAAAAATCGAAGCAAAAGTATGTACCCGCGGTACGCTTACAGCAGAGCAGCAGCAGCAGCAGCAGCGAAGAAAGCAAGAGATCGGCGCACTCTGCTTGATCCCTCCGTATCACACAGAACTGGGCCGCACAGGCTCGTGAGCCCATGTGTACCTTGCTGCTCAGCGCTCTGGTCTGGTGCTGCACAGCAGCAGCACGCGTCGAGACGGAAAGGCACTCCGCTCTAGCTGCCTTTTTTGGTACGCACGACTGAACATTTTTCTTTGTTTATATTAATTTCTTTATTTTTTTTTATTTTATACGAAGTATTTTTTAAGGTGGAATTTTGACATGATATCTATTAGACCACTACAACTGTCTTCATACTCCCGATATATACCAAAACCCGCCACTATGGTGAAAAATAAAATAAAATAATAATATAAACCACCCCCAGGTAAAGAAAACTTACGCACTTAACCACAAGTACCAACAACCCTGACCAAGCCATCCATCCGCAAACCATCCACCATACATATGGTAGAGCAATATAGTGGAAACTACATAAATGAATTTATAAAATAGATATGATGTTAGGTTACCTCAAAATTCCCCACCTAAAGTGAAAATACTAACACCAATCATTGTAGTGGAGAAAAACATTTGTTTCAAAAACTAGGACCCCTCCCATTAATTTTTTTACCCAAATAGTATAGTACAAGTACGAGCAAGCTGCTTCAAAATATGAGTACTGACCCGAAATTCGTTAATATATTATAAAAATGAAAATACGCTCCAGCTGTGAGATCGAATATTTTGTCGAAGCTCATCTTTGCAAGCTGTGTGTGATACTCAGATCGCGCGTATTACGGGTGGAGTGTCGTCACTAACGATATAGGTCGGCGACTCCCCTTGCAACTACATGGTGTAGCTATCAGGGTCAACAGGGTGATGTTAGGCAGTCTGTGCGCGGAAACTATAAAACCCGTTTCTGAGGGGGACAAAATCTGACAGCTGTGGAAGGAAATGCATCAGTTTATCAAGTGAATCCTGTAAGTCGAATAACCGGTGAGGGGAGGGCGGAGTTTTTTAGGACGTGGGGGCCTGATTTTGGTCAAAAGGGGGGCGGGAGGGGGGGAGGGGGGGGAGGGGACGGGTGGGGCAGCTCAATTTGAAAATTTAAATCCTTCCTGTCGGGGAGGGAAGGGGAATGTGGCGGGGGGGGCGGGGGGCGAGGGCTTTAGGTCGCATAGATGTAGGGGTTTGGTATACGCGTGTTGCTAGGTCTAGGCGATGGTGCGGGTGGTGGGGAAGGAGGGGGCGTTGGGGGCGGGGGGGGGGGGGGGGGGATTGCAGCAGCGGCATGAACGGCTCTAAAACGACAACGAGGCGATATCCAGGGCGTGGAAGTGTTTATTACTCTGGCGGATTTCGATATTAGGTGGGTTAGAGAGAGCGAGGAAAAAAAAGGGGGGGGGGGCGGGAAGGGTTTTCAAGAGGTTTACGAGGTCACATGCAATATTAAAATACACTCCAGCTATGAGATCAAGGATTTGGTCGACACTGATCTTCGCAACATTGTGTGTGATCCTCCGATCGCGCGTATTAATCATATATGTAGGGGCTTGCTATGCGGGCGGTGCTGGATCTAGGCGATCGTGCGGGGTGTGGGGAAGGAGGGGGCGTTGGAGGGGGGGAGGGGGGATGAATGAAAGCTACGTCATGGATGGCTAGAAAGATAATGACGTGGTATCAATTGCTTAGAAGTGTTTATTACTCTGGCCGATTTCGATTGTAAGTGGGGCGTTTGAACGAACTGGGCGGGGAACGAAAGGGGGGGGGGAGGGCGGAGGTGAGCTGGAGCTACGGCATGGACGGCTAGGTGGATAATGAGATGATATCAGCTGGCTGGTAGTGTTTACTACTTTGGTAGATTTTGATTTCAGGTGGGGCGTTTGAACAAGAGGGATCGGGGGGGGGGGGGGGGGGGGTTCAATTTGTGCGCGGAAACTATAAACTCTTAAAGGGGACGAATCTGACGGTTGTAGCAAGAAGACACCCCTTTATATCACCCGCCTGGTAATGTTCATTATTTCAGAAGGTTTGATGTTACATGTAGTATGCAACCCAGCTCTTAGGTGTAGTAAACAACGTGTTAAAAGCTTCATACTCTGTTATTGTACATGGATCGAAAGATAGAATATTTCAATCGGTGGGTACAATCATGTAGATACCATTATTTTCTGACATCGCTAATTGTAAGAAAGAGATACATATTGCCAAATGCAACAGACGAGGCGATGTGGTCATGCAATGTCACCGCCATTGAGAACGAAAGGGAGAAATGCGAATCGTTAGTGTTTTGAAAGGAACGCTTAGTGTACACGCGCTCAATTACGTTACTTCGTTAGTCATACTTCGCTTGGCATAGGTTGGGAGGCGATCATGCAAGCGGTATGTACGGAATACCCTACGTAATAAGTTGGTAGTGCGGTTTACCGCAATTTTAGCATATCTGTCTGTACCTCCTTTTCGCGTTATTATTGTCTCACATATACGATTTTACGCCTATGATTTTTACCGCGCCGATGTGGGGCTCTGAGGTCGCCAACTCTAAGGCAGAGATATATCTTACAAATACACCAATCGAGGTGACGTAGGCATGCGATGTCACCACTATTGAACGCGAGGGTGACTTAATTTTGTTACGCATATGCTACTGAGTTTGGTAGAGGTTGTCAGGCGATCATGCAAACGGCCAGAGGCACGAAATACCCTGCGTAAGAGGTTGGTAGTGTGGTCTTCGTACCGCAGTGTTAACATATCCATCTACTTCTTTTTCACATTGTTATTATCTAGTGTACGATTATACGCCCTGTTTTCTCGCCACTGTCGTCGAAGATGTTGTGGTCCTGTAGATGTCGCGTCCATGTCTGGTGCTCTTGCTAGTGGTGTCCATGAAAACACGCCCTAGCGCGTAGTAGATGATCGCTGAGTGGTGTTCCTTTCCTTTACATCAAGCCAGGTAGCATATGTCAACGCAACCGCTTGCTTGAAAACGACGAATAGAATTCCTCACACACCTGATAGAGAGGAGCGCGGCCCGAAGATTGTTCAGTATACCGACGGTCAGGAACAAGTTATCGAGCAGCGCACTTCATTTTTACTACCGCTCCTCACTCCACCTAAAACACTACGGGCATGCGTTGGACCCAGTTCGCTGATGCCCAAAACCAATTGCAAAGAAGGTGATGTGGTGGGCGAATGCTGTAATGATGGGCGCTGCTACGATTACCTCGTCTCTTGTTCTGTTTGTTTTTGTGTTCTTGATGAACCTGGTATTTGGCAACGAGCAGTTTTGACGTATTTCAGGTGTGTGTAAAGACTATATGTAGACTATGCGATGTTTCTGAGTCGTAGGGGCCTCAATTTGGAATCCAGGGTACATGGGTTCCATCTTTTGACTGGGTTTCGTATGTAGACGTGAATGTGGTTTTAGTGTGTGGGCATTCTTAGTTGATGTTCTAGACTTCGTTATCGTGTGGTTTAGAGTGGTGTTTTCGAATACACATTATTTTGTGTCCGCGTGGTTGTTGCTACACGTGTATGTTCTGGTTGATGTTCTAGACTTCGTTATCGTGTTGTTTCAGAATGGTGTTCTCAAATGCATATTATTTGTGTCCGCGTGGATGTTGCCACACGTCTATGGTTTAGTTGATGTTCTAGGCTTCGTTATCGTGTTGTTTCAGAGTGGTGTTTTTGAACACGTATTATTTTGTGTTTGCGTGGTTGTTGCTATACGTGTATGTATTGGGTGATGTTCTAGACTTCGTTATCGTGTTGTTTCAGAATGGTGCTCTCAAATATGCTTGTGTCCGCGTGTATGTTGCTACACGTGTATGTTTTGGTTGATGTTCTACGCTTCGTTATCGTGTTGTTTCAGAGTGGTGTTTTTAACACGTCTTATTTTGTGTTCGCGTGGTTGTTGCTGTACGAGCATGTTTTGGGTGATGTTCTAGACTTCGTTATCGTGTTGTTTCAGAGTGGTGTTTTCAAATACATACTAGTTTACGGTGGTTGGGGGGGTGGCCTGTTGTGCATATCCGCAAAACGTATTGATGTACGCCGAGAAAAGTGCCTTGGAGGGCTAAAAACGAAGTTGCGAGGGACGTTTGAGGATTTCAACGTTCCCCCTCGCCGCTTTTGTCAAATGTGATTAAATAAATAATATCCCTGGAGATAAACACGCATATATTTTATAAAATTTCAGAGTGATAACGTATCAAGTTGGCGCCCCACAGAGTTTTTATTATTATTATATATATATATATATTTTTTTTGGGGAGGGAGTAGCCGGCTTTCATTCTCGAATGCTGTATTAAGAGTAACGTGTAAGATAACTAATAATATTCTGTATTCGTACTCCTCCCGATATTGAAGCCGGGGGGGAGAAAAACAAAATAAACCGCCTACCATACATATGATGAAGTAAATTGGAAACTACAGTAATAAGTTTATAAAATAGATGTTATGTTAGATCTACGTAGCTCGAAATTCCCCACATAAAGTAAAAACACCAGCACTTACCATTATAGTGAACAAGAAATAGGACCCCTCCTAATAGAAACTCACTCAAATAGTATATTACAAGTACCAACAACGCAGCTTGCAAAGATGAGTATTGACTCTGAAATTCGTTGAACTCACAGCTGACGTCCTTGAAATATTTTTTATAACAATACAAGGGCTCCGCATGGGTGCCGGCATTCGCCGGCGCCCATGCTTCGGGAAGGGCAGGGCGGCACTCGGACGAGGAAAAGGGGAAAAAGTTGTAGCTGTTCGATTCCACATTATTGGAAGTTTAAAGTAATGCCGAGAGTTTAATACGAATATGAGGTTCTAAAGATCATAATTGGACATTCCATGGCGCCCATTCTTTGGGTGAGGAAAGGTAGCACTCGACGAAATAAGATGTAGTAATGAAAAAATTGAAGCTTAAAGTAATGCCAAGAGTTTAATACGAACATGAGGTTCTAAAGGTTTACTTTGATGGAAGGAAAATATATGAACGAAGGAAGCAAGCATAGGCGAAACACTGTTATTAAAACCGTCGCGAAGTAAAAGTAGGCCAGAAATGCCGTAAGGAGAATTTGAGAACCTGCTTGGCTTCGAGGCTTCGAGGCGAAAGGAAAGAGGAGATGTCATCAACAAAAATGATATCGGACGGAATGAATGGTTGAAAATGTTTAATTTACGGAAGAGAAAAAGGAAGGCGCCGTTGATTGTGCCTTCGAAAACCCCTCGTCGTTAACTCCCACAGTAGACGAAGAACTTACCATGTTTGTTTGCAAAATACACGATGAACTCACTCACAGAAAAGAACTAAAAAAGACGACACTGCATGCCTTCAATTAGCTACTTCAATGTACGTGGCACTTACACTGGTGAAGATATACAAAAATTAACAACGAATTATGCAGACTTGGAGAGGGGCGCTAAAGGTGACATAGAATGCCCTCGATCCAATAAATAATAAAGGGGATATAGAAATGCCCTCGATCCAATTGGCACCTTCAACGCAGAGAACTTACACCAGAGAAATGGCAAGCTAAACGGAAAAAGGGGGATAATCAAGCCTCACACAAGACAAACAAAATAATCCTAGACCGGTATGAAATCGTACCACTATCACTAACAGCCCACGACTCTGTGGAAGGTAGGCCTCAAAACAACTTAATCCGTATGACAGATCAGTATTTGATTGCACCACCTCGTAGTCACAAAACAGCTCTCCGACTCGGCGTGAGATACACGATGGGTCCTCCGGGCTTACTTGCACAATGTACGAAGAACTCACTTAGAGAGGAGCCCTAAAGGGGATACAGAAAAATAATCCTAGACCGGTATGAAATCGTACCACTATCACTAACAACCGCCGACTCTGTGGAAGGTAGGCCCCAAAACAACTCAATCCGTATGACAGATCAGGTTTGAGCCTATTGTAGACCAAGCATGCTCAAGATGATGAACACTCCAACAGCACCAAACGCAATAATATAAAATGCCGAATTATTAGATCTACTACTACTGGTATAGCACGCGTTCTTCTGGACGTATCATGACACATGTATGTATCGTCTTGCAGCCACACCTTCAGCCATATGGCCAGCACGCACACAGCACATCACAGCCCAACAGCACACACGCAACCAACCGCTGCACGCATGAAGCCTACACGTAGAAGTGTGGTGAGCTAAAGCTTTATTTTTCCCCATTCGCCGGAGGATAACTACAGCGCGGCACCATGAATAACAAATGACCGCGGCGGCTGGATCAGCCCTTTGACAGACCGGCGCCCCTGCTCTCGAGCCCGGGCAAGATGTGTGTCTGTCTTGGCCTCGAACCTTACTAACTCTAAGATCGCAATTATTTGCGCGGTCGCAATTCGGCTGGTCATTTGCGTCATGTACGTTGTCTAGGGATTATTTACTTGTTTGTTGTGAAGGATGTCCGTCTGATTTTGCTTCGTAATAAAGTTGTATTCCCGCTTTCGTTGCTGGCCGTAGGAAACCTTTCGCAGATGTCGTAGTATGCACATTCGTCTACGAAAAGCACGCCATCGCTCACGCGTTATTTGTTTATTTCCTTTTGTAGGTTGTCCGTCGTTGTTGTACTAATAATATCTTATCAGACTGTAGCAGATGTAATTTCTTCATGTGCGTATTCACCCGACGAAGTTATTTATACACATTCTTCATACAGGTTAGTAACTCCTCCAGAATGTTTTTGCGTAAGGTCGCAAAGGAACGGTTTTAAGCCAATCTGTACCTGCAGACCAAGCACGCTCAAAATGATGGAACACTCCAACAGCACCAAACGCAATAGTATAAAAAGCCGAATTATTAGAGCGATCTACTACTGGTATAACACGCGTTCTTCTGGACGTATCATGTATCGTCTTGCAGCCACACCTTCAGCCACATGGCCAGCACGCACACAGTGCATGACAGCCCAACAGCACACACGCACCCAACCGCTGCACGTCTGAAGCCTACAGCGCGGCACCACGAATAACGAATGACCGCGACGGCTTGATTAGCACCCTCTTGCGAAGTTGTAGTTGCGGAAACATTATCAAGTACCGTTTGTAAATGATGCCGATTTTGTAAATCATCCAGGCGCGTGCAATTAAATGCCTGGTGCACAATCTGTAACCAAACAGCAAAAGTTGCACATGCCACCGCAAAATTCCAAACATTATCAAGTACCTATTTCTTGGAAACATTATTTCGTACCGTTTGGAAACGATGCCAATTTCGTAAATCATCCAGGCGCGTGCAATTAAACACACCTGGTGCCCAATCTGTGACCAAACAATAGTAAGTTGCACATGCCACCGCAAAATTCCAAACATTATCACGTACCGTTTGGAAATGATGCCAATTTTGTAAATCATCTAGGCGTTGCAGACATCAAGATGCAACCAAAATTCCCGAAATTCCTCCTCGACATGCGGTATTTTTGCAACTTCTCGCTTGTCTCGCTCGGCATTCGTCCGCGTTCACGTCGATGTGCGGAACGGACACGGCAGGGCGAGGGGCGTTGGAGCCGCCCCCAGAAGGCGGCGCTCGAACGAAGCTATTTGACCGAGAATTCCAGTTCCGCGAATCGCATACTTCGGCCGAGACAAAAAACTCCTGACCAAATACATGACACCAAAGAAGGATTTTGTGTATATTTATGACCCCTCCCATTACGAAAAAACTCACCCACATGGTATATATTACAAGTACGAACAACGCAGCTTGCAAAGATGAGTATTGACCCGAAATTCGTCGAACTCACGGCTGACGTCCTTGAAATATTTTTGTTAAATGCATCATTTTTCTTTATTTATTTATTTTGCATTTGTTTTTGGGAGTGTCCGCGAGCTGGTGTCCGGGGAAAAATATATAAGTTTGTTGCTCTGGTCTGCTTGCCTGCTGCCGCTATTGTTGCAACTACTGCTGCCCTGCTGCTAAAGACTCTGCAACTGACCGCTGCTTGGCTGTAGCTGACCACTGCTTGGCTGTGGTGCTCAGTGTACGGGTGTGTTTAATATGTGTTCCGTGTTTGCTGAGATACCTGTATTTCCCGGGCAGATACATACCGCGAAGCAAACCTGGACCTTCGAACAACGCCAGAAAACATCGCCTACTACAGAGAGGTTCAGTCGTGCCAAGTGATACTACCGGTGTCATACAGAGCAAATTACGCTATTTAACCTGCACTATTCCCCGTTCAGCAATGAATGGCATCGGAAAACGTACACACGCCTTCAAGCCAAAAGTTGAACTACAGTTTTAGTACAAAGCTAGACGACAGAGTCATGATGACAGGAAGATGAGAAGAGCATGGCGGAAGCGGGGAAGGTCCTGCTCTGCTCTACTCTGCCAGTGTGCTGCTGCTACTGCTGCTGCTACTACTACTGCTGGTCTGCTGCTGTACGATGTGTCTGGCTGATGCTTTGCTGCGGTGCTTGCGTTTTTTTTGTGTGTGACAGACCGACAGACAGCACTATATACATGGTATAATAATAAATGGGACAAGGGCTCCGCATGGATGCCGGCATTCGCCGGCACCCTTGCTTCGGGTAGGGCAGGGCAGCACTTCGAATTGTTCGATTCAGTACTTGGTAGAGTAAAAAAAGTCACCACCCACAATCATAGTCTGCGCGTACAGTATGTAGGGTAATGCCAAGAGTTTGATGTAAATTAACAATCATAACAATGTACTACTATTAATAGCTACCGTTTTTTAAGTGAATCCGATGCCGAGCTCAGTCATCAGATTTCGATCTGATAAATCCGAACACACGCCGACTGGCCCGTTAGTCTGGCGACGAAACGTGTCGAGTGCGTTTCTTGTGATACTTTAACTCAATCAAGCATCTGGGGCCAGTAAGGTGACTGACCATGTCCGCTTCGTGTTCTCGTCGTAGACACTGAGAGGCGCGCACTGAACCAGCTTCTGAAATATACAACGCATGATATAATAGTATCATCTTGATCCGAGCCTCCCAGATCGACTGTCTGTGTGTTTTCCGATCGTGGAGAGACGTGCTGACGTTGTTCCAGGCGCGAAACACGGGTGGTATGGCTGCCTTCGTCATTCAACTCCTCGAATGCTATTGCAATGCTGCTGCTTGTTGCTAGCTGTGTAGATCGCTCACTTCGCGTAGATACAGTACGCGACTACAGCGCTTACGATTTTGGCAGCTAATAATTTCAGACTCGAGATTTTATGGACGAAAATATACACATGTAATTTTTGTCTGATCGCTCATTGGCCAGGATTCATACACAAAGTAGGCGTCACCCGGGCACGATAGGGTCACATGCCGGGATCGGAATCCATCCACACATCTACAACTCCGACAACCCGGGGACGAACCCGGGTGGAAATCCCAACCCCACCGGCCGATTTTCTGATTGGCCATGGTTCGTATGTTGAGCCAGCTCCACCTCGGGAGGATATAGGGTCCCAACCCCGGTCCAGAGGTCCTTCCACATCTCTAAAACTTTCATCGACCGGGGAAGTAAACCGAGCTTTCTCGGGTCGACACCACCCTGAACGGTGAGAAAACCCCAATCGCGTTGGCTAATCGCTGATTGGTTCGAGCTCCACAGCGCCGTCCTAGGCGGATATAGGCGCATCAATGGGGGGCATATCCGTCGTACAAGGGGAAGATAGGGTCCCATCCCCGATTCATGAATCCCCCGAATCTCTACAGCTCCAAAAACGCGGGAACCATAACGATGACCTCCCGTGTCGACACCACTCCGCACGACGTGGAACCCCAACCATAGTAACTTACCGCTGATTGGCTGGGGCTCGGACATAAGGGCAACGCCACCATGGGAGGATATAGAGTCCTGTGCCCGTTTCAGAAATCCTGACAAACCGGGGACGATAACCGATTTCTCCCTCGGGTCGACACAGCCCCGCACAATGGTGCGACAAAAATCAATTATTCACATTGGCTTATCGTTGAGTGGCTGTGCAGCTCGTAAAGCCAGGGACACCCGGTGAGGAGATAGACCAGCAAACGGGCGGGGGGCGTTCCGACGCACCTGATGAGGATAGGGCTCCACCGCCGTTCCAGAAATCCTTTCATACCCCATCAACTCCAACAACCGGGGACGAAAACCGACTTCTCCCGGGTCGACACCACACCGCACGGTGTGGAAACCTTAGCTAGCTGAGGTTCGTATACAACGCCAGCACCACAGAACAGGGCCCAACCCAGCTTCAGAAATCCTTCAAGGTATTTTCAACTAGAAAAAAAATGGGGCAACTCGTGCTAGTGCTGAATTTTTATTCGTATACCCCAACCCCGCGGTACGTGGACATTTCATTTGACCCCCTGCCTACCACCCCGCACAGTGTACAGGGTTCGATTGATTCGCTCGGCCGGGTTCGTGGATAAAGGGAACCACCACTCACCTAGAAGTTCAGCAAGTTCAATGACTATCATCTCATACTGGCCTGTGATCAGAAAAGTTGTACATATAGACCAATTGCATAATATACAGCAGTCGGTCCAGGTCGAGTCGATCGGTGCAACTTGCTTGGGTATCGTATTATTACAACAGCAGTAATACACTTCACTTCTTTTTTTTTCCCATCCCATCTATTGCTATGCTCGCACTACTCTCGCCCTCCCAGTAGTATAACTCAGATCCGGGGTCATATAGCGGGCTCCCCTCCCCCCTCCCCACTACGTAACATGCCCTAATTTTTATCGCGAGAAGAATTCAGCATTTTCTTCCCTCGTCGATTCGCGTCGAATTGTACCTACCCACGCTGCGAGGCGACTTCAGCAGTTAGTTTATCCTTTTTTTCTCATTTATTTCTGCAAATATATAAAGCCGACAAAGCTTACAACGCGGTGGTTATTTAACTCAAGGACCAACGCTATTATTAGTATTATTAGTGTAACCCCACTAGACCACCGGGGCGACCGGCTCTATGTCACTCACTGCCCCGGTGGCGTATCAGGTTATCCTCGAGCCTGGTATAGGTCAATTTCGTGACTTCGAATTCCCCCGAGTGCGTACTCGTTTAATTTTTCGTGGGACTTTTTCTTGTGCAATAATTGACTTGCGGAAAGCGCGAGCGCGTGAGTTAGCAACACTCGATGAAAAATTGACGCGATCAATGGGTGCTGAACCCTATGCGCAAAAATAATTGAAGGCAATAACCGGGGGGGGGGGGGGGCGGCACCTGTGATCACGGCTTGTATGTCCAGAAGCTGGAACGTAGGAGTGTACCAAAAAAAAAACACGAGAAGAGATGATCAATCAGCAATCAGCAGCAAGGAGCAGGTCAAGTACGAAGAACACAAACTCATTTGTCAGTTACGTACCAACACGACCGCTTGCACTTGACCGGCAAACGACCTGTAGACACGCCTAAGCTAGGCAAGGTCTACTGACCAGAAAGTGTCCCCCCTTGGCCTGAGGAGGACTGGTCAGCACCATTCAGGTGCTAGGAAAGGAGAGATAAGTTGTTGTATAGCTCCGAACACAAGAAACCAAGCGATCTTAACTTCATCCCCGAATGAATCCCCATATCAGAATCCAGAAGAGGATAAGTAGAAGCCCCTACTACAGTAGTTGTCTTCAGATCTAGATAAGGTTCACACACCACATCAGATCCTCAACAGTCAATCACCACCAAGAAGATCACCTGTCGTGTCTTACCAACAACACTACACACTCTCTGGTGCTCCACTGTCCACAATGCCCCCAAAAGCGCGTTCGTACTCGAAGTAATATATGCGATTTTCGGAACTGGAATTCTCGATCAAGTAGCTTCGTTCGAGCGCCGTCTTCGGGGGGCGGCTCAAACGCCCTTCGCCCTGCCGTATCCGTTCCGCACCTGGCCGGGATCGGATACGTGGGCTGAGCGAGACAAGCGACAAGTACGCATTTTTTTTGTGTTTTGGGCGGTATACGCCCGAGCTATTCTTGGATCTTGGCATATGCAGAGCTTGAACGAAAAAATCATGTGGGAAAACGTTTGTTTCTAACTTGGCATCACTTCCAAATTGGCTTCTTATTTCGTCCCCATCACACTTTTTTCATGGTCACACGTCGAAGCGTGTGGCCTATTGTGCACATTGTAAGACTGACTGCTGTGTCGTTGCTTTTCGATATCGAATTTCACGGTTAAATACCTTTGTTCGAGCGTTCGTTGTCTTCGAGGGGGGCCGTTCCCTACCCAACATAATTACACCCAGTGTCCGTGCTGATTCTTCATCCTAGAGAGATCCAACTTATTATTATGTGGTCACAGACTGTGAGATAGAGTAAACCAAACAATCGCAATTAATCAAGGTATTAAGCAAGTGAAATGCTAGCGTACCGGGTACGAGAACACAACAAAAAACATGCCAGACCATAAAAAACGGAAAAACACAACGAACGGAGTCGCTTTTAAAAATCGCGGTATTTTTCATCGCCGCTCCAAAGAGTAGTTCCGTATATATTGGTCCATGATCCACCATCCATCTTTCAAGACCGCATAATAAATATCCCACACTACTTCCATGTAAATTTATACCCACAAACGAAACGTGGATGCACTTCTATGGTAGGTGTGATTATCAAGGTAGTATTGTTTCGAACCTTTGTTGTGTGGTTGCAAGAATTGCGCTGGCTACTGTTGTTGTTTCTGGTCAATACATCGTGTGCGCCGGCAATAGATTGATGAAAGTATAATAAAATATAGGGATCTTGTTGAAATTGTCATCTCGTCGTGTTCGCCAGGAATTAACCGATGCTACAGAGTAATAGGGATCTTCTTGACACTATCTCCTGTGCGCCACAGCAATTGACGATATAGCAGTATCATAAAAAATAGGGATCTTCTGCGCAAATATCTCGTGGTACCTGTCACTACGCATACGCACGTCAGACGCAAGTCAAATGGAAAAGAGAAATAATAGAAAAGACAGAGAAGAAAGAAAAGGGGTACATGTATTATATTCTGATTCAAGTTCACCCTGTGTTAAGCCGAAGCAGGCGTCCATTGCTATTATCTGTTGTGGGCAATATATAGATATGGCTGTTAGGATGCCGGGACATGGCGATTTGACCGCTCTTCTTATGATCCCGAATGGCTTTACCGTGACGCCCTGGGCACAACTGCATAGATTCATCCCGAGGTCGAGCGTTTGGTACGACTTGCGGTTGCGGTCGCATGGCAATTTTTTGGCCCTACGCAAGTAGTATGCAAGAAATCCCGCGAAAATATTAGCGAGCTTAGGTTTCTGACCCAATAAGCGAATGAAGTCAGAATTTTCAGCTATATTTTTCGGTGCCGCATAAGCGACGAAGAGGTGATTATTCGGGCACAGCAAGTATTCCATGATTATTCGACCATTTTGCCAGTGAGTCAAATACGCACTGTTTTGGCCTAATTTCAGGCTTTTTTTCCACGGTTGGTTATTTTGCTCGAGTTGTGCCAGTCTTAGTTCCACATATTGTTATGCCGTTTTTCTTGGAACACCCCATTTTTGTTTGAAATTAATTGTGCTTACAACCGAGGGAGCCTAAATACTGCATACTGCATACAGGACAAATGCCTCTTTCGTCCATTTATATTGCGTTTGGTGCTGTTGTTGCTGTTCAAGTATTTCTCATCCTCATTTTGAGCGTGCTTGCTCGGCACGCCAACCTGATATAGGCTCAAAATCGTTTTTTTTGTGCGACCTATCATGCCAATAACGCATTGAACTGCGGTCGCATTGCAAATGTTTGCCGTATGCGAGAGGTATGCGAGAAAACCCGACTCGGTCGAAATGATTGTGAGCTTATTGGATCAAAGCCCACGAGCCAATCACGAGAAATAAGCCAATGGAGTCGGGGTTGACACGCCGTGCGGGGAGGTATATCGACCCGGGAGATCATCGTTATAGTTTCCGCGTTGCCAGGGCTGTAGAGATTTTCGGAGAATTTCTGAACTGGGGATGGGGCTCTATCTCCCCCGTGTGCCACGGAACTGCCCCCCATCGGTTGGTGAGCCTCTATCATCCTCCTACTAGGGTGGGGGGCCGCTGTGGAGCCCGAACCAATCAGCGGTTCTAGCCAATTGAACTGAGGTTTACACACCGTGGGGGGCGGTATCGACCCGAGAGAACTTCGTTTTCTTCCCCCGTTTGTCTAAATTTTAGATGCATATGGAATGACCCCTGGACCGGAGATGGGACCCTGTCGTCTCCGGGTGGAGCTGGCTCAACAATGTACGAACCCCGTCCAATTAGAGATCGGCCGGTCGGTGGCATTGGGGATTTCCACACCGTGCCGGGAGGTATCAATCCTGGTGATTATCCGTGTTCGTTCCCGGGTTGTCGGACTTGTATATATGTGAATCGGTCATGATTCTGGGCATGGACCCTATCGTCCCCAGATGACGGCTACTTTACGTACGATCTCCGGCCAATGAGCGACCAGCAATCAGACAACAAGGCCATACCAGCATTTTTTTGCTTATATTTTCGCCTAAAACTCGATCGAGCCTGAAATTCTTTACCACCCATTCTTTGTTGAGTGCTATCGCGTACTACTCATACTCCATCGATCAGACGAGAGTGGTCTGCAGCAACTGCAGCATTATTATAATAGCATTCGAGGAATTGAATGACGAAGGCAGCGACCCCGTGTTTCGCGCCCAGAATACCGTCAGCAAGTCTCTCCACGATCACTATACACACAGAGACACAGTCGGTTTGCGAGGGAGCCTCGGATTCAGATATTATAAGAATATAAATACACTCCAGCAGCTAGCTGAAGTGAGATCGAAGATTTTGGCGAAGCTCATCTTTGCAAGCTGTGTGTGATACTCCGATCGCATGAAATATATTATGGTATCATGCATGTAGTAGGAGAAGCTGACTCAGTGCGCGCCTCTGCCAGTTGCTACGTAGAGAACATGCAGCAAACATTTGGCCATCCCTCTGCTGGCCCTGGATGCTTGGTTGAGTCGAAACGTCAAGAAACGCACTCGAAACGTCTCTTCGTGGCCAGAATAGAGGGTCGGTCTGCGTGGACTTGGATTTATCCGATCGAAATATATATGATGAAGCTCGGGATCGGATTCACGCAAGAACGAAGAAACGGAGGAAACGACAGAAGCAGTAAGTAGTCCACTGTTAGTATACATCGATCTCTTGGCATTTCTTTATGTTCTACATGCGTAGACTATGTGTTGTGTGGTAATGGTTTTTGCTCTTTATCGAATATTGAATCGATCAAGTCAAAGTGCTGCCCTGCCCTACCCATGCGGGGCCCTTGTATGTATGTATGTATGTATGCTTTTGCGCCCTCTTTTCCTTGCACCACCCTCCTTTGATCTGATGTTCGCCTGCTTTATCGTTCTATTTTCTACGTTATTATGTGTTTTTAGGTTCTACGCTCACTTTTGTTTTTCTGCCTAGCATTCCCCTCTTTATTGTCCCCTTCGGAGGGAGAACTTGTACTACTTCTTGGCCCGACTAGTTTATTTCATTTCTTGCAGCTGTCGCTTTCACAGATTCCTTGGCCCGACTAGTTGACAAGCTTCTTGCTTTTAACTTTTTGGCCCGACTGCGAGCTTGTTTCATTTTTTTTGTTGCTGCGTGCAGGCCAAAATGTCCCGCTTGTACCTCACGCAGACGTGTAACCGCCACAACGCCACAAAAGCAACACCAGTCCCTTTGGGGACCACCAACACCAAACGTTCCAAGGCTAACGCAACGAGGGGCAAGCGGGCTGCTGCCTCAAACGCTGCTGCTGGTCGTAGTGCCGCCGCAATTGTTGCTGCGTTCTTTGCAGCAATGAAATCAGCGAAACGTTTATATCTTCTGTCCTTCACGCAAAATTTTCAACAACATTTTTAGCGCAGCGCAAACAGAAAGATAAGAAGAGCGTGGGGGAAGCGGGGAAGGTCCTCCTGCTCGGCTCTACTCTACCTGTGTGCTGCTGCTGCTGCTCTGCTGCTTCACGGTGTGTCTGTAACTGACAGAAGATGCTTTGTTTTTGCGGTGAACATGTGTGTTTTGGCGTCTCAAGACAGCAGCATATGGCATTGCCGATATGTGCCAACCCGATATACCGGCACTCTTGGGGACACTCCCACCACTATTTAAAGTAGGGCTACCATGCTTTTGTGCATCGTTTGTATGAAGAGTTCCAGTTCTGCTACTTTCGCCGGCATTATAGAGATCAGTGGCACTGTTCACCCGGCACTATTGGGAGTCCCCCACGATTACAACAGCTGTATAACACCTACCAGTAACAAGCGGTTGGGGCGGGATTCCTGCGCATTAATAAGCATTACCATGGCATTAGTTATCTTTGTGTTTCTTGATTTTTAGTCTTTGAAACAAACTTTATTTCTCTCGATCGGCTGCTTCCGCTGGTTCTTCCATATTTTATAATTTTATTTGTTTGCTGGTGCTCGCTGCTGTTTTGTTTTTATTTTTTCGTTGTTTATCACCGTTCCTCCTCTCCGTCAACAAAGTGTGTGCGCTACGGCCCCATAGTGGCTGCATTATATAATTGTGGTATCAAGGAGGCGGGGCAGCTACTTTGTCATTCTGCTGTGTGTACATGAAATAAGCTGTACATAAAATAAAGTGGTGGTTGTAATACTATTGTTATGAATAATGCAATTCACAGATCGTTTTAAAATATGGTCGGGACGATACAACACTCTTCTTCTCGCTGCGCAAACAAGCGGGTGCCCGCACGAAAAAAGCGGTATTGCGCACTTGCTCTTAAATAGCTTCCTGCGTCACCCTCTTCTATACCTAAATAAGTACCCCCTCCGAAGGGAATATTTTGGTTTCCACTCTTTTTTTTCGCGTGCCCCGCTCCTATTCCCTTGTATTAACTGTGGTACTTCCACGACATTTCTACATTTTCGTCAGTCTTGAGCTGTCTGCTCCCGCTTGATCTCTACTGCATGATCCTGTCTACTTTTTCGTACATAAATACAACTATTATACTTTTGAGTATTACCAGTTTTTGTTTTGGCCCCAATTGCTGCACATAACAGCTGCAATTTGTGTATTAATAGTACATAGCCCGAAACTGCCCCTATTAACACTCAAGCTCGTGTTTGTGCAATAGTCGTCCTCCTCCTGCTGCTCTCTTCGTTTCACTTTACTATACGCGCAAGTACGCGTTTTTGTTTCTTTGGTATCAATCATACCTTCTTGTTATATTTCATAAGATTATGTTACTCCTACTCGGCTGCTGCTGCCTCCTCTGTTTTGCTGCTGTGCTACCATTAACACTGTTTCATATATATATGCTTTCGTCCTCTTCTCTTCCGTCATCCTCTTTTGGTCTGCTCGCCTACCTTTCCTCTTGATTTTCTAGTTTGCTACATTTATGTTCAGTGCTTGGGTTCTACGCTCACTTTTGATTCTGCCTAGCATTCTGCCTACTTATATTTCACGTCCGAAGGGAGAACTTGTATTATATACACACTCGTGCAACACCTTTTGGTCATTTTTTTTTCATCGTGCACGTCGATCCAGACCCAACCTGACCCCAACCCTAACGCCAGCCATTGGGGAGCTCGAGGCATGCAGAAGTAGTCACGCGGTTCTGCCTTGTATTTGGTTGGCGTTTCTTGAAAGGCACCTGAGCGGTTGAAAGGCCAGCCTAAACCAATCAGACAGCAATGGTGAGGGTTATCTTTGCTCATATCGTGTACTACCTGGTATCGTAAAGTAGGCGTTTCCCGTTGGCCAGCGCGTACTGCATTGTATTTGAGGCCACGGCAATGTTCCTTCTAGTAATTGGTACAAGAAAAATTAATGTTCGAACGACCGGTCCATTCATTCCCCCCCACACCTACGGGGTCCGGCTACGGTACCGCCAAAGAAGCTTGTGGTTCCCGAGTACTTTGCGTTTTGGCGGGCATCGGTATATGACACCCAAACGGGTGGCTGCCGCAAAAGCAGGCGACGTGTAACCCCATTGGCATTTCACCCGCGTTTGTTTACGACAAAGACTTAGTGTGAGATTCCTTGTGCGGTTCTAAAAAGTTTGAGAGACATGAGCGCCGGCATCGCGCACAACCAAAGCTGTTGACATGCGTCAGAGGCTGATTTATGTGCGGCATGACTTCCTGATGCCTCTCCAATGGTCGTGGTTGCCCGCTTTGCCAGGGGGGTAATCGATGAAAGGGTCGAAGCTCCTGCGCGCACAAGCGCGCTCGGACCTCTTAGCTAGCCAAGTCGGGATCGCCATTGTCGCAGCAGGCCGCAGGGCCACAACAGCACACACTCAGCGTCCAAACAAAGTGGAGCCGCCCTGGGGAGCAAATGCAGGGGTTTTTTGTTGAAATGCATGGCTTCCGTTTTTAGGGTAGAGGGGGCGTTGCGCAATTCCATCGGCGCAGACCAAAGGCCTGCCGCTCCCGAAACCTGGTCGTAATGCGGTAAGGTCGTGGTCCCTCAGCAGTGCGCTGCCTTGCCACACGACGTTACCCGCATTTGAGTAGGATCCCGCGTTATTCAAGGATACGAGTAGTGCTGCACTCTGTAGAATGAGCCATTTACACCGCGCTAAACAGGAGGCGGCACCGCGCTAGCGCAGGATCGCGATTGCAATCTGACATGCTCGCCTCCCACCTCACCAACCGACCGTCCTCGTTATGGGGGGCTTCAAACGTGTTGGAGAAGTTTCCTGGAGAGCAACCGTGACACTCTGTTATATCTATTTACAATCCAACCGCTCTCCCTAGTCAGGATGTGTATGAATATCCGAGAGTTTGCGTATGTGTACGTTTACATGTTTTACAGTATGTCCACCGCACCTGATCCCCAGTGGTCAGGTCGGGTCGACATACTTACGCATCCGTACACAGCGGCAGCTTACGCTGCTGGAGTAGTAACGGGGATTGACTGCTGGTAGGGACAGCTCGCGCTATCGCTATCACGGGAAGTGAAGGACACGCCAGAAAACCAGCTGGATTGCGAATGCAATTAAGTTATGTTGACAAACGACATGTATGGCAATACGTGGATGTGTGGTTAGCTCAAGCTTTATTTTTCCCCATCCGCCGGAGGATAAAAAAATAAAAGTTTTACAGGATGTACGAGGTGAATGCAGTGAAATGTATTGCAGGCGTTTTTTTTTTGTTGGTGTGTGTTGACAGCCGCCGCGTGCCCCATGAGCCCATGGGCGACCCGTCGTAAAATTCTGGATGCTATTGATCGCTCCAGTTATTGCCGTGTGCTGAATGCAATGCACGATCTCAACAGAGGTGTTACTCGAGGAGACTGTCCTGCGGCCGAGGGCTATAGGATCTATGTGATCTATATGATCTGCATGATCTAGATCGTGCTCTGTCCGCGAGGCGAAAGTTTCCAAACGCTTCGTTCTGTGTTCACCCTTGGATGTGCGCAATTGATCCTCGGTCAAGGACAGAGGGTGGCTGCTGTTGAATACAAAATTCCTGCCGAACGTACCGAAAAAACTGCTGATGAAAAATGTAACACCACCAGGTACCAACAAAACATCGAACTTGCTGACTATACGGAGGAATTATGTATACCACTTCTGACTCCACTCCCGCCCGGCACTTGTACTGCAGTGTATAGTGGCCTCGTTTCCCATCATCAACCAACAAGGTTTAAAGTTATTAAATCGCTATAGATGTTAAATTCCTAAGAGCCTGGTCTGATGCGCCCTCTACCCTGTTGTCTCTGCTTGTCTGCCCATCGTTCGTCCTTGCACCCCGTTCAATTTTCCTGGCGGTTATTGATTTGCATGGACTCTACTGCGACGCAGGATAGCTGTCCGGCGTGGAGTGCCTTTCATTGGACAGCTGGTCTAGCAAGGAGTGGTTTTGATTGGCTAGCTCTTCATGCGGGGAGTGTTTTTGATTGGACAGCCGTTCCAGCGAGGAGTGCTTGTCATTCGACAGTTATTAAGCGAGGAGTGTTTTTCGTTGGACATCTGATCCCGCGAGGAGTGCTTTTACTTGGACAGCTGTTACAGCGAGGAGTGTTTTTCCTTGGACATCGTAATCCAGCGAGGAAGGAGTGCGTTGATTGAACAGCTTACCCAGCGCGAGTGTTTTCATTGGACAGCGAGGAGCGGTTTTGATTGGCGAACTCTTCACGCAAGGAGTGTCTTTGATTGGACCACTGTTCCAACGAGGGGTGTTTTTGATTGGACAGTTGTTCCAGCGAAGAGTGCTTTTGATTGGACAGCTGTTACAACGACGGGTGCTAATTTTGATCCGCGTGATACCTGGCCTAGTAAAACCGTCATCGACCACGATACATAGTTTAAGCTGCCGCTACAAAATTGCGAAGCAGGCTGCTTGCGGCTGTCGTCAACGTGTGTGGCCGGTGGGCGGTTCAGGCAAATCGAAAGGGCTCCCTATACTTTTTGTCGCAGTCAAAATCAGAAACTCGCAGTAATCACGATAGCGTGTCCGTGCTCGTACGGTCCAGCACCTGCAAAACTACAAATTGCAATACGATACAGCACCACGACAGCAGTAAGTGTTAGTGCTCGAACTGTCTAACGCTTGCAAAAACCACAATCTGCAATACAGCAGCAGCAGGGACAGCGGCACGCTGTCGTGCTGCTCTGTATCGTACGATCGAGGACGGAAAAGCTACAATTTGCCGGGTGCAGTAGCAGCAGAGATAGGCGCACTTTTTTGCGGTGCTGCGGTAGCTGTATTGGGTCTAAACCGTAGTGGTCTGGGATGGTGGTGTTTTCTGAAATTACCCCGTTCTTGCAAGACGAAGACGGCAACAACCCGGATGCGGTGGCATCCCAGCACATCAGGAGCTTGAGGCTACTCAAGTCTCTCGTTCAGGTGCGAGCCCACCCAAAGCCGCCCCTGTGCCGTATGTTGCATCTGGTACCCTGGTAGGCGCTACAAATAACAGTCTACTGCTGCAGTTGGTTTAATGAGTTTCCGATGGTTGGTTGCTGGTCTATTAATGGTGAGTTAGTTGATTGGATGATTCCTGTAGTTATTTGATAATTTTATCTTGTGCTGTGCGCTTTGATTGCTCTGTAGCCGGGATCTCGTTGTTGTTTTAAGGCGTCCTTTTCTTTCCAGCGCAAATCGTCGAAAGTTTTTTCCCTTCCCTGGCCTTCTCGGCAAGTCATGGTCAAACGGGTGTCGCACCTTCTCCTTCCCGCCCTCCGCGCGATCTACAGCAGTATGATGTAGTAACCATTGGAGCTCTGTCCGGTGAAACCCTGGGGAAGAAACGCTCCGTACAGCAGTAGGTATCCCCTTCGAAGGGACCCCGTGATAAGGACAAACGTTATGTAAGGGACCTCTAATTTAATCATAGCGCCTTCTTTCCCGTGGTAGGGGACCCCGTGATTTGTATTCATGGTGGGCGCAGCACTCAATAAGGGACCCCGTATCCCTCCAAACGGGGCGTTGCATTGCCTCCACGCTTGAAACAACTTCACAAATACTGCATCTGGAATAGACATGGTAGAAAAACGGAGGTGTCCGTACAGGTCTTTGAACCACAAATCGTAACCAGATAAAAATACCATTATTTTTCCTTTTTGTGGAGGTGGTAGACTGTTTTGTGTGTGCGTTTTTACAAATCACGAGAGGACGTCGACCCAACCCAACCCCAACCCTGACCCAGGCTAAAACTCTTACCCGAGCGCGACTTCGCCGCGCTTTTTGGAAAATCTCGAGAAAATGCACCAACAACCTAAGAATTCGAAATATATTTGTTTCTCTGTTGATGTGATCGGAGGAGTTGAAAATATCGCCAAGTCTACTGAAAGAGCGAGTCATGTGCTATGATAGAAGGGCCACATTTGCTCGGGGACGCACGTAGGTATAAGGGACCATGTGAAAGGGACCCTGTGCCGCCCCGACGCACTATAGTCCTTTAAAAGGGGCCACCTCCTGTAGTATAAAAACGATCGAACATACATACCACGAAAAAAAAAGTTGATACTAGATACCGGTATGAGTTTAAATATCGGAATCCAGTTTCTCTATCTTGGTAGTACGCTTTGCCCAAAATGTTCTGAATAATCGAATAATATGGAGAACGATACTGCGAATGCGTCCCCATCGGCGTGTCCCCTTTTTGGTTTTTCCTTATTTTTCTTCGTTCCGTCTGTGGCGTCGTCGGCTTGTGCAGATAGACACCACCCTCGCGGGGTTTCTAGTGCTGGCTCTCGTGGGCAAGGATCACGAAGCGCTCACAAGAGATGAGCAGAAGGTTCAGGTGAGGGTAGAGGCTACTGCCGGCGTAGGGGTAGCGATGGGAGCGTGTTTGGTGTTTTGGTGGTGGCGGTGATGGTGACGTTGTTGTTGATGTTGTTGTTATTGTTATTGTTGTTGTAGCTGTTGCTGCTGCTGTTGCTGCTGTTGTTGTTTTTGTTGTTGTTGCTGTTGCTGCTGTGGCTGTTGCTGTTGTTGTTGTTGTTGTCGTTGTATTTGTTGTTGTCGTCGTCTTGCTGGCCTTTTTACAGGCACCAGTGTAAATCGATGTCGATGCAATGTCACACACGCCAATGGTCAGGAGAAGATCGGCGGCCGCGGGCTTTGCTGGCGACAGCCTGACGAGGACAGAACACACCCCTGGTGACCTTATCATCATTGTTATGTAATCCCCCACCAACAAACACTGCCACCCCCCCTCCCAGGCCAGCCTCACCCCACCAACCCACCCCCACTGCCTACCCCCCACCCTTGCCTCCATCAACCCATCCCCATTCCCCACTCCCCTCCTCCCACCCCCAACCCCCCTCTCCCCCTCTCTCAGCCACCCCCTCGTCTCACCCCCTACCCTCCCACAAAAAAAAACACCCCTACCCTTATCCTTACCGTCATCCCCACCAACTCCCCCCCCCCCCCCCTCGCCGCCCCCCCCACACACCACCTCTCCCCACCCTACCCACACGCCACATCCCTACCCACTACCCCCACCAGATAATCCGGCAAGCGGTAACCTGTTCAGAATTCCTCACAGCAACCGCGCACGCTGCAGTGCCAGGAGTATACCCTGCACCCCCCGTTCGCACCCCCTTAACGCCCTCGATCACCCCCTCCCACCCCGCCCTCCTCACCCTCTACCCCGACACCACCCCCGCCCCACCCCTTCTCCACCCCCCTTCTACCCCTTCACCTCTCCCCCCCCTCTCAGGTAATCCTCACACGCAGTACAGCTGTGCCCTTTATTCCCCCCCACCTACATGGTAGGTGCTCCCTCTCGACAGGGATGCGGGGTCAATGGTCAAATGAGTAAGGCAAGCAAAAAATGAGTACGCCCCCTCCCCCCCCACATAGTAATATCCATAGCTGTCTCTGGAGTGGTCACACGAGAAAACAAAGTATCTCATTGGCGCTGTCATCCATAAGCAAGAAAGTAGGCACAAGGTGCCGAAGTCCATCTTAGGAGTGGTTCTTGGAAGGATGTAGTTCACCCTTCATGCGACTCGCTGAACACCTCACGGGGCTTCGCGCATGGTGCAAGCAATGTCTGCCTGGTCGGTGAAAATCCGATGTGCTCCGTCCCGGCATAATAGGGATGCGAGGGTCTATGGTCATACGACTACGGCCATGCACACACTGAGTACACCCCCCACACATCCAACTCTCCCCACTCCACCCCCCCTCCTCTCCCCTTTACCATCTCCTGCCCCTCTCACCGCCCCCATCCCCCCTATCCCTCCAGGTTATATTGCAAGTGGCACCCTTTTGAGTAGTCCTCGCGGCAACCGCACAAATGGTAATACTCGTGGTCTCCCCCCTCCCTTTCCTCTCACTCCCCTCCCCCCCCCCCCAACTCCCTCCATCATACCACCCCTTCCCGACGCCAGGTAATTAAGACAGGTGATACCATGATCCGTATTCCTCTCAGCACCCGCACACTCGGTAGTACGTACTCATGGTCTATCCCGTTCCCTTCCCCCCACTCCCAACCCTATGTTCACCCCCCACCCCCACCCTCCCCCTCCCCCTCCTACCGCTCGCCCCCGCCCCCTCCCCCTCGCCCCCACCCGCTGCCCTTATACCCCCATACCGCCCCCCTACCCACACCCGTACCTCCTACCCGCCCAGGCAACCCTGCGAGTGGTAACATGCGTGGTAACATGCCCCGTATCCCTCGCGGTAACCGCACACGCTGTAATGTTCATGGTCTAACCCCCCCCAGTACAAAAATGTGGGTTGACGATATTCTTGACTTTTGACGGGTCACCGTCACGGACAGCACCCGTTGCGTACTTAAACCAAAATATTACGTAAAACGATGCCTTGACGGGACAAAACTAGACTGTCAACCGGTACGTTTTGTTCCGTTCCCCCTACTTCCACCATTCTCACCCCCTCAACCCCTTCCTCTGACCCCCCCTCCCTACCCCCCCCCCCCCCCCATATCCTGGTTGGTGAAAACCCGTCGTGCTCTGTCCCGGCATAGTAGGGATGCGAGGGACTATGGTCATAGGACTACGGCCATGCACGAACTGAGTACACCCCCATCCCCCCCCCCCTATCTCCTACCCACCCCCCCACAGGTGATCCTTCAAGTGGTAACCTGCTCAGTGTTCCTCGCAGCAACCGCACACGCGGTTGTGCTCATGGTCTGCACGGGGTGGCGATACACTCTCGCGTGGTACGACCCCCTCTTTCCCGCTGGCTTCTCGGCGGTGGGCATGCTGCTCCTGTACATCACCATCGCGGACGCCGTCCTCATACAGCTCCGGGCCGACGAGGACCTGGACACAGCTGGGTACTGGTGCGTGGTGATCTTTGGGCTGATGATGCCGATGTTTTTTGCGGGCCCGATGGCCATCCTGCAGATGGTGCTGCATAAGTTCCACTCGGATAGGGACATTTCCGCCCACTCAGTCGTGCATAGGGACGTTTCCACACGCTCAACCATGCGCTAGTTTTGTTTGGTCAGTGTCGAAATGGTGATGGTGATGATTACACCCACGGACCTAAGGGGGCAGGGGGGGTGCAGCTGCGGCGTATGAAGCGGCACCGACCCCCTGGCAGCAGCAGGCAGATTGAGCTCACGGAGTAGAGGGTGTGTTTGAGGTGCGGTGTAAGGAGCCTCACCGACACTCTCGCGGACCAAAGCTATTGTGTGGGGGGTCACTTTTGGGGCGTTTGTTCAGTGGCATGGGGTCGCTCGCGTGAGTGAACCCCCTTTGCTCCTTTGTGGTGTCAAGATTTTCATGCTTTGTAATTTTTTCTGCGAAATGAATCCTCGGTGGGATGGTTAGCTACGCTGCGCCGAAACCAATCGCCTGAAGTGTTTGGGTCGGCGGAGTACAGAATCACTCGAGCGAGCGGCAACCCGGGTGTGAACGAAAGGGGTGTGGAACTACAAATACCGTGGCCATTGTCCGGCAGCATGACCATGCTTGAAATACACTGCTGGACGCTCGCACGAGACGTTTGGTACGATCGCACTCGTCTTTTTATGTGGTCGCCATGCATGGGCCCCGAACAGGTTGACCCTTTTCTTTCGGTGCATGTCCTATAATAGTTCCAGTTCCGAGCGTTTGTTCCTCCAAGAGTAGGGGTGCCAGCCGTCATGAGGTAATTGACTCGATTGCTACTGTAAAGGCTTATCCCGTACTACAGGGAGTCCAAGTGCAGTAGAGGCCCCTCTATAGTGCTGGTTGAGTAGTGCCGGTTGCCCGCAAATAGTGCCTGAGAAGTCGCTTGCCACGGATGGAAACAACCAGCAGCGGCAGTTCGCGGAGTAGTTCCGGTTGCCTCTACAGTATAGTGCCGGTATTTCCAAGTACGGTAGAGATCCGTCTGTATTGCTGGTTGAGTAGTGCCGGTTTTCCGCTACAGTGCCTGTGAAATCGCTTGTCAAATACACTAGGTACAGTAAAAACCCCTCTGTAGTGCCGTTGAGTAGTGCTGGTTGCCCCATATAGTGCCTGTGAAATCGCTCGGTACATGGGGACAGCCATTAGGGACGGTATCCGGAGTACTGCCGGTTACCGCTATGGTGCCGGTACTTCCCTCTATAGTGCACACAAAGGCACTATAGAGGAAGCAGTACTGTATTTTTCTGTCCCGAAAAACGTGGGTGTTCAGCTTGCAAAGGGGTTAAGTCGAACCCCTTTTGATTTGCAAAGCGATCAACCCGTCACTTAACCCTCACGGGATCAAAGTACTGGAAAATCGAGGGGTCTTGTGTTTGCGGTGTGAGAGTAATCTGTTTCCCCTATGATTTGCAATCCGACCCAAGTTACGTTTCTAGAGCCGTTCTACTTGAATTATTATTATTTTTTTTGCCCCTGGTTTAGTTTTTTTTTGCTTTCAATCTTCGAACCGACCAACTATCGTTTCTGGGACCGCAGTAGTTTAAGTTAGAGTGCAGTCATTAAGGGTGTAATGCGATGCACCAATTTTGTTTGGGTAGGAGCGGGGTAGGAAAAAACTTACGAGGAATAGTATTGAAACCGTCGAAAGTCTCAAATTTAAGGCCAACCCAACTCAACCCAACCCACGAAAACATCAGCAAAAAAATAGTGAAATAATAGCTTTTCCTCGTACGGTTTTCTTGGTTTTCTAAACCGTTTTTTTCTTGTGGGTGGTCTGGTTGGCCCGTGATATAATGGGTCCTTCGTCGGTTTTAATGTTATTTTTTATGTTTTTTTCCCAACCCAACAGAGGCTGGTTGGATATCGCACACACGCTGTTTTTGCGGTAGATTTAGGGTTGTCTCCTTTTAAACTGCGTTATTTTCCGGTACCAACTACAGTACTAGCGGTCTGCACGGCTTTCGACGGGTCGGATTCCTTCTTGTGGGCTTGTGGGTCGGGTGGGTTCATGGTGACCAGGCCCGTCCCGTGGATATTTGAAAACAACCCGACCGGTGGAATTCTGAGCACCTGCTGAACCGACCCGACCCGACTCGACCCGTGAGTTTTTTTTTCAAGCATCATGACCAGACCCGCGGGTCGGTCACGATCTGTATGAATTTTAGTGGGATTATATTTATTGTTGCGCATAAGGGTTGACGCTTTTTTTTCTATTCCAAAATGTAAACCCCACACTATTTTCAGGAGGTTTATCCCCGAAGACGTGGTTGCGGTAGTTCAGAAAAAGATTAACGCCTTTGCAACTGGAAACCCGTGTTTGGCGAAAAATACTTGAAACTAGTATGGAGGACCATTTTGGGGATCTAAAGGGGGTAAGAAGGAGCGGCTGTGAGACCCTTACCAGGTGTCATTTTTGTGAGGTGTTGGTGTGATTTGTGTGCTTGCTTTTTTTTTTCGGTTTCGGGCCTGTTTTAGGCATTGTCCTTGCCAAGCAAAGCTTGAGACGCGCGGCTTTCACTAATGCCTGCATTATTTGTCGTCGCCGTTCGGGCTCGCACGGATACGTGGCGACCGCGACATTTTATACGAACCGCGATCGATCGGTTTTATTTTTGTTTTATTTATTGATTTAATTCATATATATATTTTTCATGTCTGTCGAGAGCGTTCAAGCGCATCGTTTAAACGTGCCTTCTTTTCCAGAGTTGAAACTTGTCGTTTTCAGTTTGTGTCTTTGTACCCTCATAATCACCCCCAGGGCATTGTTGTGTTTTTTGTTGTGGTGGTTTGTTTAGCTTGTTGGTTTTTTGTTCCCCCTCCTCCTCCGCTCGTTGGTACCTGGTATGTCAAGTTAACTCGTTTCCAACTCGTTAAATATTCCTGTTCTATTTCCAAGTGTTTGTCTGCATATCGAGAGCGCGGTACTAAAAGGGAGAAGAAGAGCTAAGTTCGTTTTTTTCGTTTTTCGCTTTTTCGCTTTTTCGCTTTTTGTTGGTGTTTTGAGCGCGCGGTACCTAGCGGAACGACGGTTTTGGCGTCGTAATGGCTCTTTGCTATCGCGATGGCCGTGCAGTTGGCTTCCGCCGGCTGCGTGGTTGCTCTAGTTTTTTTTTTTTTTTTTCAGACTTGGATACGTGTACCCTGCACAGATGGGTGAGATGCACAATGAGATACGAAGCATCACCGAGGCACGAAGTATCACCTTAGGCATAAATGTGAGGACCGTTGGGATGTTTCGTTTATTGTCCCATCAGGGGGCAGCTACTTGCAACCCTAGAACCCCAGCACTAGTAGCAAGTCACACGAGTACGGTTTGCGTTTACGCGCTCACGGCCTACGGGTGCCGTGGAATCAGGCCCCGACCCCACCAGAGGCCTAAAACCCTAACCTAGTCCCGTAATGATAGGGTGGTGGGATCACGGTGTCGGGTGGTGTCAGGTTTGGCCAACCATAAAGGAAGTGTGGTCTGGTGAGGTTGGTGTGAGAACACCTTTCACCCTCAATCACTGAAACCCTGACAATGTCGTGTGGCTTGCGATTTGGTGCTCTGCAGTTCTAGGGTTGAAGGGAGAGATGTCGTCATCCCGACGGGACCTACGTTTTGTTTTCGCCAAGGGTGGTACCTGGTTTGGTGACATAACCGCCGTTTTTTTTTGCTGTCCCCGGGTGAGGGTGCTGTTTCTCGGTACGCAGATAGGGGTGAGAGGTTTGCTGGAGGGGGGGGATATTTGGTGGCGTTATTGTCGTTTTTTTTTGCTATCGTGGAGTCCGCCCCACCACTTTCGACGATTGCGCTTACAACGGTGTCACTCCAATACTGTAAATTTAAAGTTCAGGCACGTGTACGATACCAGGTAGATACTACGTTTTTGTTGGTAGCATTTACTATCTCCGCGTGACGAAGCTTTTGAGCAGTGCATAGCGGTTGTTCTCCAGGCACGTGCAGATTTGACGCTTTGGTATTGTTTTTTGTTTCGTTCACCACCAAGGCGTACGATGGTGATTTGGTACGGGGTACATTCCACCATTTGTGTGTGTGTGTTTTTGCGAGCTTTCGCATTACGTCTCGCGGAGAAAACACGAGGCATTTTTTCTATCTCGGAAAGCAATATGCACTGCTACTGTGCATTGGCAGAAGACAAAATATGTTAACAATGCCACACGTATTGGGTACCGTCGAGTATTGCATGCTTCAGGTAGATCCTATTGCGAGGCTGGGTGTGTTTGGCGGTGTGCTTAGTCTTTGGGCGCAAGGGTATGTTTGGTAGGCGATATCTCGTACAGTTATACTCTTAATGGTACGCGGGTTCCTATCCACGTGCCTACCCGAGTATGACCTAAACGACTAGATTTGGTAGACGGTTACCCCAGAGTATATGCTCTATTATTAATAGACGGTAGATTGAGAAGATGGTATGATAAGTATTTGCAATTTTTTTATCGTTTGCTGCCACGGCTTAAAGGTAGTTTTCGGCAGTACTTGGTGAGTGCGCTCGGCGGTTCTGAGCCTCAGACATGGTGTTGCTATCAGCTGCTATCGCTACAACTTTTTACCAGTAGTATGGTTGGCGGTCAGTTGCTATCGCAACATCGTTTCACCCGTAGCAGTTGCTCTCAAGTACTATAAAGATTTAAACACGTACATACATGTAGATGTACGTGTAGATGTACGTGTAGATGTTGCATACATATGATACCACCCTTGGTACATGTCATTTGGTGCCATTTGCTGTTTCAGGGATAAGGTTACCTGGTACAGTGGGTATTAATACATGGGGGGGGGTCCCTGTGAAGGGAAGGGGAAGGGAGAGGGGGGGGGGGGGGGGGTAGGGAGGAGGCCCGGGTGAAACGGTGTTGGGGGGGGGGGGGTACTCGATATCCATGCATGGCCGTATTCGTATTACCATGGAGCCTCGCATCCCTACTATGCCGGGACGGATCATGTCGGGTTTTCACCGACCAGGCAGGCATTGCTTGCACCAAGCGCGAAGCGCCGTGAGGTGTTCGCCGAGTCGTATGAAGGGTGAGCTGCATCTTAGTGAGATTTTTTTGTGAGGCGGACTTGCATGTGGATAACACCTTCAATGAGTTAATTTAATTTCCGGTATAGCCACTTCCAGTGCGGGGGGGAAGGTCCGGTCGAAAGGGGCTGGGAGGGGGAGGTCCAAGTGAAATGGCGTGGGGTAGGAGGGTTTCCACGAGGGGGGGGTCCGGGTTAAAGGGGGTGGGGGGCCCGGGTGCATGAAGGGGGGCGGGAGGGGGGTCCGAGTTAAGAGAGGGGAGGGGAAAATGTTGTCCAGGTGAAAAAGAGGGCGAGGGATTCGGATGAAGGGGGGAGAGGGGACTGGCGTCCAGGTGAAAAAGAGGGCGAGGGATTGGGATAAAGGGGAGGGGGAAAAAGTCGGGGTGAAAAAATGGGGGGGAGGCGGTCCTGATGGACTGAAAGGAAGATCCCTCTGGGTATATTGGGCTTGACGACACTTGTGATATTCCTGCATGACGAGCTTCCTTCCTGAGAGAGGAATGGCCTCTACAATACCGCGTGATGTTTGTATCTACTGTAGCTGGTATATGGTATGGCAACATGGTATATGGTATATATGGTATTACTGGGAGTATATGGTATGGTGTATGGGTATATGTAGGTGGTACATGGAATTTTGTTTTGACCCTCCTGTGGGGATCTTAGTCGGATCTCAAACCGCAACGGACATCGGAGGTCGTCGTTTGAATATATATATATATCGTGCAGCGTACTGCGCGATTCAGGTGCTCGGCGTGACAACATGCGCGTGCAGAAAACTCTCCTGTTCTGCATGAGGTACATTTCTCGCATCTGGCGCCGATCGTTCATTGGTCAGAATGTACAATCATTTGCCTGAAATTTAGTTGGTCAGCATATCCAGTGGCCGGTACACGCATTTGCCAAAACAACCGCACACTACGAAGCAGAGTCGCGTTGTAGGTTCTGCTTTTTTTTGCGTTTGTGGGAAGAGCCTTCCCGCTCTGTGCTGCACTTGATTCTACGGTAAGTAGATATTCTGCCAGGTGTGTGGTCTTTTACGGTTGTACTTCGTATAGATTTACACTCGTACATGATGTTTAGCACTTGTTGTGAACGGGCGTTTATTTAATGGAAACATGCTGTTATTGGGTGTGTGGCTATGATTGGTCTTGTGTGTAGGGCGTTAATTGTCGGCTACTCCCGCTGACAATATGCCATACATAGTACCAGGTACAGAACAAGATATTGTACTGATTTTCCTGAATGATCATGCCTTTTTTGAATTGGTATGCAGACAGTCGCCGTCCCGCATTAGTGCGGCATCCTTTAGTGCTGCGTCCGCTGCGTCCCAGTTTAGTGCCGTGAAAATCGCTTGCCACGGCCGTGGGATAGTGCGGGGGTCCCACTTTGGTGCCGGTGTCATGATCTGGCAGGGCACCGCACTATTGAGGGTCCACAACGGCTTGTGTTTTATTGGTTTTCTGGTACGTAGATTATTCATTTTCACAGAGGAGGGGTAGAAGACAGAAGACACGCGCCAGTATTACCAGATACAGGTTACATGGAGAAAGACAAAGACAGACGACGGGGGCACTGCTTTTGACTTTTTTTTTTATTGAATTGATTGTGAAGCACGTGGCAACACCTCACATGCTGAGGATTTTTCGTTTTTGAGCGATCGAGGTGGAGCTTGTTGTGTTGCTCACTATCGGACGGTGAAAAAAACGATCATGAATGACCTCGAAATTTGACCAAGTTTACGGCGGGGAGGGGGGGCTCAGCTTGTGGATAGCCGTAGTCGTATGTCCATAAACCCTCGCATCCCTATTACACCGGGACGGAGCACGTCGGGTTTTCTCCAACCAGGCAGACAGTGCTTGCACCAAGCGCGGAACGCCGTGGGGTGTTCGGCGAGTCGCATGAAGGGTGAACTGCATCCTTCCAAGAACCGCCCGTAAGACGGACTTCGGATGCGGTGTGGGAGGGGGGTTACTTTTGAGGTCCTTTTTTAGCACATTCTCCAGGTCACTCGTGTGAGCGACGCCCTTCTTCCTTGCGGTGTCTTAAGATTTTGTGCTGTTACGATTTTGCGATACGAAAATCCGCAATGAAATGGTAAGCTACGTTGCCCCCAAAAATCACCCCAAGGTCGTTTTGCCCGTGATGTTCCACAGAGTCACTCTTGCCAGTGGTGAAAAGCCGACACAGCAGGGGTGTACCCATTTTAAGACCATCAGGTTTAATTAAGACCATAGTGGAGATAAGTCCATGTAAATCGGTTGTCACGGAAGAAGAAACTACTCGGAATAAGTGTGGGATGATTTTTGCACTGGTAAAAGATAAAGACCATATATGGAGTAGAGATAACACCATCTACTGTAAGGTGGCTTGTCAAACGAGGGGGTCTCAAACTGGGTACTTCGCTTTAGAGTGAAAGTGGGGAGTATACCCCCGATATACCGTAGGCTTGGTCTTATTTTTTCTGTGTGTGTTTAGAGTGACGATGTTCATTTGGAAAGACGCGCGTGCTACGATAGCGAGGTGCACCACTTTTTTTCTAATACTACCCCTCGATTTGGGAGCTTTTGAGACCTTTCCCAAAAACTGATTTGGAAGACGAAAAAAACTACTACCGAATGAAAAATTACATGGCCTCTAGGTACACGACGAAGAGTCACGCAAAAAAATGACCTTTTTCGGACGATTTTTGGTCAAGGTGAGCCCCGTCGTTTCAGGAAACGAAATTGCCAAAAAGTGCTACCTCCATCGTAGCGCGGGGGCGTCTAAAGCTACGGTAGGGGTGTCTCTCTCTCTTTTTCTAAGTTATTTTTTGCAGTTGGCTAGGGGTGACACTCTGTGCGAGGGACCCGCCTGTTCCTTGCGGGTTCTAGGCTTCCGTACTGTTTTGATTTTTCGATGTGAATCCTTGTAAGGGGGATGGTTGGCTAGAGGTTTCGCCAAACTAACCACCTTCAACGTGTTTTGGTCGGTGAGGTCAGAGAGTCACTCGTGCGGCTGGTGAAGACCAGGTAATGACAAGTGGGGGGTACCCCCTACCGTACTTTTCGTGGAAGCTTCCGTGGAAGCTTTCGTGAAAGTGGAAGCTTTCGTAAAAGCTTCCGTGGAAGTGACTTCCACGGCATCTTCCACTACTTCCATGGAAGCTTCCGTGGAAGCTTTCGTGGAAGCTACTTCCATGGAAGCTTTCGAGCTCTCGCGAAAGCTTCCGTGGCCGGGATTTTGCTTCCATGGAAGCTTCAAAAACAAGTAGTACAGGAGACCGCGCATGCTTCGGTGGAGGGGCGAGAACCATTTTTTTTTGCTGGGGCTTCTCCCTTGAGGAGCTCTATACCCCACCCGAAAAAACTCGTTTGGAGAAAGCTGATTTAAGTGCTAGTATGCCCAATGAAAACAGTCCCACGGCCTATACTACTAGACTACTGTACAGGTATATAAACAACAACAAAAAAATCAATAAACACGAAGCAATCTTAATTCGGACGGTAAGGGGTTATGGGGCCTTGCCACACGCCATTAAGAAAGCGCTTCGCCTTATTTTTTAGGGGGGGGAGGAAGTGCTATGATGCCTCGATCGTAGACCGCACCTTCTACTTTGTCTGCGAGTCGACGCGCAAGTATGTTTTGCCTTGTATGCCTGTATTATACAGTCGACCCCGCTTGAAAGACACAGCACGTTTTTTTTTTCGAGTTTCTTTAACGCGGGGAAGTGTCTTTAAGATTCCGGGGCCACTAACTCACCGTCCCCGGGGCCAACGTAGGCGTAGCATGTGTCAAAAGACAGAAATTCGCAGCAGGAATACCACCACGAAACGGTGTTGTTTGAAACCTACGACTCAAAGTGATTCCAAGGCCGCAACTACTGCTGCTGTACTCCAACACGTGCATACCATCGTTTGAATTTCCCTCTCCCACCGAAACGCGGGAAGGGGTGCAGCACGACGTACATAGTGTAATGTGTACGGTAGTGCGCTGGTGTTGTTGTAGGCTTTTATTATTGTTGAGGCGTTGTCCTCGCGGTGAACATCACATCCGTTTTGGGAAATCTGATACGACACAGACAGGCACAGGCTACCTGCAACATGGAGACCGAACAAAACCACCCAAACTTGGGACGACACTATTTAGTACAATGTCGGTAACGCAGACAACACCAGACGTGAATATCGGGAAAGTACACCGAAAAAGAGGATACCGCTCCTTCCCAAAGGTAAAAACAAGGCAAACGCAAAACAAATTATGCTACGATTAAGAGTAAGTTATTAATAGTTAGTTTAGCTAAACGAGACTACATCCAAGACAAACAAAAAACACCAAACAACGAACGCGGGCATCCAAAGTTCAGTTGTCCAAAAAAATAACACTACCCCGCCGACATATCCCGAAGAGTCGCCTGCACCTCGCCCCCCTCGTTCGCTCTTCGCTTGACTTGAGTTTCATGGGTGAACGAATGCAGTCTTGGAAAGAAGGTACGCCGTTTCGCTGTACTCGCCGTCCCTTCCGTTCGCGTACAAATAGGCGCGGACTTCCGCCCGCAAGGGCACTGGTGAACCAGTGACACAAGTTGAGACTTGATTTTGCACGTTGGTTCGCCACATGGCTTCAAGCCCGCATCAGACGAACCGCCAGCAGATGGGAGGAATATTTCCATACTCACACGCAATAGCAGCAGCAGCAGTAGACCGCTTTCGGTGCAGTCTACAGGTGTGCTACAGCAATATTTTGGGGGCCCGCATGGTGGAAAAATGGACCCCCTCGTAATCTTTCACATCTATCTGCGGGGCACCATGCTTCTGTTATTTTTTGTGTCCTTAAAGCGGGAAGTCGACTTAAGAAGAGTGTCTTCAAAGCGGGGACGACTGTATCCTAATCCACAGCATGTGTGTGTCTACCCACACGTCGCGATTTCGCGCCGGGTGCGCTGACCAAAAATTGCTCGTCTACGAGACCCCCACAGGAACGTACAGGGGGGAGGGGTGATCGCAGGAGGCTGGAGGACCTACTATTATACTTACTACGGCCCATGGCGTGGGTTAGGCATGTTATACGTACACGTACTCACGCTACGTATACCTATTATTAATAATACTATGCATTGCATTGTCGGATAGTGCTTATTATCGGACGCCTTTTCAAATGGTTCATCTGAAAATGGACACGACAAGGAGAGTGTGAGTGTTCACATTGTATAGTTGGAATCGGACAACAAGCAAGTGTGTATGCGCTGTATGCACGTTTCTTTGGTTGGTGCTTTGGTATATATATGTTTCTTATGGTGTGCGTGGAGCGGAGATTTCTGATGTCGCGGAGGTTGGGATATATAGTGAGTACGTAGATGAGGTGCTGGTGTTGTACGCGGTTGTATACATGATATGTGCTAAGTTTATGAGGCGGATGAACCCCGCGCTCTCCGAACACACACACGCCCGAGACAGCCGGCAAAATCATTTTTTTGCGTGCTGAAACTCGATGTCGCATTTTCCTCGCCGTTCACAGTGCACCAGCAGTCGTCGTGTCGTACACTATAATAATTATAAGTAATGTTCATAGACTTATATTACCTATGCCCTAACTCTGTCATGTAAAACGCCTTTTGAATGCCACCCCTACATATCCTCTCTGAGGGACGAGTTGTACCAGGTACTTGGAACTGGACTATGCTTGGGGTATAGACTAGAGTCTAGACTATATTAATAGCAGGAGGGACAACTGTTAGTAAATAATGGAAACTGCCCAAAAACAGAAGGAGGAGAGGAGGTCTACTTCATCTAGTCTAGACTAGATCTATACCATGGTGTACAGCAGTATCAGACGATTCCCCAGCAGCACGGACTGCTTCATGTGTCCGTTAGTATTATCGTCATTTTTGTTCGTTGATATCAATGCTTTTTTCCTCACTGCGACTGACTGCTGTGTGGGTAGAACGTCCCGAAATCTTAATGGTCTGTAGACTAGACTATACTTCGTCGTCGTTGAATATACATATCGTACATTGAACAGCTGTGTGTGGGCGTTTCCGACAGGAATGTAAGTCCCAAATAGACGTCCCGGGTAATGTTGGGCACAAGTTCACAGCAACAGCAGCGGCTAGCAATGCGAAGAAAACACGCACACGCGACGTAGAGTTGACCTGGCTGCACAGACTCTGAAATCCCAGATCATGCGCACACGCGTAATTCTCGCGATTCTGTTATCCGGCAACAACGTGGAGATCTATCTCACAGCGCACGTGCTAGCAGGCGTGTTTGTACGAGTGCACGCGGTGTTCGCTGTTGGATACACTTGACATGCAAGTTGTCCGACAACAGCGAACGGGAGACTGGCATATGCGCGCCTGCACATTTCCACTGCACACTGCGCGCGATCTTTGTTCTGAAATCATGGCAGTAAACTGCACTCCCTCGGGATTTTTCGCTCATTATTCCCTCCCCGCACCCCGGGGTTTCCAACATGATCGGGAAAAATAACGTTATTTTCACCGTTTACAATATTAGAAGGATCGTATCATACTAATCATATGTACCGTCCGTCGATCTACCTCAAGGCTGGCTAACGGGCATCGTGCCCAGCTCGCCAGACATGACTGGAACCGACGTCGAGGTGGAGCTGCGCCGTCTGGGTGGTATCGACGGAGCGATCTCTCTCCTTCGCCACCACCGTGCCGGTACTGCAACAGCAGCAACGTCCGACGAAGTCCAAGCCGGCAGACTCGAGCTTGGCGCAGCCTTGCTTGCTTGCGCCATCGGATTAGGCACTGCCACCACCACTACAGCTGCTGCTGCTGTTGCTGCTGTTGCTGCTGTTGATGATGATGGGGCTGCTGCTGATAATGCTGCTGCTGATGCCATTGCTATTCCTCCTGATGCTGCTGCTTCCGCTGGTACTACTGGTGTCATGACAACGGCACAAGGATCACAGTGCGCCAGCGGTGGTGCTGGTGCTGCCACAATGATGGTACTAGGAGGAGCACAACGCGGTGACGCAGTAAGTGCTTTCTCGACGACCGAGGAGAAAAGCATCGCGGCCGCTTGTTCAGGCCGTGGCAGGACGGCTTGCATCCCGGCGGCTGCTGCGTCTTGGAAGCAAAAGGCCCTGGCTTCAGCCCTCCAAGCTCTGCAAGGTGCATGTGGTATCGCATGCCGCATTGTATGCGCTGCATGTTAAAGGGATTAGCCCCGGAAATCGAGGACGGGATTGGTGTTTCGAGTCCCAAAGTGTAATTATGAAGTATGGTGGCTTGTAGGTAACGCACATTTTGATGGGATGTTGTAGTTGTGTACCCTAGGTACGAGTATATTACAACATACAACAATACCGTTGGTTGCTCTGTTCGTGCGCATATTTTATTTCGTCGGAGCTTACTCGTAAGAACAGCAAGAGCAGTACGTACACTACTGCTGTACGCTCGTCCTTCTACACGAACACTCGTCGTGCTCTTGCCGTGCTCTCGTCGTGTGGTCGTCGTGTTATCGTGTCAAAAATCGATGTGGAGCCAGTTTCTACGAGAAGAATGGATAGCTGTCCACTGCTGCGTATGCACCATATAAGCAATACGAGACCAAAACGCTTTCCTTCTAAACGAAAACCAAGAGATATTTGTGTTCGTCTAGACTCTAGTCTAGACTTTAGTCTAGATACAGAGCGCGTAGGGTTGATTTATTGGTATGTCAACGGTGGCGGGAAAGAGCTCATGGGGATGATTGTTCGCAACACCACCCCACACCATGACCTATGACAGGTGTCGTCACATCGTCCTCGCGCACCCTCTTACTCAAAGTCGTGGCCACCCTTGGGCGGCACATGCATTCGCCTGCTGTCGCGTCCACCCTTTTTGGCATGCTGCGTGAGGGCGTCGTCCAAAACGACACGGAATGTGAGTTCGTATTGTAAGCGCCGGCCGGATCGTGGCAGGACAAGGGCGATCCTAAGCGCCGACTAGCACAACACATAGGAGTACAATATCGCGGTGTTTGTCGGTTGGCCTGATCCTGTTCGTTAGAAGTCGTGATGGAAGGCATTGCCTTTGGCGCTATGGTACGTTAGTACCCACTTTTTGGGCTACAAGTGTAATTTCAGTAACTACATGGGGGTCTATCTCTCTTCGGCTCGGTCGTGAACGTACGTACGTATCGAGTATAACCCAAAAACTACACAGAGAAGTACAGTAGTAGTAGTTCCTTCATTCAACGTATCGGAGTGGACGGCATTTTCGTCGTCATAGTCGTCATGAAAGCCACCTTCGAGGCTATTGTCATCGTAAGTGTGTTGCGTGTACCTGGTATTCGTTAGGAGGACCGACTGTATCACACCACTATGCCCGGAAATATACCGACCGTTGCGGCATTCATGATCCTATCCAAAACAATCATCAAAGTTCAGACTAAAAGGAATACGATAGCCTCTTGGGGTACATACTTGGTCAGCGCTGTCGCCATCGCTGTTCGGTGACACCTGGCTGAACCCTTGCATGATGTGTCCGATATTCACAGGAGGAACGGCTGTAAGTAGTACCCCGGTATGCCAATGCCGTGGTTGGCTGAGGTGGTCCAATAGGTAGGTTTACCTACGTTTTGGGGATTGGGATATCGGCCAAAAAACGATGCGCTTGGTCTTTACGGTCGTCTGCGATAACTGTGAGCGAGCAGTGACTCGCCCAAAGTGGTTATCTATAGTTGACCTGCGATGCGATCAACTTCCCGATTGATAAAGATGAGTGCAGTACACGGGCGAGAGCAGCCTTGGTCTCGCCGCATGTTGTATTTCTCCGCATCTGGAAAAGGACAGTTCACCCTATCGACCACTCAAGCGGTCGAACTCGCACCTGACGTATTTAAAATAATTTCAATCAACAAAATACTTTGTTTACTTACACGCGTGCGGAGTCACTGCACATCAACAGAGACATTGATCTTAACGTCCATACCTCAATACCAGGTATGTGTGTATGTCGTCATACTATTTGCATCGCAGTTCGGGCACCAAAGCCACCCACCGCCAACCAAAGCAGGGGCCGACGATCTTCATGCACTTTGTCGTGTCATAGTTTCCCTCTTAGATGCCAAAATGAACGCACATACATATTCCCGGAGGAAAAGGCTTGGGCTGTCGGCATCCGTCGGCGTTTCTCTTGCAGGCGAACGGCTGAGAAAACTCACCCGCTGCTGCTGCTGCTGATGCTGCTGCTGCTGCTGGCTGCACGTCGGCAGCGCGTCACTGCCACGGTTTTTGAAGCTCAAAAATTCCAGATGGCGTATGGAAAATACATTTTCCAGGCACGCTTTCGGACACGTACATAATGGCGTCGAAAATGGAAATATACTCTATGAATAGTACATGCCGGCATGATGCTTCGTTTCGTACCGCATTTTGTAGGATTTCGACCCTGAAAAAGGAGCCTTCCAGTGGTTACTGTTATGGTGCCTGCAATCATAAATTCTGCTCCCTGCAGGTTGTCGTCGTGCATCCTGTGCGCTGGCCTCGGGTCTGCACCACCACAAAGGCCTTGCTGCGGGGTCAGGGGGCCCCGAGCGCGTGACGCTGCTACTAGCCCTTGCGTTTCCCGGCCAGTTTCCGCTGCCTCGACAATCTAGCACTGCTGCTGCCTCTACTACTGCTGGATTCAAACACGAGGCAACGACGTCGACTTCAGGGGGGGAAGAATGTTCCGGGGCTCATCTCGGCGTCAGGGATCAACAAGCTTGTGAAAACGCGCTGAGCTGCCTTTGCAGCATTTCGGAGGTGATTGGTCCACGAATTTAGCGCTGCATTCGTAGAAGCTTGCGGGTGATTGATGCCAGAGGGGGGGGGGGGGGGGGGGGTGACCGTACCGCCGACGTAAAGAGATCAGAGATGCCGCCTGCGAATACAACGATTCGGGCGCCTTGATCAGAGAATGATGCGTCTCATCGTATCATCTTTCAGTGTCCGTGGGAGCAGCGAAACGTCGCCCCCTTTCGCGGCATAGAAGAGAGCGGCACGTGGACAACTCAAACAGCGAACCACGATACCGCCCGCCCATTACAAGACAAACCGCTGAGTGCCTAGGATCTGGGTTGTGCCTCGTCCATGGCCCGTCGTGCTCGGCCATCGTGTGAATATTTATCAACCGGGCCAATTTTCTATTAGCCTTATCGTAGCGTCTCGACATCGATGACACTAGTGGCCAAACAGGGTAAATGGCCTGTAGCTCAACATTATCTTGGCTTTCCCTGACGCCTATGGGGATGTTTGTGGCAGGCTAGCGAGGCTGCCGCGAAGAGCATTTACGAGGCAGGGGGACTCGTGCCGCTGTTTCTACTCGCGATGGGGGAGGAAAACTTCGAAGGTAAGAGCAAGCTCTCGTACGAAAAGGTGGGCCACGATAGGGGGGGGGGGTGTACTTGATATTCATGCATGGCCGTAGTCGTATGACCATAGACCCGCTTTACAATGCCAGGAAGGAGCATGTCGGGTTTTCACCGGCCGGGCAGACATTGCTTGCACCAAGCGCGAAGCGCCGTGAAGTGTTCGGCGAGTCGCATGAAGGGTGAGCTGCATCCTGCTAAGAACTGCTTGTGAGGCGGACTCACATATGGATGACAGCTTCAATGGGTTAATTTAATTTTGCGGTATGACCACTTGCAGAGACCGCATTGGCGTACGATTAGGGGGGGGGGGGGGGCTAAACAGTGTCTGGCTGGGGCTAGCGGCATGGTGCTAATCAGTGGTAACCAACTCATGACTACACTTACACTAACAAATATCATTGGAATACCATTTTTATTTCACATACACAGTGCCATGTGGCTGTTCGACTCGGTAGCATTTTCATGTTTTCTCAAGGTCCGTTTTTGGGGCGATGCACCAAGTTTGTCAAGTTGAAGTGAGCAGCCGAAGATCGAATTGGGTTCACGCCTTTCCGTAGCATGTGCGAAATGGTTGTCTTATATGTGACGCCCATCAACAATCATGGAACGTGGGAAGCTAGCCCTGGAAAAAGGTGAGCTGCGCACGTCGTTGGGCCTTGGAGGCACCGGCGTCGGGTAAATGCACTCGTGGTCCAGGCAGGCTGCGGGCTGCGGCTACAATATAAAGCTGTCTGGCACATTTTTGTTTGAATTGTTAGTTTGTCTGCTTGCCGCGATTCGTAAGAAAAACAAGGCTTCGTCGGTCGCGCACTCGTCCGATCCGTGTCGAGGTCCAGGCATCGAAACGCGTCTTCCCAATCCTCAAATGCCAAAACCCCAAGCTCAATCCGAAACCCCACGTGTCACTGCTGCCGCGATGGGTGCCGAACACTAATGTCCCCTCTCCCCGCTGTTGTGCACTGAAACCGGCTTCTGTTTTGAAGACGGGCCGCCTACCCCACCTCGAAGACCAGACGACGACCGTCCCCGCACAAGTCTCCCGCCTTCTCGCACCTCCCTGACCAGACGCGAGGGCCTTATTTCATCCGCAAAAAGCAACGATGGGAGACCGATGACCACAGGTACGACAACTTCGGGCAGACCGATGGCAACAGATGCAGCATCTCCGAGCAGAGCTGGTGGCACAAGGGCTTTTCGAAAACGGGACGCGGTCGCGGTGGCGGCCCCCCTGGCCGAGGGGGTAGACTGGTCGCTCTTCGCAAGCGGTGCTAGCCGCGGCGGCAGTTTTAATGATAGCCGTGGCAGCAGTGCTGGTGGCGCAGGCACGCCAACAGGTGGTGGGTTAGCCATTCCGCGGCCACCTCATAGCGCTGCCGAAAGCACGTCATTGCTACCGGCGGGGGCGGGCGGGTTACCAGAAAGAGGTAGAACCGAAGCAGCTTCTAGCGGTACGAGGGGGCTATTTCCACATGAACCACCTAGTGGTCACGACCTCGCGTCGATGGAGAGGCAGACGCTCCTGGCGACTGCATGCCTGCTAGCGTGCTTGCGAGGGCACGCCTCTCCCTCTTCCCCAGGGATGAAGCGACCTGTCCCCCTCCACGACGATCGTGGAAACACACGAACTCCGACGGAGCCGGCTGTGGATGATCCCCCTGGGCATCGCCGAAGGGTGGTTCTCACAGCAGAGGTAGATTATTCCCGAGATGAGGAGGACTCTTCCCGAGATGGGGTGGAGTCTTCTCGCAAGGAGATGGAATATCACCCAAACGAGGTAGATTCTTCTCGAGGGGAGACTACTTCTCGTGACGAGGCGAATTCATTTCGAGACGGAGGGTGTTCTTCTCGAGGGGAGGCGGGCTCGCTGACGTCGTTGGCTTCGCGTTTGGATGGTCAAGGGTATCCTCGGCGTCGTGGCCACGTCACCGGGGGCAGCAAGAAGGGCTCTAAGGTAGGAAGACTTCGAAGAAAAAAGCGCCTACCGCGGTGGCCTGGAGGACCATCACAAGCGACGAAAAAACGGAACGCCGCGTCAACAAACAGCAGAGCACCTGGATCTCGGGGCGGAGACAGCGAAATAAGAGACTCCTGTGGTTTGGCTGGGGTACCTCGCCGTGACTCTAGATATGATCGCCGCGAAATCAGCGGGGATGAAGCGGCGATGGCACCACCGCCGCGCCGTCAAGAAGAAGCAAGCGAAACGGCGATGGTTTTCGCTGAGTTGCACCGACTCAAGGCGGTGTCCAAGACGCCCTCCTTGCTTTACGCGCAGTGCCCGTTGCATCAAGAGCTGGGGGTAGCCATCCTCCTGAGCGGTCTCCACGGTTGCGAGAGAAACACCGGTCGCCCTGACACGAGGTGCGCCTACTATGAAATAGCCTTGAAAATATTATCATTTAAACCTTACACATACAGTTTGTGGAGGCGGTTGCGACCTTCGGATCAACTTTCACAACACGCGTAAAACACACCCACAGCCATTTCATATACGCTGCTGTCGCCGGGCGACGTGGTTTACACCCGATATTCGCCCGCCTCCTGCATGTAGTCAGTAGGTTTGGCTAATGCCGCACTTGCCCTAAACCCCTGGGGGGGTACTGTGATTCCGTTTCACCCCCCCTCCCTATCTTACATATAGGTTGGGTTGGCGTCCGTTGGCAACGACACTGTAAACACGCCGCTCTCTACATGAGCTAGACCACCAGGGTACCTTTTTCTTTATTTTTCGTTTTGCGGTCGATTACAGCTGCCGGTCGAGTTAGATCTTTTGTTCGGGGTGGAGAACTTTTACTCCGTGCAAGGGGAATGATCGTAGCACATACTGCCAGTGCCCATGGTAAGACACCCACGAGGCAGTTACATTTGCTTAGTACTCCCATTGCTGCCTCTGGAAGTGGCCATACCGGAAAATTGATTAACTTATTGAAGCTGTCATCCCTATGCAAGTCCGCCTGAAAAGCGGTTCTTAGCAGGATGCAGCTCACCCTTCATGCGACTCGCCGAACACCTCACGGCGCTTCGCGCTTGGTGCAAGGAATGCCTGCCTGGTCGGTAAAAACCCGACAGGCTCCGTCCCGGCATAGTAGGGGTGCGAGGCTCTATACAATATGGCCATACGACTACGGCCATGCATGAATATCGACCCCACCCTCCCCCACCCCCCCCCCACCCCCCCCCCAATTCTCCCGCCTGCCACAATCGAAACTCCACGAGAGGCGTGGGCATGTCAAAACTTGTCCTCCAGTGATATGGTCCACGCTGGACTGTTTTCGGCACTTTCGCATGTAGCCGTAGGTTTGATTGATGCTGCGCTTATCCCGGTATGCCCCGCAGGGCACCGTGTTTCCATCCCGATCCTCTCACGTCTCCTCGTGCCACAGTCGAGAAGCTATGAGAGGTTGTAACTTCGAGCATTTCAGCATTTGTTCCCATCCGAGTGGGGCATCGTTTTACATCCTGCTCCGCCCCCATGCTGCTACGCCTGGTTTATAGCCCGCACGGGGGCACGGTGCTTCCGCCGTCCCGTCCCGCCCCCATGCCCTCCATGCCCCCTCCTGCCACAATCGAAAACCCAAGAGAGGCCCTAGCTTTGGTTCCTTTGCTACAACTTCCGTTAACCCAACCGGGTGCCGTGTTTCCACCCCCCCCCCCCCCCCCCCCCTCGATTATCCTTCCTGTCACAGTCGAAAACCCAAAACAGGCGTTTCCGCATCGAAACCGAACCCAAACGAAACCGTCCGATCGGTGCTCAAGAGTTCCGGGGCCCTTCGCTCCCTCTGCTGGCTCCTCTTGCACCGCTGCGAAAACGTTTCCGACGGAGCGGCGGCCATCTTGGTGTCGTTGCTTTCAGGCCGCGACGACACCACAACCGCCACCGCCGAATGGGTGCTCAGTCTCGTGGAACAGGGTTGCGTGCCGGTGTTACGGATGGCTGCGGGGAGGCGGTTGCAACCGCAGGCAGCCGCGGCAGCGGCGGCGGCAGCGGGGGAGGGGAGAGCAAGGGGGGATGCTCCGCGAGCGGCCACCACCGCTGGAAGAATTGAAGGGCTGCCCTCTGCGTCGGCCGCAATGGTGACCCTCCGAGCACCGCAGAAGTGCGCCATCCTCGGAGCTTCGACGGCGGCGTTACGGACGGCGGAACAACCGCGATGTCTCCGTGGCCCGCGAGGCAGGGGTGAACACAGAGGTGGACAGCGCGCTACCGGTGCTAACGAGTATGACGAGGAGGGATTGGGGGGAGGTTTGGGCTCGCAAGGAGGAGGAGAAATTGCGGTGGAAGTAATAGACGAGGAGTGGGGAGAGAGGCTGGGTACGATGCAGGGAGGAGTAGGAGAAGGGGTGGGGGGATCAGTGCATGATGGTCCGAGGGAAGCTGCACGGTGCATTCTTGAGGTCCTCAGCAGGGAGGCATGCACGCGGCACTTGGACGGGCTTTCGCGATCCGTGCGGGAGTCTGGAAGCCGGGAGCTCCGGGCCAACGTGGCGGTTGCGCTGGTTATTTTGTCCACCGAGACCAGCAACGAATACGCATCCGAGGTGGGTCGAGGTGGCTTCTCCTAGGATGCAGAAATCAGGTCTCCCGTGTTGAATGTGATTCATCCAGCCTTAGAAAGTCCAAGCATGTCGTTTTTGGATATCGTTTCGTCTCGAACGCGGAACGAAATGAAGCATTTCACCCTCCCCATTACAGCACGTGTCCCGAATTATGCTGGTATTAACATACGAATTGAACGGTGCTTACGTTTCCATACTACCTACGAGGTATAAATATATAGACCGTTACTTTTGAATATTGCACATGTCTCCAAAATATCACAGACAACCTGCCCAACCGGGAGACGGCAATGCCGGCAGGTGGACACCCCATCCGGATATCCCCCCGAGGTGATCCATCGAACGTTTGAAATAAAACATCGCCCCTCCCCCCCGCGCCCTCTTCTTGCCCTTCCCCTTCCCCCCCCCCCCACCCACTGCTTCGTCTTGTAAGGGATGCGTGGTCGATGGTCAAATTACCAAGGCAAGCACCACAAGAGTACCCCCCCCCCCTTTCCTCTCCCACTGCCACTCTCACCCCTTACCCGGCCATTCCCATGCGTTAGGCGCGACTGTCCTTTGCTACCGGAGGAGCGCTGACGGCAGTTCTCGGCCTGCTACGCTACCCTACCGGACGTCCCTCTGGGGCTTCGTTTCTGCAAGTGGTTGCTGCGCTCCTCGACTCCCCACCTCCGCCCGTCGATTTCTTCGGAGTCGCGGCGATTGGAGATTGTCCAGGGGCTGCGGGGGTGGGGTCCGGTGAGAGGTGAGCCCTAGAGGGTACCCCCGGGAGTTTCAGTAGTAGGGAGGCAGGAGTAACATGGAGGGCGCAGGTCCGGTGTTTCACGCATGCTTTGGATGAGAGCTCGCTTTGGCGGGGGTGCGGGGGGGCTGCGGGGGTCGGAGCCTGCGCGGAGTGAGATGTAGAGGGTCCCCGCTGGTTTCAGACGACCAAAGCAACGTTATTATAGTATGAAAATGAGTTTCGACAAATTTTTCGATCTCACAGCTGGAGTGTATTTTTATTTTCATAATATATTATTAAAGGTGGTGTTATAGATGGTGACATACACAGTGTTACACATAGTGCTATATATAGTGTATTTGAATATTATATGTGACCTAAACCTCCTAAAAAACCTCCCCCTTCTCGCTCTTCCTCGCTCAAACGCCCCACCTGATATCGAAATCCGCCAGATTAATAAGCACTTCACGCACTGGATATCACCTCATTATCTTTCTAGAGCCATCCATGCCGCTGCTCCCCCCCCCCCCCCCCCCAGCACCGAACGCCCTCTCCTTTCCCACCACCCGCACCATCGCCTAGACCTAGCACCACACGTATAACAAACCCCTACATTTATGCCACCTAACGCCCTTCCTTCCCCCCCCACCCCCACCCCCCACCTCCCCAGCCCCCTACCCCATCCCACCCCCACCCCCTCGAACCCTCCGCCCTCTACTCTCTGATTGTACGACTTACCCCAGGATATACATGGTAAACTGATGCATTCTTCCCAAAACCGTCACATTTATCCCCTTAAAACAATGTACAGTTTCCACGCACAGATTGAGCTGCCCCACCCGCCCCACCCCCGCCCCAACCCCCCTCCCCCATGATAAACTGGTGCATTTTTTTTTTTTTTTTTTTTCCCAAAACCGTCAGATTTATCCCCTTGAAGGATTTATAGCTTCCACGCACAAATTGCCCGCCCGTCCCCCCCCCCCCCCATTTCCCACCCCCTTCAACCCCGCTTCCTTTTGACCAAAACCAGGCCCCAACGTCCTTAAAAACTCCGCCCTCCCCTCACCGGTTATACGACTGACATGATTCACTTGATAAACGGATGCATTTCCTTCCACAGCTGTCAGATTTTGTCCCCCTCAGAAACGGGTTTTATAGTTTCCGCGCACAGACTGACTAAAATCACCCTGTTGACCCTGATAGCTACACTGTAGTTGTGAGGGGAGTTGCCGACCTGTATCCTTTATGAGGACACACAACCCGTAATACGCGCGATCGGAGTATCACACACGGCTTGCAAAGATGAGTTTCGACAAAATCTTCGATCTCACAGCTGGAGTGTATTTTCATTTTTTTTAATAATATAGTACTTCGAAGTATACATGGCATTATACCTGCGTTTGCATATGTTATTGTACATCGGTTTGTATATAGTATTATACATAGCATTATACGTATCGGTGTGCATAGTATTATACATACAATACTACAGGTTATTAACATTATGCCGATATTATATGTGTAGCATTGTATCCCATTCCACTGCCGATTATAAGCCACTCACGTGAGTCCTTCAACAATCTCGCTTAAAAAGACGGACACAAAGATTATATTTTGTGGGCACAGCAACAACATCAACAAAACAATTCCAAGACGGCGGTGTATATCGCCTAGCCAAAAAACGCAAAAGGTCCATCCTGAATAAGAAATAGGGGTCGCCACTCTTGCGAGACCTAACGATGCCCCCTATAATATACCGTAGGTTTGGTCTAATAGAGAGGCAGGAGCAGAAGTGGGGGCGAGGGGCGGGAGGGCGTGCGCAACGCATGCATGCTTTTGGTCGAGATCTCGTTTGGCATTAGTATGGGGGGGGGGGGCTGTAGAGGTGGCGGAATGCGCATGGTGAACCAACGAGGATCTCCCCCGGGGCTAAATTTAGCGAAGACGGCTCATGCTGCGGTAGGAATGGGCCAAGCCTACGGTTTAATTGAATGTGGCTGGCATGTCATGTGTTAATCTGATTTTGCCTAATACTGTCGTGGTACTAACGGAGTCTAACTGGATTTGCTTGGAATGTGTTATTTCAGGTTTTGCCCAGTACTGTCGTGATACTAGTCTAGCTGAATTTGCCCAATGCTGTCGTGATACTGCTGTATGTAGTCCAACTGAACTTCACTACCCGTAGTATGTGTTATTCTGATGTTTGCACATTTCTGCTGCCGGCATTTTTTTTTTTTTCTTAAATCCCATTTATTATCCTCGCACTACTCTCGTGCTCCCTCCCAGCAGTAACTCAGATCCGGGGTCACATAGCGGGCCCTCCCTCCTTCCTCCCCCCTCCCCCCTACGGTACGTGCCTTCATTTTTATTGCGAGAATAATTCGGCATTTTCTTCCCTCGTCGACTCGCCTCGAATTGTGCCTACACACGCTGCTAAGCTCTCTCAACAGTTGACCGTTTATTTTTGGCATTTTTATAAATAAAGTGAAACCTCACCACGGTGGGAATCGATCTCAAGGACCAACGCCAGCAGTATTCGAGAGTAACCACTAGTAGACCACCGGGGCGACCGACTATATATTAGATTAACAGTCTCATTGAATTTGCCTGTTTTGTGTTATTCTGGTTTTGATCACCTTTGTACCTACAGCCAGTACATGGGTCCACGGAATTGTTTCGCCTATATTATTATGGGTTTACGCTTTACCCTCGGTTTATCAAAAGTCACATACGTACATTGATTGTTTTTTTTGGGTGAGGTTGAAAGCTCCTCAACCCAGGAAGGAACCCCGGAAAAAACGCTAGGCGCACCCTTGACACACGCTTTGATGGCGTTAGATAGAGGTGTGCATGTTATATATATATACAAGGGGCTACGCCGGCGGCCTGGACGGCCGCCGGTCGCAGCGCAGGATAGTAAATATTAAGAGGGTAAGAAGTAATGCCAAGAGTTAGACGAAGTTTGTTAATTCATATATGGGAGATACTGGAAAGGGAAAATGCCGACAATTTTTTCCCGATTTCCCGTGTGCGGCGGAACAATGCGAGAAGGCAGCCTGGAAATCATGGGAGAGCATGGCGGTTCACCCCAGCAGCTGGGTGACGCTCTGCGTTGCTACGCAGAAAGGCGCGGCCACAGCTGCTACTGTGCATATACCTGCTGTGCATATACCATTTGTAGCTTCGTGATGCTGCTGTGCATATACCATTTGTAGCTTCGTTATGCTGCAGGCTCATCATAGCTTCAGCTACTGCTGTACATCATGTACATGTACGTGCTGCTGATTTATACGTGCTGCTGTAGACTACCGGGGGTTCAAAAATATTGAGAGTTCGCAGTTCTCCACGACGCCTAGCTGCTGCTGTGCATATACCATTTGTAGCTTCGTGATTCTGCTGTGCATATACCATTTGTAGCTTCGTGATGCTGCTGTGCATATACCATTTGTAGCTTCGTGATGCTGCAGGCTCATCATAGCTTCAGCTACTGCTGTACATCATGTACATGTATACGTGCTGCTGTAGACTTCGCAGTTCTCCACTACGCCTGGGCGGCATGTGTTCTCGGGGATTACGAACTTTTCTTCCCCAGATCCTAGCACAAACCTCGCTTAGTGGCCTTTACAATGGCGACGCCGGCCAGGAAATCGACCCCCCCCCCGTGTGTCGGAGGTCAGAGAACACGTACCGAAGAAATAACGCGAAGACATTAGCCCTGTGTGCAGACTACGCACCAAACGTCTCACAGGGCACGATTTTTCGGAGATCTCGTCGTAGATCTCGACGTCGAGGCCTCGCGCGCGCGCTACGGCGCCGAGCGGGCGGATCGGCTGAGCCGGTGGTTGCAGGCGAGGCGGGGGCACGCCTCAGCGAAGAAACCGCGCGGAAAGGCGGTCAGAGGCGGGAGATATCCGCAGACGTAAGGATGTGCATATGTGATAAGCGAACTAAGATATATAGATGTATGTATTTTACATGTGGCTCCTCGCTTGACGAGCTCTATTCTATCTATACCTCTCCGAGGCCAAACAAAAAAACAGCTGAATTTTGCCAAAAACAAAAAGTGCAACCCGACGAAAACAAATCTCATGGCCTAGACTACAGGAGGTGTTAAATAACGAAAAAAAAAACGACAAAGAAAAACCCAGCAATTTTTCAGAAAGATGATTTTTTCCATTCGATATTGAAATTGGCTTAACAAGGAGTCCCGAAATAAATGCAGAAATCATGGTCGCCGAAATTTGGCAAAAAAAAAAAAAAATCTATTATTATTATTATTATTATTATTATTACTCCGTATTATTATTATTATTATTATTATTATTATTATTATTATTATTATTATTATTATTATTATTATTATTATTATTATTATTATTATTATTATTATTATTATTATTATTATTATTATTATTATTATTATTATTATTATTATTATTATTATTATTATTATTATTATTATTATTATTATTATTATTATTATTATTATTATTATTATTATTATTATTATTATTATTATTATTATTATTATTATTATTATTATTATTATTATTATTATTAGTATTAGTATTATTATTATTATTAACGCCTCTATTGTACGAAGCAGGCGTCCATTATCTCGTTACCGTCGTATTAATAGTACCATGCGTCTAGAGTTCCCCCTGGGTGAACACACTTGCCACGATAGAAGTGTACCTATTTTTTTTCCGAAGCTCTTCACTTGAGCTGTAGATATATATTTTTGTATTTTTTCCCTCCACCTCAACAAGAAGAAAAAAAAAAAGCCTAACAAGAACGACATTCTCATGCTGCCCTAGGTATGACGCGTGCTACGTACGATAGAAGTCGTATCACTTTTTGTCCGTTTTTTTTCTTTGTGAATGACTGGGTCTTTAACATGTTAATAAAATCGTCGGAATTTCCTTCTTTTTTTTCTCTGCGTGATTTCCGTCGTGTACCTAAGCCATGGGAATGTACATTCCAGTAGCACAGCTTTATTGTCTAGTTGTTTCCAAATCCGATTTTTGGGCTATATATAGGTCTAAAGCTCCTTCACAGAGGCACTCAGAAAAAAAAAAGAAACGGTGTCGTACCTCTGCCGTAGCATGTTGTCGTATACAAAAAAGCACTATTTTTCCACAGCAAGAAATGACAGATTCCGACAATTTCGGGTTAAGAAGCTCCCTCATTCAGAAAACAAAAAAAAAAAGACGAAAACTGCCACCTCTAGCGTAGCACGGGTCGGTTTCTTGTGCTGTTCTAGTGCTGTTCTAGTGCTGTTCTATTAATAGTAATGCTGTTCTAGTGCTGTTCTAGTGCTGTTCTAGTGCTGTTCTGGTGCTGTTCTAGTGCTGTTCTAATGCTGTCCTAGTGCTGTTCTAGTGCTGTTCTAGTGCTGTTCTAGTGCTTTTCTAGTGCTTTCCTAGTGCAGTACTGGGTACACCCCTCGATTTAAGAGCGCCCTAGATAAGAGCAATTGGGACACAAAAAAACAGTCAAATCGGCTTGTCCCGCCTATACCAAAAGCTACATGTTTCCCACTACATATAATATCAATGTCTAGTTAAGAGCCCTTGCTTCGGCTTGTCACGGGGCGCTCTTAAATCGGAGTACCCACTGTTGTATATATAGAGGAGCAACAGGGGAGAGGGCGTGTTAATACACATCATTACTGAAGAGCAGCAGGAGGGGGTTGGGCGGTGTTCATACTCATGGCCTTAGACGTGCCGGGTCTCGTTCGGTGATGATATACTGCTGTGCGCGCTCCGGCCTTAGCGCTCGCATCGTCTGCAATATCGTTCTTCCGGCAGCATCCGAGATAGCCGGAGGGACACAGTAGTTCTCGTTCGAGACCCACTGGCGTTTGCCGGAAGGGAGAAGGGGAGACGGGGGGGCGAGGCGGAGGCGGAGGGCATCAAGATGGCCTGCCCGTCACAGGAGGTGAGCGGACAACGTATCCTACTTGCACGGTAGGGGGGTTGAGGGGAGAGATCATTCTATCAGGCATAGCCATACATAGCCTGAAGGACCCGCAGACCTTCGCATCCACCCTACAATGCCGGGATGGAGCACGTCGGGTTTGTACCGACAAGCCAGGCGTTGCGTGCAACTAGAACGGGGCGTGTCGCTTTCTCGGGGTGAGGAGGTGTCCGACAGACGGAGCTCCTCATCAACCGAGAAATTACCCTTTTTTTATGTTGCTTATCCTATCGATTATCTTCGCACGTCCTATTCCTCCCTTTCCCCTCCCTACAGCAGTCGTAGCTCAGGTCCGGAGTCACTAAGCCGGCTCTTCTCCCCCTTCCCCTCCCCACTACGCTACGCGGCCATTTTTTTTTGGTCGCGACTAGACTTCACTTCAGCCCTTTCTTCCATCGTCGACTCGCATCGCATGTAACGTTTGTAGGAACACTGCCAATAGTGTTTGTACAGCATTGTTATTCTTCACTTTTAAAGCTAGGCACTGGCATCGTTTAACGGATTGCGACTTCTTTTTTTTTCTCAGGGTCAGATTTTGGGTAAAACACACCTGGTAGGCTCGAGGAGCCTCAAATAACAAACAGGTATATATACCCGTACCTTATGGCCAACTAACCCGGAACAAAAAAATGAGTCAACAAAACAAAACAAAATCAATGGTAGGAAAATTCTGATAATTTTTTTCGCTGATTTCTCGTGCGTTGGTTAGACCTTGAATTGAGGCGTTCGAAGGTTTCCATACTACGGTAGTACTACGTGCGTTTTCGTACCCAAGTCCTATTTGCCCATCACACAAAGTTGATACATACATCCCTGAACACCATATTAATAGTATGTTAGTCTAGTGGAGGACCTCCGCTAGTAATAGTCAGAAACACTTAGGCCACAAAGTACTATCTCTGTCGTGACACGCATCACAGGAAACAACGAGGCTGGTCATAACTTGTAGTGTGCTCGAAGCTCGAAGCTCGAAGTCACGATATTTTGTTCGGAGGCATCCCCCACCCATATCGAAGCGCCGAACTCGCGGTATATTGTTGCCTTTTATTATTACATTCTAAACAAAAATGAATAAATAGACACTTCAGCCGTTTCTTAGGTGGAGAAACTCATCTTTGCAAGCGGTACGTGTGATGGATCGCACTCCGATTGTTTTCGAACGTTGAAGACGGGTCTCGCGGAGATGGGATGAGAGGGGTCCTTAAAATGGGCATTGCCATGAGCGGTAAAAAAGCGCTAGACAGAAATGATCAAGTTTGAAGGACAGGACGACAGTTGCCTCTTTTCTGCAGCACCTTCCGAAGTTTCAGCGTGTTTTTCGGGACACGTTCAACATTTGCTTGTCAAAACAGGTTTTTGGGGGGAAGATTGACGCCCTCACAGTCCCCTCCTGGTCACGAGTGAGCCTAGCTTTTCCACTATAGTCACCTCGCCTCACGCCTAATCAAAACAGGTTTTTGGGGGGAAGATTGACGCCTTCACAGTCCCCTCCTGGTCACGAGTGAGCCTAGCTTTTCCACCATAGTCACCTCGCCTCACGCCTAATCCAAGCTAGAGCTGTTGATACCAGAGGACCACAGTATTAATACAGGCAGTAGCCGAGAGCGCGCCACCCCCAAAAACCGAAAACGCTATATACCGGTATGATTGTTTCCAACAAGTTAAACTGGAGCGATAGATGGGCTGCTCTATGTATGATATAACACATCGTGGGCGTGCCGCGGTTTGCCGCAGGCGATCTGCCGCGCTTCCCCTTATCTGGGACGCTTGATACTCGACACGCCAAAGGGGCAGTTGACGGTACTCCATGGCCGCTACAGGACCTGGGAAGAGGTACGCGCGGTGTGCCGAGGGGGGGGGGAAGGGGTCTTCATTTGTTGCTCGCCGTAGTTTTTTTACCTATGATCACGTATCCCTTCCGAGCTGGGGAAGAGTTTATGGCTCCTGGATAGGTAAAAAGTGGGGGGCAACAGGAAGACGGGCGCGTCTTCCTGGCACCTAACCGAAATGTCCTTGGCCTTACCTCGCGACATCGTCAAAATGTACGCCGTTACCCTTGCGGTAGCGGGAGGAACGATCGGCGGAACGTTCATTCTGAGTTCGTTCGCCGTTTTTCTTGCGTGAAGAAAAAACCGAAAATAGCCAATCTCACTATTGTAGCCCAGGCAGTGTCCGACACAGCAGCGGTGTAAACCTAGTGAACTCTACTGTTTTCTTTATACTTAACAAGTGATGTCTACAGCGTAACCAACCCTGGTAGAACCGCAAAAAAACACGATTCCATACTAATTCCAAGTATTTAATCCCGAAGATCGCGGGCGCAGTTGTAACGAGGCGAAGACGTTTGGGGCCCGGCATGTGTGGGAGGTTTCCTCCCTTGCACGGCATTCGGGGCGGGGGGTTGGGAACCCCAACCACGTGCCTATTGGACACCCCCTCTTCTTGACAACAACCCTCACAAGAAACAGGATAGGGGAGGGGGCGGGTGATAGAGGAGCACCTTCCTGATAGCTGTACATACCCCTGCATCTTCTCGACCTTCGAGTACCACCATTTCGCATTGGACAGGAACAACTGGAGAGATACAAATCAACCTGAATCCTCATTATATTAACGCGAGATGAGCCCTACCTTATCCATAAATAAACGCGCAAAGCGTTTTCCTGCAGACGGTGAACACAAAAATCAACCGCGCGTTTTCCCGCGAACTCTGGCCCAGCTAGCATATAAAAATGGATTTTTTTTCCCCCAGCACCCGTTGGAAAATCGCTCTCGGCGGTCAACCGTGAAGTGCTGTCGGCGATATCCACTCGGCTCCACGCACCTCGCATCCATCAGTAATCCCGCAGCGCACGCCCGCTTGCGCGCCCCCTTAATTGCACCCAGGTGATGGCGCACATCGGTGCTCCCCACACGTTTGCGCGCATGAGCGGAAGTTACTCGACCGACCTCTTGATGGAGATGTTCGTCGTCGCGTCCACGTTCGGAATCGAGGTGAGCTGCCCAATAGGCAAATCATCAAATTGCATCGTGTTGGTTAAAATATTATCAATTTCGCGTACGCTCGAAAACAATAAACATACGAAGCTGACGAGATTCGAACTCACTGCCCCCCTTCCGTTGGTTGCGTAGTTAGTACCCACTAGACCACTCAGTATCTAGTCTGTAACTCAGTGGTTTAGCGGATAGTATATAGGTTCAACTTGCCAAACCTTAACGAAGAAGTCGTAACGATAGCTGAGAATCCCTGTAATTCCGCCCGAAGCAAGCACATTATTGTCGTGCGCTTCGCTCCCAGACTGGCAAATAAATTTCGTATTCAATATTTTCCTGCAAGCCATAAACCCCTGCAAGCCGTCGCTGTCCACTGCAGGGAGGCACCCGGTTTAAGAGCGTCTAAAACCGGATAAAACGGACTTAAGCGGGGTCAAATCGACGTGCCACTCCTTGTTTAAAGCCTAAATGGCACCCAAGCTAACATGAGAGCGGCACTGAGGAAAGAGCAATGATATTGACCTGTTCCGAGGGGCTCTTAAATGCACCCCAACCGGCGCCTCCGCTGCCGTCGCTCTCCGCCACCGACGGGTCAACCCACGGCTAGACTTAGTGGTGCAGCAGAAATTTCTGAAAAATATCTCACGCGAGACATGACTTCGAAGACATTCTTTCGCGAACCCGGCCAACAGTTGTGTGTGCTAGTCCCACATTACTGGGTAAACAAAAAGATTATCGTAAAGCATCGCATACTAACCGACTTGAGGAGCTCGACTGGGACCAGAAACTGGGGGCCAGAAACGTTTTAGGCAAGAACGAAAAAATTTGCAACCCCTCACCAAGTCTACGGTAGTCACGTGCTACGGTGGTAGGCTTGCACACTTTGTTTGCCCTGCAAGGCTCTCCACTTGAGGATCTCTATATTTTACCTCACACACATTTTTTCTTTTTTTGTGGAGAGTAAATTGAAGAGTGCAGAGCCCGGTGACCAAAACCCATGGTCTAGGTCCTGGTCTGTTGACAAGTGCACATAAAAAAGTCATGTTGTAAAAAAAAAATGATGGCGTTCCGGCAATTTTTGCGCTAAGGCGTCCCTGATCATTTTCAGAAAATTACAAAATAGCGCCCATAAAGTGCTACCTCTGTGGTATTAATATTTAGTACGAACAGATGTTGTACTAGCTGTAGTATACCCCCGCTATCTCTCCGAGCTGGGTAAAAAAATAATATGGAGCCATCTTTCTCGAAATAATGGCGTGAAATTTTACAGTTGGAAAGGGATGCCGCTCGCGCTACAATAGGCCTTGAGCCGCTGAAATATCAGGGCCAACAAACGCCCCACCCATCCATATATTCATGACATGATAGTAGCAGTCGAAGCAGCAAAGCAAGGAGTCGCGATGGGGGAAGATACGGTGTCGGGGTTGATGTGTGCGGATGATTTCGTGGGGATACCAGAAACACCCGAAGGATTGCAGTTGTTTCAGGTAGAGAAGGCACTAGAGTACACTAGGAAATGGACAGTGGCAGCGAACATGAAAAATGCACAGTAGTAGTTGTTTGTAACAAAGATAAGGTGAATTCGGTAAATTCGAACTGGAAGTAGGGAGAAGATGAATTACTGGTCGTAGACCAGTATACGCACCTTGGCGTAGATATCTCGAAGGGCTTCTCTTGGGATGCACACATAGCGAAAGTAATGGGAAAGGGTAAATCACAGGTAGGCGAGATGGATGCGATCCTAACAGACCCGCACCTTGACACTAGGATTAAAATATGTATTATGATTAATGTGATTGTACCAAAGTTAGAGTATGCAGGAGAATTATTGGAAGGGTATGCAAAGTTCGTGAAACAATAGGAAGCAGTGCAGATGACAGAAGCTAAAAAAATCTAGGAAGCTCAAGTACGACGAGTAATACAGTATTAAAAGCAGAACGAGGAATGTACCCACTTGAAACAAATAGAGACGTGAAAAAGTTGAGATAGCTGGAATAAGATTGGATAACGTAGTCGAGAAAATATGGAAGGATTTAGGGGGAGATACTGTCTATAGAGAAGTTTGGCGGGTACAAGACAGAAGTAGAAGAAATAATAGAAGAAAGGGAAAGGCTAGCGTCAAGAAATAAAGTGAAATAGGAGAAGCACTCAGAGATATGCAGGGAGGTTGAGGGAATATACTGGAATGAAAACGTATCTGCGCGATCCAATGGACTACGCGAAAAAGCTGGAACTGCGACTTCGTGTAGGGAACCTGGACCTGCCAGAAAAAAGAAAGAGATACATACACCAGTAGTCGGGAGGAGGAGGACGTGGCTACAAATATGTGCCCGTGTGGCGCAACAATAGAGAGTAGGACTCGCATAGTAGGAGAATGTGAAATATACAAGGAGGAACGGGATGCGTTAGAGGAGGAGATGAGGAAATTAGACGTCTGTGACATGGAAGATTTTGGTAGGCTAGAGAGAAGCGAGAAAACGATCGCTATCCCAGGAGATAGATGGTGGCCGCAGCTGGCGAAACAGGACGGGGATAGGATAAGCAAAAAGTTTCTATAATATAGTGTATGGAAAAATCGTAATGAGCGCCCAAATGTTGGAGATGTCTCTAATAAAAGTAGGAACGGTGCTCTCTCTCGTAAGGGATGCGTGGTCAATGGTCAAATGACTAAGGCAATCAACAAATGAGTCCCCCCCCCCCCGTTCCCTGCCATCTATCGTAATGAGTGCCTGGTCGATGAAAATTCGACGTGCTGCGTCCCAGCGTTGCAGGGGTGCGAGGATCTATGATCGTACGACTACTGCGATGCATGACAATGAGACCATCCCCTATCGTAGCCTTGATCCACCCTTGTTAATCACCCGACCGGATGCTTATGCCCCCCGCCCCCCCCCCATGCGCCCGTTGCCAACGTTTCGCGAATAAAAGGCCCACGCTCAAGGCTACGCGCGGGAACTCCGGCGACGACTCCCCCCCCCCGCTGCCGCTACCGATTCAGACAATGGAAACATCTTAACCGTGTCAAGTCGCCCGACATCACCAAACAAAACGCCTACTAGCAACTCCGCGGCCTCAGCTACCACCGCTGTCGACGAGGAAAGCACAGCAGTGTCAAGACCCACGACCACTGGAATATCGGTGAATTTTCCGATACCAAGGGAGGCGAATAGATACCGCAAGACTCCAGAGGTCGACGCCGATAACCGTAGAATCACTCGTGGGGTGCTGGGTATCGAGTTTGAGCCGCTGGAGGGCGAGGCAACCAATATCCCTAAAAAAGGTGTCGAGGTTGATCCACTCGAGGATGGGACAGTCGATACCCCTGGCATTTATCGCGGGGTGCTCGGCGTCGAGCTTAAGCCCGTACAGGGTAAGACAGAGCAAGCAGAGGAAGGCTACTCCGAAGAGCCGAACTGCGTTGATAAACCCATAAACGCTGGCGGGGTGGGTGTCGAGATTGGGCTTCTAGAGGGCGAGACAGAGCAAGCAAAGGAAGGAGAGCAGGCAGCGCAAGCAGAGACAGCTGAGCCAGCTGAGCAAGCAGGGCAAGCAGAGGAAGGAGAGCAACCCGCTCAAGCAGAGCCAGCAGAGCATGCAGCGCAACCAGAGCACGCAGAGCAAGCAGCGAAAGCAGCGAAAGCAGCGAAAGCAGCGAAAGCAGAGCAAGCAGCCTCCGAACAGCCACGCCTCGATTTCTCCGAGAGTGACGATATCGGCACGTACTTCCGCTGCCATGAAAAAAAATCGACTGCGTTCGCGGTGCTGGAGGCGTCCATGCTGTGCGGGAACGGGTGGCTTTGTGGCGAGGCGTTTCGCGTGGCTTCAGCGACGATGGGGAGCGGGGACGGAAAGGGCCTTCCCCCTAGCCCGCGAGATCTGACCGCGTTGCTGGAGCTGCTCCATAGGTTTTTGTCGGTGTTGTTTGCTGCCGGCGCTGGAAGGGAGGCCCAGGGGGACGGCGAGGGGGTAGAGGTGGTACGAAAGTGCGATTCAGAAAAAGGACCTGGATAGTGCGCCTTTGGGGTAGGTTTTTGTAGCGGTGGGGGGTTGAGCTAGTAGTAAAAACAAAATCCTCTGACGAAGGTTTTGTAATACCTGGTAGTGCTGTTTCTAACTTTATCTAAACCACACCATGGTTTTGGGGGATAAACCGCTTGGATTTTACGTGGAGTATTGTGCTTGCATGGAGGAGGGGGAGGCGTCTCACTTGACTTGGGCGACGAGGGGAGCGGGGACGGATAGGAGTTTCGCCCCAGCTACCCCGTGCGATCTGACTGCGTTTGCTGGCGTTGGTTAATTGTTCTTGCGCCGGTTTCGTTTGCTGCCAGCGTCGGTAGGGAGAGATAGTTTGACGGCGAAGGGGTAGGCAGTAGGGGGGGTGTGGTTCAGAGAAAAATCCGGAGAGTGTGCCGCTGATGTAGTTTTTGTGTTAAAGGGAGGTTTTAAGAAACTATTCCTCTGAAAAGGATTTTTTTTAGCGAGTGCTGACGGAGGCTCTTAACCCCTTCAGAAGTGCATCAACACATTTGGGGTACAAATCACGCTGGATTCTAGTGTAGAATATTTGAGCAGTGTAATAGTCGAAAACGGGTTATGAAACGCATGGCAAGGTAGAGGTCAACCTTTCTCCTTCTGAGCGAGGAGCTCCATTTACCTCCCCCGAATACTGATGCTTGGAGAGAAACGAAAAGAGCTACCCGATGACCGCTTCCATGACCTAACTAACTAGGTAAAATATATATATATATATATTGTTCCAATAAGGTGGTGCAATTCCAACGAGAATGGGTTAAGGAGCACCTTGTGCAACCCCCAGTGTTTAGGACAATCTAAGCACCCTTCGAAATAATACAATGCACGCGAGATCCTCACACCGAGGGTGGAAAATAATCTTGCACATTCGATCGTGGGCTTGGACTTTGAACGTACACCCCCTTTTGAAACTAAAAACCAAAAAAGAAGGACACGCGGTAAAAGTCGGGACGCGATAGCGTGGTCAGGACGGGAACGGCACGCGGCGAGAACGGGAAACCGTGTTATGCTTCGTTCCCGACCGCGATTTCGCGACCGTTTTCGTCGTTGGTTTATGTTCCCAGCGCCTACGATCCCTCCGCAAGGTGTCTTGTTCCCGTCCTCATTGTTTCCCGTCCCGCCGTAACGCGTATTGGTCCCGTCTCGACGGTTCCCATTCCCACTGCCTGCCCAGTTTTTCCATCCCATCCTGACGTTCACGCAGAGTTGTTCCCATCACGCGTCCCACTGCTGGCGCAATTATTCACGTTCCTTTTCAGCGGCGGTTTTCTCGTTTTCACATCATAGGACCGTGGATGCAACTGGCTTATGCAATGACCACGTCATCGCCTGCTCTGCGCAAGGTCAGGTCACTTTCTTGTATTGCACAAAACCACGTTGTCGCCCTTGTTGCGTAATTGACAGGGGCTCCGCTCCGCATTCTGCAAAGGTCACGCCGTCGCCCGTTTTGCAACAGGTCAGCCCACCCCCTCATTTTGCGCAAAGTCGCGTTGTTGCCCATGTTGTGCAAACGTCAGGTCACCCCCACGCCCCCACGCACTGCACAAAGCAACGCCGTCGCCCGTTTTGCGAATGGTCAGCTCACCCCATCGCATTGCACAACGCTACGTTGTCCGCCCGCGTTGCGAAATGTCGGGTCACCCCCCCCGCATTCCTTAAAAAAGCCAGGATGTCGCCCGCTTTACAAACGGCCAGGGTTATGGTGCCTTCGCGTAGAAGTGAACCACCCACATCACAACACCTGCACGCCTGAACTCAGCAGGAGCCCCTAGGTCAGTATCGCAGCAATTGACTCGGCGCGGTACGAGGACCCGAATCGATGGGCAACGCCAGAAAGTAGAGTGAATTATGTGCTTCGTAGTCGGCGAGGCTCCCCATGGCGGTTACATGTTGCGGTTCGCGCAAGAACATGCATGCCTGCGGGTCGGCACTAAACCCGTGGATGTGCCAGAGGATCGTCCCTAGACGTCACAAGGCGAAACCGACCAAGGCTGCAGCAGGGGGGTCACTTTAAGGCCTTATGTTTGGCAGTGGTGCGGGGTCACTCACGCGAGGGGACCCCCGTACTCGTTTGTGGTCTTGAGCTTCCGCGCTGCTGAATTTTTGCGATATAAATCCGCGATAGAATAGTGAGCTACGCTGCGCCAAAATTATCGTCCAAACGGTAATTTTTGCCGTGAGGTACGGAGTCGCTGGTGCGAGTGGCTCAAACCCGGGAGTCAAAATTGGGGCATATCATAGCATCATCGTAACATCAGACGCGTGGTGCGATCATCGTAACATTAGACCCGTGGTACGATAGAGGTAGCACTTTTCGTGTGAAATGAAATTATTTCTGAATGGCGGGGCTCCTTCACCTCTAAATCGTCGGAAATAGGCCTTTTTTCTTTTGCCTGATTCTTGTTGGTGTACCTAGGCCGTGGATTTTTTTCATCCGGTACGAAGCAGTTTTGGTTTTTCTCCAAATCAGTTTTTTGGGAGAGGCCTTATAAGCTCCCAACTTTGAGGAACCTCAGAAAGAAAAGTGGTGCACCTCTATCGTAGCACGCGTCATCATCATAACCCCGTCGTAACATCCCCCCTACCTGCCGTAGCCTTGGTCAACCGCAGCTTGCTCGGCGAAAATCAAAAGGTGACGCGTGTTGCAATAGAAGTGCACCAGTTTTTTCCTGGGGTTCCTCAATTCGGGAGCTTAAGATATGTCCCTCCCAAAAACCGATTTGGAGAAAAGCAACACTGCTACGGGATTAAAAAATTCCATGGTCCAGGTACACAACGAGAATCACGCTAAAAAAAAATGGCCGACTTCCGGCGATTTGGGGTTAAGGAGCTCCGTCATTCAAAAACCATTTTAGACCAAAAGTGCTACCTGTGTCATGTGGGCACCCCCCCCGCTTCCGTTCTAAGGGGGGGGGGGGGGGTACCGTCGTGCACAGCCAGTAGCCTTTAGGGCTTTGGTTAGGGTTCGTCCACCACCATGAAGGAATTACCTGTGGAAGCATACTGCAGTAGGGGTACAGTGGTAGCGCCCACTTTTTTCAGGATCGAGTCGTCCCTCGATAGGTGTGCAGCATATAGACACGCACAGGCCAGGCAGGGTCTATTGTCCAAAGATCGTTCCCCCTTGGCCAGAGGGGGGCTGGTTCTGGGCTCTTAAACTGGACGCGCTCAATATCTCACCCAAAACAAGGACTTCGAAAAACTTTCGTTCGCGTGACCCGACCAAGCATTTCTATGCGCTAGTTCTAAAACAAACGTACTCGAAGAGTTGTCATGCAAACCGATATCTCCACGCTTGAGGAGGTCAATCGGGCCAGGTATACCTTTATTTGGCCCAAAAAGTAAAGCGCGCACCGTAGGATGGATGGCCCGGTCTTTGCTTTTGGTGCTCCATACGCCTCACCCCAGAACCGCGGTCTGGTGAGCGACGATATCACACGACGAGGTAGCGCTTCTTGACTTTTTATCTTTTGTCTGAGTGACGGGACCCCCTTAGCCCAAAATCGCCGTAATGTGTCATTCTTGTTTTGCTATAGGAATATGTTCTGCATACCTAGGGCATGGGTTTTATATCATACGGTTGCAATATTGTCAGTTTTATCAAAAATCGTTCTTTTTTGGGGGAGTGAGGTAAACGGTTGTACACCTCATTAGGTCAGGAGCCTCGGAAAGCACAACAACAACAAAAAAATGGTGCACCCCTGCCGTAGCAGTTGCCAAAAAAAAACGGAAGGCTACAACACCAACACACAGCGCCCTAGGTATGGCCCACCAGTTTAGGTATGGCCCACCAGTTCTAGGTATGGGCCACCAGTTTAGGTATGGCCCACCAGTTTACGTATCTCTTAACGATTGTACCCCACCCAGTGAAATGCACACCGGACCCAAACACCATGTAACGTGTTGGCGATGTACCAACTTTGGTTGGGTGGGAGATGGGTAGGAAAAGACGCGTGCTGCTACGATAAAGGCGCAACGCCTTTTTCTGAGGTTCCTCACTTTAGGAGGTTGAGACATGTCATTCTTAACCCAAAAGTGATCTGGAGAAGAAGAAAAACCGCTACCGGACGAAAAATCTCATGGCCTAGGTATACAACGAGAACCATGCACAAAAATAACCTGTTTCCGACAATTTTGAGCAAGGAGCCCCGTCATTCAGAAACGATTTCGGACGAAAATTGCCATCTCTATCGTAGCACGCGTCAAACGAAATACTATTAATACTCTTAAACCGTCGCACGCCTCAATCCAAGGCCAAGCCAACGCACGAAAAATCAGCAAGACATTGACGTTAGGGTAAGCGATATTCTCCCCTACCATTTTCGTTCATTTCGAACCTCTTTTTTTTCGTAGGGTTTTGGTTTGGCCTTGTTTTTAATGTTGGTTGGGGCTCAAATAGATCGAGCTGTACAACTCGTCTGGGCTGGTTGGTGTTACTTACCGCGCTACTTGCGTGATGCCTAGCTAGCTAAAAACGATACAAGTAGCTGTTATTGCTCTTGTAGCTATAATAGCTATACTACTCCGGAGTATATACTATAACCATATACCTATGACTATATATAGTCTATTGTTATAGTTTTCAAGCAGTTTCCCCCCCTTTTTCAAGTTGCGACACCGCCGCCGAGTTGTCCAACAAACCACAGCCCAAACGGGAAGCTTGCATTAGCCTTGTGTATTACACTCCCGCGTACACTACCTCACGGCGATCTCAAAGGGCTGAAGGAAAAGTTAGCTGCCGGAATATAAGACACACAGACGGATATATAACAGCGAAATGTTATCGCTCGCTATCCACCCCGTTAGGCTAGGTAAGCCTGTTTGCGTGCTTGGATCTCGAAATAGGGTTGTTACTGTGTGTTCTTGCTGCTGGGCTGCATGACCTGGGCCGAGAATCCCGAGAATCGGAATTTGGAGAGGGTTATCCCTCCACGAATGGGCTACCGCAAAGCGGACATGAATGGTGGCACACCCGCATTTTGGAATATCGATCTGGCGGGGATATTTTCCGAGCTTAGCCCTCAATATGAATTGCTGTCGCCGCGTGGCCCACATAGACGTACCACAACAACGTTCTGGGTGCCGTTACGTCTTCCGTTGCTTCCGGGCATTCAAACGGCGGACAGACGTCCCCACACGCAAGAGCACACGCAAAGAGGTAAACGCGCAAAGGCACACGCAGCGGCAAACAGAGTCACGCACAGGTGCACAACCGCACCAAGAACACGCATCCAAGTGGCCAGCCTGAGGGTATACATCGCAACAACTACTGTCGTTTTCATATATATGAAAATAACAAAAAAAAACATAACGTAGCGGGGGTAGGAGGATGTAGCAAGAATCTCGTAGAAGCTGCGTACAAAAAAAGGCATACCCCAAGAATCAGGTGACGAAAGGTTATTGCGCAATCGATTGCTGCCACCGCAGAGGGCGTGGACCCCCAACAGCGTTTTCGACACAAACCGAAGCTCGAGCTGACGATCCAGTAGAGCTGGTGGTTCTTCACGTCCATAAGGATAGTCTTGCACGTTGAGGATAGAGCTCCAACGAGCTCCGTAAATATAGAAATACATACGATCTATCTCAAGTGTCTAAGAAAAACGATGTACCAGGCACTACTGTATGCAAAAACGACCCCCCCGCCGACTTTTGACAAAAACCCACCCTACCCTGTCACAGGAAACGTCGCAGCAAGCAGAAGGTAGGCACAAACAACAACTACCGCTCATACAACAACCACAGGAAACTCGCGGAGCGTCACCACGTCGGAGGACGTTCGAGACGCGATTCGCGCAAGGTTAAGAATAGCTGCAGACACACAACAAGACAAACCACACCAAACTTCGTCAAAGGCTATGCCCAGAGTACCCCACGGTGATACCAGCGATAACAAACGCTTTCCTCTTCCATCAAGAGCCACAGCGAAAACAGACGCTTTTCTCTCCATCACAAAAGGCAACCGATCAAAGGGCTAGACAGCCGCGCAGAGAAAGGTAGGACCCTCATGAAAACGACGGAAGGCGCGCTTCGCAACCCCCGTGACATACGCACACAAACCACAAGCAAACCTAGGAATACCCGCCCGCTCGCCCGCTCATACAACTCTGCCGTACCCTACCCGACACCAACATGAAAACGAGGACGCAAGTAACATATTGCAAGTTTTCTGCCCTCTTCGTGCAGATGCTACCTATCGAAGACATCCACGTCATGGGCACAGAATGAGTGTCCCATATTGCCCATGACCCCTTGCCGTTACCACGCAGGGGGCGCGCGAGGGCGCGCGCGCGGGGGGGGGGGCAAGCAGAGCTTGCCTGCAAGCGTCGAGTGCATGCGCTCGGTATTGTGGTACCGGGAGCAGTGCCGGCTACAAACCTTGATGCACTTTGATGCACACACACCTTGCACCCAAGCAAAACATCGCCTCATACTACTGTATACACATGCTAGGTTATCAGACAGGGCTAGGGACTCAAGAAAAACGCGCCGCACACCACCGTGTGTGACTGCGATACCTTCAATTTTCGCGCGCCAGATAGGGGGGGAGGGGGGTCACGGAGCTGCGTCCAAACGCCGAGTGCGTGGTGCTGCTGCAAGCAACGCTTGCTATAAGCCTTGACGCACACATGTCTTGCAACCAGGCAACACGTCGCCTCGTGCTACTGTATACATTCCTAAATAACAAAGGGCAGGGACGCAATAAAAAACACAGCGCCCGCCCCAAAGCCACGCATGCCTACGAAGTGCAGGGCAAACGCGCACGGGGGAGGCGTGCGGGCGTGGGGGGGCGCAGAGTGACACCCAAGTGGCAAGAACATGCATTTAGCATGGTGCCTCATAAAGCAATGCCCGCTGCAAACCTCGATGCACACAACACGATGCAATCAGGTATAGTGTACATCGGCTTTGCATACTGTATATATATATATACGTATACTTCGAAATAAACATAAAACGCAACGGGTGCCGCCTCATACCGCATAAAAATTTACCAAGCAAAGGACATGGGCCACTCACTCACTAAGAAAAAACAATGCCTGCTACCGGACGCGGCGACTGAAGACATTTTAGCTACAGTTTATCGTTGGACGGTCCAAAATCTACCGAATGGAAACGATCAAGAGGCCGGCACAAACTCAAGGCAGGCAGGCTCTCCTGGCTACTTCTACGTGACCCTGTCGGAAGCGCGAAAAGCGTACGACCGAAATTCCAAGTGCTTTGCCGACCAAAAAACCCTCGTGCAGTTCTAACAAGGGCAACCTCCCCGCCACTTGTGCCGAAGGACAAAACGAACGCGGGCGGAGCGGATTGGCCCACATTCCTGATTTCGCCCAACACCTGATATCAAGCGGCAGGAACTAGTAAAACGACGCCCTCAGTACAATCTCCACCACGTACGCCGTACGCTCAACCCCATCGTTCAAACAATCTCGTTCTCTGTACGCTCGACCGCCCCCCCCCCCCCCCGCCTCCACTGTCCATCCTCTGAGTTTTGGGGGTTTCGGAAACCGAGGTGGCATGCTTCTTCAAACCATCTACCGCCTCTAAAAAAAGACAGGTACGTACAGCGGGTTTTTTTCCTTGCTGCCCTCGACGACCCATTTTTCGTGAGTAGTTCACTATTGTTAGCCTGCAACCGTTAGCGCACCGGAGAATAATCTTCCTCATTCATTTCAGAGCTGTACCCACGCTTTCGGGGATAAAACTACATGCACTTAGCTTCGTATAGGGGGGTAAAAGGGTGCTTTCTCTCGCCAAAATGCGCTTTTTCGCCATACACTTCCAAATCAAATCCGCGCCGTCGCAAGCCGCGGCACGGAGGTATGTACAAGTTCCTTTCGTACCGCGCGCATCACGCTACCAGAGCGCGAACGTGCGGGGGCATACCTTATGCGGCGTGCATCCACAAGTGCGTACACTCGGAATAACCCACGCGGACCTAACACGCTGAACGTTTTACACTCCTTGGTTCTGCGACACACTATCAATAGAACTAGTCCCAAGCGGGCCCAACACGCAAATTTTGAAGGCCCTTCGTGTTGCGACGCAAATAGAATCACGACTGTCTGTCGCAGCGCGCTTCGACAGGCCGCAAACGCGCCAGAGCACTCCATCGTGATTGATCACACCCACCACCGACAACACAAGCGAAGCAACGCCAACTTTCGGGTGACTTCTAGCGCGCGGGGGGCAGGGGGGGGGGGAGGGTCGGCGATTGTACGGTCGGAATCCATTCACCATGCGAACAGATGTCTTTCCATTTCGCTTGCATCCAGCCATGCTTTTGGTTGGCTTTCCATTGTGCTTCTCGCCTTTAGAACTTCTCCCTCGTTTTGGGAACTGCTTAGATTTATTAGAGCAGCAATCTTCCCGGGGTGGTGATAGTGTTAACAGCAAGTACGGATGCAAGCAGCTAGGCGGCCGAATCACTGCAATCTGGCTTCGCAGTTTTCCGAGACACGGTTTGCACGGCAGCACGAGAGAGCCGCACCTTCTAGGATCCCCTCGTGACTGTAAATCGACAACCAACGGGGGGGGAGGGGGGGTTCTCTCGTCGAAGGCCGACGCACGGGGGGCATCCTCGTTTTGAAGGACGACTCACGTTTTTGTGCGGTGCGTCACAGCGCGAATCACCGACGCCATACTCGACTAAAACAATCAGACCTTTTGCATATATCGACGGAGGGGGGTGAGCGCCCACCCTTAGGGAGCGAGAGCCGATCCCGAGTGGCAGAGGCGTGTCATGCCTCATTTGCGGAATTAAACCCCGACGCCACCGCGTTGCTCGGCGTGTCGATCCGAACTCGTCGAAAGCCGTCCGTGTGGAGGAACCGGTGCAGCAGATTGAACTCTAGCATGGAGCGTATCTCCAGGTATGCCTCCCCGAAGATCAGCCTGCGCGGGGGATAAACACGGTAGTGTTAGAAACGAATATGTATCGGGGGTATTCAATTAACTAAGTAACTAATTGTAGCTGGTTGTTATACTTAGTGGGGTAATTGGAATCAGGGGGTCTGGTTAACGTTCAAGTATTCCCGTGCCAGAGGAGATGCTATCTATATGCTCAGTGATCAACTGCGTCGATGGTCATACAACCCTAACAACTATCCTCGGCACCTCTACCTACTCGACATCCATTCTCCATTCTGTCGTACACAACCGAATCCAATCATCATACGCGTGTAACGCATTCACTCATCGTCAGACAACCCGTGACGACGGACCGTGGTCACTACTTGTCGACTTTTATCGAATTTCGCTAGCTCACGCTCTCAAGCTTCCGCCGAACGGCGGAAGCTTTCGTCGAATTTTACTAACTCACGCTCTCGCGCGTTTTGGCGACAAAAGAAAACTCAGAAAAACGTCCAGCGGGTTCACAACACGCCCCACCGAGATAGGAAGTGCAACCACCAGCATGGGTGACAGTCTATCATACACCTGGCCCCGATATAAACATGCTACGCCGTCTCCGCTTGTGCTCACCTTCTTTCTTCGTCATCGAGGCTAAAGAAGATGACTGACCCCGACTTGTATATATCGATCAACTTGTGCTTGTCCCGAGAGCTGTGAAGGCGTTGTGACGCAGGAGGAGAGGAGAGCGGGGGGAAACAGCAAGGAGGGTAACGGGGTCGGGAGTTGCCTTTGTGGTTCGATTGCTGCTAGCTTCTTTTTACCGCTGCCGTTTTGAAGAGAGGGCGCCAATCATCAACGACAGATGACGCATGATGCAGGGTTGAACCTAGGTTTCAATGTGGTCAGGCGTGATCTTCGGCCAATGGGGTCAAAGGCGTTGTCTTCGTCTTCAACTGCTGCTTGTAGCTGTGCTACGCCTGCTTTTCGCATGAAAGGCGGCGAAGAACCCAATGATAGTGTAGCTCCCGGTGTCTGCATGCTCTGCGTTGGCCGCACCTGAGTTGTAAGTTCGAATATATCCACACATATAACACACAACGTTATTGCTGAAGGACGCACCTGATGTTGATCTCGTCCGGCGAGTTGTCGGCGATGAAGCGCTTGACTATGTGGTTGAACGCAACGTACTGGTTCAACGCTGGCTGCGAGATTGCGTAATCGCCGCTCTCGTACCTAGGGGACGGATGGGGAGCGCCGCGGGAATAGACGCAGCGCCGTCAGTTTCGACTCTGAACGTAAAACTACCGCAAACACGACGGTGCTTGTCTGTCTGATGTAAGCCACAACTACCGAGCTAATACCGTATAACACGCATGACAACACGCCCCTGGGACGCAACTCGAAGCCGACGGTTTTTCTAAACAGGTGGAGCACACGAAAAACAAAATGGTGGCTTTGGGAAGATATCGTCGCGTCGTTTCCATAGACCCATCGTTCAGCGCTTGCAACGCTCCCCATCGTCGAGAAAACCAGCTCCGAAAAACCTCCGAGGGGGTGTGTGTTGTGTCGCGTGTTATACACGGCAGTTGGCCCCAGATTGCTCCTTCGCTTTATGTAGGACCACTGGGCTAACAGTCAGCGGAATGGTCCATACAATCAGAATTTTCAAAACCTTCCTTGCTGCGCGCTTTACCCCGTTTCCTACTTCAAACGTTACATAACGCTATTGTCAAGTAGTTTATCCTGCGAAACGCGAATATCATAGGGATAATGGCGGCGCATTATCACTGTCCGATCCTCAGAACCCCGCCCACGCCGATGGCGCTTCCTTGCTCGATTTCCTTGGGTGTGTATCCATCTTCAAATGAGTGGTCGGTGTCTGGTGATGCTCGTTGTCGGGAACGTAAACACAATAAGAAAACTAGTAGTACCGGGGTGCGCGACAAAACGAAAAAAACGACAACACGGTTCTGAAAAGATCCGAACGAAAAACAAACCAGAGGTGTGGCATATCTACTCAACCATAGGACTTATCCTATGGTTGTTTTACTTGGTTTTAGTAAGACCTCCATTGTGTAGGTGTCGCAAATAGGCGGGTGATTTAGGGAATGCTGCTTTTCGGACAAAGCTGGTACCAGGTCCGTTTTCTCACGCGATTGCGCGCAACGTACTTGGCAACCTCTTCGAGGAACATGATCGATTCCTGGCAGAGCGCTCTCCACGCGAATGCTCGAAACGCCTCAGCCACCGCGGGAACGGAGGCCATCTTATCGTAGCTCCATTTTGTTCTCATTGTTGACGCCAACGTGTTCGTAGAAAGCACCGAACTCTCCAGGTCGTGCCCGTCCTCGCTGGTCTCGTTGCTGCGGATTTCTGGGTCCACCACTGCAGATACATCCAACGTTGTCTTGCCTCTGAAGAAACGCGGCACGTAAACAGGAAGCACCCGGGAGACGAAGGGGGAGGGGGGGGGGGGGGCTGCACTCATTTCGCGCTTAGCCGTAGTCATGTAGTCATATACGCATAGACCCTCGAGGGGGGCGAGTAGAATGAGCGCTTGTCCACCAGACCAGAACGTTACCCTGAAATACATGCATCGAATTGTTACTTGTAAGTGGTGTTGCTGCTGCCGCGCATATCTGGACTCGTTCCGTCTGAGAGGCTCAACGCCTTCTTACAGCCCAAAGCAAGACGACGCGCAAGGAGGGAGCTTGGCAAGGACGGTTGGTTGCGATCGCACGGAGTATGTCACTGTACCTCCAGCATTTCCCCCTGAAATCCTTTTACCTTCCTCCCGAGGGAAACATTTCTTTGATAAAACTGACATACCATTTTGAATGATATAACTCTAACCCTAGCCCAATCAAGCCCAGCCACCCAACCTAGACACGACTGATTCTACGATAGCCCACCCCAAAACCAGCGATTTTCTTCAACGAACGTTTCATCATCATGGCTGCTCGATACGAGGAAGGATGCTATGAAAAATATATATTCACATATGTTCTTGTTCACGAAGGACTATCGACCGATGACGTGGGGGTGGCGAAGGGCACTGTATTTCAGGAGATACGGCCGTGGGCTCGTTTCAAAACCGGCGATTTCATTCAAGAAAAGTCGGGAGGCTACCGTAGAATGACTCACACCACCGCCTGGTCTCGTGTACAGTGTGCCTCAACGATTCCCTCGAATAAGGGTAAGCTCTGGTTACTCCGCACTGCTGGGAGAATAGGTGAGACACGGTTATTACAGCGGCGACGGCTTATTATTGAACCTTGAAGCACTGTCAGTACTCGCAGTACCTCTAGTACTCCCCCCGAAAGTACATCACTTCAGTCCCCTCCAGGTGGAGTATCTATGAAGCAATTTCATGAAATTATTCTACACATGTCAGCCCAATACCTCGGCTACTCTTTTATCCCTCCCTACTCAGTTGTGGGAGCATCTGTGCACAAAAAATATATTGCGGCGACGACTCACAGTGGGAGGTGATGGCTATCCTTTCCGTGAGCTCTGCGGGATATGATCAGAGGCTGGGCCACCGGATTGAAGGTTAGCCGCCTCACGGGGTCTACGACACTGTGATACACGGCAAACGTGGCACATTTCAAGGTGCGAGAGCAAGCGATCGAGTTAGCAACACAGGTAGTTAAAATAAAAACACGCGAGGAAAGAAAATGTCAAAAACGAGAGCTTCTCCAGGTCTTTGCCCTGTCTCGACCTGGTGACGGGATCTACTACGCTGTGACACGCGGCAAACACGGAGAAATGGACGAAGGCGCGAGCACAAGTGACTGAAGCAGCAACACAGTTTGTGAAGCGTCACGGGGTTTACAAGGCTGCGACACACGCAACACTGGCACGTTGCCAAAAGCGCGACACAGTGACGAAATCGATCAAATTAGCCAACACTTCGTGAAGCAGCACGGCGTCTACGACGATGTGTCAGACAAATGCATCAATCTGGCGAACACGCTATTAACAGCGCAACCGATCAAACCAGCAACATGGCTTGCGCAGCGCCACATGGTCTACGGCGCTGCGACACATTTCACACATTCAGCATATCGCCGCAACAATTGTAGGATCACTCGCTAAGTGCCAGCGCCCCGAGTTTGCGATCGGTCATTATGGTCATAGGAAGATGCTACACTGAAAACAACGAAACGCTAGGCTCCAAGCGCGTCGAAAATCTCTCCGAGCACGACCTGTGAAAATCCACCCCAACCCAGGGGGGGGTAATGTTACTCTGTTCCACCTCAATCCGAAGAGCACAGACGTCCACAGGATCGCGATGTTGGAGCTGTTGATGTAATCTTCCACTCCGGCCGGTAGAAGGCTTGTGTCGGCAAGCCCAACCACCACTGCCCAACCGCCACAGGAATTTGCCGCAGCGAAAAATAGGAAGAACAGGTCTCAGTGAGGACAAAGCGAAACAAGAGAAGACGAAAAACACGTCCCCGCTCACTCAAGATGCAGCCAAACAGAAAGAACACAAAAAAACAGGTCCCAGTCAGCCCACAGAATGAAATACGGACTACAATAAGTAAATAGTTGTAGTGATTTGAGGATTAATATCTTTATGATTTCGACGTTCGAGGGATAGAGTATGCAAGACATGAGTCGACTCCCCGCTTCGAAGTAAAGAAAAATTAGCATCGACGTACTTGCCGCCAATCCCTCAAGGACGGGTGGGGTTTGGATCTGTCATGTATTTCCCGCAGGTTGACACTCCTGACGTTCAAAGGCTAACTGATTTCCACAGCGGTTTCTGCACTTTCTCAAAACGCGTGGCAGCATGTTCGTAGTATAGCACTGTTCGCTAGGCCACTCAATAATGACGGAGTGGTCTAGTGAATAGTGTCATACAACCAAAATTTTCCATGAACTCGAAATTACATAACCAACACAACCACATGCCTGAGAGTAAAGATTTTACCTTGCGTGTGACGCGTTAGGCTGGCTCCCCACAGTCAACGAACAGTGATTGTACAATCAACATCCGAGGCCTTACGATAAAGGGCTTCGGGACGGGTCGTGGTTCAAAACCACCTTATCATATCTCCTTACGACCAGCAAGTAACCTAACGACCGGAAAAGACAAGAAATGGCACAGTAGGCCTAGTAGTATTGTCTATATACCTGGATTTACGCTAGGCCCACGCAGGATCATCGGTCGATCATTTAAAGCGACGAATTACCCTTCCTTTTCCCGAAATGATGAACGGGCTGACCGTGCGGCTTACCTAGGTCGACGACGCCGAGCATGACAATGATAGACAACTCCCACGAAATCCTGAAAAGATCGTCCACCATCCTGTTCACATGCATCACACGTTCCACGATAAAAAACGTTGGATGGTACATATCCGTCCAGGGGATCTTTCGCTCTGGCGTCAACGATTGCGCGAAAATAATATACTGAGTAACCACCTGAGTCACTGCGTGCGGCATACAAGGCGTCAAGCCTTGGGGCGCGTTGAACGGTGCTTCAACTCTGAGGGACACCGGTATGACCCTGGAGGTTTCAGCTGTACCCCTCGTCGGTCGCCCCATTCGCCACAGTCTCCACCTCTTCAGGAAGCGATATAGCAGCAACGCAGCAACAGCAGTGCTTCCCGTTAGCAAGTGCCTAGGACGTCGTGAGGAACAGACCGTCGACGCGACGGACCTGGCACCAGAGCTGCAGAAGCCCCTTAACCCTCGTCCTTCCGTGGACACCTAACCCTGGCCATAATTAGTGTGCTCGCCAGAGGGCAGCTGTGGTTTAGCAATTTCTTGCCACACGACAGAAAAGCAAGCAAAGCCGGGCCTCGTCCTGTTGTTGTTGTTCTCACATTAACTCGAACAATCAAGTCCGTGGTCACAGGACAGGCTCCCATCACGCTGGAGTGGGGTGTTACCCCATATAAAAAATATAACAAACCAAGAGTGATACAGGAACATGTTCATAGCTGAAGCAAATCGTACATCAGCTAAATTTTATAAAAGTGAACTCGGGAGCAGGCGCACGTACGTAACAGGCCCATACAGGCCCATACGTAACAAGGAAGAAGAAAAAAAACGAGAGAAATAGTACACGAAGCAAGGAAAATATTACGTACGTCATGGGGTTACGTGGACTCCCCAGCTGGGGGGTATAGCGAGGTAGGGCAAGCTACACAGCGCTATGAAAAAGATAGGAAACAATTACGCGTCCGATGTGAACAAAATGAAGCAAGAAAACCACGTATACATTTCACGTAGGAAGAAAATGCATACGTGAGCTCGCCTGCAGGGGGGTTAAACAACCGGCAAATGGTATCAACACGCATGCGTACGAAATATCCAAGTCAATAAATAAATATGAAAAAAGGAAATAACAGAAAAGAAAAGAAAGCAAGAAAGGGAAAGGAAACACACCATAATAGCAGACTACGTGAAACGAAGCAAATGCATACGTGAGCCCGCCTGCAGGGGGGTCAAACAACCGGCAAATGCTATCAACACGCATGCGTACGAAATATTCAAGTCAATAAATGAATATGAAAAAAAGGAAATGACAGAAAAGAAAAGAAAGCAAGAACGGGAAAGGAAACACACCGTAATAGCAGACCCTAGAAGCTGACGAAAAATGGGCACATAGAGGGCACGCAGCAGTGCACAGGGGGAAGAACATGGCAAAGGTAAGGAGTCCAGGCGGCCTTAAGCTAACTATTTACGGCCATGGGACGGCACACAAACGTGACGGCGATTATGGCCAGACCCAGACTTCAGTCTCTTTGGTAGGACACCCCCCCCCCCAACCTAATACTGTGTGAGTACCTCCGGAATTTTGCTCTGGTTTCGTAATGGAGCCACGCTGTGGTCGGGGTTGCCCTTTCGAGGAAAACCGTTCTCATTGACGGAACTCTTCAACTGAGGAGGTACCCTATTGTAGTTGCATCCGACTTGTAATTCGCACTATTAAAAGTACTTCTTAGACAAGAATCGTTTGGGTTGGTCGCTGCTCCATCCTGAGCTACTCGCGCGGTGGCTAGTTAACAGTGTTTCAATACTCGCAGCACCTCCGGGGCTTCAAGTCAATCACACCCCCACGGGGAACCTTGTATTCCTTAGGTATCTAGCCCATGGTATTGTGTATCCGGCGTCGCTTGTTTTTTTCTGAAAGTCGGCTGTCGGGCGGGTACATAGAGCTCATCCGGGGAGCCTCGTAAAACAGGGGATGCCTTATGTTGTAGCATACGTCAATATCTCACCACACGACCGGAATCAAGCAAAGCTGTAAACCGACAAGAGCCAGCTGGCACTTCCACACCACGTCCAGCTCAACCAGCACGAAACGCCTGCACACAAAGCGCAAGTCGACGAAGGATGGAAGGGGATTCAAACTCAGATCTGGGGTGACTTTGAGCAGGCTCTAGTCCCACCTCCCCACTGTGGTACGCGCTTTCAGTTTCAGCGCGAGAAGACGTTAGCCCTTTTTCCCTTGTCGGCTCGCATCGAATTGCGCCTACCCAAGCTGCCAGCCACTCTCAACAATTGGTTCCTTGTTATTATTACGTGCAAATACTATCAAAAGTCCGACCCACGTGAGTTTCGAACTCCAGAACCAACTCTAGCCTAATTCGAGGGTAATCACTAGACCACCGGGGCGACCGGATTGGATGAAGGCTTTTCTCAGTCCGTTTTCTACTACAAAAATTAACGAATAGGCGTTCCAATTCGCTTTGCCTCCCAAGACGCAGATGCAGCTGGGATTGGGTTAAGGCTGGCTCCCGAAGCAGTGATGTATGTCGGCATAGTCTGTAACCTGGAAACAGTCCGTTTTGTCGACGCGGCGCCCTCAAACTCTCCACGAACGTCCGGCGTAGCCCCCCCCCCCCCCCCCCCCCCCCCCGCCACCTGCCATCTCTCCCCTATCCCACTCTTTCTCTCCATGCCCCCCTCCACCTCCCTAATGAAAAACGCAGTTATGTCAGCACTCACACTAGGGTGTGGTCGTTATGCGTGGTACTGTAGTAGTACGCAGGGATGCTCATCGACAGCAAGCCGAGGGTGACGCTCGTAATCACCAGCAGTTTCTCCTGCTCGACCACGCAGACGGCGACATCAATTGTGAACTACTTGGTTAGACACCTGGTACTGCTGACTGGACACCTGGTACTGCAGGTTGGGGCGTCGTTAATGGATGAGGAGACACTGGGTTTGGCGAAAGCGGGCGTGCAGAGTGAACGCGCAGGACATGACTGCACATTTGACAATATTTTGCGTGGCGTCTCGAGTTGATTCAATTACTGCATCCACTTGAAGCTACGCCACCGTAACGCATTGTTGAAGTGTTGCGGCATATTTGAAGCGTTACGGTGTATTATCCCGTGACAGTTTGTGCCGTTTCTTGTTACAACACGCGCCCCCCTCAAAGCGGTCAGAGCAAGGCAGTAACCATATAACAGGCGGTCAAAATCGCTTGGCGCAACCGGAAATATCAATGGTCACCTGGAAAAAACATGGCGGCTTCCTTCAATGAGGCGGTCATATATTGCTCTGTCCTATCACCGCCTTACCGGGAGACCCCAACTGTAGTCGTAACGTGTTGGGGTATACACAATTACGATGAGTCGGTCGTAGGCCGGACCATCGCCCGGATACCACCTGCTTGTACGACCTAAGCGATGTGGCGTCGACAAATGAAGGGTCTTACTGGATGCGTTGATACCGCGCATTAACAGACTAGTCTACAGAATATAGCCCCCGCCCCCCCCTTAAAGCAAAACTGGCAGTCTAACTGCTCATCTTTTCTGAGGAGTGTGTATACCCCTTTCTGCTCGGTCTCAGACGGATGTACCAGTAGGGTCAAAGAAACATCCTACACCCCTCTTGGCCGGCGGGGGGCGCAGCACTCGCTTGTTGGTTGCCTTAGCCGTTCGACCATTGACCGGACATCGCTTTCGAGACGGAGCGCCGTTCCGGTAATCCAAGTAGACACCTCCAGCTATTAGGCGCCCCTTACGTTTCTTACATACACCAGGTATTGCATCCCGAACAGCTATTAATATTATCCCGTTCGTGCTTGGCCGTCTGTGGCCACCATCTGTCTCCTACGAGGGCGGGGGTACTCGTTAGTTTGTTTGCCGTGAGCCGTTGGACCGTCGACTACGCATCCCCTTCGAGACGGGGCACCGTTCCTGCATTCCTACAACGGACACCTCCAACAGTTGAGCGTTTTTTTTTTTTTTTTTTTTTTTTTTTTCATCCTCCGGCGGATGGGGCAAAATAAAGCTTTAGCTCACCACACTTCCACGTATTTTCATACTCGTCGTGTGTCGATTTTGACTCAGTTGCTTTCGCGGCCCAACGCTAGCTGGCGCACCCTTCGGGTCCCATTGTAGGTATAGCGTAAGCTGTCCCTATCGGTGGTCTTCGCTCAGATTGTTTTTGCACTGCGTGGGCCTTACTCGTTTTATGCCTAGTCGAAGCCGTACGATCATAGACCCCCGCATCCTTGTAGTTCCGGGACGGAGGACGTCGGGTCGATCAGACAGACATCGCGTGCATCATCGCGCGAAGCGCCGTGAAGTGTCCGTCGAGTCGCATGAACAGTGAACAGTCATCCTGTTAAGAATCGCTTGCGAGGCGGACCTCGGCACCTCGTGCGTTCTTTATTTCATTCGGAACACAGCTTCGAACCAATTAAATCACCGGTGGGCGGTGGAAAATCGCCAGGGCGCTCACCGACAAGATCCATGGTACTGCCTTCCTCATCCTCGGACTAAACGACACGCCCAGGCGGATTACTCGGCTGATGTAGCAGCTTTCGATCGTGAAGATGGTAAAGTAGTACGCCTGACGGAGAGAACCAAGGAAGGCAGACAGGCATGGGTGGTCGGGACGCGGGCAAGCCCATTAAGAACGTTTGGCATGAAAATACGCCACTTGAATTAACTTGAGAGGTTTTATACGTGTTGCCTTTAAAACATGCGATGCCTTCAAGGCTGTGCGATCTACAAGAGTCAGGACCCCCCCCCCCCCTAAAAAAAACACCTCCAAAATTGGTGCAAACTCCTAATCAGGGCTTTTCATAGGTCATTACTCGACCGGTGGGCCGGGTCAGGAAGTTTTCAAATTATTGCGGGACGAGTCGGATCGGGTCAGGATTAAATCTCACGGGCTGGGTCGGGTCGGGTCGGGTCGGGTCGGGTCGGGTCGGGTCGGGTCGGGTCGGGTCGGGTCGGGTCGGGTCGGGTCGGGTCGGGTCGGGTCGGGTCGGGTCGGGTCGGGTCGGGTCGGGTCGGGTCGGGTCGGGTCAGGTCGGGTCGGGTCAGGAGGTCAATACATCTAACAGGCCGGGCCGGGTCGCCCTGACCCAACCCGACCCGATCCGTGAAAATACCTGCTCCCAACGCCCCTCCCTCACCGATCAGGACGTCCGGGCCTCATCTGGCAGATAGCAAGACACACGTCGTGAATGCTTGTTATTATAGCCTGATATTTTGGCTGAGTCGATACACGCCATCTCCAGGTAGCGAGAAGGAGCAACGCATTCACCGCTGTATGTCAGCATATATTCAAAACCTCAAAATTTATGGGCACTGTGTGCGGAAAGCCCTACATTATGCACAAGGAAGTCCGTATGGTCAGGAAACGCCCTCCTCGTCTAAGGAATCCCTACATATAGCGGAATCCCCTACGTTTAGGAATTTCGTATCTTACGTCTAACCAAGCCTTTACTTAAACAGGAATGCCTACATGTGTAGGGAACTCCCCGTGACGACCGGCGTAAAAACCCCCGTGTACGAAACACCCTAAGGATTGAGAAGCCCGATCCTCTATGACAACGCATCAATCAAGCGGCCGTGCAGGAACGAACGATATCAGCGTTCAGTATTCCTCAGGTAGGCCCAACGTGATGGGCGATGGACTGAAGTGGCCTGCGTCTCGGTAGGACTCTTCGTCGAGTCAGGCCAGATAACCATTCAGCTCCCGTGGCTAAGGTGATCGGCTTGGCCCCTCGCGGTGGCGTACGTAGCTAGTAGTTAGCCCACATAACAATAACGTTTTGATATTTCCCACAATGTTGATAGCCGCGCGCATGAATGACAATAGCAGCTAGTGACGGGAGCGCGGACGTGCTGTACGTACCAGATGCGTGGCGAAGATGTTGGACGGCCAGTTGAACAAATGTTTACACTCCACGTGCACCTCGATCGCGAAGTCGACCAGAAGGCAAAGTCCCAGGACCGTCACCAGGTAGGCGGATCTGGACGGCACAAAAACGTAGAAAATTACAAGATAAATCTTTTGATCCGGCCATCTTCATTATAAACGTGAAAAAAAAACAAGCTGCGGTCATATTACGATGTATACCAGGGTAATTGCTATTCCAGTTTTTTATTTTATTTTATTTTACACACTTTTACTTCCCAGCTTCTGGACAAGCCGTGGTCACAGGTGTCGTCCCTTTTAAGTCACAGGTGTCGTCCCTTTTCCCCCCCAGTTCTTGCCTTCAATTTTTTAACGCGCATAGGGTTCAGCAATCCGACTGCTCGTCGATTTTTCATCGAGTGTTGCTAACTAACGCTCTCGCGCTTTCCGCAAGTCCATTATTTGTACACAAGAAAAAGTCCCAACGAATTTATACGAGTATGCACTCGGCGGGGCTCGAACTCACGAAACTGACCTATACCAGGCCGAGGATAACCTGATACGCCACCGGGGCGGTGTATACCCGTATGATATGTCTGCTATTCAAACTGCGCCCATGTCGTGCACAAACTATGTTAACATGGAGCAGGATATATTCTATTGGGTAAAAGTGCCATGTTATACCAGGTGTCAAAAGGGAACTCTGAGTCACCAGGCACCCAAGGGAACGCAAGTACCAAAATTTTGAGGAGGATGTAGGACACAGGCACGTAGGATGCACCCGCGCCTGATATCCGGCTGTCTCTCGCGCGTTGGAACAAGAACCGCTTGGACTGTTTGCAGACGTCGTGCCTGAAGCGGCGTTTCTTCTCCGCAAGTTAACAATTTTCGCTTGTTTTATTCGGGGTCGTGACCCGGCCCGCGAGTTGGGCATAACGCTTAAAAAAACATTGCGGGTCGAGTCGGGTCGGGTCGAATCGGATCTTGTTGTGGGTCGGGAGGTGTTCAAAATGTAACGGGTCGGGTTGGGTCGGGTCAGAACATTTTCGAGTGTGACACGTCGAGCCGGGTCACCCTGGTCCGTTCCCATTCATGATACTTGATCCAACCCGTAAAGAGTGCTGGTTCTATTTCGCCTAAGGAGGGGTGTTCTTCGATTCTAGAATCGTTCAAGCCGGTCCTGTGCCGATGGACCGGTTGTGGCGATGTTATAACGCGAGAACGAGAACGAGAACGGCGGGGGCTGCAAGTGCGGAAAGAGCGAGGCATGAAATACCCCAAGGACAGACTGAACAATTGCCATGCGTACAAAAAAATCCCCACCAAAGCGCGTACGAGAAAAACGTAAAAATAACATCGACTACGACCATGACGAACATACCCGACAATAAACGACGATCAAAGCAGACAGCAAACTCCTCACAAAAACAAGTAAAGGTGCGTGGCGATTTAAAGAAACGACGAAAAATGTAGCGTGAAACAAACTCGTTTTTTTTTTATTGTTGTATTTAAATTCTCTTCTTTATTTAATTCGCACGACAGGAAGCAGAAGTATCGTATACTTGAGTACTTCTGTTCCGCGTATACACTGGTGAAGAATGCGTGTTCCTCCGATAACTCGAGCCTGCCGTTCTTGTTCCTTGTAACAAAAACAGGCTTTTGACTCCGCTCCTCGATAGAGTGACATACAAAATGATTCTCCGCTCCCAAAACAACTTTCCCACGGGCAGCTTGCAGTTCGCCCTGTTCTCTATTAAGTCGTATTAACAGTACAGTATTTCTTGTGTGTAACCGCCAGCCTTCGTGCACCGCGACCGTGCACAACAAGTCACGTAGGATCTTGTTGATGAAAGATACGGCAGAAGCAAAGCGCGATGATACGAGAAGCGGCGGATTTCGCACAAGTTGGAAGCCGTGGCATATTAACACTTAAAAACGACCCGACGCCGTCGGTCGACGGAAACGGCGTGCAAAGCAAGTCCAGGGTACACAAGGAAAGCACCGCCACACCATCGCCGACGCAAAACAGAACTGTCAGGGCTGTGAGTTGTCCGTCGATTATTAATCGCCGCCTCAGAAGGTTCACCAAACTTTGTAAAGAGCGAAGGACAAAGTCTACGTACGTACGGTAAACGTGCGCCGATTCTTTTCTGAGGCTCATCGCCACTTGAGGAGAGCTCTACGATACGCCTTATGTCTTACACCCCACCCTAAAAATTGTTTCAACTACTGTAAACTAAAAGACTAAACGTGCATTATTTCGTCGAAATCTTCGATCTCACAGCTGGAGTGTATTTTCATTTTTTATAATATTTGTGATGAACAAACACATTGGCCTAGTATAGGTAGTATGTAGAAATATTTTGATTTGTGCAAAAATAAGAACGACATTTTTCATGATTTTGGACTTAGGAGCCGCGCCATTCACGGTATATATTCTGCCCAAAAGCGGTATACCTTAACGCTTCTATATCGTAGCATGGGTCGAATAGCGTCGAAGCCAGTTTCTAGTGTACGACGGCGCCAACACTACTCATTGCAGCGTGGGTAGACGTGAGTCGACGAGAGAAGAAAATGTTGAATTATTCTTTCGACCAAAATGAAGGCACGTACCGTAGTGGGGAGGGCCCGCTATGTGACCCCAGATCTGATTTATTGCTGGGAGGGAGAGCGAGAGCGGTGCGAGCATAATAAATTATTAATGCATGAAGAAAAAGAAGAAAGAAGAAGAAAAAAAGCATATTTTCAGGTTTGGGTGCCTGAAACCCCATGTCTTGTGACCATTCCGACGAACGGAATCTCCCAATCCGAACCAAACCGGGAGATGATCGAGTTCGTTTTTCAGCAGCACCTTCTAAGCTTCCCACCAATGCACACATTTGGCGATAGTAGTTGCAAGTGCCCACCAGAGCGAGTTCCCGGCGAGAGCTACTGCTGCGGTGCCTTTAGCTTGAGTTTGTGCTGACTGTATGTTCCAAAAATAGCAGCAATCAAGGTCTAAAGTTACTATTTCCCCCCACCCGCCGGATAATGCCCAAATAAAAAAGCGAAAAAAGAAGAAACAAACGAGACATTTTCCCACTGCCCCAGCGCAAGATTCTGTTCCTGACTAGACTAATGTTGTTGTGTAGTTGTTCTCGCATAATCAAGTCCGTGGCCACAGGACAATGTACATGCTCCAGTCTAATATCACCGGTTCGGACTGTAAAAAAAAACTTTTTTAACATATAGTAGCCCCATATAATAGCGATAGGGTCTGCACCGGCTGGTTGAGCGAGTTCCTAGCGACTGCGGTGCCTTCAGCTTGAGTTTGTGATCACTCTATGTTCCAAAAATAGCAGCAAACAAGGTCTAAAGTTAGTATTTTCCCCCACCCGCCGGATAATGCCCAAAGAAAAAAACGAAAAAAAAAGAAAGAAACAAACGAGACATTTTCCCACTGCCCCCGCGCAAGATTCTGTTCCTGACTAGTATCACCGGTTCGGACTGTAAAAAAATACTTTTTTAACTGTAAGTAGCCCCATATCATAGCGATAGGGTCCGCACCGGCTGGTTGGTTTGCACCAGGAAAAAGGGGAACTCGTTGGGAAACTGGCTCTTCGTTCTCCCTCAAGCCCGCAAACCTTCAAGTGCGGTCAACTACATGGCACCCGGTACCGGGCGTTCGTACGTAGGTACCACCCCTGCCTGAGAGAAGCACGACAGCTGATATTCGCTCTACGGGCACAATACCGCCGTAGCTCGATAGCAAATGACCGCGGAAAATACTTGTGTGTAGACTACGTCTCGTATCAGAATAAAACAGTTGTTGTTGTTTTCACATTAACTCGCATAACCAAGTCCGTGGTCACAGGACAGGCTCCAGTCACTCTGGAGCTGAGGAATCCCCCAGGGGAAAACACACACAACCCGAGGTGGTACACGCAAATATCACAGCTGACGCAATTCATGCCTCCACCATAAATATATAAAAGTGAAATCGGGAGTCAGTCTGCGATGTGCCAGGTCCATACCGGTGCATACGTCTCATTACTCGCGCCTGGAAAAACCGACTATACCGCTTACCATCCAACAAACACTACCACGTATATATTACACGTAGCATTCATCACTACGCATACGCACGACAGACGCAAGTCAACTGGAAAAAGAAACAAAGAAAGTAAAACAAGATAAAGGAAAGGAAAGAAAAGAGAAGAAAACAGAAAAACAAAAAAGGAACGGAAAGAAAAGAAGAGACAAGACAAGAAGAAGCCAGGAAAGGAAAAAAACGAAAAAAACAGTAACGGGCCATGGGGGCTGGGGTTTGCTGATGTGCTGAGGCCGGACATAATTGCATCACGGTTGGCGGTTGGGCATACACAAACGCAAACGTTTTTTCTTTAAAAAACGTCGTGAAAACACATAAGCCGGTAAAAAAAATCACTCCTGGTGCGTGCTATGCATGCGACATATTGTAGAGGAAATCGCATTAAAAAATCTTTTGGGCCGGAACGTTTCTGCACGGCGAGGCCCCATGACTCCAAATCGATGGAATTTTACGACCTTTTTCGCGAAACAAAATGTTTCCTTGTTTTATGCCCGGGACACTGGATGGGATGTTCTTCGGGTAGCATTTTTTTCTCCTACGATCAGCTTTTGGGATGAAGAAGAAAGGCATACAGCTCCTCAACGCCTTCACTACTGGAAAGCCTTTTGGGGGACAATTCTACATGATGTTAGCATAGGGAGAGGTAATGTTAGCATAGGGAGGGGTTTGGGGGTTTTAAAGGGGGTAAGTGAGGAGCCTGGGGGGAAACAAAAAAACGCACCTCTGTCGGTGGGTCTCTATTAGTAACTAACTAATACCCTGGTACAAGGTAACTAGTAATAAACAACTGTTAACAACTGCCACGTATTAATAACTATTATTGATAATAAATATTAATATATTAACTACTGTAGTCAAGGCTATTAATACATACGAGGTAACTATTAATAAATAGACTAGACTATATAATTAACTATTAATAACCAGACTAGACTATAAAATTGACTTTTCACAACAAAATAATAACCGTTAATAACTATTAATAACTAATAATATGGAGTATGAAGAATGCATACGTAATACATACTTGTACATACTCGCGAAAACGACGATTTCTTCGAAGATGCTCTTTGAAAGCAGCGCGTGATACTTCGATCGAGGGTGCTACTCGTACAGGATGTGCGTGTGTCCTCAATCTACGAGAATACGACCTCAATTTATAAAAAGGACGCCGCGCACAACAAGCGCATGACATTGCTCATGAATACAAGCGGTTAGCATAATGGTTCTACTCTAACGTATGGTAGAAATCAGTCGCGTAGGCCAATTCCAAGACGTTTCGACACTTCGCGCCAGCTGCAACGGTCTGTCTCGCGGCGACTTAATTGTTAACTTCGATTCCAAGGGAACAGAAGGAGCCACACTGACAATGAAAAGTAAGACCGCACTGTACAAAACTTTGCAAGAAGTCGTACCAGGTGCCAGAGGTATGTTCCCCTTGCAGCCTTCCACATTACTACCAGGTATGTTTCTCTGGCCTCTCTCTTTTTCTGTCTGTATCTAGCACGCAGTTAGCTGTTTGTGGGTGATCGAACCGATGCGGCTGGGCAAACACCGTGAAAAAAAAAACAGCAGGGAACGCACGTGTGATGCACAGCACTCTGGACGGAAGGAAATGCCTTCTTATCCATAGCAACACCCCGACGTCCTTCAACTCGAGGGGCATAAAAGTCCTCGACATTTCCGTCCATAGCGGTATATTCATGAGGACAGCGGTTGAGGACACCACTACTGTTCACCCTTTCGGGGCTTCAAACGGAAAACAAAATGACGATTGACAAGTACTGCGCCAGGGGCACCAGTCTTTGGCTGTTTTTTCCCTGAATTCACGGGGCATGCATGTGCAGCGATAATAAAAAGTACGCACTAACGGGTGTTCTTATCGGCGGTGGGAGCATGGAGCACACGGCAAGACAGTGCAACAAGCTGTGCACGTGTCTCCGAGGTGCTTCCGTCGGAGTTCGACGGCAAAATCGTCATCTCAGCTAACCTTTATAGCAATCCCGGTTGGGTTGCTTGGTGTAACGGGTGCTGTAATCGACGGTTCTTTTTATTCGTCCATTAGTGTTGCGTCTGAAATCCCAAAAGGATTACGATATATGGTTCTTATACAAACCCAAAATCGTTCGGGTGGACATCAACATCATTTTCCGTGCTTTTTTTGTGATTTTTGTTTGTTTTTGTGTTACGCACCTGCAGGCCTGCTATTATTATTTTTTCCATAAAATCAGGATTCGGGAGAGGCCTTAACCCCTTTAGAGCCCCCAAAATCCCTCCCTGTACCAAATTCAAGTAAATTTGTCCCCAAAGAAAGTTTCCAGTAGTAACGGCGTTAAGCTCGTAAAGTAAAGATTCTCGGGAAAAAATGTGGTGTACCTCTATCGTAGCAAGCGTCGATTCCAGAAATTTATATTTTGTTTTCGCGAAAGAGTGCTACCTCAACCATCGCATCACGCGGGCCGCCGTATACGGGTGCACTCATTTTATTTCTGAGGCTAATTCCTCACCTCATAAAACGATTCTGAGAAAAAAAAAAATCAAATCAAAGCGCAGCCAGATGAACCATGAATCTCATCATCGCCTATAATGGCAGGCCTACAGGTACGTAACACAAATCCTGATTTTAAGGATAAAATAATAATGCTACGTACCGGATGAAAATCCCGATGGCCTAGGTATACAGCGAGAATCATGTAAAAAAAAAAATAACCTATTTCCGACGATTGTGGGTTAAGAACCCCCATCATTCAGTCAGAAACCATTTCAGACGAAAAGTGCTACCTCTTTAGTAGCACGCGTCAATCCTTAACCCGATATACCAGGAACATGCCTTTACTTTTTACTTTTTAATTTTCATTTTTTAACCAGGACGTGACATTGTTCATAGGGTTGCGATTTTATTCTTGATTTCCCTCAAAAATCAGTTTTTCGGGTTGGATGTAGAACTCACAGAAAAAAAAAAGCGCACCTTTGCCGTCCTATTAGTAGCATGTGTCCGCGGCATGCGTCGATTGCAGCATCGGCTGCATCAACTGCTGGATAGCTTCATCACAGGTCTAGCGTCTGGGCCACGGTGCAAGGAGTCACACGAAAATACTCGTGCCGGTTGCGCTCTCACACACTAGTACAGGACATCTACTTACTACTAAAACATAAACACTGAAATCCAAGCTGGGTTCCCTATTTCCGGGAGAGTGTAGGGTTCTACACTACATTCGGCATTAACGCCTCCTCAGATTCTCTTTTTTTCCTGCAGAAAAAAAAAAGATGGGCTTGGCTTTATTATCACCGCATTTCTTATTAGGTGTGCTGTGCTGTACTGGAGTTGAAGGTTGGCAAGGCCACACAGCCTTGTGACGGCGTCGTTGATATACCTGAGCACCAAAAGCACCAAAATGGTGAAGGAGCAGAGTGACAAGAAAGGCTTGCTGATTGGCAGGACAGAACCAAGAACCCCGTAGCTTGCTGACTTGCAGGACAAAACCAAACCCCGCGGTGGTTGTACTGAAGTGAGAGCACCACGCACCCTCTCTCCAATGACAAAGCACCCAGCCCTTGGGTCAGTGTTTACGGTTTCTTCTAAAGTGTCCTGTACTCTGTACCAGGTACGCCATAGCAGCACAACACACTGAAACATTGAAGCAAGCCACACGCCGATTTTTCTGCACGAACCGTATCATACATGAAGGAACGGAAGGGGGGGGAGAAGGGAGATATTTTGACATATTTTCCGTTTTTCGGGTGGGTTTCTTTTACTTCCTGCGAACGGTTGTTCATGAGCGTTGTGATTAATATTGAAGCTTACGGTGCGCATTTTTGTTTGGCAACATACAGCGTTATTAGCTACATTTAGCAAAATATATCGTACCTCGATCGAATCTCCAGCACCTCCCTGTTTTTAAAAAACTTGTGGAGAATGGCTAGGCCAAGCAGCAGGAATATAGCGCAGTACGCCAGTCGGGCCGATGCTAACCCAACTGTTTCAGAGGCAGACAAGGTCGGAGGGAGCGGGGGGCGGGGTGGGTAGGGGAGGAAGGCGGCGGAGGGGGGAAAACGGGGGGTGGTGGGGGGGAGGGAGAATGGGGACGGGGGAGAATGGGGGGAGGAGGAGGACGGGGGGCGGTGGAGATAAGGGGGGGGGGGGGGGGGGGGATGAAGAGGGGGGGGCGATGGGGAGGGGGGGAGGGGTGGAGAGGGGCGGGGGGGGGGAGGAGGGGAGTAGAAGACGGGCAAAACGGACGACGACGGGCGGGGGGGGGGTTGAATGGTGCTACTGGGTCGTCGAGATAATACCTGTCACACCTGTAGCCCCTATCTCGCTGTGTCTATCCCCAGCCACGTGGGAATCCTGCTAAGTTGACGGATTTTTTTTGTCGACATCAACAACACCTACACTTCATTGGTTCGACGAAGCAGTAATCATGTGCGCGTTGTTCACGCTAAACCGTGCCTACTCTTCATCCTGGAGCGATCAAAATCTCTGTGGTGGCCAAAATTCCGAGGCGGCAATACTACATCGCACACAAAAGCTCGCAGATTCGAGACGTGGCAACCACGTACGGAGGACGAAACCACAAAATACAAAATACACAAACCAGCAAGCTAAAAAACCGGTAGGAGGGACTAAAGCAGCAGCGGCAGTAGCAGTAGTGAGTAAATAGTTGCGCATGTACTAATATTTGTAGTGTACGCGTGCTGCGGGCGCCCATACTTTTTCAAGGAGCTCATCCCTCGAGGAGCTCTATGCCTCGCCCGCAATCTGACTTGGAGAGACATGACAGTGCAGCCCGATTAGAATTACCATGGCCTAGGTGCATAGTTCGAACGAAGCACCCAGCATGAGAAAAAGACGTCAAACCCCAATGGCGCGTGGGCGACGAGTGGTGGTAGTTCTTCGTGTAACCCTTTCAGAACGCACGTACGCTTTTGGGGACAAAACAATCGGAACTGCGCAAGTCCCTGACATTGCCGGGAACCATGACGTTCCGGGTGGTTGTCTCCACCGCACCTGATCCCTATATCAGGTCGGGTCGACATACTCACGGATCCGTATACAGCGGCATACTATCAGGGGTAGTAAAGCTAGTAGATACAGTAGAGCTTACCACTTTTTCGACAACATGGTTGACGCACACTGTGTACGAGACGAAGGGGGTTTCACCGCCGTACAATGGTTGGTTGCGGTTCACTGGGTTGGGGTTAGGGATAGGGTATATATAACTTAAAGGGTATGTCAACCATGTCGTCGAAAAAGCGGTTAAGTACCCTCGTGATGCACGCATCCGTATACAGCGGGAGCTTGCGCTGCAGCAAGAGTACCGGTGACCGCCGGTAGGGACACATCGCGCTGTCGCTACCACGGGAACCGAAGGATACGCTAGGTAGCCCTTTTGATTGCGAATAATATCTAGTGAAATTGACAGACATGTATGTACGTATGAAAGTACACGGAATTGTGGTGGGCTTATTAAGCTCTACCTTTACTTTTACCCATCCGCGCCGGAGGAATAAAAATTTAAACTAAAAAAAGCGAGGAATGTTTTCAGCACTTCTAACGTTTCAACAGGGTTGCACCGTCTGTCCAAAATTTGTTGGCAAAAACGTATGACGTATGACGTATGATGTATGATGTATCATACCCCCCTGTCGCAGGAGGAACGCAGTAGTAGCGACGACGAGTAGCGACTAGATCGAGTAGTCCTACTTTACTGTAGCTCACCCACTATTAGCGGCTGAGCTAGCCAGTGAACTCTGCCAACACGTCACATTTTGCGTCTCGGTGAGAAACGGAATTGAATGCCGGCAAAACCACAAACAACAGCGTTGTCGTCTATCATATATCCGGCCAGAGTAATAAACACTTACTACGCAATTGATATCACGTCATTATCTTTCTAGGCACCCATGACGTAGCTTTATTTCATGCCCCCCCCCCCCCCCCTCCCCCGCCCCTCCCCCTCCTTCCTCACCACCCGTACGATCGCCTAGACCTAGCACCACGCGTACAGCAAGCCCCTACATATATGCGACCTAAACCTGTTGAAAAACCCTCCCCCCCAAAAAAAAAGAAAAAAGAAAAAAACTTGCCCCCGCCCCCCCCTTTTTTTTCCCCGCTCCCTCTTGCTCAAACGCCCCACCTAACATCGAAATCACCTCATTTTCTTTCTAGAGCCACCCATGCCGCTGCTCCAATTGATCCCCCCCTCCCCCCCAACGCCCCCTCCTTCCCCACCACCCGCACCATCGCCTAGACCTAGCACCACGCGTATAGCAAACCCCTACATCTATGCGACCTACAGCTGTTAAAATCCCTTTCGCCCCAAGCCCGCCCCCCCCCCCGCCCGCTCACTCCCTCGAACACTCCGCCCTCTCCTCACTGGTTGCACGACTTACAGGATATACATGATAAACTGGTGCATTCCTTCCAAAACCCTTTGATGTATCCCCTTAAAGGATTTATAGCTCCCATGCCCAGATTGAGTTGCCCCGCCCATCCCCCCCCCCTCACCCCGCTCCCTCTTGTTCAAACCCATGCCCCGACGCCCTTCAAAACTCCGCCCTCCCCTCACCGGTTATACGATTTATAGGATACATTTGATGAACTGATGCATTTCCTCCCACAGCGGTCAGATTTTGTCCCCCTAAAAAACGACTTTTATAGTTTCCGTGCACAGACTGACTAACATCACCCTGTTGACCCTGATAGCTACACTGTAGTTGCAAGGGGAGTCGCCGACCTATATCCTTATTGAGGACACGCAACCCGTAATACGCGCGATCGGAGTATCACACACAGCTTGCAAATATGAGTTTCGACAAAATCTTCGATCTCACACAGCTGGAGTGTGGTTTTATTTTGTTAATATCCTTTCTACGCAATAGTCCAATATTATAATAATAGTCAGTCGTGGTCCTTCAGTAATGTGGTGCATCGCTATGTTACAGTTGACTTAACCCAATGTTTGCTTGGGTGACCCAACCCAATGTTTGCTTGGGTCTTTCCCTGGGGTATTTCCCCGCTCCGGAATGACTGGAGCCCGTCCTGTGACCACGGACTTGAACATGCAAGTTAATGCGAGACAACAATAACAACAATTAGTTGACAATATCCGCGCTGAATTGGGATTCTAAGGGATATGAGACTGCGGCAAGATGCACGACGAGGTCGTCACAACACGATATTCACCGCACTAAACCGGGACCCCCCACAAATGACAAGCGATAATCACCGCACTAACGCGGCACCACGACTAAGTCACTGCTGTGATACGACCTGATAGCTACTGTGTGAACACTTCATCCAGGCGCCACTACTCGTAGAAAGAACGAACTACTATTGATGTCATTACAGGTCGTCGAGGGAGCTGGCAGCTACCCAGCTGAGATGGCCTTGGTGGTGTACCTGGCGGGCACACAAAGAGCGGGGCTGCTTCAAGAACCTCCGTGTAGTACGTGCGCACGCACATGTAGATCATACCAGCTGCTATGCAGCTTGGCGCAGGTGGTTCATCAAGGCGGTCGCGAGTCAGAGGGTATACCTCGAAAAACACAAAAATTGATTTATATTTTGGATATTTGGCTCTTCCGCCCAGTAACAGCTGCCAAATTATTAATCGATCGATGATAGGGACAGCTTACGCTATACCTACAATGGGACTCGAAGGGTGCGCCAGCTAGCGTTGGGCTGCGAAAGCAACTGAGTTAAATCGACACACGACGCGTATGAAAATACGCGGAAGTGTGGTGAGCTAAAGCTTTATTTTTCCCCATCCGCCGGAGGATAAAAAAAAAAAAAAAAAAAAATCGATTAGGTGTCTTGTCTAATATAGTTGTGGTGCATGCGCAACCCACTGCTGCTGTTGCAATACACAGCAGTACTCGCAGTGTCTACTATTATTGCATGAAGGAGCCTGTGCTGTTGGGTACCCACCAAGACAATTGCGTGTAGTTTACGAAATAACCCCCTTCCCCCTGGCGCTCAATGCTGCAACAAGAAATGTTCCCTCCCAACATCACTGTAACTGGACTTGAAGACCTGTTGCGGCATAGATAAGACTACAACACTTCAACTTTGGACTTTCTGCACGCATAGCATTATTATTAGTGGTTCAGTTCAGAGGGTATGGCCATATCGGGGTTTCCAGTCAGTTAGCACAGGGATAACACCCTCACTCAAAAATATCTACAAATACTTTGTCGCCAAAGTCGAGGGTGCGATGCTCGACAAGGGGAAAATGCTTCGTACAAATAGATCAAGAGTCTACACCAGTGGGGTACACTGCATGCTATCGATGAATATTAGATTGGTATGATGTGTACGATAATTATGTTGCTCGTGTGACCTTTTCTATATTGCGAGATGGTGAAAAATACGTTCGAGGCCTTCCAGAACCGGTCATCACGACTAAAACAGCGCGGGAGGCCCCTGTCCCTATATACGTGTCTTCACCTGTATCTGTTTGTTCTCAATTTTTTATTTTCCAGCTCAACTCGAAAAGGTTTTACTACGATCAGACTCTATACGCTTCTTCACATTTATCTGTTTGTTCATTGAGGTATCACTTTTTATTTTCCAGCTCAACTCGCGATAGGTTTACTAGGTTGGTTGTACACTCGGCAACCTTCTGGACAAGCCGTGGTCACAGACGCCTTCCCTTCCCTCCCCCCCGTACACGCCTTTGTTTTTACCGCGCATAGGGTTCAGCATTCCCACTTTTCAGCTTCTATGCTCGTCAATCTTCGTCGATTTTCGCTCACCCACGATCTCCCGCTACACTTACCAATGTTCTGTTTTACGTAAGAAAGAAAAGACCCTACGAGCACGATAATGCTCTGTTAGAAAAAAAAATAAAAGAGGAGCGGGGCAGATTGACCTACACTACTGCACAGGGGACGCCTGTTCGATCATACGAAAATACGGTGATGATTTTCGAGGCACTTCAGACATGTCCACACACATTGCTGTGCTCCTCCATTTTTGTTGTTGTGCGTGCAGGGTGTAGCAGCAGGGAGTACCTGGTGGTACAGAATACACGACAAAATGGCATTTCTGCAGGGAGGGGCATGTATGTATGTACTTCGGTGTGTGCACCACGTACACACCACGCTAGTGCCAGTACACTCCGACTGTGTTGACCGCAGACCCATTCATTGTAAAGATGTGGGGTTATTTTACCCGCAATATATTCACAGACAGGTGCTATGTTCTTCCTCTGTTGTTGTAGGATATAGAGTACACATGTCATACGAGTATATACTCTGGTGGAGGCATGAATTGCGTCAGCTGTGATATATGCGTGTACCACCTTGGGTTGTGTGTGTTTTTCCCTGGGGTATTCCTCAGCTCCAGAGTGACTGGAGCGTGTCCTGTGACCACGGACTTGATTATGCGAGTTAATGTGAGAACAACAACAACAACAACAACAACAACAACAACAACATACCAACAACAACAACCTGGTACACAAGAAATGGCATTTATGCAGGGCGTGTGTACCACGCACTACACCCGCTCAGTGGCAGCATACCGCTGTCCGCAGACACACAAATTCTGAAGATGTGGCGTTATATTATTGTCCGCAGACGGTTGTAAAAACAACGTAAAAAGGGACGAATTTGCAACTTCGTATTATCAAAGAAGAAAAAACTCATCAGGAGACCGGTGGCGTCAAGGCATCTTCTCGCCTAACTATACCGGTTTTAGTACTGCAAGCACAGCAAGCGGCGGGGAGTCAAGGGGTAGCCCAATCGCGGTCTCCTTACATTGTGCTTCACATGGAAACTACTCAGGGTACTTACTGGCTGGAATTTCTTACTTGAGAAAGGGTGCTTCCAGCATACCAGCTGTCGCATTTCTTACTGTTTCCTGCAACATTTAGAATGCGTTGCTTGTGGAGCTCTTTCTTATGAGAGGGCCGGTACAGCAGCGTAGATTACATATTATCAACAGCAGTGTCTTGCGAGACAACTGTTGTACGAAGCGGAGGATGATCGGGCACACCAGATTTTTCTTGGATTCTCGCCTACCTACAAATCAAGTTGATCGGTTGCCAGTACGCAAACACAGAAACACGCCAAGAGAACATCATCGCGTTGAACACGATCATGTGATACTCCTTGTGCAGGCACGCAACGGTAATTCAATTTGTCGTTTTTAAGGGTTCAACTTGTGACGTAGGTGTTGAACGTTGCAAAGGTGGAACACAGACAGTAGCAGGAACACGAACAACGAGAGAACGAGAACAAGAACAAGAACACCAGGTTAACAGATGGTACGGAGAGCAGATCACAGGGAGGGGGTGGGAGGGGTGGGGGGGGGGGGGGGGGAGGGGTTCACTTGTGCTTCTCTCGGAAACGTGGCCACACTTTTTTTATGGTGGATCTACACGTTGACCCCCCGTCTATCGCCGGGCACAATAAAATGCAATGAAAATAACCCAAAAGAAATCAAGCTTAATCTAGTCAAATACGTGGTTTGGTGGTGATGGTGATGATGGTACGCCGAGTGGTGCTCTTTCCTTGCAATTGTGTTGTGCTGGCGTGGTGGTACGGTTGATGGTGTTGTATTGTTCCCACATAAACTCGCATTGCAAGTCCTACAAATAATGTACGTAACGGTACCTGTGCAAAGGTGGTTACCGCCGTGGAAGCAAACACGAACGCTGCGACATATGTATGCATGGTTTGTTTGGTGGAAGACGCAGACTGTGAGTCGCATGCACAGCAGGAAGGCCAAAACACAGACGCGCCGCGCGAGTTGACCGTCGACAACCAACTACGCTGCAAAAAATAGGCATCGTATGCATGTGCGCATATACGGTAGAGCATAGCGCTGATACGGGCTTGCGAAACATTGATGAGCGGACAGCGCGCGTAAACGCGAGTTTTAGCATTAATTCGATGAAAATCAACCAGACAGAGCAAATTAAAAGCTGAATAAGGGAATGCCGAGCTCTATGCACGGCAGAAGTGAAGGGGCAAAAGGGAAGAACCCTGTGATGGCTTGTCGATGACGGTAAAACCTCTCTTGAGTTATTAGTCCAAGTGTTGAGCTGGTATAATAAGTGCTGACAATAAAACGAAACGAAAAAAAAGGATGATTCTGATGTTGTTCCTATCCGCCTTGTTTCTTCCAAGCGCGACGAAACGAAGCCCTATAATATATAAACAATGTTGTGTGTATGATACGCACAAAAGTTGGAAGGTCGAAAATTCATGGGCAGGAATTAAGACCATACGCACAACGCGCCCCATCTCTAATTCTCTGTCGACATAGCGCATCAAATTCATCTCAAACAAACTCCGAAAGTCCCGAAAGAGCACTTGGAATAAAAAAACACACACAAAAAAACAAAGAAAACGAAAACAGCTCAAAACTGTATAGAAACGAAAAGTCCATCAATGTTGGGATCTCACCCGACTCCTGGTGAGGCAGCCCTGAATTGAAGCCACCGACTCCATAGCCGGCCCCAACGTGGTCATCTAGGTCTGCCAAAGGCGTGGGGTGCGCGCGGCGGGGAGGAACAATGTTTGAATGGCCTACACACAAAACGCGCAATGCAACGAAGCACGCACGCCAGCAAGCATTGCGCGTGGCATATGCTGTCCCTCGTGCTCGCCATGCTTGCTTGAAAATCGGGTTGCAACAATCAAGCAACTTTTTACTGTGAGCACATCCGGCATCATCATACACCAGCTGCTACAATATACTCGAGTTACTAGAGCTTCACTCCTTCCTCTTTTTCACGTACACTGCTGTGCACAACCTAAACGCATCACATCCATCCGATCGATGAGCAACCAACCCCAGGTCGATACCTTCTGCATTGTCTGGCTCATGGTCTTCATCCGCTGAACTCATGCCGAATACGCAGCGCGGCAAGCAGCAACACAGAACAAAGGTTCCCAATCACAACGAGCTCTGCTGCGCCTCTCCAGGGAACGCTGCCTCTCGCGTCCCTTTCCTTTTATGTATCTTGCTCGCGCAGCGCCGAAGGGGTGGGCCAAAAAACCAAAGTTTTTTTCGGTAGGGTTGGATGATGGATTGATGGATGGACGGAATGGAGTTCGAAATTATTTCCAGAAAAAGAGGTTCTCGACACAACAATAGCGCGAGTGTACGCGTCATATACGATGCATACGTATAGGCCTAGACCAATTTGGTTTGGTTTGTGTTTTATCCCTGGGGAGATATTCTTCCACTCCAGACAGAGTGACTGGAGCCTGTCCTGTTTGACACGGACTTGATATTATGCCAGGAGTTAATGTGAGAACACCAACAACAACAATGATGTATGTATTACGTACTAGACTATACCACCACATTTCACAGTTTCCTTTTTTCCATACACAGCAGTCTACTATTAATACTACTACAAGAGGGCACTACTTTTCTTCACTGCTGCTGCTAGAGCATTACTGCTGCCACAGCCAGCACCCGGTAGCTACGTGTCACGTCAGGCAGACAGATAGATCTAGATCTGCATCGCCACGGAGAGGAGATGACGCACGAAATTGATCATTCTGGATGGCGTGGACCTTCCTTTTCAGTGTGCTTCATTTGTGTGGAGTTCTCTTGTGTGTTCTTGTTCTTTCGTATCCCTTCTCCGCCATTTAACTTGATTAAACACCCCGCAGAAGCTCTAAAGAAACAGATCCTTGAGATGTTACTATGATGTTTTCGGATGGACTTCGATCTGCGGACCAACTTTATACGAGGAATGAATGATAGCTCGGATACCAGCCTATCTGTGGGCGCGTGGGCGCTGGCAAAGAAAAGCGCGTAAACATCACCAGGGTGTGTGAACGTAATGAGTGCAGAAGCTAAAGATTTGCCACGCCATAAGTATGAAGCAGTACCCCTGGTACCGGGTACCGACGCGTACCGGTATACTACCTGCGGTATATACCGGGTCCCAACGTATGTACGCTGCATCGTGTATGATGCAAGTATATTAATACAGTAGCGGCTACGGTTTAAGATAACTTTTTTAAGAAAAAGTACGGATTTAAGAGAGAGGAATTGGCTTGTACCAATCAAAATCGATTTAAGAGAGAATTCCTATTGCTTCCGAGATTTTCTCTTAAACCGAACCATTTGGAAACCACGTGGACACACACATCACACACACAGATTGTGTTCAGGCTGACAGGTCGCGAGTGTAGCGTTAGTTTCTTGGGTTTGTGTTATTTGTAGGGCGAGTGATGTCTTGATAATGTGAAGTTTTTTTTTTTCGTTGACTCGTGTTTTGTCGGGGGTTTAAACCGATGGGATGAGAGGTTGAGGGTGTTGTGTTGAGGGTACGGTGGGAGGAAGGGGTGCAGTGTGTAAACGGGTGCGTCTTTCTTGAGTGCTGGTGCATTCGTAGCCTCGTGTTGTCCTTCTAGAAGAGGTGCGAGCATGAAACACACCTATAAAACAACAACAAAACCACTACTATACCGACTTCGCGCGTCCACGTGCAAAATGTGCATCGCATGACACGACGATGATTTGTTTTCCAAGCGCAGATCCACCAAAAGCGCACCACGTACTTGGGTCCACGTGCTCGCCCAACCAAGAGAATGAGCGGTGTTTGGAGGTAGCCCGACGTGGTAACGCTTGCTGCGTTACGCGACATTGAATGATACACTCTCTACGACCTCCTGCGCCATATAGTTTGGACAAGAGCGTCTCTCTCTGGCGCGCTTTCGGTTTGGCTACGGTATAAGAGAATATTCTTTTATACCGTAGTCGAGATGGTATAAGAGAAAGTCAGATTTAAGAGAGAGAAGTTGGCTTGTACCGACCCTCTCTTAAACCGTAGCCGCTACTGTAACAAGAAAATAGGACGTTTTACTCTACTTCATGTTTAGTCTAATTATATAGTCCATATACTCCGAGTATAATAGTAGTAGGATATACCAGGTAGCCGGTAAGCACCATTCATTGCGCAGTAGATATAGTATCGCGCAGCTTGCGAAGATGAGTGTTGACCCGAAATTCGTCGAACTCACGGCTGACGTCCTTAAAATATACTTCGTATTTATAACATTAATTTCGGGTCAATATGTAAGGTTACCGGGCGGGGACACAGAGTGCCCCCTGCAGGTCTGCCAGTTGAGCAGGTCCTCGGAGATTACTCACTTTCTTTGCCTTCGAAGAGACGTAGCTCTATTCGATTCCACCAGGGCCCCGGATGGCTTCTGAGATCGGAGGTGTGGCTTCTGAGATCGGAGGCACGTGCCTCCGATCTATTTCCTAACTTTATCGAACATAAAACGCCCACCTTATCATATGAAACCCATCCAAATGATCTCAATTCGGATAGTTACAGGCCTTTCGAGGCCGTATCTTAACACTAGCCCACCCTGATGAGCCGCACATGACAAGCAGAAATATGGGAGATTCGGGAAAACTCCGGTTCTACGAACCAGACTATGAGTCGAGGATGCGGCTCCTCAAAACCCACTCCCACACCTCTAACGGTCTGGCTACGGAACCAGGAACACGCAAAAAAAGCAGTTGAAGGAAACGCAGACTCTACAACAAGGCAAAAGCCACCCTCAAAAACCTGCCGCGTACAGCCGGTGCGGCGGGGGGGGGGGGGCAGAAAAGGCTCTAGAACTTGCCGCATACCGCTGGTGCGGCGGGCGGGGCAGGAAAGGCTCTACGGCGAACCAACCACTGAAAAGGTACTATGGCGAGGCGAGCCCTCCTCGATATGGAGGGGAACACAGGCGCTAACACAATGGAGAAGTCATGCGAAAAACCTCCCGCGGGCCATCGGCATGGCGGGGGGTTAGACGAAGAAACGATAAATACCCGGGATGGAAGGTGGCCGCACTCACAGCCCCGCGAGGGGGGGAAACATTTAGCCGAAAAAACAAAGTAGAACAAATACAACACACAAAAAAATAAAAGATGACACACAGGCCCGTACATAGCCTTGTACCATGTTACGCGCGAACAGGGTACCCTAGTCGCCCCCCGGCTCTGGGCTGAGGAGGGCGTCGTCGTGGAAGACCTCGGCCTGCCCCGAGTAGCCCGCTTCCTCACTGGTAGACGTGTTGCTTGCTGTCTGTAGGGCGGGCAGCGGAAGGAGGGGGTGTGGGGAAAGGTGGCGGGATGGGAACGACGCGTGAAGAAGCTATAGAGGCGGATGTATTGTTGTGGTGTCCCTGCTGCCAGCAGCGGTATATCTGTGTTTCAGCAAACAGCAAGATATGGGCCTCGACTCCGTCCATCATCAGTGATGGTAGCAGCCACGCCAACTAGCCGTATAAAAGGAGGACAGCGGTAAGAAGGGTACCAACCACGAAAACCGTAACATAAGAGCAGCACCCAGGGTATACGGGTGACGCCCGCACGAACCGCAGTAAAAGCGGCCAAAAATGGGCAGCACTGACCCTGACCGCAGTGCAGGGGGTGCAACACAGTAAAGGTACGTCTGCACCCATCGCTCTTAACCAGGCATAATTTAATCTAGGCGGGGGGGGTAGCACAGTAAAGGGTCGCCCGATCAGTTGCGCCGGCTGCGAGGGGAGCTACCGCGGCCTCCTCACCTTCGACACGCCCGGAGGGTGTCGCATCGCATCGACCACGACCCGGGGACGCCGCCTTTTTTAAGGGCAGCGTCGCGTGCACATGGCGTCTGCACCGAGGGTAGAGTTCTCCCCAGCGTTGGCGACCGCGGTGGTGAAAACGGCCTCCGCCTTCCTTACGTCAGAGAGGCCGGCGTCGTGGCAAGTGGACGCTCTTTCAGTGGAAACGTCCTGGACTCGCATGGATAATACGCCCTTTGCCGGACAGACGAGAGCCGCCCCGGCCCTTGCCCTCGTCAAGGCCCTGCTGATGGCCCATGACGAGGCCCCCGACCTCGTCTTCTGGCCGAACCCCGGAGCAAGAGTTGGCAGAAGGAAACCGGGGGAAACAGCGACGCAGCGACAGTTGCGACCGCGGAGATCGTAACAGTGGGGGTGGCGGCAAAAATGATGGGGGTGGCGACCACCACCACCGCCGGGGGAGTGACAGTGGTGGAGGCGGGGGAGGCGCATGGGGTGCTGGTGTGGCTTAGGGCGCCGCCGAGGGGGCAACCTTGGTCCAACAACCAGGGCAGTGACCACAGCTCTGGCGGAGGCAAAGGAGGGCGGAGGAATGGCGCGAGAGGAACGTTCAGCGTGGGACGGCTCGTCAACTTCCTCCCGCTCGTTTTTGTTCTCGAGCACGGACGACCACAGCGAGGTGGCCGTGGTAGCAGGCAAGAGGTGTCAAGAGCCATGGCAGGAGGAGCATCTGCGCCTGAGGCTTTCACCCTCCTGTTGCGTCTGCTGATGACGCACTTTGACGTGTTTGACACGGAGGAGGGCTACACAAAGTGGCATATTTTTGGAATGTGTAACGGCACGCTTTTTTCTGATTTCAGTCGGGAGTTTCTCGTTCTTGTGTCGACCGCTACGGGGAGTGGACGTGCTTTGTCTCCGGAGACGAATGTGATGTTGGAGGTGGGTCGGGCGGCGGCGAATGAGCAATTTCCGGCTCTCCTGCCTGTGTTGTACCCTGGTTCGAAGGCAACGGACCCGCGGCTATACGCCTCGTTGGATGCTATGTGGCGGGCTTATAGTAACTTAGCGCATAAAAAGACACGTGCCGTCAACGGGGAAACATTTTTTTTCTCTCCCTGTTTCTTCGACGGGAGCGCGGTCATCCGCCCCGTCGGGGCCCCGGCCCGCCGATCATGGGCGCATCCAGGGCCGAGTGCCGTCCCAGTCGCTTTCGTGGCAGACGGGATCGAGCCATCATTCAACTGTCATGCCCATCGATGATTAGTCTGACCTTTGGCTTGACCACACATCGAACTGCTGGCCACTAGCAGAGCATCATTATAGAAAAGTTTTCGCCGTTAATGCCTCGTTTAAGACTGACGACCCTCCCCTTTGGATCGGCCTCCTTTCACCTCGCGCTGATGCCCTCAGAGAAAACCGGGGGCTTTGCCTCAACTGCCACGAAGACAACCATCGTTCAAGCATTGCAGGCATCCTTTCATCACTGCGAGTGGCTGCTTGAACCCTGAACTTGGCCAACTTGGCGACGATGACGCACACCGACGTTGACAAACACGCATGGTCTGTTACCGCCGAGACGAGAAATCTTCTCGCTCGAACAACCACAAGAAAAATTGTCGCCATATTTCAGGTCAATCGCGAGGGTACCACCAGGATCAGGGCCAGGTAAACTGTCACAACGATACCACATACACGTCGGATCACCATGGTGGTATCCCGCGCTCGCCCGCCTCTTCTGCCCCCGCTCCTACTCCTCGAATGCGCTTGTCGTCGTCGGTTTTATGTAGTCAACCCTTATCCGCCAGCTCCGTGATGTCTGAGAGGGATGGACGCTTGTGCGAGAGGCAGCACGCCTAAAAGTCGGGCGGCAGGACCGCTGATAGAGATGTAACGCATCGTGGCGCGGCACGTCGGCTCAGCGTGCTGCTCTCGCTTCCAGTCGTCATGGGAATAACGCGCGACGGAATCAGCGACCCGCAATTCAGCAGCGTCACCGAGGGCGTCCGACCTTGTAGGCGCAGTTGGCGTGCCACCAGGAAGGCGTGAGCCGTAGGAGAGGAGTTCCCATAGGCTCTGCATGGTCGCGGTCGGACGTGATCAGTACCGCGGGGACAGGAGGAGCGGCAGGAGGAGGGGTCGCGGCGGTCGACGGGGTCGGCCGCGGCCGTGGGACTCGCGGCGGGGTTGTAACTCATCTGGAAGATGGCCGAGGGGCCCCGCCGGGCCCGAATCCATAATCTATAGCGGGGGTGCATTACCCGTTACTGTCGCTGTTCGTCGGCGCGTCGTCGACGACGGAGGGGCTGGAGTGCCAAGCAAGGCGGAGACGGACACAGTCGAACCGATGGTTGCGGCGGGGACCGTCTCCTGTGTAAAACTCCTTGATAGATAAGTCGGCTGTGCGATGGGCGTCGCTGCAGCCAGGGCTTCTGCGGAGCCCGTGCCGCCCTCGATGGGTATGGCAAAAACCGAATGCCTGCTGACGACGCTATTCGTAAGGTTGTTGGGCGGGGACACAGAGTGCCCCCTGCAGGTCTGCCAATTGAGCAGGTCCTCGAAGAGTACTTACTTTCTTTGCCTTCGTAGTCGTAGCTTAATTCGATTCCACCAGAGCCCCGGATGGCTTCTGAGATCGGAGGTACGCGTGCCTCCGACCTATTTCTTAACTTTTTCCCGAATATAAAACGCCAACCTTATCATACAAAACCCATCCAAATGATCTCAGTTCGGATAATTACAAGCCTTTCGAGGCCGTATCTTGACAAATACTCACCTTTGCAAGCTGCGTTGTTGGTACTTGTAATATACTATGTGGGTGAGTTTTTTCTTAATGGGAGGGGTTCTATTCTTTTGTTTCACAAATATACCTGGTATATATCACATGAAAAAATATTGTAAGGCCGTCAGCCGTGAGTTCGACGAATTTCGGGTCAATACTCATCTTTGCAAGCTGCACTGTTCGTACTTGTAATATACTATATGGGTGAGTTTTTTATTGAGAGAGGTTTTGAAAAAAAAAAATGTATATATATTATAAAAGTTATAATACACTCCAGCTGTGAGATCGAATATTTTGTCGAAACTCATCTTTGCAAGCTGTGTGTGATACTCCGATCGCGCGTATTACGGGTTGTGTGTCCTCATTAAGGATATAGGTCGGCGATCCCCCTTGCAACTACAGTGTAGCTATCAGGGTCAACAGGGTGATGTTAGGCAGTTTGTGCGCGGAAACTATAAAACCCGTTTCTGAGGGAGAAAAAATCTGACAGCTGTGGAAGGAAATGCATGAGTTTATCAAGTGAATCCTGTAAGTCGAATAACCGGTGAAGGGAGGGCGGAGTTTTTAAGGACGTGGGGGTCTGATTTTGATCAAAAGGGGGGCGGGAAGGGGGGAGGGGGGGGGAAGGGACGGGTGGGGCAGGTCTATTTGTGCGTGGAAACGATAAATATTTCTTGTGGGGGAGGGGGAGGAATGTGGCGGGGGGGGCCGGGGGCGGGGGGGGAAGGGCGTTAGGTCGCATTGATGGAGGGGTTTGCTATACGCGTGTTGCTAGGTCTAGGCGATGGTGCGGGTGGTGGGTGGAAGGAGGGGGCGTTGGGGACGGGGGTGGGTGGGAATTGCAGCAGCGGCATGGACGGCTCTGAAACGATAACGAGGCGATATCCAGGGCGTGGAAGTATATATAGTGTATTTTACTTCGAAGTATATGTTTTGTTTTTCTCCACTATAATGGTTAGTGTTGGTATTTTTACTTTAGGTGAGGAATTTTCAGCTACATCTAACGTCGTATCTATTTTATAAAATTATTACTGTAGTTTCCACTACAGTATACTGCTCTATCATATGTATGGTAGGTGGTTTATTTTGTTTAATTCTCCCGCTTTAATATCGGGAGGAGTACAAATACAGAGTACAAGGTTCCCCTCCGGGAAGTAAGTGCCTAGCGTAGTGGCGCAAGGACACATTATTGTCACTACCCGACGCGATGACCATTTTTGTTTGTAATACATATATATAAAAAAAACTTGCCCGGAAAAGTAATGAAATCGCATTTCACCCGCACAAAAAAGTACTTCTTGGGTGTAATCAACAGCAGTACTTTTAGCACTTTTTGGGTACACTCCACATAGACGTGCCCACGACCGATCTATTCTTGAGAAAATACACACAGCACCACTTGATAACACACACAAAACATTTACACCGTATGATATGTATGATTTCGAGAAGAGCGTCACAATTCGAACTCCACTTATCAGGGACCGCCAGAAAGCGAGAAGGGGCACGAGTGGCGTGAGATGCGGCACGTATTGAGAACGAGGGAGCAAGAGGACAATAACACGTGACATACGCTATGACAAAAGAAAACAACTCGCCGCCGTAAAAAGAAGATACAGCACGCGCACGCACATGGTCCTTCCTGTAGAAGCGTTTTGCTCTCCGCACGTTGTCTGCTGTCTGCCATCTGCGATCTTCTTTAAAAAACAGCAAAAATACTCATTAAAGAACTGCCTCTGTGGACGTAAATGTATAAGGATGGCTTGGTATCTAAATTGTTACTATTAATATTAATATTACAAAGGTCCCTGGCGGGTTCCGACCTAAAGCCGGACTGCTCTTCCGAGCTTGGAATAAGAAAAAAAAAAACGACTTCGTGGTTCGCTATTAAACGGCCAAATAACGACGTTTAAAAAAAATGTCCCCAAAAAAAAAGTTCCCCTTCGGATAATTTTTTTTTTCTCCGCATTGCCGAACTTTTTTTTTCTCGGACTTGGCGGCAATCGCTTCCGCTTGGTCGAATTAGGGGGGGTAGAGCCACTCAGAAAGTTGTTCAGACAAAAACTCGAGCCCGGAACCGAGAATAAAAAATCCCAGGAAATTTGAAATTGCTCAACTAAGGTCAGCTTTTGGGCAGCCGTAAGTCGATTCCAAAAGCATAACTAGGACAATCCACTGATATCTCCGTGTTCCCCACCCTAAAATCACCTCAAATCGAAGTTTTACAGAGCTCTAGTCAACGTGTGGATCGTTTTCCACGGGTGGGAGTTTTTCAGTCTAATCCCTAGTAAATCCCAGGTTATGCCCTCTTTTAGCACGTATCTTTGCGCAGCTGTATCAAGGTCAAATCGATCCCGATCAAAAATATAACGACGGATTCGTGATCTACACCCCAAAATTACCATAAGCTGAAAATTCTACAAGATTCGGAGGCGTTTGAAATTTTCTCGGGGGGCCCGCGGATGCTATTTTACCTCAATTTTAGCCAATTATTCGCGAGTAACTTACCATCACGACGGTCAAATAAAATATATATATATTTCGTAGTCCTCATAACCTAGCGGAAGTTTGTGCAAGTTTTCAGAGCTCAAATCCTCGTGGTTGCCGCGTTCTGAAAATCTCGTGAAAAATATCCGGCTTTACCTCGGAACCCGCCCCCTATGTTTCCACACGCGCACCCTGAGCGGCAGCACAGCAGAAACATGCGGTATGGTGGGGTGACAAATTATGACAGGCTCCGACACAAGCAACTCGCTGCAGCATAGCGAGAACACGCCAAGCGCACGTAAATGGTGTCACCTACCGCTGCTGCCGTGCAGCAGGGTTGTAGCGTTGTGCTCTCCACATGTTGTCTGCTGTCTGTCATCTGCGATCTTACATAAATAGTTTGTAGCGTTGTGTTCTCTTGGTATGGTGCGGTATCATATATAAGAAGAACACCAACACGAACATAAACATAAGTACCGTTTAAATACTAATTTTATAGTCAAACGATCCTTACATTTTCCGCCGGCATGTTACTTGACAGAAGCAGCAGAAGCAGCAGCAGCAGCAGCGAGAGGTTGTAGCGTATAGGCGGGTAGAGCATCGCAGGCTAGCGCTGTGCTCTTCGCATGTTGTCTGCTGCCTGTCATCTGCGATCCTACATGTATGTATGGTGTTGCCTACCGCTGCTGCTGTGCGGCAGAGTTGTAGCGCTGTGCTCTCTTGGTATGATACGGTAGCATATAAGAAACACACCAACATAAACATAAATATAAGGACCGTTTGAGTATTAATGTGATAATCAAAACGATCCTTACACTTTACGCCGGCATGCGGCAGAGTTGTAGCGCTGTGCTCTCTTGGTAAACCCAAATCCCGGGGATGTTGCGGAAACCCGGGGATTTGCCTTAAGTGTGCCCAAGGCCAAAAAAGTTTCGAAGGCTTGCCACGCGCGACACACGCACACTGCACGGATCGCGCCCAAACGTCCGGCAACGTGACCCCGACGGTCGAATTGTGCCCAGCCCACCCGACGTTTCGGACAAAGAAAGGGTGCGACCACGAAGAGATGTGCCCGAAGGAAAAAAAAAATCACAATTATACATATACATACATATTACTAGTTATCTAGTCTAATATGTTAATATTAATACAGCATTCGAGAATAAAAGTCGGCTACTCCCAAAGACAAAAAAAAAAACTCTGTGGGACTCAAACCCACGGTTCCAAATTGATACGCCGTCACTCTAACATTTATTTTATAAAAATATTTTCAGAACGTCAGCTGTGAGTTCGACGAATTTCGGGTCAATACTTATCTTTTCAGTCTGCTTGTCTTTGGTACTTGTAATATAGACTACTATGTGGGAAAAAAAAATCTTGATGGGAGGGGTCCTATTCTTTCGTAAAAAAAATGCTTTTCTCCACTACCGGTAGACTATAATTGGTGTTGGTATTTTTACTTTATTTTTGTTGTAATAAAGTGCAGCAGCAGTAGTAGTACAGTAGTTAGTGCCATTGCAACATACATGTAGAGAACTGCATGCATGCGTCTGTCTGTGTAACACCACAGTATGTGTCCAAGTTGGGTGTACAGACGGGTAGGTGTATGTCGGATGCCTCATCGGGGCGAATTGGATGTTGGATCAAGCCCTAGGAGATTCCGATACTACTGCAACACTCTTACCACTCCTACTACTACCTACTCTACCACTACTACTACCACTGCTACCACCTACTGCTTACTACTATTAATACTAATACTAAAACTACCACTAATTACTACTACAATTACAACTACTGTTTTTTTGGGTGTACAGGAGAATATAGTAAACAAGGACGACAGCTTCCGAGAGCATAGTAAATAGATAGAGAGAGGCGGTATATAGTAGTGCGCAGACGGAGGACGTTGTTTGCGGGATTCGTAGCACGTAGCATGTATGTATCCAAAGAAAGAGTTGTACTCAGCGGGAGGAGTGTGATAGCGGTGGGTGCACGTTGTACTGATGTACACGCAAACGAATTATTAGTGGTCAGGGGATGCTGTGTACCGAACGTGGAATGGTGTGCTCGTTTCTATACAGTACGTCACATACATGTGTTTGCACTTGGTGGTAGTGGATAGGGTTGATCAGCCAATCAATATCAGTCGCTCTTGGATGTTGTACAATAATTATTTGGTCGGCGGCAACAATTTCGGTATGTGTGGTGTACGTGGTAGGATTTTCCATGAGTCGGAGGTAGTGTTCAACGCTTTGTTTGGTACTGTGTTTGAGGGGAACCGAAACCTTGGTGTGCTCCTCGTGTATCCTCGCAGATAGTAGAGCTAGATCGATAGTGTTCCCGCCTGATCCCGCCACTACTTGATGCATGTGGTCAATGAATGTGTATGATATGTGTGTACGATAATAGCAAAATACCTAGAACCGATCCACCCAGCCAATCAGATAGCGTCCTAGGCGCGTGGAGAACGCTGAAATAGAACTGTACCCGGTTTTGGCCACGGCAGCACCGCGTATATACCCGAGTTTGGCTATGGCTAATAAGGAGTTATATATCCTTTAACCCCACCCATGGTTCCACTCTGCCCCAAAAATATTTGGCCTGGTCGAGACTCGCGGGCATGCTGCGCTCGCGATGCCTGCCACCTTCGCCGCGCTCGGCATCTTCCAAACTTTCCCCGCTCTATGTCCCTGTGAGCGCCATCTCCCGTGCGAAGAGATGCAAGCCGAGCCCTGTGGCGATCGATCCAACACTTGGCTGCTCCCCGCCTCTACCTCCCAGCCTCCTCCTGCTGGCATCCGCTCTGTCCGGAAATATAACACCGGGATATGTCTTTTTGTTCAAGTAAGAACGGCCCTTCCATTCGGACATGTCTAGCTGCCCTGCAAGAGAAAAATAAACACACCGGGGCAACCACGCCTACAGACGCTTTCACTCCTGCCTCGACGAGTGGCCGCCCGCGCGGCAGGAGACCCCACGCCCACAGACGCTTTCGCTCCTGCCTCGACGAGTGGCCGCCCGCGCGGCAGGAGACCGCAGGCCGGTCTACCCTTGTCTACACCCATGCCCACGCACCCACGTCGAGATCCGGGGCCGAAACGGCCCAGGGCGGCGCGCCCCCAAACCCAACACTAATCCGATCCACATGTGTCCTGCTGCTACTACTGCTGTATTTTGTTGCTTCTGCTGCTGTTGTGCTGCTGCTGAGGTTAATTTAGTTCGGGCGGTTGCTGGTACTGCTGCTGTGCTGCTGCTGAGGTTAGTTGAGTAGCGGGCCATTTTTTTCACGAACAAAACAACGAAGAACAAAAAATTGTACAAGTTTATCAAAATATCATAATTTGAAAAACAATTTGGGGTGTTCCAAGTGATTTGCTCGTCAGGGAGGCGGAACGCAATCTCTTGCCAAATAGAGCCAGCTAAGCGACGTTTAATGCACAGAGCGCCGCCACGGAGCTCGGCCGAGATCCAGGCATGCTTCATAATGTACCCATGGCAGGCTAGCTTGCCCCGCGGCCAAAAGTGCGAGAGAAAACACTGAGCCGTCGGAGAGCACCGAGCCAAAAAAAAACGAAGATAATATTTTACATATACTCCGGAGTACATATTACAGCGGCAGAGCTGCTTCCAGATCTGTATGTTGGCCTAGTTTGGCCCAGATATTTATTTTTTGTGGGCAGAGCAACACAGGTGTCCCTTCCCCCCTGCTCCTTCACACTCTTCCTCCCCCTCCCCCTCTCCCTCCTCGTCTTCCTCTTCGTCCTCCCCCTCATCGCTACCACTCTCACTACAGCTCTCGCCACTGCCATCGCTCGAAGACCTACCGCCCCCTACCCTCGTAACTCTCGGCTTCCTACCGCCCAAGTACTCCACCCGAAAACTGTCACCCCGCGCGCCCGCGCCCGCCCCCCCGCCCCCCCCCCCCACCACCATAGCCGAAGGGGCGGGCGGGGGCGATTGCGATAAACTTACGGGCACGGGTACCAGGACCTCGTATCGCAAGTGCACTTGCTCCTCCGCCTCGTCTCCGACCTCTCCAAACTCCCACCGCATGTCAACCACTGGGGACACGCCCCTTTCCTCCCCACCGCTTCCTCCCGTTAACAAATTACGTCCACCCTCCCCCCCCCCAGCTGCACCCGACCCTGCTCTGTCGGCTACCCCTCTGAGCCCTAGAGATTCTCCAGTTTCACTCCCCTGGAGGTCGGAACCTCCCTCCGTATTTCCCCCCAATCCCCGGCCCGTCCCCGATCCCCCGCCTGCCGCCGCTCCAAGTAACACCTCTGGCTGGCCTATGCCGTCCCCCGATCCCCCAGAGGGAGCAGATACCGCCTCCGGTTGGTTGACGCGAAGAACTTCGGACAGGACGAAACCGTCGGCGGACAAGTTCGAGACGAGTTTTGAAGAGCTGAGAGCAGCCGCTGTGGCTTCGGGGAGGCGGGATGCCGTCTTGGGGGTGTGGTTTAGCCACACGTTTACGAGGAATGTCACTCGCCTGCTGCTGCTGCTTTCGCTACTGCTACTGCGACTACTGCTACCGCCACCGCGACCACTATCACCACCACCACTGCGGTTGTTGTTGCTGCTACTACCGCCGTCGCTGCTGCTCAAGGCGAGGTCCGGAATAACGGAGGGCGGGAGTTTAAAAGAGATAAAAGGCGGGAGGGGGGGGGGCAGGGGGGAGAGGGGGGGGGGGGGGGGACGATTAATGGCGGGGGGTGGTATACATATTTCATGCATTGCCGTAGTCGTATGACCATTGATCCCCGCATATTTACAATGCCGGGACAGAGCACATCGGAATATTGCCGACCAGGCAGACATTGCGTGCACTAAGCACGAAGCGCCGTGAGGTGTTCGAAGAGTCGCATGGACGGTGAGCTGCATCCTGCGAACAGCCACATGTGCGGCGCACTTCCGCACCTTGAGCGTATTTCCGTGAATATCGATGAACAGCTTCGAATTAATGGATTTGTGTGTGGTGTGGTCACTTCCAGAGACAGGAATGGGTATACTATGTAACTGCCTCGTGGGTAACGGCAGGGGGGGGAGAGAGAGTTGGCGGTATTGTGGCGGGAGTCGTAGTCTTGCTACATCGCGCTACAAAACAGACAGAAGAAAATACATAAAGTGAACCACAAACTTGTTGGGCTGGTCGGCTTTATTTGTCTGGTTACTTGGGCGGTGGCTCCTTGTTATGGAGTTAGTTTTGGAGAGCTTTTATATTTGATCATACCTGGTATCGCTCATAGGAACGCCTGTGATCCTCATTGTCTTGTTGCGACACCCTCATTATTTCAAGCCAATCACATCCAGAAGGGAAACATTGTACCGTATTATGTATCCCAGCGCTCCTCCTGCATGTGTTTTGGCGCCGTCGTCTGGTCGTCCTCGTCACGCATACTCGCACCCCACCCCGTCCGTTGGCTTGCATGGCGTTAGGTCTAGGGTCAAGGTTGGAGTCTGAGCTAACCAGCCGGCATGGCGGTTTGCATCGTCGCAAATGCGATTTTTTCCGGGTGAGAAAAACAGTGTATAGACTATGTTTGCATCGTCGGCCGTGATGTGATAGCCGCGCCTTACCTATCCGTCCCTAAACAACAGCAGTCCAGGCACTGCACTGCTCTGTATGGAATTTACGTCGCCGCGTCGAATCAAACCAAACCAAACCAAATCAAACCAAACCAAACCAAACCAAACAAAACAAAAACAAACCAAATCAAAAACCATGCTATGGTAGGGGCTGCACTCATTGTTTCTCAGGCCACTCACATAACGTGCTCCACACCCGACCCAAAAACCGATTTCAAGGAAAATGTACGCCCAACCCGATGAAAAAAATCCGTTGAGGCATGCCACCATTGCATGCAAAGAAAAACAGGATCTTCGAAAATCTATCATTGATCTTTATATGTCCGTTACAATGTCACTACTTGTATGTGTATCAGGCGCAACTGACGTTGCGGCTGAAGTAATCACACTACAAGCAACGGGACCGTTGGATAGTTGGAAAACGCTTTAAACGAAAACCACACTAAAAGAAGATGACGCATTACGGAGAGCTTTCGGAGACAGAACCAGCAAGGCGAGGCAACGATGTCCACTCAAAACAAGATACGACAAGACGACTTTAAAATGTTTATGAATGTCGAAGGCCTTAGGTCCATCAGCAGCTAACAAAAAAAAAAGTATAGGCGTTGCAGCGACAGCTTTCACGTTTGCTGTACGGGGTCATGAAGACGAGAGGGCAAGGCTGTGAGCTGGCTGAACTTGACTACTGTAAATAGGCGTTACTAGATATGTGGAAGTGAGCCAATCACTTGACTGTAGTCTTTCCGATGCAAAACATACAGCCAGCCACAAGTGCGCGTCAATCGGATTCAAAGCCGCTGAACTCCGCAAGTTATCGCACGTACATAACTAGCTGCAATGATTTTGTTTCATTTTTGGTAACGACGCGTTCTACTATAGAGGAGGCGTTTTGGGCTCAAGAGTTTTCTGAATGACGGGAGTTCCTGAACCCAAAATCGACGGGATTTTCCTTCTTGTGTTTTGCAACATGCTTCGTTGTAGACTGAAGCCACAGGGTTATACATCGGGGAGTACGTGTTATTATCTCCAAGTCGATCACTTCTTGGGTGGGGAAGTAGAGCTCCTCAAATGGTGATGAGCCTCGGAAAAAAACGGGCGCACATCTACCGTAGTATTAGTATTAGTAGCGTGCGTATAATACTACAGTAACTGCAACACCTAGCCAACTAATGACTAGTCGGTGGGTTACTGCATACTGTTAGTTACTGTTACCAATAGTATAGCCAGCCCTATCAATTGGGTTTACCTGCCAGTGCCTATGTCCGCCACCCCGGCCATCATACCCGACGGTGGCCGTGCCTTGCCACAAGCGGCAGACTCCGCAGCGACGCTCGACGTTGCATCACCACAGTTGCTGCTGGAGACCACCCTCTTGGGCTCGCCGTCGTTCGAACGTTTCGTTCCTGCCGTTGCTGTTGCTGCCGCTTCTGACGCTGCTCCTGCTGCAGCTGCTGCTGCTTCTAGTGCTGTTGTCGCTGCTGCTGCTGCTGCTGTCGTTGTTGTTGCTGCCGCCGCTTCTGCCGCTGCCGTTGTTGCTGTTGTTGCTGATGCTGGTGTTGTAGCTTCTGTTGCTGCGGCTGCCCTTGTTGGCGTTGTCCTGCTAGCGAGCCGGCGGACGGGACGTACACCGCATTCGAAACTTCAAACAGCATACACTCGCGGCCACGAAATAGTGCGGTGCCTTGCGAAACGAAAATACCCGTATTAAGCTGAGAACCTAAACTGTCCCTCGATGCTGCGGCCGTTTTCTTCGCAATTGTGGTGAAACGCGTTATTCATTGCAGTACACTGGAGGTCCGCACTATATAGGGCACCGCAGTAACGTCGTCTCTGGTCTCGTCGCTCGCCCAACGCCCTCCGTGCGAAAACGAACTTGAACCGCGCGCAACGGAACGGAAATAAATGGACCTGAACGGAACGGAACCGAGCCGAGCCGAGCCGAGTCAAGCCGAGTCGAGCCGAGCCCATCCGAGCCGAGCCCATCCGAGCCGAGCCCATCCGAGCCGAGCCGAGCCGAGCCGAGCCGAGCCGAGCCGACCCGAACCGAGCCGACCCGAACCAAACCAAACCAAACCGAACCGAACCGAACCGAACCGAACCGAACCGAACCGAACCGAACCGAACCGAACCGAACCGAACCGAACCGAACCGAACCGAACCGAACCGAACCGAACCGAACCGAACCGAACCGAACCGAACCGAACCGAACCGAACCGAACCGAACCGAACCGAACCGAACCGAACCAAAACGCAACCGCAACCGCACCGCAACCGCAACCGAACCGCAACCGCAACCGGAAAATCAGTGCATGTCCTTCGCGACACACGGACCTAACAAACCTAACGAACCAAAACTCTCTAGAGACTTCCCGGCGTCAGACTTTGACCCAAAGAGCCATCTGCTCTTATAGCTTCTGCGAGATTGCGAAACTCGTGGAGATTAGTTTACACCAACAGGGTCCAAATGTTATGCAAACCCACCATAAATGCGCATCAATACTCTACCCCTTATACAATGCATGGGCGAGAAAACATGGGTAAATGGTCCCATAAGCGACGATGCATTAGATCTCACTGGGTGAAAGCTTCTCCGGCGGCAAGGACACCATTGTACAGGCGACGGGTCATGCTACTGTACGCGGGGGAGGAGAGTGGGGGGGGGTGTCAGTGATAGCGCTATTAATAGTGCTGGTGTTAGTGACAAAAACAGGGAGCGGTCGATGGGATTGTGTGAGGAGAGGGGAAGGAGATTGTGTAGGGGGGGGGGAGGGGCTGAAGAAGGCGGGGGCGGAGGGGATTGTACAACGGAGGAGGGAGGGGTTTGCAAAGGCGGAGGGGGGGGCTCATTTTATTCATAGCCCTAGTATAAAGACCATTGACCCTCGCATTCCTACAACGCCGGGACGGAGCACGTCGGGATTTCAGAAACCAGGCAGGCATTGCGTGCACCAAGCGCGAGGCGCCGTAAAGTGTTCGGTGAGTCACAGGGGGGGGGATTGTACCATGGGGGGGGAGGGAGGGGAGGGAATTGTACCATGGGGGGGAGGGGGGGGGGGGGCGTACTCATTTGTTGCTTGCCTTGGTCATTTGACCATTGACCACGCATCTCTTTCGAGACGGAGCACCGTTCCTACCCCTAATAGAGGCACTTCCAAAATTCGGGCGCTCATCACGCTTTTTCCATATACTACATAGAAAGTGTTTGATTACCCTATCCCTGTCCTGTTTCGCCGTCAGCGGCCACCATCTATCTCCTAGGATAGCGATCGTTTTCTCGATACTAGCTCTAGGCTACCAAACTCTTCCATGTCACATGCGTCTAACGTCCTCATCCCCTCCTCTAACGCATCCCGTTTCTCCTCGTGTATTTCACCTTCTCCTACTAAGTGAGTCCTACTCTCTATTGTTGTGCCACACGGGCAACTATTTGTAGTCACGTCCTCTTCCCGACTACTTGTATATCTCTTCTTTTTGGTAGGCCCAGCTCCCCTACATAAAATCGCAGTTTCAGCTTTCTCGCGTAGACCATTGGGCTTTGCAGTTACGTTTTCATTCCAATATCTTCCCTCAACCTCCCGTATATTTCATGGAAGGGGGGGGAGGGAATTGTATATGGAGAAGCGAGCGAGGGAATCGTATACCGAAGGTGGAGGAAGGAAAACGTAGAAGGAGGGGAGAGGGAGGGAACTAAACAAGCAAGGGGGAGGGAGGGGAAGAAAAGACAGCCATGAATCAAGGTAAGGAATCACCCTGAGTCGTACCCATCAGCGACAGCAACAGCAGAAGAAAGACCAGCCTGTAGATGGTCCTTTACTTGGGGCAGCGCTAGATTCGCCGGGGCACCGTGCAGGTACCGGCCGTCGAAGCAGATATGTTTGCCGAGCTGAGGCCTGCTGATCCACGCCGCTTCAGCCTCTCCCGAAACGCCGTCGATGTCTCCGCATTCCATCGGTCCCTGGGCATTGGCGGAGCGATCGAGCGGCAGTGTTAGTGTTTGTTGGTGTTGGAAAGACACGGGCGGGGCGGTTTACTCAGTCTTCGCATAGCCGTAATCGTATAATCTGAGACCCTCGCATCCCAAAAAAATGCCGGGACGAAAGACGTCAGGCTTTCGGGGGAAGGAAAGCACAAACGTGGTGTTGCGGAAAGTGTTTTTGTGCATAATTGTTTTGAGGAGAGTGTTGTAGTGGGAAATGTTTTATGTGGGGATTGGTTGTGTGGAAAAGTGGCTTGGGACTGAAGAGGCGATGCGATGACGAGGTGCTGCCGCTGTTGTTGTTGTGGCTGTGATTGTGGTTATGGCTGTTTTCTTGATGTCTTGATGTTTACGCCAAAGGGGGGCGGTGGGGGGAAAGACACCATGCGGTGCATGGGCGCCGCTCGGACTTAAAACAACAACACAGATACCATATTTCAGAGGGCAAACAAATACACATACGAGGATCACCGTCTTCTCCAAGATAACCGTTGGGCCTCCGTTGGCAGACAAGTACGTCACGGTGGCGAGGCATGGATGCACGTTGATCCCGCTTGCCTCCATTCCGTAGTCCTTGTCCCAATGCCACCCAATGTCATCTGTGTCCTCTATCACCTGATCTCGAGACAGAGAGGAGCACCGCGAATGTTTTGCCATTCGTCATTATTTGACACACCCATACATTATCCAGGCTTATTCCCGTTTTTTTTTTTCTCCCCCTACAGCCCATATTTTTACGAAGAAAAAAAACGTACCGCAGAAAGCCTATATAACCAGACGATCAAGTATTCCATCCCTCACTCAAGGTCCACCAACACGGAATGGAAAACGCACAACGCAGCACACGACACAGGCACCAACACACCAACAAAAGCAACCAAGCAGACACAACAATGACGCTGAAGAGCCTATCTATGCCACACAACATCGGATGGCCGCCGTGAAAACGGCCACGTACATAGACTAATCGCACAAGTACTGGTGCAGTGGCCAGTGACGATGCGGTTCACACGACCCACACCGGCGTGCCTTGCGCAACTTTCTGCGACGATAGTGGACCTTTTTTTTTTTCACTGATTCAGCATCTCGGCAGGAGAAAATTCCAGCTCATGTGAAAGAAAAAGCGGCGAACTTGTCAACATAAAATTTCCTCTACTTGCGACACAATAGAAGTGTCGTAAAATACCGACCCTTAATCCTGCCGGGCATTGAGTTTTTTTTTAGAGCTGGCAAAACGATTCCACACCAATTCCAAGTAGTGTGTATCCAAAAACCTTAATACGGTACCCCGACTTGATCATCCCTGTACAACTGGAAACCCATTTTGGGTTAAATTGCTTGGAATTAGTGCAGGAAGGGGTTTTGGGTTTTGGTTCTCTAAAGGGGGTAAGCGAAAGGTATGACAACAATGGCGACTGCATCGTCGAGCACTCGTAGAGAAGAAGCCTGCGTTTTGTCGAGGCACGAGGGGGGTAGCAAAGCTCGTAGGGACCCAAATAATAAATAGAGTACAATGCAAAGACGTGGGCGACCCCGCGGTCCGCATGATGCAACTCATTCTGCGTCGAGGTCGACCCTACCACCGTTCGAGACGGTAGCTGCTTTGGTCGATAAATACGGGTATCTAACACCCCTATAAAACTGCGCGCACCGACGGCGTTGTGGAAGGACAGGACAGCACACATGGAACCGGTGTGGAACAACTTTTTCCAGTTCTGAAAGGAATAAGCCCTAGATATAAATATGTACCCTGGTTTACAGAGCTAGATCGCGGATGATAGGTCTGTCGGAGGCCCCGTGATGCCAATGTACTGATGTCAACGAGGTCGCTGGAAGGCGAGCGGCGGGGGTGGGCGGGGCGCACAACATCGGTCGCGACCGCTATCGCGTATCGAGTGCGCCCGAGGATAACTAGTTGTAGATGCAAAAATTCGATCTGCGTTTCGGGGGCGAGGAACAACGTGAGGGGACAAACAACATAAAATCAAAAATAAATAACTAAAATACAGAGCGCGATAGGTTCTGCTTTACGTAGACACGTGCAAACAATGAGCACGCCCTATCTCGCACATGACACCAATCCACATGACACCAATCCACATGACACCACACCACACCACACCGCCCCACACCACACCACGCCACACCACACCATACCATACCACACCAAAAGCAGCGACAACTGCACTGCAATCATATCCCATTCACCGCTGATCGCCGTTTTTGCCTTCACTCCTGTACAGCAGATGTACAGAACACGAAAGACCCCGAGGACAACGAACCCTTCGTGGAGCCCAGATGTCCTATTGCCGATACTAATATTCGTAGCAGTATTAGTACTATTGATACTGCTATCGAAAAATTCACCGACGGGCCAGAGCAATCCTACCGACTGCCTACAATAGTAGAAAGAGCGTGTACCCAGTATACCGATGATGCGCGGGTGCCGTATGCTACAATACCACAATCCTTGACATTGCAGTCCTGGCGTATCCCCCTACCCCAACAACCCAAGTTTTTCCAAAAACATTGAAAAAAAAAACGTCCAAAGCGGTCATTTGCCCATAAAAAAAAAGCGGCCTAATACCCCAGCAGCGCAGATTGCTTCTTGTCGCTGTTTGCTGTCATCGACATTACTTCCCATCTAAGTCCCGCGTAATCCCTCAACAGCTGACGCGCTCATGTCTTTTTGTGGGACAAAACTTCTTAGAAACACAGGACTGTGCAGTAGTTTTGCAGGAGCTTCGTTACACGTGGTTAGGGGGGGGGGAAATGAACAAATGGCATTTTTGTAGTTTCACGTGGGCTAACGGGGGTAGCGATCGACCACCACGAAGACCCCACCTGTGTCCACCACTCAGCGCCGGAAGTTGCACGGTTGAATCTAGCGCCGCCCGTGTGGGCCTTGAAGATGTCGAGGGCAAGGCTCTCCAGGCAGCTGCGCGGGTCGGCATCGGCCTGTGGGTAGCGGACAACCAGGCGCCAGAGGCATGAGGATAAGGATTGAGACAGGGTAGAGAATACAGATGCATAGATAGAGCGACAGAGACAGAGAGACCGAGAGACAGAAAGGAAAACCAGGGAGACAGGAGGGCACAGAGAGACGCACAGAGAGACAGGTAGGCAGAGGACGGACAGAAACATCTAACCACAAGCAGACGGACAGAAAGACAGACAGACAAGCAGACAGACAGACATGACAGACATACTTCGAAGTATAGAAGTACAGACACTTATGCGGAGATACAGACAGGCAGGCAGGCAGGCACGAGAGACAGGCATAGAGAAAATGCAGACACATGCGGACATACATACAGACTTACAGAAAGACAAGCAGACAGACATGACTACAATAAACCAAGTTGCTCCGTATGTTGAATCATATTCATGGGCAGTAATGCATCGTCTACGCCCCCCCCAAAAGAAAAACACAAAAACGAAATAAGTGAAACTTAATGGCCTAAAACAAGAAGCCCGCTGTCGCACACGCACCGGAACCCAGAACGTTTTTCCGGTGCTGTATTCCAGCTTCTTAGCCCTGGCAGTGAACACGGTCTGCGTCGGGTTGTCAACAGTCATCCACCATGCCCAGTCATCCACCATGCCCACGCAGTCAGACAGTGTGTGGCATGCAGTCAACAATGGGAGACAGGACCGGCAGCGGTAGGAGGACGGAGGAGGGAGGGACGGGGTGGGGGTGAGGGTTGGGGTTGGGGTTGGGGTGAGGGTCGGGTGGTGGTGGCCGCTAGGCACCCTAAGGTGGAGCGTAGTTTTGGGAACTGAGAGGAGAAGAGTGAAGAGAGAAAAAATTACACGACACCTTACGACCAGTACAAGAACAGCACACGAACCGTGCACAGGCAACGGGCTGGGTTCAATTGACAAGTAGACAAGCCAGACGAGCCAGCCGATCCAGTCAGATCAGACAATTCCAAACAAGCCAAACAAACCATGCGAGCCAGATAAGGCGCCTGGCAAGTCAGACAAAGCCAGACGAGAACATCAAGTCAATCAAGCCAGGCAAGCCAGACAGGCCAATCGAGTCAAAACCATTAACATTACCTGGCAGTCAGCGACCACGCGAGCGAGCACGCCGGGTTCCGAGAGCGCGGGGGCTAGGGCCCTCGGTGCGCTGCGGAAGCCGAACTCAACCTTTCCCGCGAAGGGCACGCGGCCTTCGGGGTCCAAGAAGAACTGCGGGGAGATACCACCGAACAAAATTCGCGTACCAAAAGAAGACAAGCACGTCAGTGGTCAACAAAGTATAGGGATCCAGAGATCCACGGGAGAACCCCTGTCCACGCTATGCGAACTTAGTTTTTTTTTTTCTTTCATGTACCCGTTCGATCCCGGTTTCGTTTTCCCAACGCGTCAGGTCTACCAGTGACCGACCTTTACCGTTTGTTCCGTTTCGGGAATAGGCACCAGAGTCGTTCGCGCTCTCACCCGGCTCAGGTAGTGACCAAGCGGTTACCGCAGAAACATCAACCAAACGATACACTAGCACCTTCGACAGAACGCGACGCGTTTTGCCTCGGTCACTGAAAGCAGCCCGGGCTCCGGAGGCAGGGGATGCACCCGAGCTACAACACACGGAGATCTCCGACGCGCGAGCAGCATGGTACGAGTTGCACTGTTTCGCGCTTCCACTACTAATAGACCATCGACAAGACCGCACCTGGCATAGTTATATACCTGGTATGGTGTTATGTTGGCGATGGCTGGGCCTCGATTGGGTGAACAGTACTGCAGCATCATCGACGAAACACGTAAGAATGTATGTTTATAGCTATATACGACGTTCGCCTCGAACCTTGAACAAACCGCTGGTTGGTCCTGAATAGTAGTACGGCAAGAATTGTGAGCGAAGGGGTGGTCTTCTTCCAACCCCCTTCAGAACTGAACAAATTTTTATCCCCGGGTAATGCTGCGAAAGCTTTCAGTTGCAGTTAAATGAGCGTTACATGCTTCCTTTTGCCCGAGGCCTCTCTTTCCAAGAAACATTTTTTTTTGTTTCTTCTTCGTTACCACAGCTCTGCATGTAGTACAGGTCACCCATCTACGGTTACTATCAAGAAGCAGGAAACCTGGTCCACGCTGTATTTCTTAAATTCAGTACAACGACTCCCGAACTTCAGTTTCTTGCTAAAAATCTCAGCCTGGCTTTCTTTTAGCGCTTGTTGTCTTAGATACACTGTACAGAAGGGGCTCCCAATAGTGCATGTACTAAACGTACCGTCATTATTATACCGGCACTATTCAGGGCACCGGCACTATTGGGAATAGTTACTTTGGAATCACTTTAAGAGATTTCAAGTCGTGCCAAGCGATTTCACCGGCACTGTACAGATCAGTTGCACTATTCAACCGGCACTGGTGGGAGCCCGCCACTACTGCTGTATTGCCGTTGTGCTGACAGTCAATGAACCCCTGTGGGACTGCACAGGGAAACCATGTCGAAATTATCGAACGACTATTTTGGCGTTGGCCACACGGCGCAGCTCGAGTTGCTGGGGTATGGTAGGAGGCGTATCCAAAAATAGCAGATACAGAGCTGCAAAACATGCGCGGGGCATGGGGAACAACCTCATCCTGTTGTTGAATGCTCTTCCGGATGTAGACGGTCGAAAATACCGCACTCGTATCGCTTTTTTCGGTCGACTTGCATATGAGTCTCACAAGTGGTAACAACCATTTCGCAACTTGATGAAAGCGTGGCAAAGCACAGGGACAAGCGAGTAAGTGCCTTCTCAACCTTGTAGAAAGGCGTGCAAAACAGAGTTCAAAGCATTAACAACCGCCATGCTGCATGCGCGGCGGACATCTCCTGCTGTTGCAACGCGGACGCGTCCCTTTTCGGCGCGAGTTGCTCCTGGACAGACCTCGGGTGGGTCCGCAAGTCTGCGCCCTTTTGAGACCCAGGTGTGTAAGTTAGTACCACGACCGAAAAACTGAGAAGCGTGGTCTCACCAACGCCTGAGGGTAGATATAGTGCGAGCAGCAGTATCATATAGTGAGCGAGCGTGCTCTGTCAACTTTTACGTGCGTAGAACTCCTTGCATTGTGGTCCCGGTACTGAACGAGTCAATATTCTCTAGACCCCGAAAATACTGACCGGATTCTTGTGTGTGGTCGATGCTGTAACCGTCATGGTTTCCGTCTCTATGCGCCTCTGAAGTCCCCAAAAAACGGTTATTACGAAAAAAAGTGGAGGTGTATCATGAGCCTTGCAAAACACAGGACAGATTCGAGTAGCCCACCAGGCTTGACGCTCTGCAAACACACAAATAATAGACTAGACTGTTCTTACATGCCAGGTACCACGTATCTATTAAGTCATAAGAACCTCTCATGGTCTTGTCACAGCTACCAATATCCCTCAGGAGTACCGCTCCGGCACCCCTTGCGATCTCGAGATGTCGTCCATACGTATAGTCTAGTCTACATGCGTGCACTCTGTTCCAACATTGAGCGTGAGACTGCAGCAGTATGGCGAGATGGCAGCGAGACAACATATTGACGTCCCTGTACCCATGCATCAAGAATCTTAAGACGTGACGTTCAGACGCAGCACCCGACAAGAACGAACCATCAAAATCCAAACGCGCGCGCAAAGCTTGCGTACGTCCGTCGAAGTACGATACCACGACGAGTACGTATTAATAGTGTTAATGAGACCGTACACGTACCAAGTACCTGGTATTATGTACAAGGGCTTCGCTCGCGGGCGGCTGGGCGCCGCCCGCTACGCTTGCGGAAGGAGGAATAGACATTCAGTAGAAAGGCGGAAAAGAAGCACAAATGGCGCAATGTGCGACTTGAAAATGCCAAGAGGTCCATATATAGTACAACGGTACAGGATAGAGACGATTATGATTATGAGTTTGTTATTATCATCCATTCGCCCAATCCATGATAGGCAAGTCGGAGGACTTCCTTGGCATATCCTTCCACCTCTCAGGTAGCACCTATGTAGGTCCTGTACACTTAATGATAGCTCTCTCTCTAAGTCGATCATCAACAATAAATTATCGCAGTGCATAAACACCAGGCACGCGCTTGTCAAGGATAGAGACAGGAAAACTACAACTTAAGATGTAAAGGAGCGCAGTGCCAAAAAAAACATGCTGGAAGCAGGAACTTGAACGCACACACCGCAAACATGTGAAGTACATTTGTATTCCTGAAAGACGAAGAGCACGCATTTAGGCATAGTTCTCAAAAAACGATGCTGGTATAATAAACCACAACTTGACGTTCTATAAAGAACGTGCTGTCAACATTGCTTCCGAAGGAGCATGCAGGCTTGCTTGGACTCTTCCTCCTCAGCGGAGGTACCCAGCACCTTGCACTCTTGTTTTTTGTCGATGGTCTTGTGGATCTGTCCACAAACGTTGAAGCAGGGCGGGAGAACGTCGATATGTGTCAAGGAATTAGTGGGGTATTAGTCCGTTTGACCACTTGCACAGGTTAACCAATAGCTTACCCAAATTAAGCCTTATAACACTCTACCCCCCTTAAACGGCGGGATAGAAGGTCGGCCGTATATACGGGCGGACCTGTCATTCATCCAAGCCGTTTCATTTCCTGGGTAAACCGGGGAGAGTATTTTTCAAGTTCGCCATGGGAAAATCTGAAAAAGTTTATTATGGTGGGTGTGGGGATCGAACCCACGACCCAAAAACCCATGGTCTGTCGACGACGCCATTTGTTAAGGTATTAGTGGGGTATTAGTCCGTTTGACCACTTGCACAGGTTAACCAATAGCTTACCCAAACTAAGCCTTATAACATAAGTATGTGTAAAAAAGTATTCGTACTTCTCTCCAGCAGACGTCGTAACCATCCAAATTATTGGAGCTCCTTTCGCTGTTAGTAATTGTTGTAGTATTGTTGTACTTGCTCTTGGTACTTGGAAAAAGAGCCGCACTTCATAGACTATATCCGCACGCCATCCCCTAGTCTTGAGCAAGAGACATGGATGTCTCGACTCGTGACACACAGGACGCAAGATAAGAGTAGAACGTACCTCGATGTCGAACGCCCTCGTGGCACCGTGGGAATGGAATGCGGGATGTATATCGAGCAAGTGGTCGCCTGCCTTCTTCAGGAGGTCACCGACCTCGATGTCGCCGGTGCACTTCGTGTTTATGTCCTCGCCGACTTGGCGGCCCTCGGCGGCTGCTTCGCAGGGCTTCTGCAAACGACAACAACGGATGGGAATACCTTGCGTTCAGTGAATGTTCAAAATAGTAAGGCCACGTAGCTGTCGTCGATTTCCAAAGTTGGAAAGGAAGTCGTACAATTTAACACTGCTGTTGTAATGAAAGCGGTCGTTTATGGGCAAAGCCCTGCCTGGTACCACAACGTTGCTAACACCTATGAAACCACCACTGGGACAGGAACGAACGGGATTCACAGTCGCAACTGGTAAGCGTAAGCCCCGGTATACTGCTATATAAGGCCTACCGGCGGAATACCGACAACGAAGGGTAAGAGACAGTACCTGCTGTATATATTGTTCGGTACTACTCTATTACTGCTGCTATCAACACTATTACGACCGACGTGTACTGCGATTCCTGAAGAGGTTGCGCACCCTACTTGTACTCGTTAATACAAAGAGTTCATGTGGTTGTATGAAAAAATGAGTAACAGTAGTAGTACACCGCGTCACTACATGAACAACTCGCTAACCCCAATCACGGGACTGCTCTCCAGCATCACCAAGGTTAACTTCAGCTTCTGTTTACTGCTATATATCAACCTCCAGTGTGTACTGCGACTGGTGCTGAGGTATCATGCTGCTGTGTTATTCGTCACTGCATGGACCATTTTTACAACCTTGGCTGACCCCCGTGATGAGACTTGCTCGTTTTCATTGCGTCTTACATGTATAGATACCACGTAGTCGTAGTCGTACATCCAAAACGTGTGTTTATATCACAGCACAAAGCGTCACTGCATGGACCACTTGTTCAACCCCCGCTTACCCCGATGACGGGACTGCCCCGTACTCGTAGTCGTACATACATGAAGAAAGTGTGTTTGGCTGTACGTATGAAAAAGAAATCGCATCACACAGCGTCACTGCATAGGTCTACTCGTAGACCTGAGTACTTGTACAATTCCCGCTTACACCGCGATGACGGGACTGCCCCGTACACGTATCATACTCGTACATGCAAAAGTGTGTTTGTACGCATGAAAAAGAAATCACAGCGCAACAACAGAAATGTAACTCACGTTTCGTCAAGCTCTCAGCTCCTTCGTTAGGGACGCCGATCGAAGGTGAATTACAGGTGTCCGCGTCACACCAGTCACACACACGAGGGTTGTCGCCGCTTCCCCAGTGCTTGGTTATGAAAAGGTTGGCACGTGAAAGGCTCGTCACTCCTGCAGGTGTCGCAGACAGCGTACTGGGAACTCCTGTTTCTCCTATTTCGTGCGATGAGGAAGCCGTCACAACCCTTGCTCGGGCACGGCCAATCAGGATTGCCAGAAGAAGCTGAGTCCCGTTCTTGCCCGACCAGCTTCCACACGCCTGATCCTGAACCTCCACCACCCCCACTGTTGGCGGAGCCTCCTCCCGCACTAGCCTTGGTCCGCTTCGCAAATTTCAACTTCAAATTGTTATTGCCGATCCGGCAAATTTCAAATTCAAATTGTTTGCAGCCGTCAACGGCAGTTCCCTCTCAACAGCCAGCAATTGGCCAACTTCAAATAAAAGTACAAAAAAGAAGTTGCCGAAAAAGCAAAATAAAAATATCAGAGAGCAAGCAGAAAAGATCAGAGAATGAGAGCTAAAAAGTAAGTAAGAATGAGACTAGGGAAAGCAAGGAAGGCAAGGAACTTCGGGACGGTTCTTTTCCCCAGCAACTAATTTTCTTTTCGGCAATTACGGGCTGAGAAGGGCTGAGAGGGGGGAGGATATGCCGAGCGAGACGTCCGAGGGGGGCGAGGTCTAGGTATATAGTTTTATAACACTCGGAAAGTCGCGTTCACGTGTACCGTACGAGTTACGCTGCACCGTGTATGTACTGTACGGAGCACGCACCTTGTCTTCGTCGTCGGAGTCGACAACTTCCCATTCTTGGTCTTCCTGCTTCTCCTGCTGCAGCTCCTCCTTGTGGTGCTCCTTGTGCTCTTTGTGCTCTTTGTGCTCCTTGTTGTGCTCCGTGTGCTCCTTCTCCACGATTGCCCCGCCCGCCCTCTCGTCCTCCTTGCTCGTGGAGTCACCTCCCATCGCCATACTGCACTGCTACCGTAGCAAACCGTAATACACGTATCTAGTATTTTCTTCTTGCTGTGTACAACTGCAGTAGTAGCGCCAGCACTAGCACGAGCACCCCACACTACCAGGCACTGCTTGTACTTGAAAATGAGGTCGACGAAAGCTCTTTGCGGCTGGGAGACGTTCGAAACTTCCTGGGAGGCAACCAGCACAAACCTGGTCCGGATTCCCAACGAAAAGTATGAACACACACTCTACCTCTACTGCGTTCCGGGCAGGAGGGCCTAGCTAGACAACTACACAACAAGAAGAGCAACAGGAGCAACACAAACGAGGCGCGGCGGCGATACTGGGCTGCAGCGGCTCTGCTCGCACAGCAGCGACGAATAAGGCGTAACAGAATGAACATGTCCTCCCCGTTCTCAAGTCTTCCCAGGAAGTTGAAACCCTTCACTCTAATGTGATTAGCCAATACTCACAGTCTCGTCTAACCGGCTGTTTAACTCAACTGGTCGCCAGATCATAGGCACGATACCCACCATCGTCGCACGACGATGCGACGATCTACCCGAGAAACGAGAACTCGAAGAGACTGCAGACAGAATCCAGCTCACAGAATCACAGAATAGAGAATAGAAAACAGCTTCGCAAACAGTCGTGCGTCCAAACCACAGAACAGCAGCAACAGAAGGCTGCAGCAATATCAACCCTCCCCCCTTCCCCCCTCCCATCACAACTTCAATCCACCCCCACTCCACACCCCAAGCTCGACTCCTCCCACCACAACAGTTTCGCTCTACTACTACTACTACCAAGAACAATGCCGCGCGACGACGAAGAACACGGGAAGGGGCACGGCCACAGGCATGGGCGCAAGGCCGACGAGGAAGAAGAGCACGGTCGCAAACACGGCGGCAGGCATGGCAAGGGCAGCGATGATGAGGGTTCAGGCCACGGAAGGCACGGCAAGCACGGCGGCGGCAGACACGGCAAGGGGGGCAGCGATGGTGAGGGCGGTGAAGGGCACGGAAGGCACGGCAAGGGCCGCAGACACGTGAGTTTTTGCAGCAATACACAGCAGTAGCAGCAGTTATTGGGGTGTTGGTCGATGGTTGCACGAACAAGGTTCTGCAGGAGGAGAAGCTAGGGAGGGGGAGGTGTGGGGAACGTATGCGCGGCGTGTTGATAAGATACGATGGACATATCGAGTTTGTCCGCGCTTGTTGCATTCCGAACTACCTGGTACTTATTTGACCCCTGGCTGCAGTACGTATTATGTCATTAGCAGGAGGAGCAGTTGTTGGGGTGGTGTTGGAAGGAAAAAAGTGCACCAGAGGACACAGGAGTACCATACGTGCCTCGCAGCAGCAGCGGCACAGCAGTAGGAGTGTAGTAGTAATTATTAATAGTTTGTCCGCACATGTTGTGGTCTAACGTTGGTTCTTCGCTGTGATAGCGCCGGCGGCGCCGGCGAAACATATCCCATGGCGCCCGCGTTAGTATATAAACACACTGCTCGCGCGGTGCACATTTTAAGGGGGGGAGGATCCGTTCGTTTTTGCTGCCTGCTGCTGTCTGTTGCTGCGTGGGCAATTAGGCTAATGATTTAGCGGGGGAAGTTTCTCGTAGTCGCGTTTATTTTAGAAATAAAAATACACTCCAGCTGTGAGACCGAATATTTTGTCGAAACTCATCTTTGCAAGCTGTGTGTGATACTCCGATCGCGCGTATTACGGGTTGTGTGTCCTGATGAAGGATTTTTTTTTTTTTTTTTTTCGCACACTTTTACTTTCCAGCTTCTGGACAAGCCGTGGTCACAAGTGCCGTCCCTTCTCCCACCCGGTTCTTGCCTTCGATTTTTATCGCGCATAGGGTTCAGCAATCCCACTGTTCGTCGATTTTTCATCGAGTGTTGCTAACTCACGCTCTCGCGCTTTCCGCAAGTCAATTTGTGCACAAGAAAAAGTCCCAACGAATTTATACGAGTATGCACTCGGCGGGGATCGAACTCACGAAACTGACCTATACCAGGCTCGAGGATAACCTGATACGCCACCGGGGCGACCGCATGTAGGATATAGGTCGGCGACTCCCCTTTCAACTACAGTGTATTATGCACCGGCAACGAGATCAGATCTTGGGAGGTCACGTTGTAGACTTTTTACGTTGTATTACACGCGCCGTGCTCGTTGTGTTGGTATTTCCCACCGCTCTGTACGCTGTTGTTATTCATGCTTGCTGTTGCTGCGCGGGCGAGTACTGATGCAGCTGGGAAGGTTGACCATCGCGTCACATTTGTTACATAAGCACACTCGATAAAAAATCGACGAGCAGTGGGATTGCTGAACCCTATGCACGATAAAAATTGAAGGCAAGAACCGGGGGGAAGAAGGGACGGCACCTGTGACCACGGCTTGTCCAGAAGCTGGAAAGTAGAAGTGTGAGAAAAAAGAAAAGAAAAACACAACATCGGCAGTGCTGCAGTAGTTGTTTGTGTTCCTTCCCCGGGTCTACGCTGGAAGTTCTCATTCCAAGGACATGCCGTACCAGGTAGTTTGTGTCGTTGCTGTCGATGCATACCGCTATATAGATGCATAGATCGGTCGGCAACATATGATGCGCACATGAAGATATACCGGTTGAAGACAGCAGGCAGTTGCAGTCGCAAGCACATTCCTTTGCATAGCTGTTATTTATTGTTATTTGACTTGTCATCCAACAGGGTGCAGCGTTGCAGCGTTGCAGCGTTAGGAAAAATAATCCAGACAGTCCAGACCATGAAAGATAAAAAATGCAAACAACGAATCCAACAACAAAGAACTCCGAAAATACGAGATGCGCGTACATGTCCTGAGCCTACCCTCTCGAGCCACCAGAGCCAAGTTCCCCCTCCTCTTGCGCTTCCGAAAAGACATCAAACGGTGATCCGCTGTCCAAATAAATGGTTGGTTTGTAGCCGCTGCGCGTATGATTCGACGCGCAATAGGTTGTGCGGTATTCCTGCGTAACACCATTTACGCTACACATACCGCGTCAGCTGGGTGAAAGCGTTGCTCGTCCCCGATCATGCGGCGAAATAACAAGTTCGGCGACTGTTATATATGTATTGGTTTTAGTGTAGCTCGGACGGCGCACCCTCTTTCTCCAATGTGACATCTAGGTTCCAACCAGTATTTCCGGGATCTTCAAGTGCTTGCCTTGAGAGAAGTGAAGAGGGGACTGCAAACGGCGATGGTAGTGGTCCCTCTGTACGCCGGTCGCCCCGGTGGCGTATCAGGTTATCCTCGATCCTGGTATAGACTAGGTCAGTTTCGTGAATCGAGTCCCCCCGAGTGCATACTCGTATAAATTCGTATAGGAACTTTTTCTTGTGCGCAAATTAACTTGCGGAAAGCGCGAGAGCGTGAGTTAGCAATACTCGACGAGAAATCGACGAGCAGTGGGATTGCTAGACCGTATGCGCGATAACAATTGAAGGCAAGAACCGGGGGAGATAAGGGAAGACACCTGTGACCACGGCTTGTCCAGAAGCTGGAAAGTAGAAGCGTAAATAAAAAAGTGCCGCTACGTGTAAGCCGGGGGAAAACCGGCACTTTATATGTTCTCATTTGTGCCAAAATATTCCACATACCCTAACGGGCAACCGGCACTGTAGAGGGACCTGCGGTGCCCTTTTGCCTTGACCCTCTCCCCTCCATGCCCGATGTACCCGCATGTATGTGCGCGTTTTTTCACTGAATCACCCCGTCCCTCCCTCGCGTGCCCCGTCCCGTATTCCCTCCGCCCGTCCGCCGGTCCGACTTTGCAGGGCAAGGAGGATAGGTGCGGGGATGAATCGGTGAGCACTATACAGCAGTGTAGCAGCAGTACAGGACATCATTTAAGAGTAGGGAGCAGGGTAAATAGGAGAGGCAATATGACACTGTATTTGCTTCGTATTTTACAGGAACAGGGAAGACCTCCGGGAGGCTTTGTACTAAAGTTTTAAGTGTAGTTGCACCCGCACTGAAGAAAGGAGTACTGCTGTAGAACAAACCCGCTTCAAAGTAAGAAACCCAGCCCGGATCGGTATTTTTGTAAAGGCGCACGATGTTAAATACACGACACCATGTTTCTCCATGGCGAATATAGACTAAGAGCAGGATTTTTTAGGGTGTATTATAAAAAATGAAAATACACTCCAGCTGTGAGATCGAATGTTTTGTCGAAACTTAATCTTTGCAAGCTGTGTGTGATACTCCGATCGCGCGTATTATGGGTTGTGTGTCCTGTAGGTCGGCGACTCCCCTTGCAACTCGTACAGTGTAGCTATCAGGGTCAACTGGGTGATGTTAAGTCAGTCTGGCGCGGAAAATATAAAACCCGTTGATATATCCAGTAGCACAGCAACAAGATGCCCGTAACCGTATGATTGCAGAGATGCTAGGGTTACTCGTTCCATCAGTATGTGCAGGACGGTCACAAGTTAGGAACTTGAAGTTGACAATAGGCTTTGACATATCATGGCACGTGGGCGTTAAAGCTGGGGACCTTGAAATTGAGAAGCTTGGCGTGCAAGGCACGTGATGGATCCGGGTCAAAAAATGTGTGGATGTTGTATTTATCCGCCCGCGTTGGGTGCTTGTTGAAGTTGCGGACCTTGCTGTTGAGAAGCTCGGAACTGTTCAACGTAGCATCTGGAAAACATGTGATAGGCACTCAAGCTGTGCAAGTGTTATGAGGTATCTCATGAGAGTAGGAACGGTCTCTAGAGCGACGCGTGGTCAATAATGGAATCACAGCGCAAGCATAGAATGAGTACCCCCCCCCCCCTTCATGATCACACCCCTCCCTTCCCCTCATTTATCCTTTCTCTCTACTCCCCTACGTCCCGTTGCCTAGGGTCCCACGGGCGACGTCCACGCATGGTACGATGAACGTATCCCACCCCCCACCTTTCCTTATGACTACTCCCTCCCCCCCCCCTGCACCTCCGTTCCGTTGGCAACTTATTATAGGACAACAGTGAAAACGAGGACCCCGAGTACCCCGGGATGAAGGAGAAGGTGCGTGAGGTCGCCAGGGAATGGCGCAGGGAGAACGACCTTCAGAAGACGAAGGTCGGCGAAATGGACGACGAAAAAAGGGTGAGCTAAACTTTGGAGAGGGAAAACCCAAGTTGATGATTGTTTCACACAGCAAAGCATTTCGGATCCCAGGGGAAAACTGTCTTTAAAAGTGTCCCGAAATGCCAAGTAAATGTAAATTCAAATAAGAGGGAGACACATCAAGAGGGTAGTAGTCCGTTTCACCGCCACTATTACAAGTTTACCCAATTGCCTACCCAAACTAAGCCTTATGACACCCTCCCCCCCCCACGGGCCGGCGGGATAGCAGGTCGGCCGGATATACGGGCGGGCGTCTCACCAGATGCCTACCATAGCTAAGTCTTTCATTAAGTTTCACAACGCGCGCCCAGCGCAACAAGTACTCGTACTGTCACGCGCAGGTAGCCCGTTCTAAGATTTTGTCGGTCGCTACATGCTTGGGCTCCAAAAAAGATCGTATAATAGTGTGCGTTTCGACGAAATTCTCGATCCCACAGCAGCCGTGTCTTTATCGCAGTTTCTCACATGCCTCAGCTTACGCTGCTGAAGTAGTAACGGGGACCACCGATAGGGACAGCTCTCGCTATCACGGCAACGACACGCCAGAAAAACAGCTGGATTGCGAATGCAATGGAGTTAAATTGACGCTCGACATGTATGAAAATACGTGGGAGTGTGGTGAGCTTAGTTTTATTTTGCCCCAATCCGCCGGAGGATGTAACTGTAGTCTAATCGAATATTCACACAAGGATTTTAAATTGCTTGTTTTTCCTCCGCCTTTTTGTTTATAGGCACTCTTCGGCAGTTACATACGCCCTTGCACCATGACGATCTACATCATCTTCGTCTACATCAAATGTCTGTCGATATAACATCATGTAGACTATATAGATCATTAGATATATACAGTATATATACTGTAATCAGGTGTGCAGATAAGTTGATATTGAAGCATGGGCGAGATGAGTTCTTGTGGCAACAACCAACGAAATCCCTCGAAAATCCCGACTAAATTCGACGAGATCTCAACCAATCACACGTTTCCTTCAAGCAACAAATGACACCAAATTTTTCAACCACTCAAGATGACACGAACAAAAATCCCAACCAATCAAATGACACGAAAATAAAATAAAAATCACGAAAACTCTACCAACTTCCCTCCCTCCCCCCCCCCCCCTCTCTCTTCTACATTTCCCTCCTTCCCCCCCTCTCTCCCGCATTCGCAGGAGGAGATAAGAGCGCTTCTCAAGGAAACCCGTAAGGAGTACAGGCGGGACCACCGGAAGGAAGAGAGGAAAGACGCAAGGAGGGAGGAGAGGAGGGAGGAGAGGAGGGAGGAGAGGAGGGAGGAGCGGGGCTGAGCAACCTCCGGCCTAGGTGTATCCAATCCCATGGCATACCCATCGCTCACCGACGCCGTGGTGTGCCATGCGTGCACATACTGATGGAACGAGTGCTGTCATCCCCAGCGTTTGGTTGGTTGGCCGGCTGGTCGGTCTGCGCGTGGAGGCTGGCTGGTCGGTCTGTTCCGTGTGTGGCTGGTCGGTTGGCTGCCTGGTCGGTATGTTCGTGTTGTGCCGATTGGGTGCTCGCGATTCGTCATGACGGTACGTCGGGGTCGACAAGCGTTGAATTGACTCCATATTCTTGGTTGGGCGGTGGTTGGTTGTTCGATTTGTTAGTTGGGCGCTGATTGGCTGTCTGTGAGCTGTTCTTCAGATGCTGATTGGCTGTCCGTATTGTTCGTCGAGCGCTGAGGGGTGTATGCCTTGCCAACGTCAAGTAGTATGGTAATGGCGCAAGACTCTTTTTGAGTGGCGCTCAGGAGTCGGGAGTGGTTGGTCCTTGAGAGTCGATGTGTTGGGTTGCCCCACAATGGTAGAGCTTGTGATACTGCCGCAGTATCTAACCGTATACGCATAAAATAAGAGTGGTGCGAGTATCCTACTCGGGCTCGTTCAGCGCGCAAGCCTGCGGGGGTCTTCACCGAAAATACGAGACAGGTTGCGTTTAGACGCCGTTCAATTAACGGGGTTGCCCGAGGGGAAGGGGGGGGGTGGGGGGGGGCTGAGATGCGGCACACGTATCATGTCAGGGGGTGGGGGGGGGGGGTGGGGGCGAAGAGCTGGTCTGAATAGATTCGGCTGTTTATGTCAAATGAACACTAGATCCCGAAACGCGATGATGAGCCTCCCTTGCGTTCGTGATTTCTGGGGGAATGTATACCTTGTATGCAGGGCCTCTTGCATGACACTACGTCTGAGATAAAACGCCGACTGGAGTGCATAGGGAGGGGAAGGGGAAGACTTCGAATCGCGGGTGGGGTAGAAATGCGCACACGCGGGGGAGGTTTTGGGGGGGGGAGACGCTCGTATAGCGTGCAAGAAATAGGGTTGGGGAGGTAAGCGCGAAGTTCACCGGACCGGTGTTATTTCTTTGGCGGGGGGGGCAGAAAGAAGATATCGTACCAGGCGAGGTTTGTGGGGCTGCGTGGATCCATCTGTTGTTGGACAACATCATCTGTGGGTGTTTTTTGCCGTTTGGCCGTGGACGGGCTGCGCTGCTATTAGTAGTGAGTCTGCAGTCTCCCGTCAGCTACTGTGTTTGTCGCCGGTGTGTTTCCATCGAAAACGTTCGAGTTCACGTTACTAAATAATACAAAAATATTATATGCACCTCCCTTGTACCTGGTACATTTTTATTAGGGCAGACGACAGAGATCGGTATACCGCCACCGTTCCGCGCCAACGTGCGGTACAGCAGAATACACCTAGGTTTTTGACCCCGATCCGCGACGCTGATTGGTCAACTTAGCCTCGTACCGGTTTTTGACACCAACTCTATGCGGTATATCGTACGGCGGCTTCTCAGCTCAGCCGTCACCGTTTCCTGACGCGATCCATATCGCTTTCTGTCGCAAAATGCACTTATGCGGACGGACTTTGCCCCAGGCTCTTCACGGCCCATAGCCTTTCAGTTTCCGAGATCGAATATCAACCATGGGCACAGCGTCATGTATTAATAGCATCCATAGAACGACGCGCTTTCATATTCCTTATATTTCGGATCCTTTCAGAGCAAATTGCAACAACACCCCTTCCGCACACAACACGAACCGCTGCTCAACCATGCATAGCTCGCACCATACTTCCGTAGCTCGCACACCCCACGTACACGCATCGTTGTTGTTGTTGCTGTTGCTGTTGGTTTGTGTTGGGTTGCTGGTGTTGTTGTTGTTGTTGTTGTTTTCACATTAACTCGCATCAAGTCCGTGGTCACAGGACAGGCTCCAGTAAATTGGGTGAGGTATGGATGGATGGCAGGGAAAAAATGCGGCAAAGGAACAAAGAGGGAGTGACGGTCGTCCCGCTACATGCGAACGGCCCTGTTGGCCCACACATACACCCGGTGACATCCGCCGTCCGCCTTCCGAGTTCATACACCGCACTATGTTGAAATCAACGCAAGGAGAAGACGCCACCACTTGAACTTGGTAGTCAAGAACTTGGGCACACGCGGAAAATAACCTATAGTCTAATACACAACCCAGATGCCCTAAAATCTATTAAACAAAAAAGAGGTTCTTGAGTGGTGGTGCCGTCTGTGTGGTCGTACGCTGTTGCTGGTTATGTGTACACGAAACAACGGCTTTCGACTATTAGACTATTATTGAAATGTGTGGACGTTGAAAATATCGAGGGTATGTAGTCTAGTCTTGTACATAGCCTTCTACATGCAGTTTTGTAGCCGTGTCGTCAGTCTACCGACACAGACATGGTCGGGTAGGTTTGTTTTAGCCGAAGGCACAAGAGGTATGGATGCATGCTCCGGCTTAGAAGCGTTTTGCCGAGGCGAGGAAGATGAGTTGGTGAGTGTCAAAAAGTAAGATGCGTTGGGGGTATAATAGGTATATATAGTCTATGCATATCTCTGGAGGAATCCGAAATATGAAGGAATAGCAAAGCGCGTCGTTCTATAAATGCTACATGACGTTGTGCCCATGGTTGAGATTCGGTCGGAAATTGAAAGGCCATGTTGGGCCGTGAATAGCCTGGGGCAAAGTCGGTCCGCATGGTGTGTTTTGCGACAGAAAGCGTTATGGGTCGCGTCACGAAACGGTGACGGCCGAGCTGAGAAGCCGCGGTATACGATATACCGCAAGGAGTTGGCGTCAAAACCCGGTACGAGGCTGAGTTGATCAACCGGCGTCGCGGATCGGGGTCAAAAACCTAGCTGTACCGCACGTTGGCGCGGAATGGTGGCGGTATACCGATCTCTGTCGTCTTCCAATAAATAAAGTACAGTAGTGGGTGGCCCCGTTTAAGGTACCCCGATATAAGGAGAAAAGCTACATGTAGGGGATCTCAAAGTTATTCTCACCGTTGTTTCCCACGGTAAGGGACCGCGTCCCTTATTATAGTGTACGCAGCACTCAACCCGTTACGGGCCGGAAACTGTGGTCGGGGACAAAATTACTTGGAAATAGTGTGGGGTACATTTTGGGGTATTAAAAGGGTTAATGAGGGGAACATCTACCTCTCAACACGGGCGACTGCACGGTCCCACTTACAAAAACGCCTCTTGCGTCGCTACAAAACTGGATAACGTGCTCCCCAAGTGCCCGGACAAAAACAGTCGGCTCCACTTTAAGGACCAGGTTTCTTAAGGAAAGGCTACACATTGCTAAGGAATGTCGGGATATTAGGGACCCTGCCGACCCGATGCACTATGGCCCATTAAAAGGAGTCCACCTACTGCAGTATCCTGTCATACCTGGTACATGGTACCAAATAGGGACCACATATACATAGAGCGCGAACGCCTATGAATATATGTGAAGGACATCATAGTTCCCGTATGTCCATCGGTGCAATTGTGCGTGTTCCACGGTGTATGACACATAGGCACCACACCCTGTCCTCCACACATTTCCACGGTGTACGATACAAACAAACGTACAACTACCCCGTCCTCCACAAACATACACCAAATTGACCGCAAGCAACAATTAATAACCCTCCGGGGAGGAACAGCAGTTAGTTTAGGGTCCCACAAACAGAAGACACAGCAGGGATTGATTGCAATGCCAGGTACACAGCGTATTACAGTAACCGTTGAGTAAGTGCTGCACCCCCCACGCGATCTCCAAAAAAAAACACAAAATTAGGCCCACACAACAACAACACGATATTTTCCACGACGACGGACGCCGGCTACGATAGAGATGCGCCCCCTCACTTGATCAGCTCTGTACATACAGGTCTCTCCCCCAAAGACTTGATTTCGATAAAGATGCGCCCCTCACTTGATCAGCTCTGTACTGGTCTCTCCCCCAAATACTTGATTACGATAGGGACGCGCCCTCACTTGACCAGCTCTGTACCTCTCCCCCAAAAGACTTGCTTGTAGAGAAAACCGAGGAAGCGTGCTACGATAATAGAGGTATCAGTTTTCGTCAGAAATGGTTTCTGAACGACAAGGCTCCTTACATCACAAATCGTCGGAAATACGCCAAAAAAAAAAATCGCCTGATTCTCGTTGTGTGCCCTCGAGGCCATGTGGGATGTTTTTTCATCCGGGTACGAGGCAGTTTTTTTTCTTTCTTCTTCAAATCAGTTTTTTGGGCGAGAGGTCTATGATGGAGAATTGAGGAAAACCCCTCAGGAAAAAAAAGTAGCCCCCCACCTCTATTGTAGCGCGCGTCTTTTTTTCAAATTGATCAACATACTCATGGCAGGCCTATAATATTGCATGCTAAAAGAAAGAAAAAGAAAATGATATTCTGACCGATCTTGGGCTAAGGTGGGTTAAGGAGCGCGCCGTTAAAACGCAGAAAAAAAAAACGTGGCCAAAAAAGCGATACAGCAGTACCTCTATCGTATATGGTATACACCGCTCGTCCATGCCCAGCCGCATGAATAAAAAAACGTTTTCCGCGCAAATTTTTATTGATAAACGTCTTCGCATCACCCTGCGGACCCTAGTAATACTATAATAGCTGGTACTACAAGGAGAGTCTTCGACCTATACGACATCCTTCATGAGGACATGCGCACCCCGTGACATATGCGATCGCAGCATCACACACAGCGTGCAGAGGGGAGTTTCCACGAAATCCTCGACCTCACAGCCGCACAGTAGTAGTGTATGTTCAATGTTGAACAAAAACGCACAGCAAAACAACACACCACGTATCTGTTCAGTGTTGAACAAAAATGCACAGCAAAACAACACACCACGTATTAGTCTACACACAGAAACACAACAGAATCGGCGGAAAGCCCCTCTGTCCGCGAATGTAAGGGGCCGCTTGAGTATCACTATGAACACAAATGCCTTTCATCTTTCCGGGGAGAGCGACGCAGGTACATCCAGCAGTGAGTTGTTGTGGTAGTTAACCCCTTTAGAGCCCCCGAACCCCTCCCTATACTAAATCCAAGTATTTTTGTACCCCAAAACGGGTTTCCAGTTGTAAAGGGGTTAAGGATATGACAACGCGACTAACGAAACGAACTGTTCACACCTGCCTAGGCATATACAGCCGTGGTCCTTCATCACGAGTAGCGCGGTTCCTTTTGCCGCATCACAATGCCCGCCCAAAAAACGGAACCTCGATATATTCCGGGATGGCCATGTACCGGGTACTCTTGAAGGACCACATCGTAGTGGCACGCGCTTTCACCGCACTGCAGTGGGCCAGGGCTACCGCAGTGGGCGGGTAACCCCAACTTCACCGCACCGGCCTTTTCTTTTTTTTTTTTTTTTTCATCCTCCGGCGGATAGGGGAAAAAGAAAAAAGAATAAAGAAAAAAGCTAAAGCTCACCAAACTTTCGCGTATTTTCCACCGCTCGGGATGGAGGGCTTCTTTCTGTATCTCGCTGACAAATTGACCTTGAGGGCGATTTTCTTTCTTGGCGCAGCGTAGTTTACCCCATCCCATTGCGGACACATACCTCATATAATGTAAACAGCAACGAAAAAGCGTAAGGTCGCCCGCAAAATAAACCGGGGGGGTCACTCGCGCGAGTGACCGACCCCCGAGTGACCGCAAAAAAAAGCTCTGGAAAGTGACCTCCCTACCGTAGCTTGGTCTGTCATGTTGTGATCTTCACGGCACTGAACTAGGGTACCGCAATAACGCGCCACCACCGCGAGTGCCCTATCTACGATAACAGTCGATCCGTTGAGGCGGCGAGCTCTACTGCAGATCGCGGCGAGTCACGAGTACGACAGCAGCACCTCGGACAGGAAGCGAACGAGGTTCTTCTCGGTGAACTTCTCCGGCACGGCCATGACCGGCCCACTGGAAGTAACCTGCACCTCGTAGGTGTCGCACTTAGCCCTCAGCACGAGAACAACCGTGCTCCACAATCCCTGCGCAGTTTTCCATAGGTCGAAGCGGCATTGGCGGAACGGGGAGGAGGAAGGCAAAGGACGAAGGACAGACCGGCCAGCACGAAACACGTCAGTATCGCCATAACCGTGTTTCGACCTCAGAGTGGAAACTTGACGAAACATAAGGGCTTTCCATCTGTCGAAAGCGGCTCGGGATGGAGGGGGCAGGGAGGGTGAACCCCAAAAAACAATCACGGGGCGACTGACACGGAACACAATCGTCTGCATCGCCAACCACCACACCAAAACAAACCAACAGCTGTAAAACTCCTCCCCAAAAAACACGCAGGCGTTGACTCACCCGATCGTGCAGCTCCAAATGTTCGAAGTATTTTATCAAGGTGTGGTGCAACCTTTGCAAGGCGGACGCCTCGCGGGAAAGCGGAACTCCCGCAAACTGCACCCTGCCGCTGCGCAGGAGATCATCCACCTAAGGTCGGCGCACAACAAAACAACCAAACAGACGAAGCAAGGCGCGGTGATGAAGCGGAAGCACGGCGACACAGCAGCAGCAGCAGCAGCAGCAGCAGCACTGCGGGTTGTGTATAACTGACGCATGCCACAATTGTCCGGCAAGGGTTCACCGTACTGTTCCGGGAGGTCCTGACTTGAGGAGCGCCGTACCCAACACCAGGAACTTATCGTGAGATAAATAACGAAAACGCGACCGGGTGAACAATTCAACTCCATGGCCTGTGCTAGGTACGCAACGAAGAACGTTGCAAAAGCACCAACAACGGTATTCCATTCCTCAGTTGCTGATCAATACAGACCAAATATTTCAGGAGACACGGTCAGTCAAGGAAAAACGTCCAGCGGTCAAGGGGCGTCACGATATATCCTCAATAAAACCTACCAGGTAGTAGTTTTGCGTCAGTCAAGGCCGAACCATTGGAAAATTGTCGGCTGTCAAGGGGTCAAAGTGCCGTCTCTTGACGTCTTTGATACAGACATGTCACTCAAGAAACGTATCACAAAAAAAAAAAATCCCAAACACGTCAGTTGTGAGAGTTCGATAAATACAGGGCCGATACTCATCTTTGCAAGACGCGTGATGCAGCGGCCGCTCGTTGTTAAAGATGCGTTGTCCTTTGAATACGCATGACTCCAATGGATGTTGTCAGGGTGCTTTGACTAAAAAGTGCCACCAAATATTGCCACACTTGCCGTAGCGCCCGTCGACTGGGGACTCAGAGCTCCTCTGGTCGAGTCTCGCTACGCCCTCGTCTTTTCTTCTCTCATTTCCCAAAGGTTATAACACCAACACTACATAAAAAGAGGGCGAAATCGAAATCTGCACCATGGGTACGTGCAGATGGCAAAATAATCTCAATCAAGAGGGCGCGCGTCCAAGAAACAACACAAAAACAAACTGCAAAAAAAATATCACACAAACAATCAAACAACCGAAAAGTACACAAAACCACAAAGATAAACTTAAGCAAAACCGCCGGCAGAAAGAGCACCACCGTTAACAGCAGTATACCTGATACCAGTAAAACTCTTGGGAAAACCCGCCGAAAACGCCAAACCATGGTTTCCCCGCATTCACTTGATTAACGACTGCCGAGGCAAATATCATTAAATATCATTACGCGAGGCACAAACAAGTACTCGTAATGATTCTCGAAAAAAAAAAGGAACACGACCCGAAACATGGTGCTGTATGGCTGGGGTTGGTTACAATCAATTAATTTTGCAAAAAAGGCACGCAACAAACATACAGCATCTTAGCCCTCAGCACCAGAACCACCGTGCTCCACGATCCCTGCCCAAGAAATGCAGGTGGGACAGACAATACAGTCCGATACAAGATCAGTAAAATAAAATGGCAAGATTCTTCTTCCCTCACCAGCCGAGATTTCGCTTGAGACGCCTTCCCCGCTCCCATAAACCCCCCATCCCCTCGGCCTCCTCCCAAGCCGCCGCCGAAGAACCCAGAGCCGAAGCCGGAGTCCCAAGAGTTGACATGGAGATTGTCTCCCGCGTGCTCGACGGTCATGTTTCGGAAACGCTCGGAGGACATCCTCGGTCCGCTCTCGCCGCCGTCGTCGTCGGCTGTTCGGTTGGAGGAGGCCCTGTATTTCGGTTGTTGTGTGATGAAGTTTTGTTTTAAAAATTTGATATCATAAGAAGCGCCAAATCGGGCGCCCAAGTGAAGTCATACCAGATAAGGCTATATATGAGTACCTAGTAGCCAAATCCGTTTATGCTGCTATTAATGGTGCTGTGCTATTCAATATTATTAATAGTCCATTACATTATAGCGTCGTCCTGTTGGAGGAGGCCCTGCATGTTCATTGTTTTTTCATGACATCTGTCAGCAAAAAGAAGACGCCAAATCGGGCGTCAAAGTAGACATACCCGAGTAACTTGTAATCAAATACTACAGTACATCAGTCTTTTGTATGATGATGTCGTCCTGCTGGAGGAGGCCCTGCATGTTCCTTGTTCTTCACAATTTTCTCTAACAACCCCCCCCCCCCGCGCGCCAATCAGGTGTCGAAGGAAACACACCCGAGTACACTGTAGTCAACTACTACTATTATTAGTTGCTGTACTGAAGTATTAGTATATTGCAATATGAAGTTGTCCTGCTGGAAGAGGCCCTACGTTTGTTGTTGTTGTCGTCGTTGTCGTCGTAGTGTTGCTGCGAAAAAAAAAAAAAAATGATAGCATGAGAAACGTCAAAATCGAACATCAGATTAAACCGTGGGTTGTCCGGCAGGAGGAGGCCCTGCATTTTCGTTGCTTTTATTGCGAAGCATGTTGGTAGTATAAGAATCACGTCAAAATCGGGCGTCGAAGTAGGCACATTCCTGGTATGGTATGAACTACGAGAACATTGCAGTCGACCACTAGTGCTGGAGGAGGTCCTGCTTTGCGGTGATTTTGTTAGCATAAGAAACGGCAAACCGGGCGTTGAAACAAAGATGCAGTCGTACACGAGTATGCGAGTATCTTGTCAACTACTACTACTACTACTACTGCTGCAGTAGTAGCGTATTGTAATACTAAACTGGCCTGCTGCAGGAGGCCCTGCTTCCGTCGTTTTGGTCCTGAAGTTTGCTACTAATAGGATAACAAACGCCAAAATCGAGCGTCGGAGTGAACAGATACGAGTACCTTTTGGTCAACAACTACTACTACTACAGCTTCTGCTGCTGTATTGGTCTACCGCACCGGCCCTCTGTTACCAAACTGGCATATTGACATGAGGCTAAAGTTCTTGTTCGAGAAAAATCGTGTCCTACACTAACTTCAGTACAACAGCTGTCCCATTTCTTATTTCTCCATAGTTAATGGGATAGGGTTCTTGTGGGGTTTTTCTTATGAAAAGGCCGCCAGTGTATCGAAATATTAACCGAAAAAAAAGCTGGACCGTTCCGCAAGTAATGCAAGGAGGCGGTGTCGAAGTGGGAGGTCTTAAGAGGCCACGGACGTACCAACCGAGCCCTCTCGGGAAAAACAAAAAGAAAAAAACAAGCAGCTCTGTATTACTGCAAAAAGAGTTCCTACTCTAGTTCCAAGCAAAGCAAACGTGGACGTGAACGCGAACGCGAACGTGAACGTGAACCCGACGGCGCGTCTGCTGCAATGGTAGCCTTCAGTCCATACTACTATTAACAGCTAAAACAAAAAACACTCGAGTAATTATCCCCTTCATATGCATTGAATAGTAAGTTGCACCACTACTCGATACAGGACTACGGTACCAACCACCTATTAATGGTAGTTATTATTAATAATTATTCAAAGCAAAGAATGCAAAGTGTCTCCTACCGCTCCATGCGTAACCCGTCCCTGGGGGGGGGCTTTCGTCGCCTCCCGTCCCTAAACATCGCTCGAAACACCTCCTGGCCGTAAAAACTTTCCTCCGTTTTGCCCTCCGCCACCCTCATCCCCTCCCCCATCGCCATCTCCCCTCGACCACCCCCTGCCCCCCATGCCGGGGACGCCCCTCGCGACCCATCATCAAACCCGGGCACACGCCTCAGCAGCCCGTCCAGCTGCCGCCGAAGCTGCCCCAGCAAGGACCCCGAGGGGTCAGGCGAGAGCACCGGTGGGAATCGGAGCTCGGCGCGTAGCTCCACCAACGGACTAGCGCTCTCTCGGTCTCCTCCTTCTTCTCCTCCGCCCCCCCCCGCCCCTCTTATTCTTTCTCCCTCCCCTCCTTTTTGGCTTCCTGATTCCTTCAGCCCGCTGTGGAAGCTAACCTCATTCAAGGCGTGCTCTCCACGGAAAGAAGCCCCTCCGCCCCCGTCCCCCCCTCCTCCCTTCCCTCCCCCCCGTCCCCCCCACCCCCCACCACCCCCACCACCACCGCTATCCGAGATTTCGTCGGGGGCGTCATTCCCTCGGCCGTCATTGTTGGAAGCGGTGGTGTTGGTGTGGTGGAAGAAGGTGAGCACGTAGGAAGGGTTTACAGATGGGGGTGACGCTGACGAGGCGTTACTGCTGCTGCCATTGCTCAAGCCCGCCGCGGTGGCTTCCAGAGCTTCCGCCGCGTCTATAAGAGTGTTGAGTTCCTGCAAGAGCCGAGAGTTGGCGTTTGGGAAAAACTTTAATGTTTGATACTGCGTATTGATTTTTTTTTAAAAGCTATTGTTCGTGTATTGCCGGCGGTGTGGGGGCGGCTGCGGGCGCGGGGGTGCAGGGTGGGGGCGGGGGTGATCGCCCTTGATGCAGATGAAGGGTTAGTGCTGCGGGTGCTGCTACTGCCATTGGTCAATCACGCCATGGCGGCTTCCGGAGCCTTCCCCCGCCAGGACCTCCCCCCGCCGAGTCTATGAAGGTGTTGAGGTCCTGAGAGCTGAAAGTGTTGAGGTCCTGAGAGCCTGAGAGAGGCGAGAAGAGTGAATAGTGAATAATTTCATACCACGAGAAGTAAGACATCAGCACGAAGAGCGCGCAGCACTAGAAATACCGCCATGCCACGCGCGTGTCGTGCATCCTCCCTGCGTCGAGCTTGCGAGACATCTCCTACCAGTATTCCTTTAGCGCGGGCTGCCCGGCGCGGCCGGTGCGGTAGCGAAATCTCTTTTTCGACGTAGCCCACATAAAACGAATCGATGCCTGTGTGGTCTAAAGGGTTGACGTTGATAGTGAATACTGATGTCTAGAAAAAAAAAGAAAAACAAATACTTCATCTGTGATCATCGCCAACATTTATCGACACTTCTGTGTCCTCGGAACTCCCAAAGGCTTCGTATTAGTATACCAACATGATATGAATACTTTAGTCTTGTTACCACACTTGTTGCCTCCCACGACGTACGGAACCCCCAATCCCCGGATGCCATTCTCGCATACGATTGTATTCGAAAGTGGAAAAAAAAAATGAAGTTTACACTGGCAGCTGCGATAAGCGCCATTTTTCCTCGACACTTGTCGTCTGAACTATGTACCAAGGGGTCAACAGAAAAAAACCGATAAATACACTTCAGCCGCGAGATTACCATATGCAGTAGTAGCTTTTGTAAATTCTGTAGTGAAGATGTTAGCAGGAGTAGAGCGAGTCCTTGCCTCCTTGAAGGCTGTACCTTCTTGGTTCAGCTCGCAGACTGAAGACTCGCACGAGCATTTCTTTCGTAGGCGTGCGCATTCTCAGCTCGCTGTTTCTACGAACATATGGTTTGTTTCGCCACTCCCCCCCCCCCCTGCTGGCGAGCCCGCGTATTTCTCTTGAATACAGCCGCATTCGCTTCATTTTTTTCCATTTTATTAGTTCCTCCTTCTCCTGCCATATCATACCGAAGTCGTGCCGTCCGTGTGAAGTTTATGGGTTGAACGGTGCCTCCTATTACGTTATTACCACTGCGCTGCCGTTATCAGCGCGGCAGGGCCAGAGAGTGATTCTCCTGGAATGAAAATAAAAAACTAAAGGACGCAAGATAAAAAAAGTTGTCGTATGCATGAAATCGAGTAAAAATCCAAGCCCTCGCGAAAGCGAATTATTGTTTTTACTCACAAGAGTGTTATTGTGAAAAAAACAGCGAGTGAATTGTTGTCTTGGTTAGTTCAGCACGACAATTGGCAGCACCTATGAAAAAAAAATCCTCAAATGAACTGCAGCGGTGCCACAAGCAGTGGGCGGGATGGGGCGGTATTTTGTTTCCCTATCCCTCTGTGCTACTTCGTGGAGTAATCGGGCAGGGCCTCATTCGCTTTAATCAACGAGTCTCAAATATCAATACCTGGAACCAATCTTGGACTCGCGTTTGATTGCAACCAGTATGACCTCAACATCCCTGTACACTCCGAAGCTGTGCCATAAGCGTAAGTTTTGGGGCAAAAACGAGGCCTCCCGCCACGGCTAGCGGTTTCACACATATACACATTTAATCATTTTATCACTGCAAAAATAATCCCATACTAATTCTTGGTATTTCATCCATCCTAAAAGGGGGTAAGCCTTCTCGCCTTTTCCTCGATCACCATTGGCATGGCTGGGTTTAATTTCGTATTTTGTTTCTCGCGTATCGAGCCATACTTTCACGATCTCTTACTTATCAACTTATTGCCCGTTGTCGTCGCGCTCAACGAGAAAGCTATTGCAGACGTTGGACGGTGGGTCAAGGTATCCCGATGGGGGATGCAGGGCGTCGGTACGGAGAGCACTCCATAACAACAGGTCACGATCTAAATCGTCTGACCTGATCTGTCAGAAAAAATCGGAAAGAGATCTCACGATGCAGATGATCTGACTTGATCTGTCCGAGGTGCAAAAAAGCTTTTGCATGAACTCGGTCTAGATACTCTGGTATGATCTTTTTCTCGACGCGTGCTACGACAGAGGTAGCACTTTTCGTCTCAATTTTTTTCTGAATGACGGGGCTCCTGAACCCAAAATCGTCGGAAAAAAAAGAAATAATGGGCCATTTTTAGCATGATTCTTGTCGTTTTACCTACCCCCATGGTTATTTTTCATCCGGTCTGCAGTATTAGTTTTCCCCAAATCTGTTTTTTGGGTTAAGAAAAGGTTAAGAAAGACACGTCTTAACCTCCTAAAGTGAGAACTCTCAGAAAAAAATGCCGGGTACTTCTATCGCAGCACGCGTCTCTCATGCGTGACAAGCTTGCACGATACAGATCATATGCCAAGATGGAGGTGCGCCCATCTCTTGCTGAGACACGAGACCTCTATTTTGCTACTGAGGCAGAAACTACTTCTCGAGACAAAAATAAAGTGCCACCCGCCGAAAAAAAAACGTGGCCTACTACGGTATGGCACAAAATAGTTTTGCAACAAAACAAGAATAACACTCTTCTGACGTCGGGCCAAGGAGCCCCGTCACTTAATCAAGAAAATAGCCATAACGTGCTACATCTCTCGTGGCACGCGTCTGAAGCCGATGTAGATCATCTGGTCTGATCTGATCTGTCGGATGCGCGAAAGCGTGCGTGAACTCGACTCGATCTAGATCATCTGATACGATCAGCTCGATGCGTGAAAGGTTTCCATGAATTCGATGGAGTGTAGTGCAGCTCGGCGTGACATACGCGCCCCTCCGTTGTTGCAGGTGTGACTCTCAAAGGCAACCATCAATACCATTGTATGCCAGGGGACAGTAGTTTAGGCATGGCACGAAAAACGGCGGGCTGGGCTATAGATATCCCTGTCTAAAGTGTCGGAGCTCCTAGAGATAATGGGAGACGGCAGCTACGGCCTGTGACGAATGGCGGTCTAAGCGATACACACCTGCTTTAGTGTGGGAGCTCCTGAAGATGCCAGCAGACGGCAAACTACAGTAGGCCGGTGGCGATTAGGGGTATAGGCTATATCAAGTACCAGTTGCATTACTTATTGCAGCGAGGCAGCTCCTAAATGTAACCTAAAGATGTCATTGACGGCGCACAAAAACTGCCCTCTCCTGACACCTTGCCCTAGAGGGGCTGTGTCTAAAGGTGTGGCGTTGGCCACCGTAAAACACGCAAGACAACACACCCCCTGCCCTGAACTTTCAGAGCTGATAACATTCTCAAAAACCGGAAGAGCACACACAACGAAAGGGAGGGGCGAGGGGCGGGGCGGCTTTGGGAAGTTCTCGCCTCGAGACAATTACATAGACGCGCCGCCCGACGTTTCTTTGCACCCTCTCTCTCTTCTCCCCGTTGTCGATAGCATCAACTCTGAAATTCGGTCCTGAGGGGTTGTGCTGTATTGCGTGTTGTACGGTAGTCAGTTTTGGGACAATCGCTCTCTGGCCCTGCCGCGTTGTCGCGGTCAGCGCGGGGGTAACAACCCTGGGTGGGGTCTTCCCGGTGGTTGTGGCACGAGGGCTCATTTATCCCCAAAGCTTAAGCTGACACTTACGGCGCGACTTCGGCATGCTAATGATATTCCGGGGTTCTCACGGGTCATGACCGGACACGCGGGTCGGGGCAGGAGGTTGTCAAAATCTCGACGGGTCGAGCCCGGTTGGGTCAGGAAGCGTTCGAACTCTCACGGGTCGGGTCGCGAGATTTTTAACTAATACGGGTCGGGTTGGTGGGCCGGGTTGGTGGGCCATCCTGACCCGACCCGGCCCGACACGACCCGCAATAAGGGATTCTTGCCTGCGCGCTACGCAGCATTCCTGCTTCTTGCCAGTGTCATGGACGTCTTCTAAAGTTGCTATGTCCCTGTGGTACTACCATGGAAGGGGTCTGCCACCGTCGGTTGTTCCCAACTATGCTCTGATGAGACACGATCGTGTTATTATGAAAAAGGTACGTCAGCCTTAGCATCAGCCTTGGACGCATATTCCAATTACATGATACGATCGGACGATACGATGATATGATGCGGTACGATAGGATAGACCAAGAGCCAGCATCGTGTCGCCACCAGTAGGGTGCCTGGTACTCGCCTGACAATGACAGCTGGTGCCATTGCAGCATCGTGTGCGAGCCACTGATGATATGCGCGGGTTGCGAAAAACACACTCAGGATAAAATACACGGAACGCGCAGACCAGGTAACATGCAGCACGTACTTGTCAGACCAGGTGCACAGAGATCCCCATGAGAGTTGTTGAGTCGGCAGGGTTTCACGACTAACAACTAATCGGTAGGTGCCGTTAGCCAACTAACTGACTTTAGTCGGCAAGTCGACTGGCGAAGCCAGCTGATGGCCAGCTGACTTTCCGACCTACGTCAGGCTGGCGAAGCGAGCCAACACAGGCCCCACCACCGGCCGACGGGGCCCCGCTCAAAAACGAAAAACGGCATCCCGTGTCAGGCAATCCTTCCCGCAAGTGTAGAAACCCAACAAGTCAGATAGTCGTCACCTGCGGGAAAGGACTAACTATTAGTTGGTGAGTGATGACTCAAGTTGTGCCGACTGACAGCTCTACCCCCATATGATACCGTGATAATCATACATACTTGCAGTAGTACCAGGTACGGACCTGATGCAGACAGCTTATCATTCGACATGCCTCGTATAGACTGAGTCTTACTTACTGCTGTAGGTATGCAGCTGCGCAGCCGCGCTGAATCCTGAGTCTCACTGTTATGATACACATGTGCTGAACATGCAGCAGTGACTGGATCATGATGCATGTCCCATTCCGATTCTACAACTGTCTAATTTTAAGTAGTTCAACGTGGGTGTGCTTGTAAACGCAAAACCACCGCGCTGAAACGTACCACAGGTCCTGCTACCAAGGGCCTATAAAAACCACGGTACGCTGCTGTGCGGCAGGCAGCTCTGGCCAGTTGTGAGGCCGACAACGAGCCGCGTGATAAGTCGGCCGCACGTGTTCTCGTACGACACATTCCTCGTTAAGGGCACACTTGGTACAGCAGCACCGGATAGTCTACTACTACACGCTGTCGGTGACCCCGCTTGGTGTCAAGGGTAGCCCACATACAGCACGAAGTACAGCAGTAGTGGTCTCTCTATGGTGCCGGTTGAGTAGTGCCGGTTGCCCGCTATAGTGCTCGTAAAATCGCTTGACGCGTTCAGGCACAACGAGTACCACAGGGATATAAAGCAGTGGTAGTGTGGCAGCATGCGGAGTAGTGCCGGTTTCCGATATAGTGCCGGTATTTCGGCTGGGACACACCGGCTTTTGCTATGCGAGGGACCAACTGCAGTACAAAACTATGAACGGATATTTAAGGACCAAGTTTTTTTCATATTATAAACAAACACATTCATTATATTTACGTCCAAATTTCCACCTTTTACGTAAAGGACCCGAGCGATGACAAATATATGAGCGATCTCTCTCAGCAAGCAGATACGCGCACACATCGTCTTCACCTGTAGAGACTTGGAGTTGGTCTTGGCGACGTCGGGAGGGTACTGTGCGAAGAGATCCGGGTGCACCAGCTTGATCAGGGGCACCATCCGCTTCCTAACTCCCACCCCTCCATCAGCTGCCTGCTGGCTTCTCCGATGAGTTGACAGCTGCGCCAGCAAAGCACCTGCAACACTGCTATTGTTGTCGCTGGTGCTCCGTCTGTTACCCCATGACCGGCTGCACCGAGCGTTCGCCGAGAGAAGCACTCGCAGGGGGCCCGCCATGGTGACGATGCCCTGCTTGTTGGTGTCTTATGTGCTGTGGTGTCTTGTGATATATTGCGGCGTCTTGCTTGCTGCGTTGCCTTGCTTTGCTGTGTGTCGCCCCGTGTCGCCTTGCTTTTTGCAATCGCTTTGTGCCTTCTTTGTTTCAAAATACTGGAACCATACCAAGGCCAAACACCATTCCCCAAACTCAATAAAATCGTATCATTTCTAGACAAGCAGTCGTAGAGGCGGCTTTTGATTGGCTGACAGGACTGCTTCGTTTGATCGGTCGACATATCGAAATCATGGACACTAATCAGAACACAAGTTGACAGTCCGGCAACAACCCGGCCGTTTCATTGGCCAAGGGTAGTGGTGCACGGACAGTCCCGTGGACTTCAACCACGGTTCAAGGTTCAAGCTTCTTCCACGTTCAACAGAGCCTCGTGTACGCCGGTGGGCTATGTATGGGCGATGACGGTAAGAAGAAGGACTTCGAAACGTCACGGACCACAACCCATATTCAACGCATCAAGCTCCTTCAACGCCCTATGTATACATGTGATGTACGGCGGGCCGTATAACGCTGATTTTCTCGGCGACGGGGAGAGTGCAGACGCCGAGCGACGCGTCGGTGGAAAAGATCGACGAAGAGATCTTCCAAAAGCCGCCATTTTCGTTGTGTACACTCCCCCCCCCTGGTTTCGAGAAAGTCGGCTCTGAAATTCATGCCGTTGGGCGCGTTATCTTGCGTGTTCTACAGCTGTGTGTAGTAGGCGACAACGTAGATCGACAATTCGAAAGCGTTCAGCTCGTCTATAATAGCTCACGGAGTATCACGCAGCTTGCAGAGATGAGTATCAACCCTCAAATTAATCGAACTCACAGCTGACGTATTTGAAACATTTTATTTTGTTACACGCGAAGCTCATACGACGAAGAAGCTTGCGGCTCGCGTGCCATAGTAGAGCGTACAACCGTCTGATCCGTAGCTCTCGTTTTATATAGGTCAGGAACATCAAGGAGCTTAAATTACGCGTGTACACAACTTGGTGAGTGTGCAGCCGTCGCGCAATGAGTGAATGCCTAACGGCGCCAAACCACGGATAGGCCAGAAAAGAACTTGATTATGGTTCGTGGCCGAAGAACGAATATTATTGATGCCACTCTCACTGGCCCACTGGGCGTCAAGCGTCGCAACGCAATCCGGCTGTAGAGTAGTAAGTGAGTACTCTTGTGAACCGAAACTTAACACGAATACAGCGGCACACACAGTGTACGTATATATCGAGGCATACCGAGGACTGCCTGTACTGCGATTTGGAAGTCGACGATCAAAAAGCATGCCTCTGCTGTTGTTTGTGTGGATCGAAACATGCATTTTTCATACTGGTACACGATCAACAGCGCCTTGCTACGTACAGCACATGAGGGCTGCCTGGGTGCTGGCCCTCATATATACTTCGTACATAATAAAGAGGTTTGCAATCCCCTACCCTTGAGGCTAAAATTTGAGGTCCAAACCCAAGTGTATACCGCACATCATACACTCGGTCAGTATGCATACAGCGCATACGAACATGTAAAAACAAAATGTATAGTCTAGACTATAGACTGTATATATAGACTAAATTTTTTTGAAACGAAAGAATAGGACCCCTCCCATCAAGAAAAAACTCACCCACGTCATTGTGTATTTCAAGTACCAACAACGAAGCTTGCAAATGTGAGTATTGATCCGGAATTCGTCGATCTCATGGCTGACGTCCTTGGAATATTATTATAAAACATGTGATATGCACATACAGCACATACCAGGCAAACATAAACAAGACGGGCGTACGGCACATATACATATAAACACTCGTTATATGTACGTACAACACATGAAAAGAGACAGCGTGCATATACCACTGTGGGTGCAGTAGATTACCACAAATACAATACGCACCATATTATGATACTCGTGTAGTTTAGTGATTCTGTTATCTATAGATAACGGTATCAGCACATCATTATTTACGATACAGCAGCAACTCAGATCTATTGCTAATGGTCAGCTTGGACAGCTCAAGGCTACTACCGGGTTTTTTTCAACTCTCTGACGCATGTTTTAGGTACCGCCATTGCGAACGTCTCAATCAACTAATCAATTATTCGCAGTTCTAAAGTGAGCATTTTACAAAAAGTGTTGAGCAAAAAACACTACCATATATACGTATATTACGGAAGGCCAGGCTTTGTATTGCAAAAATGGCACCGGACACAATGCAGTAGTGTACCGCGGCGATGTATGTATTCAGAGTTCCGGAAGAATTTTGAAGTCGGAACGGAGAGACACTGGTTTGTCGAACTACTGAGCCTGGCTGAAAAAAACTGGCTCTTCTTGTCACGCTGGGCTGCTGCACAAACGCTTGAAACTCAAGTATTTGTTTTGAGCCATCCGTCCACCGTCCAAACTGACTGACTGCCAACAAACTTGCGTACTTTCGTGAACGAGAGCCCTTGGTTGGGGGGGGGGGGGGGGGGGGGTGAGGGGAGGCATTCGACCGGCCGCCCCAGCCGCATTGTGCATAGTATATATGCCCCTATGACACGCGTATCGCACATACAAGTACTACGCATACACGACTCGTCGAAAAAATAAATTAAACGGAGTCAGGGTATCGCTCTGGCGCATCATGCTGACCTAAACCCGTCATTTACATCCTACAATTTTCCCGATACCAATTTCAAGTGGCTGTTTATTATCCTACAATTTTCCCGATACCAATTTCAAGTGGCTGTTTATTATCGCCAAAAACTCGGTTGCAGGTAGTTCTGAAGGAATTAACCTGTAAAGCGGGTAGCCGTACCTTCCCACACTGAGGTTGCTCGCCACATCATCTTCTCGCGGGGGGGCTGCCATAGCGTTCATTCTTATTCGTCACGTTTGACCGTCATGTCAAAAAAGCGTTCCTATTTTTCACAGCCCTTCCCTGTTCCGCCGCCTTCATTTGCCGTACAAGCAAGTCTGTCGAGCGCACACGTTGTACCACCTAACCAAAACGGTCTTACAATATAAGCAATGAAGACCCAAACATCACCGCCGTCGTGTGCTTGTTGGTTTACGCTTCGACACGAAAGCAAAACACAACGCCAGTAATGATAGTTTTCAACATTAGACACTCGGATTGACTGAAAAACGTGCAAAACACAGCCCTGCCGCTGCTGACCAAGGCGCCCCCGTGGGCCAAAACGCTCATGCATGCACCAATCAACAGCTTTCGGTGATGAAAACCCGAGGCAATACCTCAAGAAGCAGCCAGCCAACAGTACAACGGCAGATAGCCCCAGGCAGACCGGCTGTTTGTTAAGCACCCGACACATACAACGCCCCTTCCCCCCCCTTCTCCCCTCCGCCAACTAGCACTCGCAACATAAATAACTCAAGCACAGCCCCCCCCCCCCCCCCCCTCCAAACATATCTCGAACTAACCCACGCAGACACAGCCCCCCTCCCCCCCCATTAATCACGCCGCAATCTTCTTAGGAGGAGCCTTCTGAACTTTGGAGACCGCGCCGACAGCTTTGGGAAGCTTTTTGGAGCTGCTGTCCGCGATGTCTTTCCCGTTGTAGTAGTGCGGAGCGATTTCCACCAGCCACTCCGGCTTGATGTCGATGCACTGTATTCATGTGTTTGCAGGGGGAGGAAATGGGGGAGGGGGGGGCGGGGGGGGGGGCGTATATACTCATTTGTTGCTTGCCTTAGCCATTTTACCTTTGCCCCGCATCCCTTTCGAGATAGAGACCCGGCGGGAGGGGGGGAGCACTCATTTGTTGATGGTCATTTGATCATCGGCTACGGATCCCTTTTGACACAGAGCACCGTTCCCACTCCAAACTGAGGCACCTCCAACATTTGGGACCATATGGCGTTTTTTCTATATATGAAGGGGGGCGGGGGGGATAATTCTCGTCGTGCAAGGCCGCAGTCTGTAAGACCATATCATACGGGGGGCGCAGGCGGAGGAAGGGACAGAAAGCACACGCACGCGCCCGCTCCGCAAAACGTGATACTTGCGAAACAACACACAAGGAAAAACAGCAAAGCAAAACAAAATAAACGGAAGGCTCACCGAGCGCATGTACTCCTTCGTCGTGAAGGCCAGCTCGTGGTACACCAGCCAAAGAGGCGGGTCCTAAATCGGGAGGGTGGGGGAGGAAGCGTAAGGGGGGCGAGAAACACCAGACAACGTTCGGCAGTGATACCACCCAAGGGGGCGATAATTAGTAAGGCACAACACCATAAAAGGTAGAAACCCAGAACGATATATCTTCACGTTAAGTTAAGTCGACGGAAGGTGGCACAACTACTTCATCCACTTCCTCCCCTTCTTCGCTGGTACTCGGCATGTGTCACTATGCAGGTTACGTTACTATGACAGCGCGTTGTACAGGGAAAGTTGAACGCTGGTGACTACAAGAGCTGACTGCCTCCCCGCATCGATTTGTGTGCGCCAGCTAAAATATTACGGCACTCTCATTCAAATTGGAAACCCCAAGCAAAATATTTTCAAGCTAAGTGAAATCTTGTCGGTAGAAGAGGCACTATATAGGCAATCCTCCGCATATGCTACTATTTCTCCACATGACGTTCTTATAAATAGGCGTTATACAGAGAAAGTTGAAAGTTGGTAGTTACAAGGGCTGTCTACCTCCCGGGATCTGATTATTGACACTCGTGCACTAAAATCTACGGGAAATTGTGCAACAAAAAACACTCAAAACAGTAGCAACAAGCACAACAAGAACACGAACAGCAACAACAACAACAACAACAACCACAACAACCACAACAAAACGAATTTCTAGACTATCAACAAACCCGAAAACAAGAACAAGCAACGCCCTTTCACCTCCTGCTTATGTAGGACGCTGCTTGGGTGAATGTAGACAGTGTGCTGGTTTTTGATGGTCTTGTAGTCGCCCGACTTGGACATCTTGGACGTGTTGTAGAAAAACCCCGACGTGATCGCCTGGAGGAACAAAACAACTACGTACGTTAGTACGCAATTGGTCAATTCACTAGAGCACACCTTTCGGAGGGCATGTTGCGCGAACACGCGCCGCGGGTGTGTAAACCCCCGCAAGGGGGCCCGGAGAGCCGCTGGAGGCCTTCTTTTCCATTCTAGCGCGAATAAACGACATTTGTTTCGCCTGCGGCGAAAAACGTTGCTCGGCATAAGCCCTGTAGTGATGCGCGTTTGTGTTACCTCCTGCGTGAAACAATTCCAATAAAAAACGTTGCGCCCGAGCGCAACACGTAAGGCGTACAACAGTGCTGTGGCAGAACACCGTAGCAGGGGCGCCAAGACAGCGACATGCAAACACATAATAAAAAGGGCACTATACAACATGCATGCACTACCAAGGCAACAGGGATACCCGTACATCGGGGATGGGTGCAACTACTTGCAGACTGAAGACACAAACAAACTTCCATAAGACACACTATGTACTAGACACACTATGTACTCGTACTGTTTTCAGTGGTGTTTCGGGGTTGGGAAGGGGATGAATCAGTGCCAACCCCGGACACATTCACCGCCTGAAAGGGCAACAAATCTTTCCTCAAGAAAGCCACGAGAGACACAATATACTGGTTTTATATGGGGAGTGGGGGGGGGTGTACTCAGTTTTTGCATGGCCGTAGTCGTATGACCATAGACCCTCGCAGCCCTACTTTGCCGGGACGGAGCACATCGGGTTTCCACCGACCAGGCAGATATTGCTTGCACCAAGCGCGAAGAGCCGTGAGGTGTTCGGCGAGCCGCATGAAGGGTGAACTGCATCCTTCCAAGAACCACTCGTAAGACGGACTTCGGCATCTTGTGCCTACTTTCTTGCTTATGGATGACAGCGCCAATGAGTTACTTCGTTTTCTGGTGTGACCGCTCCAGAGACAGCAATGGGCATTACTATGTAACTGCCTCATTGGTGCCTTACCATATTCACAGGCTTTAGATGGGGGGGATTAATCAGAGCCAACTTCAGCCACCATTACCGCCCGCCAGGAGAAAACCCCCCCTGCCCCATGGCCTTATCATACCTTAGCGATGCCTTCCATCTCTGTAGGATTGGAGGAAATCTCTACCTCCACTCTCTCGCAGAGACCCTCCAGCTGTTCCCGGATGTCCCTGGCTCGGTTGAGACTTCGCACCTGCACGTAGTTCTCGTAGCACCACTGCATGCATAGACAACCCAACCAATCAGCAGCACCCAACCAGGAACAAAAACATGAACAAAATAAGTAATGAATGCACGAACGAATGAGTGCATGCGTGAATTCAACGGGTTAGGTAGCAAACCAGCCAGCCAGCCAGCATCACCCAAGCTGGAACACGAACATGGATGGGAACAAGAACAAGAACACGTACATGAGCGGGAACAAGAGCAATCACACGAGCTGCAACCACAAGAAAGGGAACAACAGCAGCAACAAAAACAAAAACAACAACAACAACAACTAACAACAACAACAACAACAACAACAACAACAACAACAACAACAACAACAACAACAACAACAACAACAACAACAACAATAACAACAACAGCAGCAGCAACAAAAACAACAACAACAACAGCGATGCGACAAACAAAACCGCAAGGGCAAGGACCAAGAAGCGAGATCGAAAAAACAAACAAAAAAGCAAACAATTAAGCGAGCGGAACGAGCGAGCGTTATATGCCCTACTCCAACCCCGACAAAGCTAAACAAAACTTCGCCCTTTCTGTCCTCCTCCTCCCCCTCTCTCTTTCCCTCCCCTCCCTGGCCCCCAAACAAGCCAGTAACGTAACACATCAACAGTAGGGTCAGCACACTCCTGACGGAAGGACTGACGGCACCCAACACTGCAATCTCCCAACATGCTTCGATGTATTAGCTGACCTGGGTGCTGTAGTTCGTGTCGACCCACTGGTTGTAAACCCTCATCAAAGTCCCGTGGTCGCCCCCCCCACCCCTAGCGAAGTTAAGCCTGGCGTTGTCCGCGTGTACCGCGTGGTCTTTGGGGCGGTAGAACACCGAGTTGCCGCACGACAGCATCGCGCAGATGCTCAGCGCCTGACAGAAATTAGGGGGAGGGAGGAGAGGAGTGAGGGGCGGGGGGGGGGGGTGATGAGAGGGAGGGAAGGGGCAGGGTAGGGGGGAAAGGGAGGGGGAGGAGGAGGGGAAGGGAGGAGAAGGGAGGGGGGTGGGGAGGAGGGTGGGGGGAGCGGGTGGTGGTCGAATGTGTTTTTTGGGCTCCGCCGTCTTGCTGCAAAAGGAATGCTGCAGCAGTACGTCGAAAACATTCTAAACCAAAATCCCAAAACCAACAAAATAATACAAACCTGTAAAATAGTTGTCCTCAGACGGCTATTTGCAGGGTTTTAAAATGATTATTAGAAGGAAAATTTCCTGGCAGGTTCTCAGAGGCTTATCAAAATCATAAACCCGACAAAAAAAATGTCCTCAAAAAAGGTTCTCATCTGGTTATTCTACTTTTCCTGGAAGAGGCTTACAAGCTTCTTAGAAATTTCTTCAAATTGTTTTCGTCCTCTCACCTCGTCGACGCAGCCGTATTTCTCGGCGGCGATGACGGTTTTGCTCAGCATGGGGTCCAGAGGGAACTCCGCCATTCGCCTCCCCAGCTTCGTCAATTCCCCTCGGTCGTTCAGGGCTCCCAACGCGTACAGCTGCGAGAGGCGTCCGTTCGAAAGTGAAATATGTTGAATGAAAGAGCTAATACTTCAGGATCTGAAATCATTTTGAATCGAAGAGAGAGCCCTATCGCGCGGTGTTCTATAATACGGGGGAACAGCAGCACCCGAGCAAAATGCCAATAATCAAGGTCCGAGATGAACATACAGACAAACACTTTTAAGGTACCAGGTACACATCAACATATACGTCGAGATGAAGATCCCGTGAATATTGAGATACATATACTGTGAGAGAAGACGATTCGGTATATTTCTGCAAAAAAAAATCGAAATCACACGTTGTACCATCATTATTACAACATGAAAATACGTACCGTAAAATATCATTGAAAATGCAAAAACTGCAGCATAAAAATCTCATCTCCAACCAATGCGTTCTACATAATGAACAAAACACAAAAACACAATCTACAAACGTAGAGAAACACAACAATTACACCCTGGCAAATACAATCCATACAGACTCCCCTCCTTCCCAGAACCCCAAATCCTCGCCTGCTCGAGCGCGCGGATTAGCGTCTCCGGCGGGGGAGGGTCCATGAACTCAAAGTGGAGGAGGTCATTGATGCCCAGGCTCTTCAGCAGCAGCACCACGTTGCCCATGTTGGTTCTTTGGATCTCGGGCACCGTGTTGGCCTCCAGCTCGTGTTGGAAAGACCACGCCGTGAACAGCCGGAAGCACTTGCCCGGCTGCGTCCTTCCCGCTCGCCCAGACCTGCCATTTTATCGTCATCGGAGAGGGTTGTCAGAATCGTCATAAAAATAATGGGAACATTCTGGGAACATTCCGGGAACGAGAATTTTCCAAGTAACAGGTGGCCGGGGATTAGGGGTTAGTAGCTAGGGGTTAGGGTTACTGAACAAAGTCAAGTGTAGATCCACCATTTTGTAGAGGAGGGCCCAAGTTGAATACAGCCGTCCAAAACCTTCCAGAACCTACTGGCGTCTACTAAAACCTGTTAAAACATACCGCGAGCTCCCTGTGTTGTCTAGAGTGCTCGGAGAGTTTAGGTAGATTTCGTAGTTGTCTTCATACAGGTAGACTTTGGTGGATTTGGATAGAAAGCAGTAGATGCTACATTTTGGTAGATTCGGTAAATTTGATAGGTTGGGTAGATTCGGCAGGAGTCGGTAGATTTCGTAGATCTGGTAGATTTTGGGATAAAGGCCCAGCCCCACGTGCTTGTCTGCCTGGAAGCGGCCTTGCTGATAGGAGTGACGATTAGGCTCTCCATGTCGAACCTGGCCTAGTCCTAACCCCGACCGTCTGGGAAAACTCTCGGTATGAAGATGTACTGAAGGGTTATATAGTGTGGACCACTAACCATGTCGTCGACGCTGGGGGTCAAGTCGTAAACACTCCTGCCCGATCTGGCCGCTTATGTAACTATCGCCCAGGTCGTCACGGGATAAATCGGGGTAGAAATCGAAGTCAGAATCCAGGGTGTCGCTGGAACATTCGGGGAACATTTTGGGAACATTCCGGGAACGTTCTAGGAGCATTCCGAAAACTTTCCGGAAAAATCTTACCAGAAAAATATCAAACCCATCAAGAACCTCGTACCCAACTCGCGGCGAGTTCCTTCCTACCTCTGCCTGGAAGCGGCCTTGCTGATGGGAGTGACGATGAGGCTCTCCATGCCGGACCTAGGGTTATAACTCTTCTGCTTGCAGAACCCCGTGTCCACCACGAAGCAGATGCCGTCGATGGTTAGAGAAGTCTCCGCGATGTTCGTGCCCAGCACTACCTACACCAGAAGTGGACAAAGGAAAAATAGGAGGAGGGAATGGCGGGGGAGGGGGGGGGGGGGGGCGGGGGCGGGGGGAGAGGGGATTGGAGAGAGAACAGAAAACGTGGGGAAAAGAGGATGGTAGGGTACCACGGTCACGAACGCGCTCCAATTACAAATACACAAAACATAAATTTACACGAAATGCTCATAATATGCCCCCCACTTTTAATGCTCCACCCCCCTCCTCCCCCATGCCCCCTCAAAAACAAACGTCATATTCCATCTCTCCCCCATGTTCCACCAGCCAATCAAGATTCCCTCCCCACTTCTCATTAGCGAACCGCATTTCTCTCCCCACTTCCATCAGCCAATCGCCTTCCTGCCTACATGTTCTTTAGCCAATCACCTTTCGAGAGCCAGGAGGAGTAGGCTCGAATATCTTGGCCTGCTGGTCGGAAGGGAGAGAGGCGTAAATGGGGCAGACCAGCAGCTCGCGGATGCGCGACCCCAGCCCCCGGGTGCGCTGCGTGAGAATCTCGGCGCAGGTTTCGATCTCCTCCTGGCCTGTGAGGAACACCAGGATGTCTCCCGGGACCGGTTGGGAGATGTGCGCCTGCAATTTGGTTGGTCGGTTGAGTGGCTCGTTGGTTGGCGCGGGGATAGACTATTGGGTTTCGGTTGTTGGTTGGATGGTTTGATTGGTTCGGATGTTGATTGGTTGTTGACCTCGGTTGATCGGTTTGCGTCCTAGACGGTGTAGTAATCGGCTGATTGGTCTAGCTGGAAATGTTGGCTTTGACATTGATTGATCGGTCTGCCCGCTGGATGGCGTGATTATCGGTTGATTCGTTAGCTGGAACATTGGACGGTTGGACCGAACGTTGGTCGGTTGAGTGAGTGCAGGTTGGTTGGTTGATTAGCACGCTTGATTGGTTGGACGATGCGTTGATGCGCACGTTCATTCCGGGCGCCTGTTGGGCGAAGAACACTAGGATGTTTCCCGCAACCGGCCCGGAGATTTACGTGCGCCTGCAAATCGGTTGGTCGGTTGTTTGGTTGATTTGGGTGGTATTAATAGTTGGCTGGCTTAAACACTGGTTGATTGCCTTGAACGTTGGTTGATCGGTGTGTGTTGGCTGGTTGGGATGCAGACGCTACGGCCACAGCCACCTACACTGACGCAAACCGACAAAAACAAAACGACAGGAAGGAGCTAAACACTAAAAGGTGCCAATAAGCACCTACTTGCATGACTTACGTAGTGAAAGGAGACAGTGGGCCAAGACAGATATACCACCGCCGCTTTAGCTTGCCCTGGTAAGCCACACGAAAAACATGTTGGTGACCAGACAAAAACAGGGGCCATGCTATGTTTGCAGATCACCTAAGTTCGCGTTGGTGCGGTGGGTGAAAGGGCAAAATTTTCAGGAACTACGGAATCATCGCTGGCGGTCATGCCGACATACAAGAAATCGAACTGGAGCTCTCCTGAGCCCTCTTCACACGAAGTACGTCTTTTATGACCTAAAAGGGGGCTCTTTTAGGAACCCCTCTTACGGCAAAAAAGCCGGTTCTGCTAAGAGCCCCTTGTATGGGCATAGAAGAGGTTCTTACACGTGCAACTCGCATAAACAGGAAAACAGCAATACATCATGGCGCAGGTTGGCATGTTCAGCAGACGTCATCGTGTCAGTGCGGATCAAAGAACCAAGCTCCAGCCAGGACTGCTAAAACAAATCGCCCGACAATCATGCCCACATCCATTAACCTGCCAACCAAACAAGCATATTATTACAAAGCCTTCAAGTTACCTGCAAAACCGTGACGACGGCAGCGTCGAGGTAGTCGGCCTCCGGAGCTTTGGTGTACAGGATGTCGACGGGGTACATGTGACCGGGAAAAATAAAAATGACGGCGTCGTCGAAAAACTTGGAGAACTTTTCCGCGTCGAGCGTGGCCGAGGAGATGATCAGCTGGGAAAGAAAAAGAGAAAAAACAGCAATGGCAGGTAGGGGAGGACGAGAGGAGTACGGGGGGGGGGCAGGGGATGGAGACGTGGGGGGGGGGGGGGGGGGGGGGGCGCATTTGTTGCTTGGTTTAGTTATTTGACCATAGACCACGCGCCCCATTCAAGGCGGAGCACCGTTCCTACCCCTAATAGAAGCCCGTCCAACATTGACGGCGCTCATCACGTTATTCCCCATATACTACATAAAAACTCCTTGATTATCGTACCCCCTGCAAGCTCGGCCGTCTGTGGCCGCCATCTATCTCTTAGGATGGCAATCGGTTACAGTAGCGGCTACGGTTTAAGATAACTTTTTTAAGAGAAAGTACGGATTTAAGAGAGAGGAATTGGCTTGTACCAATCAAAATCGATTTGAGAGAGAATTCCTATTGCTTCCGAGATTTTCTCTTAAATCGAACCATTTGGAAACCACGTGGACACACACATCACACACACAGATTGTGTTCAGGCTGACAGGTCGCGAGGGTAGCGTTAGTTTTTTGGGTTTGTGTTATTTGTAGGGCGAGTGGTGTCTTGATAAATGTGAAGTTTATTTTTTTCGTTGACTCCTGTTTTGTCGGGGGTTTAAACCAATGGGATGAGAGGTTGAGGGTGTTGTGTTGAGGGTACGGTGGGAGGAAGGGGTGCAGCGTGTAAACGGGTGCGTCTTTCTTGAGTGCTGGTGCATTCGTAGTCTCGTGTTGTCCTTCTAGAAGAGGTGCGACCATGAAACACACCTATAAAACAACAACAAAACCACTACTGTACCAACTTTGCGTGTCCACGTGCAAAATGTGCATCGCATGACACGACGATGATTTATTTTCCAAGCGCAGATCCACCAAAAGCGCACCACGTACTTGGGTCCACGTGCTCGCCAACCAAGAGAATGAGCGGTGTTTGGAGGTAGCCCGACGTGGTAACGTTTGCTGCGTTACGCGACATTGAATGATACACTCTCTACGACCTCCTACGCCATATAGTTCGGACAAGAGCGTCTCTCTCTGGCGCGCTTTCGATTTGGCTGCGGTATAAGAGAATATTCTCTTATACCGTAGCCGAGACGGTATAAGAGAAAGCCGGATTTAAGAGAGAGAAATTGGCTTGTACCGACCCTCTCTGAAACCGTAGCCGCTACTGTACTCGCTACCATCTAGTGTACCACAATTTCTCCCCCATGTCACGTTCGTCCATTTTTCCTCATCGTCTCTTGACACATCCCGTTCCTCCTTGTGCATTCCACATTTCACATGAGGGTGGGCGTTCCAGGTTCAACTCGACGAGGGGAATGTCCCGGAGGGGGGGGGGCAGGGGATAGGGGGAGTAGGGGGTGGGGGGAGGCGGGGGGTACGTAAGCCTCCCAAAGAATGGGGGAAAACAATAAAAACCCCAGACATGAACCCAAAAAGGAAAACCGCGGGGGGGGGGGGGGAGGAAAGGTAAAAGAAAGATAACCAAATGAAAACTCGCGACCACAATCCCACTCATCGAGGAACAGACGAAACCCCGACCGCGAATCGAGGAATTGAGGGAGGTCACATATTTCAGTATGATAGCAAAAACCCAAAATGTGCCACCGGGTAAAACAATCGACATCGTACATACCAGGCACAGCTTAAACATTGAAACGCCGACGCACGTGGGTACGTACTTGTGCGATACCTCCTAGCGGAGCCGGGCGGCTCAACTTCGGTGACAGTCGGGTAGACAGACATGCTGAATGCCTTCCATGCCCGCACACCACGGGGGTGAAGCAATCCAGACATTCAACAAAATACTAACAATAGGAAATCGTATCCTCTTCATTCCATACAGGGGGAAAGGGAGAGAGACCATGGAAGAAAAAAAAGGCGAGAGGGAGGTGTGCTCATTGATTACTGGCCTTCGTCAATTGACTGACCATCGACCACACATCCTCTTAGAGAAGGAGCACCGCTCCTGATCCTGAAAATTACAGCTCCGACATTTGGGTGGCCATTATCTTCTATACACATAGGGCGAGGCTTCTTGGTGTACCAGATATACAGCAGTGGGGCCGATACAAGGCGGTTACAATAAGGCGACCACCCGATACCTTTACGTTCTATACATATTGGGGGGGGGGGGAGTGGGACAACTGGTGTACCATATACCTGATATACAATACCGAGGTGTGCCTACACAAGGCGGTAGGAATAAAGCGGTCACCCGATACAGGGCGGTTGAAATCAGCTCGCACGACTGACTCTCTGGATAAACTGCCTATAGGAATAGGGTGGCCTGTTCCGTATGCAACCCTTGCCCTAACCTAGTAAACATTTTCCAAGCCAGGGACTTGCCACGCACCTATATATCACAGCCCGACCCCAACAATAAGGAGCTATTATTGTTATGATACTGCTGTAGTGGACCCACGCAACCAAATCAAACTCCACGTCATCACCCAACCCAACCCAACCCAATCTAACCCAAACCAACCCAGCCCAACCCAAGCGAACTCAACCGAACGGAACCCAACCGAACCCAACCGAACCCAACCGAACCCAACCGAACCCAACCGAACCCAACCGAACCGAATCGAACCGAACCGAACCGAACCCAACCGAACCGAACCGAACCGAACCGAACCGAACCGAATCGAACCGAACCCAACGGAACGCAACCGAACCGAACCCAACCCAACCCACCCCATCCCATCCGAACCCAATCTAACCCCCAATTCAACCCAGCCCAACCCAACCCAACCCCAACCCTGACAGCCAGGCAACTTTCTGGGACTGAATATACAATGTGGAGCAAGTGTGTGTGCTGTCAATCATTTCGTGGAACCTGCGGGAAGCCATAAACATCTACTGGGCGGGTGTGCGTACTAGAGATGTTCCCCGCCGAGTACCGGTCCTGAACGGGTATCCGCCAACGTTTGGGAAAAAAATCTCGGGTACTCGCGAGTATTTTACGGCTAATTTGGGCGCCGAGTGCCAAGTCCTGATCGGGTACCCGCTAACTTTTGGGGGGGGAAAATACTCGGGTACTTGCGACTATTTACGGCTAATGCCGTCCTAATCGGGCACCCGCTAAATTTTGGGAGAAAAGAATACTCGGGTGCTTGCGAGTATTACGGTTAAATTGAGCAGGCACCCGGGTACCCGCTCAACAGCCTAACCGCCGGGTACCCGGGACAAAATAATCGATCGTGCTGGGAACAAGTGAGAAGTTGGCTGCGCAACGGGTACGAAACGCGCCCCGGGAAATGTGGCCTAGGGGATGATAAGTTGCCATCCCCAGATTCTCTGGTAAACCGGGTACGCGGGTACCCGGGGCATTTGAGACATAGTTGATATTTTGAAAATATTATCCCTGGAAAATATGTACGCAATACGGTCCGGGGTGTGTGATATTGAGGATGATGAGTTGCCATCGCCGGAGTTTCGACAGAAAAGCAACGGGTACCCGGGGCCCAAATACTCGGAGGGTATGAAGCGCTACTCGTACCCGTGACAGGTGCTAGCAAGCCGGATAATACTCGCGAGTACTCGAGAAATCGACTAAGGGGTCAACACTTCTAGTGTGTACTCTTATCATGCACAGCCCTAGTCTAAAAACCATAAACCCTCGCATGGCTACAATGCCGGAACGGAGCACATCGGGTTTGCACCGGCCAGGCATAGTTGGGGGGGGGGGGGGATACGGTACTTCGCACCTTGAAGTCTGGTCTGAATCTGGAGATGTCCTTGACGAGTCCGAAGAGTACATCGGTGTGAAGCGTCCGCTCGTGAGCTTCGTCGATCATCATCACGCTGTAGCCTCCCAAGTCCGGCTCGGTGAGCAGCTCGCGGAGCAGCATGCCGTCGGTCATGTACTGTTACATAGTGTATTCACGGCGGGTCAGAAAATAAAAACCTTCAGTGCGTTCCTCACATTAAAGTGGTATATTCACCCGTCTACATCAAGCACAACAAGTGCCCGTGCCGATGCCTCAGATCATAGAGAGACGAGCTTTCTCTGTGGTCACAAACTACGAGACAGAGACACAAGTTGCTAATACAGCGAGATGATTCGGCCATGCAATGAACCGCAATGAACACGCGGGCAGTTAGTTGTCTTTTCTGCAGGATTATCTGTGGCAGTTCTTCAATGGTGGGGCAAAGATAAAAAAAAACAGTTGGTTGACTTGATGACGGCGGCTGATGTCACGCTCATTTCATACGAAAAAAAACAAACAAAAGTCTGCGGCTGACGTTACGCTCCTTTTACAGAAAAACAATCAAAGGAGTCAAAAACCAAAAACCAAAAACTTGAGTGATGTTATTTTTCGTTCATGAACAACAAGCGCCGACAAACAAAACAGGAGGGAAACCAAAAACGAACAACAGGAAGGCGTCTCGGTATATATAACACAGTAGTAGGCACACAACACACGAACACACAAACACTAAGTTCAACCACACATACCCATGCACATCGGTATTCAGACACGCAGGTACACGTAGAGAATGACACAGACACAGACGCAGGCATAGGAAGAGCGGAGAACATGAGCAGAACAAACAAAATAACGCAAAGGGCTGCGGAACGTACCCACATGCACACGCGCAGAGACGAGCAACAGCGTCAACAACAGCAGCAGCCGCAGCAACAACATCTGCAACAGCAAAAAAATCAACCCCATCCCTAAAACCGCGACAAACACCAACATCAACGACTACAACAGCAACAGTAACAGCAACCCCACCAACAGCACCAACACCAACACCAACACTAAAACTACCACTTCTGCCACAAACAACAAAAACAACACAACAACGCCACCATCGACATCCCCACCACAAACACCAACACCGCCCCCATCCACCATCACCGCCGCCAACACCACCACCAATAAGAGTATTAGCGGAACACTGCTATTATATGATACGAAGCGTACACCTATGTTCACCTTGATGACGGTGGCGTCACTGGTGCAGTCCTCGAAGCGAATGCTGTAGCCCACCTCCTGCCCCAGCTTCTTGTCCATCTCCTGGCTCACGCGAGCAGCCACCGACATCGCCGCCACCCTTCTCGGCTGCGTGCATCCCACCTTGCCCACCTTCGTGTACCCTACCTACATCAATACAGCAGTAGACACATTCGAAATACCAGCTTGTGCAGAACCGGCGATTGTATTGCTTATACGGACGACACTTGGGGGGGGGGGTGGCACTGCCGACGGATGGACAAACGAAAAACTCACCCGAGATAGTATACCACAAGTACCAACAACGCAGCTTGCAAAGATGAGCATCGACCCTAAATTCGTCGAACTCGCAGCTGACGTCGCTATAATAACTTTATAAAATATAAGTAGGTACAGTGGCTACCATTATTGTCACTGATGACATTTTGATTTTGTTCGCCCCGGCAACGTCCACAGAGGAGTAATTTTTATTCAGAGGACAAGACGTCTGCAAAAACGAGCGGCCGGTGAACCACGCAGCTCGCAACGATGAGTGTCGACCCTAAAAATATCGAACTCACACAGCTGACGTGTTTAGAATAACTATGTAAAATGGGATCGGATGCACAGGGAATAAGCAGTGACGATTACCTACCGAGGCATCAAGCGTCGTCTCGCGTGCATAGCTCCGCGCCACCGACACAATGGAGCACACCAATGGAACGACCCTTCCCTCCCCGATTTAACAGGCCTACCGTAGGTTTTGGCTACTGCTGTGCACCTCACCTACAGCAAAAAAATTACGCGGGAGTGTAATACACGAGTGCATGATTGCGCCATGTCTGGTCCGCACCCCACCCAAAATCAGCATTTGACACGTTACTTTATTTTATTTTATTTTTTCACACACGCCTAATTTTTCGCAGCTTCCGGACAAGCCGTGGTCACAGGTGTCGTCCCTTTTCTCCCCCGGTTCTTGCCTCAAAATTTTATCGCGCATAAGGGTCAGCAATCCCACTGCTCGTCGATTTTTCATCGAGTGTTGCTAACTCACGCTCTCGCGCTTTCCGCAAACCAATTTGTGCACAAGAAAAACTCCTTACGAATTGATACGAGTATGCACACGGGGGGACTCGAACTCACGAAACTGCCCTATACCAGGCTCGAGGATAACCTGATACGCCACCGGGGCAACCGGGCAATTACAATACCGCGGAGGTCTCCCAATAAGGCGGTCTGAGTAAGGCGGTATCCCGATATAAGGCGGTCCTCGTCATCGTAGTCATTGTTTGCGTCTGTCGGAGGTCGACTCGTGGATTTGCTGCCCAGGATAATAGTCGGACGACTTGCAGCCAGGAAATTCACAACCCTGTTCAAACAGCAAGACATGTTTCGCTGGTGCTCACCTCGTGAAGGTACTGCGGTAGCTGAGTAGTCTTCCCCGAGCCAGTCTCTCCCACCACTACCAGCACCTACCAACAGAGAAAACACAAACAAGAGGACAGGGGGCAGGGCAACACAATTCGTGACAAAATGACAACAGCAACAACAACAACAACATCAACACCAACACCAACACCACCACCACCACCACCACCACCACCACCACCACGACCACGACCACGACCACGACCACCACCACCACCAACAACAACACCATCACCAACAACAAAAAGTCACTAAAAACGTCATCAATGACGTTTTCAAATAGGAAGAGTAACTCCTCACGAACGGAACAAAAGCTGATTTTGTGACAGACAGACCAAAAACGATTATTAAAAACAAGCCAACAAAGATCCGTCGCGTTTCTCCATTACAGGCGATACCAGGCACGCCGCAAGATTGTCAAAACAAAAGCTGCTACAATACCTGGTCCAACATTTTTTTACATCAATCATGACTCATGAAACACCCGTTAAAACGTCCATAAAATCACCCCCCCCCCCCCCCCGCCCCGAATCACGGCGCTTCGCCCTTCGTACACGCAATTCCGCCTGAGGGGCAAGCACTCGACATGCCCCGTTGCGGCATTGTAGGGATGCGAGGATCTACGATCCTACGGACCATGGCCATGCACGATACCATGATTACCCCCCCCCCTCCCCCCCCCCCCCCCCGCCCCCCCAATAAAGCCTCCGCCGTGGCCACACCTGATGATCTCTAACCGCTTCCAAGAACTCCTGCCTGTACTTGAACACCGGGAGCCGCTTTCTCAGGGCAAGGACTTCCTCGTGAGCCGAAAGCTTTTTTACATCCGGGGCTCCCGTTGCATCATCCCCGCCCGGCGGTGCGTCGGGTTCTGCGGGAGCGAGAGGGCGTGGCGAAAAAAAATGGCTTTTGTTTTTCCATCACTGGGTTTCCCATACCAGGTTTAACGTTACTTCATGCCAGTTATATACCCAGTGCTGTTTTGCATAATGTATACGGCTTTTCACATACTTCGTACTACTCGTTTCGATTATCCATTTACAACAATGGGTTTCTCACGTGCGGTAGCAGGAACCTGGTCCAAGTAGCACTAAGGGCAGTCGCCGACCCATATCCTTCATGATGAGGACACAAACCCCGTGACACGCGCGATCGGAGCATCACGCACAGCTTGCAATCACGGGAGTTTCGACGAAACCCTCCATCTCACAGCTGTTTTAGTGTACTCTTTATTTTGAAGAAAGCTAACCTCTTCTCAAAAGATTACCCACGGTTGTTATCGCAATAACGCGTTTCAACCTTCGCCCACATTACAAGACTCCCATTGGCGCGCCTGTACAGCATAATAGCCTGCAGCTTGTAGGGCACGCATACAAACGCTGCCATGCCTACACGACGTACAAGGGCATACACAGGAAAAAAACACACATACCCCACAGGGAATAGATAAGACTGATTCTACGATAGCCCCCCGCCCAAACCCAGCGATCTTCTTCAACCAGCGTTTCACGGCTGCTCGAGACGAGGATTGCTATCACGAGGAAAAATCATATATTCCCAAGCATTTTATTGTTTGAAAACGACTACTACTATAGTACTACTATCGAACGATGGCGTCGGGGTGGCAAGGGGAACCGCATTTAAGGAGATACGGCGGGAGCTGAAGCCAAAACCGGCGATTTCGTTCGAGAAAACTTGGGGGGGGGCTACGTTAGAACGGCTCACAGGGCATACACAAAAAAACCCACCACACTCATAGGAGCACACCCACAAAAAAAAAGCTCCCACTCAGGACATCATCGGCGCTGTCCGGCATGCATAAACATAACTCATACCTACACGATATACAGGGCATTCACAGAAAAAAAACACTCACACCTATAGGATACACGGAGGGCATGCACAGGAAAACCACCATACCCAAAGGAAACGAGTCGTTCTACGGTAGCCCCCCCCAACTTTTCTTCAAACGAAATCGCCGGTTTTGGAACCAGCTTCCGGCCGTATCTCCTGCAATACGGTGCCCATTGACACCCCGACGTCATCGTTCGATATGATGCCACTTTGCAAAACAAGAAAATGCCTGGAAAGTTTTTGTTGACGGCATCCTTCCTCGTGTCGAGCAGCCGCGAAACGTTCGTTAAAGAAAACCGCTGGTTTGGGGGGGGGCTATCGTAGTAAGAATCAGTCAAACACACAGGGCGTGCGTAGAAAAACCATCACGGCCGCGGGAGCGCATGCATGGAAAATCCACCCACCCGAGTCATCACCGGCGCTGTCGCTCTCCCCCGACCCTCCACCCTCTCCTCGACGTCGCTTCCTGCTCTTACGGCTGCATCCCATATAGTCGCCCAGGGCGTGCATGCGTGCACGGTCAGGAGGGGAGATCGAGCGGTACCGTGAGGGTTAGCGTTGGGGTTTGCATTCGAGGGTTAACGTTGAGGTTCGCGATAGCTCTCCCTTTCTCCTCGACGCCGCGTCCTGCCCTTACGACTGCATATCAAACGTCGGCAAGCGCCCGCGCGCATGCATAGCCGAAATGGGAGATCGATCGTTACAGTTATGGTCAGCGTTACAAACAGCGTAAGGGTTAGCTTGGGGGCTAGGGTTGGAGTTGGCATTAGGGTTAGACCTAGGATTAGAGCCATCCCACGGTAGGGTTTGCACTTTTTGGGATACCTTAGACCTAGGTCTAGAGCCATCCCACGGTAGGGTTTGCACTTTTTGGGCCAAAAAAAGGTACCTGGTATACCTTAGACCTATTAATAGGACTAGAGCCATCCCACGGTAGGGTTTGCACTTTTTGGGCCAAAAGAAGGTATACCTTAGACCTAGGACTAGAGCCATCCCACAGTAGGGTTTGCACTTTTTGGACCAAAAAAAGGTATACCTTAGACCTAGGATTAGAGCCATCCCACGGTAGGGTTTGCACTTTTTGGGCCAAAAAAAGGTACACCTGGCCGGTCGAGCTTCTCAGGTGCGAAACTATCGGTTAGCACGACAGTTTAACGAGTATAGTCGTTCTAGAACAAGCGCATAGAAAGCGTTGGACGGGCAGCGCGAACGAACGCCTTCGAAGTCATGTGTCGGGTGACGATGGATGATGTTGACCTCCTCATGGTAGGACATCAGAAATTTCTCAAGAATCTGCTGCGCTCCGAGCGTGGGATGACTCACTATCAATCGCGTTAGCTCTCCCTCTCATCCTCGACGCCGCTTCCCGCTATTACGACTGCATACTCATAGTTGACAACTGCGTGCATGCTGCATGCTGCATGCATGCATAGTCAGGGCGCATGCATAGTCAGGAGGGGGAGCTAGCGCTAGGGTTAGGATTCCCGTGAGGGTCAACAATCGAGACGCGCGCTACGATAGGGGCGGCGTTATTGGTCTGGAATGGTTCCTGAATGACGGGGCTCCTTAGCTCAAAATCGTAGGAAATACGCCATGTCTTAGCATGATTTTCGCTGCATACCTAGGCCATGGCATTTGTCATCCAGCAGCACTTGTGCTTTTTTCCTAATCTTTTCTTTTGGGAGAGTTCTTGAGCTGCTAAATCGAGGGACCTCAGAAAAATAATGGCGCAGCTCTACCACACGATGGCTAGGATTGCGTAAGCCCTATTGGGATCCATTAACAGCGACAAAAAACCTGACGACTATTTTTTTCATTAAGCGTACCGTCCCCTCCTCACCCCTCCTCCTCCTCCTCTGACTACGGCCATGCACAAATTGAGTACATCCCTCCCTCTTCTCTGTCATTTCCGGTCTGTCCGCAACCCCCATCAAAACGTCTTCAAATTTGCGAATGACAAGAACCCCCCCCCCCTCCCCTCTCACCCTTCTACACACACGTCTTTCCCTCCCTTCCCCTCCCTCCTGCCCCCCCCCCACCCCCCGCCATCGATCCGCCTCCAATTTTTCCCGGTTGCAAAAACAAAAAAGGTACACCCCCCGTTTCCTCTCCCGCCATTCCCCTCCTGCCCGCAGCCCCCGCCATCAAAATGCCTCTAACTTTTTCAGGTCCAAAATAAGCAAAAAAAAAAAAAAAAAAGCTCGTCACCTGAGTTTCTGCTGCAGGACCTCCTGGGAGACGAAGTCTATGGTATCTTCGAAGACAAAGTCGTATTCGTCTTCCGTCTTTTTGGCGCCCTTTTTGCTGCCACGCACCATGGAGGCATGTCCCACCTGAACACGGGCGTTTTTTCGAAAAAACAGACGCAGTTGGCGTTTTTTGGCGACGCAGAAAGGTGGTGACGTCGGCGTGGAAAAAGGAAGGAGGGGCGTACGGCAGCAATTGGCATAGACAGCCCGCATCGGCTATAGAAAGAGGGGTGCTTTGCCCCCCCCCCCCCCCCCCCTCCCCCTTCAGGCGAGTGTAGAATTGACATGGTGGAAGAATGTGCACTGTACAAGGAGGAGCGGGGGGTGTTAATGGAGGAGATGAGGAACATAGACGGATGTGACATGGAGAAGTTCGATACATTAGATATTAATAGTAGCGAGAAAACGATCGCTATCCTAGGAGGCAAATGGTGGCCACAGACGGCCAAAGAGGAATGAGATGAGACAAGCAAAACGTTTTTAATGTAATATATGAAATAAACGCACTGAGCGCCCAGATGTTGGAGGTGTCTATATTAGATGTAGGAGTGATGCCCCGTCTCGAAAGGGATGTGTGGCCAAAGGTCAAACGACTAAGGCAAGCAACATATGAGTACCCCCCCCCACCTCCCCCTTCATGCGACTCGCCGAACACCTCACGGCGCTTCGCGCTTAGAGCACGCGATATCCGCCTGTTAAGTAAAACCCGACGTGTTCCGTCCCGGCATTGTAGAGAAGCGTGAGTCTATGGTCGTAAGACAACGCCTATGCACGAAATGAGTACACTCCCTCCCATGCAATTGCGATTGGCTTCAAAGAGGCAAGCAAAGAAGGAACGCCCATATTAATATAACATGCATGTCGAATTTCAGAAACAATTGAAAAATTCGTTTGCGAAATTCGGATTTTTTCCCCCTCTGCCTCCTCCACACGGGAGTGAAAAACAAAAAAAGACAACAAGAAGAAGGAAGCAAAGCAATGGATCTCTCCGCCCTTGCCTATAGATCCCATCCAGAAAAATGCAGGTACTACCGCAGTGGAACTAAACATTGACGAAGAAAACAAAAAACAAAAACAAAATCCCAGAAATTTCTCAGATATTTTCCTCGCCTGCTGTTCTTCCCAGAGGTCCTGCTCTGTCTTCACCTCCCCTTCCACCTCCTGGTACCTGCAAAAACAAATAACACACACAAGGAAAGCACAGCAGCGACCAACTTCCGCATGAACCCTATTGGAGCTTGATTGTAGTACAGCGATAAAAACAAAAGCATAAAACGCACTCGTTCTCATGATTGCGCGAGCATGCAGCGCACGGCAGGCAGTGCAAGCTGTGCGCGTGTCTTAAAAAGAGACAATCGCGTTGGACTTCGACTCGAAAATCGTCGTCACCTAAGCTATTAATAGCAGCCCGGATTTTATCGTGTAAAGGATGCTGCAAATCGTCATATTTTTGTTGGAATGTTTTTCCCTCTGAGGTCTCACAAGGGTTATAAACACGGAGTCCCGATACGATATTATATAAGAGGTGATATTTTTCAGTCCTTCTCACGGGCCATGAACCGGCCCGCGGGTCGGGCGAGGAGGTTTTCAAAAACTCGTGGGCCGAGTTGGGTCGGGTTACAGGAGGTATATCGAAATATCACGGGTCGGGTCGGGTCGGGTCGGGTCGGGTTAGGAGGCTTTCGAATATCACGGGTCGGGCCGGGTCTCGCCCGACCCCATCCGACCCTTTAGCAGGGATTCGACCTGTTTAAAGCCCTATACCATTCTTGCGAAGGCCATTTTTTTTTATCGACGGGGAGGATCCCACCTCAACTCCTTTAGAGCCTCCAAATCCCTCCCTATAACTACGTTCAGGTAAATTTGTTAAAAAAAAGGGGTTCCAGTTGTAAAGGCGTTAAGACGCATGCTACGATAGAGCTTACACCTACTTTTTTCTGCCGCTCCACGTTTTGAGGAGCTCTACTCGTACACCCCACACGACCAACACACAACGTTCGATTACAAAACAAAACAAAACAAAACAATTACGCGCAACCCGCTAATAATAACAATAACAACATTAACAAAAATAATAATAATAATAATAATAATAATAATAATAATAATAATAATAATAATAATAATAATAATAGTAATAATAACAACAAGAAAAAGACAACAACGGCCTCTCGTACGGGGTGAACACCGCAAAAACGCAACGACATCTCAAGCGAAATTGATGTGCGGTAGCTGCTTCTTTTGTTGAAGATCCTCGCCAACCAGACGCAATTTCGGTAGGACTCGCTACCTCTATCGGTAGAACTTGCTACAGAGGCTCTACCGAGGCTCTACCTCTAAAGAGGCTCTACAGAGGCTCTACCTCTACAGAGGGGCTACCTCTACACAGGCTCTACACAGGCTCTACAGAGGCTCTACAGAGGCTCTACCTCTACAAAGGGACCACGCGAGTCAGTCACATGTATGCGCAAATTCCGCCATGTTTTACAACTATTTAGACCAAAACACCAAAAATAAACGACGACAGGTGTGAGTGAGATCGAGGATTTCGTCAACACTCGTATTTTTTCGAGCTGCGTGTTTACGGTCTGTGACGGGGGGGTTACGGAGTACACGAATCATACGTATCTAAAAAAAAAATCGGTACTTCGGGTTGAGGTACGATCCATACTCTAATCGTTCTTCATGCTAAAAACCCGAAAAAAAAAGGAAGGTAGCCCCTCTCCACCATAGCGTGCCTCTGAGAAAAAGGTGGACACGGGAATACAAGGACTACCGTCGTTCTTTTCTGCAGTTAGCAATGCACTACTGCTGTGCATGTTGACGTTATTCAGAAGGCAACACATGAACTCGGCGGATTAACCCCTTTACAACTGGAAACCCGTTTTTGGGGACAAAATTACTTGGATTTAGTGTAGGGAGGGGTTCGGGGGCTCTGAAGGGGGGTATACGGCACGCACAACACATCAAATAGCCAAAAACAAGACCAAAAGAAAAAAAAAAAACTTGGATATCCACTGCCAACACAATATTGGGAGGAATTACCAGGTATGAAAGTGTCCGCGCTTCCGCTACGTTCACAGCAGCAGCTGTAGAACAAACAGTAGGATACATGAAAACATACGAATGCACGCCACGTGCCTACGATACCCGCGTCCCCCGACATAAGAAAATACATTTGTCGTTGCATTTGCCGTGGGCACGGTACATGCGTGTACCATGGTATTTACTCCGTAGTCCGGAGGAATACTCGTGGGTTGTCTCGCGTTCCGGGTTCTTGGGAAAATCCGGAAGACGCTTATCATCAATTTGCCGTGAGCACGTACTGCTTGTACTATCTGGGAAAGCCAGGTATTGTTTTCGAGATACCTCGTGTTCTTGGGGGGGGGGGGGGGGGATCCGGACGAAGTTCCTCGAAGAAATTTCCTGAAGAAAAAACTCGGGAAGGCAACAACTTCCCACACAACTTTGAGGAACATATTCCTCGAACATCGAACACGCTTTTTCAGCAAGAAAACTGACAAATAACTCATGCCTGGTACTGTATTATACGAGTAATGATATCTTCTCCGCAAGCAACCTCTCAGCATCCACCATCACCCCATCATCACCTTGCTGTGAGCACGTCCTCTCGTCTCCGAGTGTCGATCCTCCCCTGCTCGTCCTCGTAGGCATCGGGGAGTTGGTAGGCGTCGGTCTTGGGGGCGTGTCTGTTCGGGTCTTTGGCGAGCTCCAGCACCTGCCTCGACACCTCGATCTTCTGCCGTTCGTTGGCGGTCAGCTCCACCCCTGCCATCACACCAGTAATGTTCGTGTCTTATTATTAATAATAGTGTTCTGTATTTCTTAACGAATGGAGTTCTAAATTGTATATATATTTCGGGGCACTTATCACAAACAAAACTGATATCTCAACCCGTTTGAGTAGACGTACAGCGCATAGCGTACTTACCCCCCCCCCCCCCCCCCCGCTATCCCCACAAACCTTTTCCTCTAGCACAATCCATCCCCCCCCCCCCCCCCCCCCCCCGCGCCAAAACATATCTTCCTTCCCTTCATCTCTACTCCAACCCAACTCCCTCTCCTTTCCTCTCTTGAAAAAATTAATTCCCTTCCATCCATATCTACCCCCACCCCCCCCCCACACCCACGCCCGCCACCAATATATATTATAAAAATTAAAATACACTCCAGCTGTGAGATCGAATATTTTGTCGAAACTCATCTTTGCAAGCTGTGTGTGTGATACTCCGATCGCGCGTATTACGGGTTGCGTGTCCTCAATAAGGATATAGGTCGGCGACCCCCCTTGCAACTACAGTGTAGCTATCAGGGTCAACAGGGTGATGTTAGGCAGTCTGTGCGCGGAAACTATATAACCCGTTTCTGAGGGGGACAAAATCTGACAGCTGTGGAAGGAAATGCATCAGTTTATTAAGTGAATCTTGTAAGTCGAATATCCGGTGAGGGGAGGGCGGAGTTTTTTAGGACGTGGGGGCCTGATTTTGATCAAAAGGGGGGCGGGAGGGGGGGAGGGGGGGGGAGGGGACGGGTGGGGCAGGTCAATTTGTGCGTGGAAACTATAAATCCTTCTTGTGGGGGAGGGGGGGGGAATGTGGCGGGGGGGGCGGGGGGCGGGGGGGGGAGGGCTTTAGGTCGCATAGATGTAGGGGTTTGCTATACGCGTGGTGCTAGGTCTAGGCGATGGTGCGGGTGGTGGGGAAGGAGGAGGCGTTGGGGGCGGGGGTGAGTGGGAATTGCAGCAGCGGCATGGACGGCTCTAAAAAGATAACGAGGCGATATCCAGGGCGCGGAAGTTTTTATTATTCTGGGGGATTTCGATAGTAGGTGGGGCGTTTAAGCTAGAGGAAGCGAGGGGAAAAAAAAAAAAGGGCGGGGGGGGCGGGGGGGGGGGTAGGGTTTTCAAGAGGTTTAGGTCACATACAATATTAAAATACTTTCCAGCTATGAGATCAAGGATTTGGTCGACACTGATGTTCGCAACATTGTGTGTGATCCTCCGATCGCGCGTATTAATCATACACTTAGGGGCTTGCTATACGCGCGGTGCTGGGTCTAGGCGATCGTGCGGGGTGTGGGGAAGGAGGGGGCGTGGGAGGGGGGATGAATGAAAGCTACGTCATGAGTGGCCAGACAGATAATGACGTGATATCAATTGCTTAGAAGTGTTTATTACTCTGGCCGATTTCGATTGTAAGCGGGGCGTTTGAACGAACTGGGTGCGGAACAAAGGGGGGGGGGGGGGGGGGGGGGGGGGGGGGGGGGGGAGTGCGGAGATGAGTTGGAGCCACGGCATGGATGGCTAAACGGATAATGAGATGATATCAGCTGGCTGGTAGTGTTTACTACTCTGGCAGGTTTTGATTTCAGGTGGGGCGTTGAACAAGAGGGATCGGGGGGCGGGGGCGGGGGGGCGAGCATTTCAATATGTGCGCGGGAACTATAAACCATTGAAGGGGACGAATCTGACGGTTGCAGCAAGAAGACACCTCTTTATATCACCCGCCTGGTAATGTTTATTTTCCTAGAAGGTTTGGTGTTACATGGAGTATGCAACCCAGTTCTTGGGTGTAGTAAACAACGTGTTACAAGCTTCATAATATATATATCCTTTCAATCAATCTTCACTTTACCCCTCTCCACCCCGATCCCTCCCTCTTCCCCCCTTCTCCCCCCTTCCTCCTCCCAACCCTCACCCTCTTTAAGGAACAAGTCCTCCTCATCCTGCAGCTGCGCCTCCAGCAGCTTCAACTCCTTCTCCGCCCTTTTCGGCAGGTACATCTGTCTGCTCATCTCCCTTAGCTCCTTCGTGGTCAGTTCCCTCTGTCCCCCAGACTCGGTCGTCACCTTGCCTCGAGTGGCCAGCTCCGAGATCTGCTCAAAATTTCACATGGGCATGGAAAGGTAGGGTAGGGTAGGTTAGGGTAGGTTAGCGTAAGAAAGGGTGTAGCAAGGTAAGATAGGGCAGGGGAATTAACACCACCACCATCATCATCACTAAACACAGGAAAAAAGCGCGCATCAAAACAGCAGACTACATCGCCCCACCAACACCCCTCGCCTCAACCTTACTGCTCATCCGCGACACCAACACCAACACCAACACCAACCACCACCACCAAGACGAGGCACCACCACCATCAACACCACAGCGCTCAACCTACACCAACACCAACCACCACCATTAAGATGAGGCACCACCAACAAAAAACACCACAGGCCTCCACCAACACCTGCCGCCCTCCCTTCCCGCCGCCCTTTTATCGACTTACGACTGCAAACACCAACACCACCCCTAACCCTAACCACTTTAGAACTGCACCCAAATGTCTGGGGACAAACTGCAGTGCTTCATACACCTGACAGATCATACAGATCATATAGATCATCCAAATCCTATACCTGTCGTTATGATGTGTTGTGCGGGATCTGTGTAGCACAGATCCAAAGCAACGAAACACGTTATACATCACGCAGGTCGTACGGCTCTCACCCGGCAGCATGATCTATCGGCCATGCAGATCATATAGACCAGGGACATATTTGCCCTGAATGCCATAAAACATAAATGCGGATCTGATCTGTCCTGTGTGTGAACTACTTGGGATATAGTTGACACGAGTGTACAGCACTAAACATGTTAATCTCGCCTGTGCCGGCGTCAAGCCCCCAAGCTCGGCCTTCTTGGTCTTGCTCTTATCCTTCTCCATCATCCTCTCTACCAGGGCATCCCGCTCATCCCGGTCAAGCTCTCGATTTCTCTCCAAGGCTTGCTCCTCGGTCTCCTCCACCGTCTGTGCGTGCATTGAAATTTGAATAAAAATTTAAAGCTTGAAATTTGAGTTTTGAAAGTTGAGTTTAAAACTTGAATTTGAGAGTGTGAAATTGATGTTGAATTTTGAAGCTGACGTCTATGATTCACACGAAACAACCACGGCCCAAACCCAACCCAATCCAACCCAACACCAAAACATAACACAATAAAAAAACCAAACCCACCTACACCGGACAGCAAGCATCAAACAACAGAACCAAACAATAGAACCAAACCAAACCAGCCCACACAGCATCAACAAAGCAAACACGAAATCACATCAACACCACTCAAGAACCAAACCAAACCCAACTAAACCAAACCGGCCCAAACCGAACCACACCAAACCAAACCAAGCCAAGCCAAAACGAAACCAAACGATACTCAACGCCACGAAATGAGCGCAACCCCCAAACCCAAGCAATATCAACCTCACCCCAACCCAGTCCGAAAACAAATCCACCTAAACTATAACCAACTCACACCGCACTATTAAATAGACCGCACCAAACAACCCAACCAAACCAAACTAAACCAAAGCCAACACCAAACTAAAACCAACACTAACACCATAAACAAACCTAAACCAAAACAAAAACAACACCGAAACACGAAAACGAACGCTTACCGCCTCCGCCTCGGGGCGGGCCCTTCTGGCGCGCACAACTGTATCGTCTTCCGAAGACGAAGATGACCCCGCCCCCCTTCGCCGGGTTGCCCCCCCCCCCTTCCCTTTCTTATCCCGCCTTCGGCTCTTGCGCAAAGCCTTTTCCGCACGCCGGTCCTCCTTGGCCTTCACTCACACCACGCATCAGCAAAAATGCCGTATACAACCGCACAAAAGAGAAGACAAGAAAACAGGGCAGGACAGGACAGGACAGAACAGGGCAGAGCAGGGCAGGACAGGTCAGGACTGAAACGTGCCGAGCCCTGCCGCGCCGTACCGCACCGTACCGCACCGTACCGCACCGTACCGCACCGTACCGGACAGGGCAGGGTAGGACAGGAACGAACAGCACAGAAAGTCGCACGAGAGCAAGTTGTTGAGGTGGAGAAGGAGGGAAGGAATACCTTCCAGTCCACTGCAACACGCTACACATCACAACGCACGGCGAGCTACTCTTCCTTCCCTTCCTCTCCCCCCCCCCCCCCCCCCCCCCTCAACCTTCCACCCATCCCCGCCCATATAGCTGCGGCCTCCACACCAAGCGCTTACCTTCAGAGAAGACGACGCCCCTGTCCGCTTGCCCCCCCCTCCTCCCCCCCCGCCCGCCTCCTCCTCATCGCTAGAGAGTAGGGCATAGCTCTGGCTTTGCTTCAGAAGCTCCGCGTTCGTGGGTTGCCTCGCCTGATGTTCCTGCTGCTGCCTCTGCCGCTGCTGGTTGAGCCCCCCCCCAGCAGACCCGACCCTGTGACGCACGTGTCGCGCGGCGGTGGTATCGGATAATGGAAGGTCAGCAATTACAGGGACAGCGGGGGTTGGGACTGGCCAGGGAATGCCACCGGGGAGTTCGCTGATTCGCCTTTTTTCATTATGTAGAACCTATTGCAAATACCTACTGCCATGTTTAACGGAAGCACCAAGACTGTAAACACGACCATATGACATACCAGGGTACTGCAACAAAACTACTGCAACCTACTGCGAATGCTGCTATAGAATCTACTGTAAATCTTATTGGAAATACCTACTGCCTAGTCCTCGGAAACTATCATCACTGTACACACCACCGTAAAACATGCTGCAACAAAACTACTGCGACAAAAGAGAAAAACCTACTGCAAAACCTACCGCAGAAGATCTATTGCCAAGTCTACGGGAAAAACCACGACTACTGTAAACACCACCGCAAAACATACCGCAACACTGCTGCAACAATCTACTGCATATTTTTTGGAAAACCTACTGCTGCAACCTACCGCAAAGACCTACCGCCAAGTATACGCAAAATACCACGACCATTGTAAACCCCCCCCTAAAACATACCGCAACACTAGTGCAACCTCCTGTAAAACTACTGTAGTGCAAAACCTACTGCTCAGTATACAGAAATGATCACTCCTGTAAACACCACGGAAAAACGCACAGGGAGCCTATAACATAAGAATACGGAAAAAGCCTACTTGAAAAATCCACTGTAAAACCCTATTGCCAAGTCTCAATGGGCTACCACTACCGTAAACACCACCGTAACGCCCGCTGCAATCTACTGCAAAAAACACCGTAAAACCTGCTGCAAAACCTACCGCTAAGTCTACAGAAATGACCACTACTGTGAACACCACCGTAAAAAACACTGCAACCTGCTGCAAAACCCACAGTAGAACCTTTCGTGAAACGTTGTGTAAAACACACCTACCTACTGCAAACCCTACAGTAAGACCTACTGTAAAACCTACTGCTGCCAAGTTTGCATGAATGATGACCAATATTGTAAACACCACGGTAAACTACACAGCAACCTACCGCAAAAAACACCGTAAGGCCTACTGTAAATCCTATTGGGCAATTCAGCGCCACGCACCTGGCCATCAGCTCCGCGGCGAACGCCCGAGACGTGGAATTCGTCGGAACCTCGACGTCCGCCAGACCGGCCAGCAGAGCCCCGGGGCCCTTGCCACCTTTCGACGCGCGCCGGGCGAGGGCCACGACGAACTGGGCCGTGGAGCTCTCGCTGAAGCCCAGAACATCGTGGAGCTTGTCCGATACCCACTGCAGCAGCTCCCGATCTCCCATGCCTTTTCCTCCTCCTGTATTTTTCTTCTACAATTGGTGGCGATTACTATTGCTTGTAGTGTTCGGGAGGCGTGATGGGGGCTGGGGAAAGGGGATTCAAGATATTGCCGCTCCCTCTATGCCTTTCTCTATCCCTCCCTCCCACGCCCTCCCACGCCCTCTGCTTCGCCCCCCGCTTCTCCCTTATTGCCTCCCGTTCTCTTTCCTCCTTTCCTCCTGCTTCCTTTTCCCCCTTCGCTGCTCCTTCTCCTTCTCTCCCCCCCCCCCCCCCCCCCCCCCCCCCCTCTCCTTTTCTCCCCTATCTGGCACTCTCGGTCCACCCGCACCCAGACCAACACCCAGTACGCACGCTGCTGGTACACACGGCCGCAGAAGCTGGCTGGCGTCGTTGACAGGAAATAAACCAAAAACGAAGATTCAAATAAGTAAACGGAGAGAGGGAGAGTTGGATGGGTGGGTGAGTGGATGGGTGGATGGTTGGGTGGGGGGTAGGTGGGCGGGTGGGTGGGTGGGTAGGTGAGTGGAGAGAGGAAGAGCGATGGGAATGAGAGGGACAAGAGATCATGGTTCGTAGGTATGCCATAATGGATGTGAGGGATGGGGAGAGAGGGAGAGCGACGACAACTCTTCTCTCTCACGCAGATAATATGTAGTTTACGGGAACGGGAGAAAACTGCAATACACGGCGATCTCTCCGGGACGCCATCATTTTCAGGAGCATGGGAGAGCTCGCATTATTCGCCTGCAATGCTGTGAATGCTAATGCTGCACCGGGCACGCGAAATTGTGTTTCTGTGCTTCTTGGCCCTCGCTGCAGAGCTAGCGAGCTGTAAAGCTTGCAGCGTCGTCGTTGCTACTGTGTATTGGACGCTTGCTAGCTCGTTTGTAGTGTCGGCAGCAGCATCAGCATCAGCACCAGCAGCATCAGCATCAGCAGCATTAGTAGCAGCAAATCGTAGGAACAGCCATAGCAGCAGCCGCCGCAGCAGAAGAAGCAGCAGCCGCCGCAGCAGACGAAGCAGCAGCAGAAGCAAGCAGCCGTATACAGAACAGGGATTAGCCGCAGCAGAAGAAATCAGCAGCAGCAGCAGCCTCACAAGCTAGCATTAGCCTTGTCAACAGCAATTCAGCAATACCAGCGGCAGCAACATCAACAGCTGCTGCTGTTGTCATTACTGGTGGAAGTTGTTGCTTCGTAGGATGGACGCGCGCATAGCAGCACAGATCCCGCCAACGACAGGTACAGGCTCTTGCAGCGTACACGTCGCACCCACATGAACTTTGAGTTGCTTCTCGGACCTGGACCATCAGCGAGATAGCCCCAAAACCAAAATGTCTCTTTGATCGTGTTATGTCAGTGAAGCTCGAAAGAGCCTGTCACAGATGAAGGCGCACTACAGGCAATCTGCTGGAGACTCGCAGAAGGAGTTGACCACACGATCCTATGCTTAGGCTGTGCCAGCAGTGTGCTCGACCTTTCCACCCCAAGGCAACTCACGGCAGGAAAGGGCTCTTCAACGAGATACTTGGTAGACGCCAACCAAACCTTCGTTCAAAAAAATACGCGGTGTTTGCAAAGCTTGAAAGAGTCTTGCTACACATCAACATCACCTCTGAAAATCTCCACGTGACGTCGGAGAGAGGCAGAACCACACCAGCCTGTGGTCGAATAGCACAACGACGTCAAGCGCTCCCACCCAAGGCAACAGCAAGTCGAACAGAGAACAGCTGTATTTTGGCGTAATTTCTATGTCCCCGCTTTTCTGATACAACCCCCCCAACAGTTATTGTTGGAACTCCCCAGTATGGAAATGGTGGATAAAATGAGAAATAGTACTACGCCAGGGACACTCTTTGAGGAGCCGCAGGCTTGGGCTACCTTGAAGGCTGGACGGGAAGACTCCCGTTCGGCGTCGGTAGATTTGTTAGCTTTCCCTGGAGGCCTACAGACCATCGGTTCGGTGGCCGTGCCTCCCCGGACGGTTGGTTGTATTCAGGTTTTGGTTACCATTTGATCGAATCTAAAATATCGATTTATAATTTATATACTGGTACGTAGTGTACTTCAGCAGCAGATTGCGGACAGCAACAGCAGCAACACAGCACAGCAACACAGCAACCGAATCTCCTTCTGGCTCGCAGCCGGCGGGCTTGCTCTGCCCCTGTGTGCCGGCTAGCGGAGGGAGGAAGCTAGAGGGGGAGGAGTGGAGGACGGTCGCCCAAAGGAAAGGAAGGGGAGGAGGCTGGGAGCGCGCTCTGTCGGTCACCGAACGTGTGGCTCTATTTCTTGCCGAAACGAGCGCGAACATCAGCGATAGTGATGACTCCTGCTGGAAAGGCACAACGACAACGACAACATCAACAGCAGCAGCATCAGCAGCAGCAGAAAGAGCAACAGCAGCAGCCACAACAGCAGCAGCAACATCAACAACAATTACTGCAACGACTGCAGCAGTTGTTGTGTTGGAAACCGGGGAGACCACTACCCGCACTCTCGTCCGCTTCCACCACGGATACGACTTCTGCTTTTACTTGTGCTACCTGTTCCTGTTCCTGTTCTTGTTCTTGTTCTCGTTCTTATGTTTCTTCGGGTGGTCGTCCGCCTTTTTGCTTGTCGCCATCGTCATCGTCCCGACCAACACTACCACCACCACCACGGCAGCATCCACTCTTGTTGTTACCGCTACAGCTACCGCTGCATCTTCCGGTGGTGCTACTGCTATTACTGTCGCTGTCGTTGGTGTCAAGCGCTCAAGCATGGTGGACGCCGGGGCCTGGCGTCAGCTGGCAGGTGGGTCACTCAGAGAGAGGTATCCATATGATACATTCGACTCGAATACTGCCAGGTAATTAATACTCCGGAGTATTAGACTGCAAAACCACTGAGTGCTCATTATTTAGTGGTTAGTGCAGGATACCTCTGATTGTTGTGGTTGTCGTGTTGTTCACGTTGATGTTGATGTCGTTGCTGTCGTTCTTGTTGATCTCACATTGCCATGATTTTGCCCGCGGTCATTGGTTTTTAATTGCAGCAGTATCGCTATTATACCAGTGCATGCGAGTATACTGATGTTTCCAGCTATTGTGTAAGTAGTGGATTGGAACGAGGCCTCCAGCCGGTGCTGATGGTATTACCCATACTTTTTGTAGCTGCAACAGCTGTTCTGGTTTTGGTTCTAGTCACCTACTGCCTGTAGCCCGCCATGGGCTTCGTGTGGTTCGCTCCCCTCTTTTTCTTGTTGGGATTGTATACGACCCATGGTCTACGCCGAACGCTACCGTACCATAAGGATTTTTCGTGGGAACGCTGCATACAATCGCGAGTAGCTGCAGCCAGCGCCCTCGACCATCGACCCTCGAGATGAAAAAAACGACCCGGCTGTATTACAGACTACAGCTGTACTAGTATATAGTCGTGTAACGCACAAGATAACACTCCCGCTCGGACTATACACAAGATAACGATATCCCTCGGACTTTTTTTCGAGCCGATTTTCTTCGAAAAATGGGGTCACACACGCCATACACACCGAGAGCAGAACATCGCTTTCTTTGGAAACTTCTCGGATCTCGTCGAAACGATTCAATGGGTGCATCGCTCGGCGTTTGTGTTGTTTGTGCTCTCGCCGCTGTCGACAATATTATCTTGGAGCTTAATTCCGATGGACTGGTGTATGTGCAATCTTGAATCTCGCCTGTTGTATTAGCCCGGTACGGCATATTATATGCTGCAGCAATGGTGATGCATATGTATGTGTATACTGCTGTTGCTGCCCTGGCCAGTAACTATGTCCGGAGACGGTCAGTCAAGGAAAAACGTCCAGCGGTCAAGGGTGTAAAACCAATCGTTAGACACTAAAACCAAGTAGTTTTGCGTCAGTCAAGGTAAGTGATTCGGAAATTGCCGTCTGGTTTGTTAAGGCCTGAAAAGTGCCGTCTCCCGACATATTTGCTGACCGGTAGAGCTTACCACCACCTATCCGAGAAAATGGTTGAGGTATACTATCAACTATCAACAGAAGGAGGGGGGTAAACCCTACATTGGTTGATTACACTCGGTTGAGTTGGGTCCCTGGCAGGTACTGGCATAATTAGCTACAGGTATAATAACTGTAAAATATATAGTTATCATATACTACTAGTCGTGCTACTGCGTGCTGTTGTGCTCGTAGGGACTTTGTCTTGCGTACAAATTGGCGATCAGAAAGCACGCGAGTTCGCTGAGGGCGAAAACAGCCGACGAGCATTCAGCGCTGAAAAGTGGGAAAGCTTAACCCTATGTGGGATGAAACTGAAAGCATGTGTGTACCGGGGGGCAGAAGGGAAGACACCTGTGACCACGGCTTTTCCAGAAGGTCGCTGAAGGTAAAAATTCTCACGGGTTAAGCTGGCGAGTGAAAGTAATGATTAAAACCAAGAAGCAAAAAAAAAGCACGTAGAGTCATACGAATGCGTATGCATATCATAGGTTATTGATTCAAGCTATCAAGATGTGTGAGTTGTGTTCACATTAAACCGTTCTTTCTACCCAACGACATGTAGATGAATGCAGACACGAAGTGGCAAATCATGTGGCAAGGTACCAGTTGGACTACGCGTAATTAAGTGGAGCGTGTGGTACTATAGCCCTGAAACGTGTACAGCGAGTGGTAGTTTCTGCTTGTTTTTGTTGAGTTCAACGGGGGAAGCGCGAGAGCGACAAACTTGCTGTCGTCCTTTTTCTTTCTTTTTGCCCCCTCATTTCCCTGCTTATTTCCCTCCCAACCGGCCTTATGGTATCTTCTTCCTCTTCTTGGTGTTGACTTTGTCCGTAAAACAGCAGTTACCTTTTTTCGTGTTTTGTCCGTGCAACAGCAGTTATCTTCGTGTTGTTTTGTCCGTGCAATAGGTATCTGTTCCTCGTCAGCACGTACATACGATGGTATTCCTCTAGCAATTGCAGCTTTTCCTTTCCTTTCCGATCTTCCTTGCATCACATTCTTCAGAACACCTGTCGTTTATTTAACTTCGTTTTCATTTTTCTTCCTTTTTTCTTTCTTTTTTTTCTTCTTTTTTCTCTTTCTTTTTCCTTTTTTCTCTTCTTGTTAAGGTCTGGCTTGTTTTGTTGTGTTCTCGTACCCGGTACAGCAGTCGGTGACCACAGAATTTGTATCTTTCTATTAATAGGATGAATCAGCACGGACTCCGAGTGTACTGATGCCGTTGGGTAGAAAGAACGGTTTAATGTGAAGACACACACACATCAGTACACTTTTCGTCTTTTTCTGGGGTATTTTTTTCCCCTTTGTTCCCTCCTTGCGTGTCCAGGTTTTTGGCTCGTGTTCGGATTATCTCATTTTGGTTTTACTTTACTTTATTTTATTTCATTTTATTATGTTTCTTTTCCGAGCTTTGGCTCTCCTTTCCGGTTGGGTTGTTTCTTCGATTTCCCCTTCATTTTGTTTGTTTCATTTTTTGTTTTATTTTTATCTTTGTTTTTATTTGTTTTCTTATTATTATTTTGTTTTTGTTTTTGTTTTTGTTTTTTGTTTTTGTTTATTTCGTATTTCTCTCTTCCAATGTATTTCTGTGGCTGACGTATGTATGTTGTGCCTGTCGTACCCAGTACTAGGGCATGACATTGCGTTGTCGAATGCATTACGATGCATTATCTCTGTGTCGTAGCTTGTGACCACAGAGCTGATCTTTCTAGGGTGAAGAATCAGTACGGACACTGGGTGTGCTGGATGTCGACGAGTAGAAGAACGGTTTAATGTGAAGAACACACACACACACTCCCAAAGTCCGTGCTGATTCTTCATCCTAGAGAGATACAAATTCTGTCGTCACAGACTGTGTGTTGTCTTCACACTAAACCGTTCTTTCTGCCCAAGGACATCAGTACACCCGGAGTCTGTGCTGATTCATCCTAAAGAGATACAAATTCTGTGGTCATAGACGACTGTAAAACGGAGTAAACCAAAGAGTCGCAACTCATCAAGGTGTAGCAAGTGAAGTGCTAGCGGACCGAGTACGAGAACACAACAACACGAGCCAGACCGTGAAAAAAAGAAAGGAAAAAGAACAAAAATAAAGAAAAGAATGAAAACAAAGTTAAGCAAACGACAGGTGTTCTGAAGAATGTGATGCAAGAAGTTCGGAAAGAAAAGGAAAGGCTGCAATTGCCAGAGGAACACCATATGTACGTGCTGACGAGGAACAGATACCTGTTGCACGGGCAAAACAACACGGAGAAGATGACCGCTGTTGCACGGATAAAACATCACGAAGAAAATATTGCTGTTTTACGGACAAAAACAATACGAAGAAGAGGAAGATAACGGCATAAGGCCGGTGGGGAGGACAATAAGGGAGCAAACGAAAAGCAAAAAAAGAATAGAAAATCAAAGGAAAGGACGACAGCAAGTCATTACTGTCGCTTTCGCGCTCCCCCCTTGAACTCAACGAAAACGGACAAAGCAGAAACTACCACTCGCTGTAGAGGGTTCAGGGCTATAGCACACGCTCATCTTCATTAGTCGAACTGGTACTTTGCCACACGATTCGCCTTCATTAGTCGAACTGGTACTTTGCCACACGATTCGCCATTTCGTTTCTGCATACACCTACAGCTGTATCAGTACGGCTGTTCCCCCCCCCCCCCCCGCCCTACGATTTCCCTTGGTTTCTGCTCTTGGCGTCCTCTGCTGTGAGGCGTTGCCAGTTCTTCTCCGCCTCGCCCCTGTACCATATTTTCATGAAGCGGTCCGCCGCGTCGACGACCCCCCGGTGCCAGTTCCCACTCTTCTTAGCCGCCCTCGGCCATAACACAGTCTCTACTCCGAACAGTATCTACTCCGAACAGTAAAGGGGAGCTATCCGTGGAGCCCTCGGTTGCTTCGAATACCCTGATGTCGTCTACCAGACACTGGGCCCAGTTCTTTTCTGGTCGGCCTCGTCCCGGGTTCACCCCACCAGCTATCGTCCCGAACATCACGCGAGGGGTCAGTCGCTCATTGCTCGTCCGTTTTTCGGCTCCCGCAAAGAGGAGGCGTCATTTGCGAAAAGCCATCTCAACGCTTTCACATTGTGCCTTCTTGAGAGCCTTGGCGTACGACATGCGGTGGTCAGTGCGCTGTCGGCGCTGAAAGCCAAGGATCCTTAAGAGGAGGTTGTGGTGTGCCGTTCGGAGTTTAGCGAAGTGCTCCAGGCCGAGAATCCAGGTTACACACCCCGTACAGCAGGGTCTCCACCCCCTCGGCATTTAGCAGACTCGCCTTTAACATGAACGGGGCATCCTCCATATCGTACAGCTCGCGCTTGAAACGGTCGTAGGATACCCACGCTAGTCGGATCCGTCGTTTGATATGTGGCATGATGTCGGCGTTTGCATCGAAAAGACCGCCCTGGCACAGAAACTGCATCGTCTGCATATACCGCTGGCCAGCTGCTTTGACGACGAGCGGTGAGGTCGGGAGCACCTGGTTGAGTGTGCGCAGCCGCATTGTCTCCGTTTTATTTTCGGACACGGTGAATCCTGCTGCTTCGAAAACGGTCACAATGACGGTCATCTTCGCAAGGTCTTCCGCCGACTTAGACACAATGCCTACATCGTCGGCGTAGAGCATACCCCAGACTGACCTTCGCACACATGCGAGCGGTTCAACCTCACCCCGTCCTCCGCGAAGTCCTCCTCGAGGTGAACCAAGTCCCTCAAAATGTCTGGGTCCTCACTGAAGCGTACCAGGACGGCATGTATCGCAGCGGCGAAAACTACATTTAAAAGTAGGGGCTACAATGCACATCCTTGCCGCAGTCCCTGAGTGACGTCAAACCATTCAGATTGCTCACCGTCATCCGTCGTGCGCACGCGAGCTCGCATGCCTTCGTGGAACTGGCGGATACTCGTGAAACAGGGTAAACCAGACAGTCGCAACTCATCAAGGTAAATCAAATGAAATGCTAGCGTACCGGGTACGAGAACGCAACAAAACAAGCCAGACCACGAAAAAAACAGAAGTGAGAAAAAGGAAAAAAAAGAAAAGAATGAAGAAAACAAATCGAAACCAACGACAGGTGTTCTGAAGAATGTGACGCAAGAAGATCGGAAAGGAAAGGAAAGGCTGCAATTGCCAGAGGAACACCATACGTGCAGAATAGGAACAGACACCTGTTGCACGGACCAAACAACACGAACAAGATAACTGCTGTTGCACGGGCGAAACAACACGAAGAAGGTAACTGCTGTTTCAGGGACAAGAACAAAAGCACCACGAAGAAGAGGGAGAAGATACCGGCAAAAGGCCGGTTGGGAGGGAAATACGGAAGCAAACAAAAAGAATAAAACAAATAGAAATCACTACTAAGGTGTGCTGGGTACATATTGGGCACTTTACGTACAGCCCAGTGGCCACGAAAATGCGCAAGCCTTGTACTGCTGCAGCAAACCTCATAGACTAATTCCAAGTAGTTTGCCGCAAAAATCGAGAGCGCAGTGCAAAAATTTAAGCATGTCGGTTTCCCCTTGACGGACAGCCGCGAAGGAACTTCCAGCACTTAATCTAGTATATTTAGTCTAAACTGGCTTTGACGACCCCAAACTAGATCGTCAACAGACGGAAATGCGTCAACGAAAATGAAAATAGAGCATTTTACCCAGTAATAGTACCACATCGCAATGCGAGTCGGATACTAAAAAGCTTCAAAATATACTCCAGCTGTGAGCCGTGAGATAAGATTTCGTCGAAGCTCATCTTTGCAAGCTGTGTGTGATACTCCGATCGCGCGTCTTACTGGGCGTGGGGTGTGTGTCCTCATTAAGGATGTAGGTCGGCGACTCCCCTTAGAACTACAGATTACGTCGCTGGTACCAGGGTCAACAGGGTGATGTTAATCAATCTGTGCACGGGAAGTATAAAACCCGTTTTTGAGGGGGAGTCTGACGGCTGTGGAGGCAATGCATCAGTTTTCATGTATATCCTGTAAGCCGTATAGAATAACAGGTATCTGGCATTTGCCTTGCGACGAGACATGCAAGTAGACCACCCTCCTCTCTCCTCGTGGCGCCACGACGTGCCACAAGATAAGATAACATGTTTTGATTTTTCGGTGGCGTTCATTGTACCATGTACAGTATTGGTCCCTCTATAGTGCCGGGAAGTACTGCCACTATAGCGGCAACCGGCACTACTCCGCATACCGCCCCTACTGGCTGTCCCCTTATACGCCAGGCTATTTCACAGGCACTATAGCGGGCAACCGGCGCTACTCAACCGGCATTATGGAGGGACCTCTGCTATGGTTCGAATCATATTGTCATCTATATAATCTTCGAACTTTTTCGTGCCTGGTGGGCAGTGGACAATGACCGGTGGCCGATACGTTAAAATGGTACCACTGTCTGTAGACGTAAATGTAAGGACCGTGGGTGCATACGTATGCAGGTAAAACGGTCCTTAAATTTACGTCCAGGGTGGTACCAGGTACAGCAGTATGAGGTGTGATACTAGTGCGTACGCTCTCTTCTGGTGGCTCGTGTACAGTACAGGAGGCTGTTTTCACTCGTTTTAGAGCAACCTGATTCCAGGAAAATGTCTGTGGGTTCGGGTCGTGACGATACTGCTGTACTGTAGATGGGCTAAAAAACGCGGGGTGGTGGTCGGGTGGACGGCCGATGACTGCTGTGCCCGATCCGTTCGCTAACCCAGACCAGAACGCTAACTCTAACCCTACCCCTTACGCTAGGGGGTGAGCTGTGCTTGGATGCTGCGACTGGTGAAGGCTCTGGGTTGACTCGGCCGGCGTGAATGCTGTGCTTTGGGAGACGCACCACCCACAGAGTTCTCTCACATGGTCTCCTCTAAACACCCTTACCATGTACCAGCAGATATAAGAAACCAGGTAATAAGAAAGCCAGGCAACTGATAACAAACGGGTAGTAAGAAAGCTAGGCTGAGTGAGATTTACATGAAAATAAAACTCGGGGGGTCGTTATGCTGAAGTTAGTATATAATGCACCTTTTCTCGCTTATGACATCCAGCCTGAGGCCATCTCTTACAACACCCTTCCTAGGTTCGAAAATGGTTCTCGGGTCGCAAAACCTGTTTGTCTATCTTATAGACCCGAAAATGGTGATTATTCAGGCGTCCATTTTTGGATATCGTTTTCCAGTCGGCCTCCAACAGGAACAGAGGGCCCATTTTCGGATGAAACCTCATCCGAAAACGGCATCCGGATTTGGCTTTGCACATGTCATGGGAGGCATCAAGATTGGTAACGAGTGGAGAACAGTATTAGTACTGTACTAGTACAAGACACGCAACACGCACCACAGACACATCTTTTCGTCAGCTGTTAGCAAGCCACACGTATTATAGGCGCAATCGTGCTGCTGCTGCTGTGTCCCGCTATCCGCTGGTACGCACCTCAGGCCTCACCACATGCCGATGGGATCGGATAGTGACGGTGACGACTACGAGAGCCTTGCCACTCTTGTCGCGGTCGCGATTGCACCATTCGCCACATACAGAGACGCACACACTTACTTCTACTCGTATTTGTCCAGGACGAGGACAGTCACCGTCTGCGACGCGCATGCCGTTGTTGATGCACGAGATCGACGGTAGCGAATGGGAAGACAACCCTCCTCGCGGGAAGCGCACACGACGTGTTTTCCCTCGCCCCACCTAGATAGAGTCATCTGCTTGTGCGCTGAGATGCTTCGGTGCAGCGAAGTCGTGCGAGTATGTATATGCGTGGTCGAGCGATCGCCGTTAGTGATAATTTTGTAACGAAAACTTTGTTGAAAAACAATCTTTTAAGTTGGGGTTTCATTATAAGAGTCGTCGATACGATTTTGCCCGTCTGATTCTGCCGTCCGAAATCAAGCTCGTTTTCTGTTTCGGATTCGCTATTATTGTAAGATATTGCCTGATGAGCCAGCCTTCCTCTTTATACTATAGTATCCTGTTGTACTGCTGGATTTCGCCTCGTAGCAAGGAATAATTTCAATATGGTCTGGTTGGGTTTATAGGATTGGCATAATTAGTAGTGCACACTACACGCAATCCTCGTTTCAAGTGATTTCCGGTAATGTCCCCAGGTCGGCGTTAGGGTTTTTGGCTGGCGATGGGGTGGGGTGATGCGGAGGCGGGGGGGGGGAGGGAGGGAGGGGGGGGGGGGGGGGCGAGGTGGAGTCGGGGGGGGCGTGGATGGGTGGTGCAGTTGCTTGGATGCTGCTCTATGTACTACCCTTACCATTTATCGCCTCGGCTTGTTCGGATAATCGCGATGTTAGACAAAATTGTTCCCGTTTTTGTTTTTTGGTTCTATGTTTCGAAACCTCGCCGCACCCCTCCATCCCGTTCGTCCTCCTTCCTTCTCTTCCTCTTCCTTCCATCGCCTTCCCCCCTTTCTATTTCCTTTGTCGGCAACACCTGCCTGTTGTCATCCGTTTCTTTCTCGGTTGTTTCACGTCGCTCGTTCTGAACGAGCAGTGGCAGATCGAGGGAGAGGTGGTGCTTTCGTTGGATGTGGACATGTACATCATCGACCTTTTCGGTAAGGACCGGTCTTTCGGTACGCATAAGTAGCAACTATATGGCCAAATTGCCTATAATGTGGAAACTTTGACTTGCCGAGGTATCCATATCCTGGGCAAATTGTTTCTTGGATATTTCCCTAGTTCTTTTTTTTTTCCTTGCTGATACTGTAGTTGCCACCCGTAGCTTCTGTCTTGTTTTGCTATTGCATTGGCAAGTTTGTGCCTTTTGTTTTTGTCAGTTGCATCTGGTCATTAATGACAGTCCCAAGGGAGCTGCTAGTTTTGCGGTGCATTATGTGTTCTGTGTCAAACGGCAGCTTCCAGTCCTCTGCTTCCTCTGTGTCCCCCAGATTCTTGTCGTACCTGATAGAATGTTCCCAAGAGCAGGCGGTACCTTTGGCGCCTCAAGCATGCCATAGACAGTACCCCTTGTCACGACACTTCACCGTGCTACTGCAGTACACTGCTTGTGATAGTCTCTACGCTCGCCCGTCGCATTTGCCTCTTGTGCTGCCTTTGATGTTGCGCGACGCTTAACTTATACTCCGGAGTATTTATTTCTGACAGTCCTTTCCTTCCCACGCCTTTCTGCCCCCCCCGCCCCCCCCCCCCGACCCTTCCTTATTGTTGGCCTCGGTTGGCACCGACGCTGTAAAATATTATATGTATTTTGGGGTTGGTGTTAGTTGGCGACGACGCTGTAACACATGCCAATCACTACGTGAGCTAGACAACCAGGGTACCGTTTTTTTTGTTTCTTTGTTTTTGGCGGGTCACCAGGATGGTTATCGAGTTAGACCATATTGTGCGGGGTGGAGAAGCCTAACCCCGTACAAGGAGAATGATCGCATCACGTAGTGTGAATATGGTAAGGCACCCACGAGGCAGTTACTTAGTTTTTTGTTTTTTGTTTTTCCTGTTTTAACACTTTTACTTTCCAGCTTCTGGACAAGCCGTGGTCATAGTTGTCGTCCCTTCTCCCCTCCGGTTCTTGCCTTCAATTTTTATTGCGCATAGGGTTCATCAATCCCACTGCTCGTCGATTTTTCATTGAGTGTTGCTAACTCACGCTCTCGCGTTTGCCGCAAGTCAATTTGTGTACAATAAAAAGCCCCAACGAATTTATACGAGTATGCACTCGGCGGGGCTCAAACTCGCGAAACTGACCTATACCAGGCTCGAGGATAACCTGATACGCCACCGGGGCGACCGGTCCAACCCATTGCTGTCTCTGGAGTGGCCACACCAGAAACCAAAGTGTAACTCATTGGCGCTGTCATCCGTAAGCGAGAAAGTAGGCATAAGGTGCCGAAGTCCGTCTTACGAGCGGTTCTTGGAAGTATGCAGTTCACCCTTCATGCGACTCGCCGAACACCTTACGGCGCTTCGCGCTTGGTGCAAGCAATGTCTGCCTGGTTGGTGACAACCCGACGTGCCCCGTCCCGGCATAGTAGGGATGCGAGGGTCTATGGTTATGCGACTACGGCCATGCACACACTGAGCCCCCCCCCCCCCCCCCCCCCTCCCTTCTCCGCGACGGCGGGTATTCGGTGGGTTTGCGACGTTCCAATCAGATATCAGTACGGATGAGGTCGAAGAGCTAAGTGAAAGGGGCGTCGTCGTCATCTGCGGTGAGTCGAAGTCAACGTATGAAGCGTTTTCGCGGTCGTAGAGCTGATAGCAGACGTGCTGCGCCTGTATGTACTAGGATATCTACTGCTGTACAGCGGTGCTGCACTGTGTCCTGCTGTGCTGCCCTGCACTGTGCTGCATTCTGCAGTACTATGTCTGTACTGGTGCTGCGCTGCGCTGCACTGTACGTTACTGTGCTACGCTTGACTGCGTTGTACTGTACTGCGCCGTTGTTTTGTACTACATGGTGGTGCACGTAAGTTTATACTCTGGGTGCTGTACTGTGCGTGTGCTGCGCGTGTGCAATGCTGCCCGGTGAGCAACCGCGGCTATTAAAACCTTTTTACTAGAAATTAAAAATGCGCTACAGCAGGTGTGAGATCGAGGATTTTTTTGTCGAAAGTCATCTTTTTAAACCGTTGGCCTGCTGCATACTTTGACAGTGAGAAAACAATGAAAAAAACCAAAGCAAATCTTCAAAAGGAAAACAATTGAAGTTAGAGAGGCACAAAAAAAAAAGTTCCGCTCTAATTTCAACTAGTTTGTCATTAAAATACGGGTGTAGGCGTCAAAGGGTGGGGTTGGCCGTTTTAAGGCCTGCACCCACGCGTTTGGGAAAACTACTTGGTTTCAATCTGGAACAATACCTGGTATTGCTTACTGCACTCATGTATTTAGAGAGAAACTACGTAGATTTGGTGCAGGATAATTTTTGCGGTTTTAATAGATAGAGGATTCCGACCTCCCTCATCTGCCCCCCCTTCCCATCCCTCCGTATCCCCCCTTCCCCCAACGCCCACTCTAATCGCGTGGAAACCCTTGACGAGCACAGCTTTTTCAGGGGGAACTTTCGAATGGGATACTTCTGACGCGGAGGAGTTCGACAGCTCTTGGTTAGGCGGGGAGGTGGAGGGGGGTGCCACGGGGGAGCAGTGGCTTAACATCACCAACGCGGTGAGTGGAAGGGTCTGGAGGCGTTCTTGTTGGTAGTTGGATTGGGTTTCTGGGAGGGTGTGCACCGGGGCGGGGGGGTAGTGTTTCTTCTTGTTTTTCTTCTGTTCTGTGTACGATCTTATTGTCATGTTAACATTATCATCTCAAATTCCCTACTTGGTCGCGCGCATACGAAGCTGTTGACGTACAGTATCGGCCGATTGCGCTGTGTTGCTTCTTGCCCCCCCCGCCTGCTGGCGTTGGCGTCGGTTGGCAGCATCGCTGCAAAACACGCCGCTCACTACGTGAGCTAGACAACCAGGATACCGTTTTTTTTTTGTCGTATTTATATTTTGGCGGTAACCCCGAGATGGCGATCGAGTTCGATCCTATTGCGCGGGGCGGAGAATCTTAACGCCGCGCAAGGGGGGTGATATCGCGCTGATATAGCGCAGTTTGTGTATAGCAAGGCACCCATGTGGCACTTGCATACCAGCTACAGCAGTAGTATACCCACTGTTGTCTCTGGGAGTGGCCACACCAGCAAATTAAGGCATTGGTTCGAAGCTGTCGTCCATGCGCACAAAAAGTACGCACAAGGTGCCGAAGTCCCCGACGCAAGTGGTTCTTGGTAGGATGCAGCTTCACCCTTCATGCGACTCTCCGAACACCTCATGGCGCTTCGCCGCTAGTGCACGCGATATCAACCTCGTAGGGTCGGTGAAACCCTATATTCCTCCCTCCTGCGTTGCATGTCTATACCATATGGTCATACGACAACGGCTTTGCATGAAATGAGTACCCCTCCCGCTCTCCCCCCCCCCCCCCTCCTTCCCCCCCCCCCCCCGCGCCTGGCCTCTTTGTTGTTGTACCTTCATTGGTTTCTGGTGCATCTGCACCCCCCCCCCCGTTGTTCGCTTGTTCGTGCGCCTCCACGGCCTTCAGGCTGAACGAGTTGTGTGGTCTGTGTGATGTGTAAGATCTGCATGATCTGAATGATTTGTGTGATTTGTATGACTTGTATGGTCTGTGTAATCTGTATGATCTGTATCGCGTGAATATTCTGCATGATCTGTATCACTTACGCCATCTGCGTTTTCTGTGCGAATTGAACAAACGGAAGGGGGTGCTGGCGGTGATGGAGAACCGGCTGGAAGTCGCTGTAAATAAGTCCTGCGATGGAGTCGTGCCGATCAACGTTAATGTGAGCATTGGGAGGCAGGGGATGAGGCGGGTGGCGGGGGGGTATGGTTGGCCAGGGGGGGAGGGGGTAAGGTGAGTTGGGGTGGGGTAGCATTGGGTGGTGTGAAGCGTGGTGTGGTGTGGTGTGGTGTGGTGTATGGTGTGGTGTGGTGTGGTGTGGTGTGGTGTGGTGTGGTGTGGTGTGGTGTGGTGTGGTGTGGTGTGGTGTGGTGTGGTGTGGTGTGGTGTGGTGTGGTGTGGTGTGGTGTGGTGTGGTGTGGTGTGGTGGTGTGGTGGGGTGGGGTGGGGTGGGGTGGGGTGGTTTGGGGTGGGGTGACGGGGTGATATGGAGCGCGGAGCGGGCAGTGTTTCGTTTGGTCAGGTCTTTGGCGTTCATTTGCTGCCGCCCTCGTCACCGTCGTCGATGCTTGCTTTTAATAGATCGCTTGCCTGCTAGAGCTTGCTTACCTACTTGCTGTCTTCCTGGTTTGGTCGCTTACTTCGTTGTTTGCTTGATAGTACCCCCGGAGACTTCTTTTTCATTCATGGTGTGCGTATATATGATGTTGCTATTATTGCCATATATGTTCGTTGATGACAGGCGTACTTAGCGGAAGAGTCCGGGCTGAACATCACGGCCACGGAGCAGGTGGAGTACAACACGTGGCTCGCCGCACAGGTAAGAAATGGACCAACCTGCCAACCAACCAAACAACGAACCACCCAATCAAGTACCGAAAAAGACAGCCAATCAACCAATCAAGGTATCACTCAATCAATCTAATCAACCCAGCAATCAGTCAATCAATCAGTCAATCAATCAATTAATCGATCTATCAATCAGTCAGTCAGTCGGTCTATCAATCAATCGATGAGTCAACCAATCGATGAGTCAACCAATCAATCAATCATTGAGTCAGTTCATCAATCAGTCAATCAATCAATCAATCAACCAACCAGTCAATCAATCAATCAATCAATCAATCGATCAATCAATTAATCGATCAGTAAATCAGTCAATCAATCAATCAATCAATCAATCAATCAATCAATCAATCAATCAATCAATCAATCAATCAATCAATCAATCAATCAATCAATCAATCAGTCAAGTCAGTCAGTCAAGCAATCAATCATGTATAAACAGCAGTATGGGTTTTGCGTAATATAATTTGTATCCCAGGCACACGAGCGAAACTTGTCGGCGGGACTCAGCAACGACTGGTTCCAGCTGGTAGAACTAGAGCCTGAGTTCGATTGGGCGCTGAGCGAAGACTGTCTCGTCAAAGGAACTTGCAAGGTATGGAGGAGGGGTGGAGGAGAGGGAGGTGGGGGGGAAGGGGGGCAGGGGGGCGGGGGGCGGGGGTACTAATTTATTGCTTGCCTTAGTCATTTGAGCATTGACCACGCACCCCTTTCGAGACGGAGCACCGTTCCTACTCCTAATAGAGACACCTCCAACAAGTGGGCGCTCATTACGCTGTTTCCATATATTACATAAAACTGTTTGCGTATCTTACCCCCGTCCTGTTTCACCCTCTGTGGCCACCATCTATCTCCTAGGATAGCGATCGTTTTCTCGCTACTCTCTAGTCTACCAAACTCTTCCATGTCACATACGTCTAATTTCCTCATCCCCTCCTCTAACGCATCCCGTTCCTCCTTGTATGTTTCACATTCTCCTACTATGTGAGTCCTACTCTCTTTTGTTGTGCCACACGGGCACAGATGTGCATCCACGTCCTCCTCGTCCCGACTACTGGTGTATCTCTTTCTTCTTTCTGGTAGGTCTAGGTCCCCTACACGAAATCACAGTTTAATACTTTTCGCGTAGTCTATTGGGCCGTGCAAATAAATACTCCGGAGTACGTTTTTATTCCAAATACGTTTTCATTCCAAAATCTTCCCTCAACCCCCCGTATACCTGCTAAGTGTTTTGCCTCACCTCTTTTCTTAGCGCTAACCTTTCCCTTTCTTCTGTTATTTTTTTTACTTCTGTCTTGCACCCGCCAAACTTGTCTATGGACAGCACCTCTTCTTGGTCTCCTCCTAATTTCTTCCATATTTTCTCGACAACGTTACCCCATCTTATTCCAGCTCGCCCTTTTGTTATGGTCTCCCATACAGCCCTATCAGCTATGGCTGGCAACCTCTTTTCTGGCACATTCCTTACTCCGTATTGTCAATCCAACTTTCTCACGTGTCTATTTGGCTGGGGGGGATACTTATTTCATGCACACCCGTAGTCTTGAGACCGTTGACCCGTGCATCCATAAAATGCTGGGACGGAGCACTTCGGCTTCTCACCGGCCAGGCAGATAGCGCGTGCACCAAGCGCGAAGCGCCGTGAGGTGCTTAGCGAGTCGCTTGAAGGGTGAGCCGCAGCATACTAAAAACCATATGTGCGGCGGACTTCCGCACCTTGTGCGTATTTTGTTGCGTACGGATGACAGCTTCGAGTGAACCTAATAGTTTTCTGGTGTGAACCTCCAGAGCCAGCGATGGAGATACTGTGCAACTGCCCCGTGGGTGCCTTACCATGTGCACACTACTGGCCATCACCCCCCTTGGGAGAAGTTGAGGTATTCGTCTCCGCACTATATGATCGAATTCGACCACCAGCTCGGTTACCGCCAGAGATACTAAAGACGGCGTCCTGGTGGTCTAGCTCACGTAGTGAGGTGCGTTTTTTACGCCATCGCTGCCAAACGACGACAACCCCAGGGAAGGGAGAGGGGGGGAGAGGAGGAGGGGGGGGGGGGGGGGGGCGTAGTGGGAGAGAGGGTGGAGCTTGGCGGGAGGGTCGAGCGTGGGGGGCGGGGGAAAGGGGGAGGAGGGGGGACCTTATATGTGATCATCCCCTGATCCAGCTGAAGTTACTGTCGTGGATGCCTTAATGGTCACTTATTGTCGCCATGTTCCCCTCTGCAGCCCCAATTTAAGCAGCAAACGTTGTTCCCGGCTGGTCGTGAGGAAGGAGGGAGGCGTCGTCTCCCATTTGCCGTCACGGTGGACAAATCTGACTAAAACTGTTTTGGTGATGGCGCCGATCCCCGTCGTTTTACAGCCTGTTTTTTTTTCAGTGGAATCTACGGTGGTCCGAGTGTTGCAGACCCCACCCGTCGTCCTATGCGAGCTTATCGTTTTCGACGGTCGGAGCGGTACGGGTGTTGTTGTTGTTGTTGTTGTACAAATATTACGACACACCTCCCCTCGCGCTTTTTTTTGTTTTTTGTGTTGGTGCACCTGTGGCAGGAGTATCGTGCGACCTTTGTGGCTGAGGAGAAGGCAGTATTAGATGCGGAGTACTTCCAGCTCGACTTGGGTTTCTGCGACAACTTGACGGCTTCTGGGATAGACGTCATCATCAAGGTCAGCCACTGGGGAGAGGGGTAGCAAAGGGAGAGAGTCGGGTGGGATAGAGAGAGGGTGGGGTGGGATAGAGAGAGAGAAATAAGAGACCGAGACAGTGAGAGGCCATTCTACTGTACCCCTCCCCCCCCCCCCCCCCCTTCTTCCTCTTTCCCTTCCCTCCTCCCCGCCTCCGCCTCCTCCAACATTTCCAACACGCTGTCTATGACATGCACACGGTTGACATCATCCAGCCTTGACCCTCGACCCTCACGCTCAATCGTGAAAAAAAACAGGACGTGTCTCTGGATAGCCGTCGCTGCAGCTGCCTCGACCCCTCCACGGACATAGACTGCGAAGATCTCCTCGATACCGCCTTCCCAGGCGGCTCCACCGGATCTTCCTCGTGGGTCATAGCCACAGCTGTAGGCGCCTCGGTGTTCATCATCCTTGCAGCAGCTTTCATTTCCGTATGGAATTGGAGAAAGTATGGGGGAGGCGGAGGGGGAAGTGGGAGGGGGATGAGGGCGGGGCGGAGTTCGAGTGGAGGTGACGGTCGGGGGTGGGGGGGCGGGGGTGGGGCTGGGGGCGGGGCGGCGGGGAATGGGTCTTTGGGAGGAGGAGACAGTTTTGACCGTGAAATTTCGGCCACTCCGTCTGAGCTTGCGGTGAGGTGACACGCGCGTGTTGGATGGACGCTGTTTATGGGGGGGAGTGGGGGATGGGGAGCTGGAGGTGAAGGGGAGAGGGGGGGGGGTCGCCAGCTATGGCGTGTGGTAGGCTAGGGTTCAACTGGGGCGGAGTGAGGCGGGTGGCGAGGGGGGTTGGCAGTGGGAGCTATTGGGGGCAGTGGGTAGGGGCGGGGCGGGGGCGTACTCATCTGTTGCGTGGCTCAGTCATTTCGCCATTGAACGCGCATGCATCCAATTCGAGACGGGGGGGATGAGATTGAGGACGGAGGGTGCTGGTGGGGGGTGGAGGGGGGTGAGGGATTAGGGGTTGGGGGGGTGGAGGAGAATGTGGGAGTTTGTTTTGTTTCCCGCCACGTATCTGTCCGTAAACCCAGCTCGTCGGTCAACGCAGCTCGCTATTGCCATGGGCACGCGTGCTGCTCCTGTTGGAAGAGGCGTGCTTGATCTAGGTCGGCAAAAGCCCTCCCCCCGCCTCCCTCCCCCCGTGGTGACTCTTTTGCTGCTGCAAGAATAATTGAACTTTAGCAGGGCAATTCTAAGTGTTGAGTGTTTGCGATTTCCACACTTTGTTGGGTTGGAAAAAAAATGTAAAAATATTTTTGAAACCGGCAAAGTTCATGATATCCCAAGACCAACCAACCCACGAGAAAACTATGCTAGGAATATATTAGAAAATGGAAGTGATATAGTAGGAAAACGTATGTCTAACCTGTTTTGTTCGTGGCGTTGGGTTGGTTCGTCTTGGCTTGGCCTTGGAATGTGGTGTTCGACGCGGTTAATAGTATTGTTTTATGTTTTCCTACCCCAACTCCTAGGCAAAGCAAAGTTGGTACATTGCGAGCACCGTTATGTTGTCCCTCCTTGTGCGGTTGTGGTTCCGAAAGAGTGTTTGAGATATATCTCAAGTGTTTTTTGTTGAGTCTATTCCTGATGGTTGGTTCCGGTCAATTTACATCGGTTTTGAACAGAGAATGCTATCATAGCAGACCGCCCTTTTTGGACCCGCCGCTAAACCTCTGGTGGGTGGGCCCAGTATGCTTGTTTTTGTGTGGGGTGGCGGTCAGTCGACGGGTCAAACCGAGGTCGCCTATGAATCAAGCATGGTTTCGAAGGCAGGCATTCGCGTTCGTGCCTTATGCGCGGCGCGCACCCCGTTTCAGCTGTTGGGATCTCCGCGCGAGGCTTGTCGTTCCCGCCGACACGCACGCCCCCTGCTTGTTAGGCACATTCATGGCTTTCTCCCACTTTTGTTTTATTTCTTAGCCGTGTGATGGCCCGGCCGACCCCCCCCCCCCCCCCCGCCCCCTACGCGTAACGCACGAAAGCTGACTGATGCGCCCATCCCGCACGATGAATGAAGGTCCTGCTAGCCGCTACCGCCGTCGGCGCGTTACCATCATCGTGTGTGTTTGGGTTTGGTCTAGCATTGATTTTGGCTCGCTCTCATTGTGATGTGCAGTATTAGTTTTTTTCGCGAGATTTTGTTTTGTGTGTGTTTGCACAGGAGATGGTCATGGGGGGCGGGGGGGGGAGGGGGGAGAGGGGTCCGTTGTCATGTTGGCGTTTTAGGACGTTTACGACCGTCCGCAGTGGCTAACGTATTACAACGATTACAAGCACTCACAGTGGCTAGTGTTGTGCTACATTTACAATCTCACACAGTGGGAGGGGGGGAGGGAGAAAGAAGGAGGAGGAGAGAGAGAAGGAGGGAGGGAGGGAGGGAAGGAGGGGGGAAGGGAGGGAAGGAAGAAGGAAGGGAGGGGGAGAGGGAGGGAGAAAAGGAAGAAGGGGGGGGTTAGTGTGTGATAAAAAGGTGCCTCGCACATTTGGTGTTGGTCGTTTGTTCCATCCGTTCAATTTCTCGACCCTTGTGGCGAGTATTTTTTATTCCAGCTGTCTCGTGGTCGAGGCTTGCCATGTAATTGTAAACCTCCGTCGGAGGAGGGGGAGTCAGAAGAGGAGGGGAGGGGGGAGGGGGTAGATGGGGGCGGGGGGTGTCGCTGACGAGTTAGGGAGAGGAGGGGGACGGGACGGGAGAGGGGGGGAAGGCGGAGAGGGTCAGGGGGACGGGGAGGGGAATGGGCGGGGGGCTGAGAGAGCGGTTAAGAGAGAGGGAATAGGACACCAAAACAGTGACTTGTTGGCAGTGGCAGCAGACATCTGCTTGAACTTAAGGCAAATGAACAAAGAAAGGAAGAAAACAGGCGCTTTGGTTGCCGTTACGGCGTATATCTTGATGGCTGTATCTGGTATTTCATTTAGCCGCTGCGATACCTGTTTTTTTTTTCCACCACACAGTACATGCGTGGTGGTGACGTTGGTTGCCTTTTAAGCGCTACTCGTATTGTTGCAGGCGGGGCGTGTTTGGGTGAGCGAGAGCGACCTTGTTGTTATTGCGCAAAACCAGTTCATCGCCACGGTCTAGTCCGTGGTCACTGGGCAGGCTCCAAGGATTGGTGGGCGGGTGGATGGGTGGGTGGATTGGTGATGGCGTCTCTCTCACCACAAGCGAAACGGACGCTCACGCGCTGAGGATTCATGTTGACCTTTGGAAGACCCGCCGTGGACTGAACTGCGGGGTTGAACGCTCGAATGGTCGAAGTATCGTATGGTTGGATGGTCCAATGGTTAAATGTTTGGAGGATCGATTAGTGGAATGCTCAGAGGCCCGGATGGTCGGCTGATTGCCGGGATGGATGGGGGCGATAATACATCGGGTATCGTGGTTTGTCCTTCCTTTGCACGGCGTGTGTTTGTGTGTGTATTTTTTAATCGTTTTTTTTTTGTTTTTGTCATGACGTGGCATGCAGTTAAGAAGCGGGGGCGAAAATGCTGTGTTTCATCGGCTCGAAAAAAGAAAAGGCCGCTAGGGTACCGGTGGGATTAGAACACTGGCTTGCACGCGGCACCCCGGCTACTTGGTCGTCGTCATGCCCTCGTCCCCTGTACCGTCGTTGTTGGTTTGGTGGTGGCGGTTGGTGCTCGGGGGTGGCCAACAACTAGCCGTTTAACCCTTTTAACACCGCGGTCCCGACTTTGGAACAAAACACTCGGAGTTAAACCGGGGTATTTGTAGGAGTTGGGAATGGGTCAAGAACGTTTGCTGAGACCGGTGGATGGGTGGGTTGGTGGGTGGGTGGGTGGGTGGGTGGGCGGGTGGGTGGGCTGGGGTAAGGATAGATACCGGGGTGGGTGGATGGACGTACGGGTGGATGGATAATGATTTGTTTGGTTCGTGCTGTTTTGTTTGTTTCACGCAATAGAACGATGTTTGCTGTTGTGATGCGCAGACAGCCCAAATAAACGGTTGTAGTGCTACCGTAGTTTGGGCGCTTTTTGTTGATGCAGGGTTCGGGTCACGCGTTTTACGAGGAAGAGAGTATGCTGCAGTGTTATAGATGCACGCATATGTCATAACGGTGTAGTCTTGCTTCTCCGTGAATATATTCTAGAAGCGCTCGGTTTTGGTTGAGTCGTATCGTGCCGTAATGAGGATAGATAGCCGATTGGACCAAAATCGTGACGAGCAGTAAACACGTTCATACGTTTCGCATTCGGCGTTCGTTCGCGGCCGATGATGAATTGATTAGTCTGTCATGGCGTATATTATTTTTTATGAACAGTACAGTAGTAGCAGTAGCAGGTGCATGCTCGTCAAGTGTATTGCGTACAAGCTGTATATCTGGTATGGTATATACTCCGTATACAGCAAACGTATTATTAGTATGCCTGTATATATCGTACCACTCGAATATTGCAACATCATAAAGAAGCAAAAACAATGCCCGCTGTTGGGTCACCCGCGCCTGATCGATGTTATGGCGCCGATGGCTGTCTAGCAAGAAATGGTGAATTGATTGTTTTGCTCGATGCATGATATTTTCTAATTCACTTTATCTGGTTGGGGTTAGGGTTAGGATTAGGGTTTCAAATCCCGTCGATGCTTGTACCATTCCCCTCCAACAAATATCGCCTTACTTCAGCGACGGTCTAATGCCGAATGCCTGATTGTTTACCTCTTTTCTAGTCCCAGTTCGAGTAGGCTAATATAGCGGCGCTCATTCATCCTCTGATCTTCGATATCTGTATCCTGCGTTTGTATATCGGAAGGATATATTCTAGTCCTCGGCATGTAGCGATTTCCAGGTCCACGCAAGCGCAAAGTGATAATTCGAGCCATACCGTGCGATGAGATGCAACATGCGTGCGATGGGGCCGACATACGAGCACGGCAGCGTGATGAGAGTGACAATGCTTCCATTTTGCTTTCTCGCTGATCGTGTTGAGGCCAGATACGCGGCGTGATGGCCTGGCGTCCCAAGATGTTGTACCCACCAAGATGTGCAGCGTCAAAACGTTGGAAACCTTAGGTATAGCGTTAAATGCCGTTATCTCCCACTAGAGTGCAGCAGGGGGCTTCCACCAGCGTAACGTAACTCTCACTCGTGCTCTAGCCACCCCTGCGCGTAGCTAGTACAGGATAGCCACCACATTTCCTCATATTATAGTAGTAGCCGATCGCTTAGGTTAGGCGCCGCAATAACCACGGCATGGTTGGGTAGTCTTGCGGTTTTCCTCGCGTTGTGATGCACGATACCAAACGGCGACGGCAGCAACGAAAACACGTACTCCCGGGCACGGAAAAAAAAAGTGCCTTTTCCTGAGCCAGTCTCTCCTGGCTTCAAGACCACGTTAAGGTCTTTACCGCTACAAATCTCAACGGTCATTCGTCCAGTCACTATTGTTCCTGGTGTTTGTGCTTAGTAGTTTCGGGCGAGCAAGCAAACACCTTTTACGTTTGTTGTTTTCTGCTTTCCTTCCCTATGTTTTACTATTAATATCCGTACCGTCTGAGTTCGACTGCCATGCGACGCGTGGTAGGTGAGCTCCACAGATACATCGTTCTTGAGCCCGGCAGCGTCGTCATCGCCCGACGATCCTGGCTCACACGCCCCAGGCCATACCACCACACCCCCAGCGAGGGGGAGATGGGGGGGGATGTGTCGGTGAAAAGGTAGACCACACAAAAAGACACAGGTAGTCCTGTGCCACGTTACAAGCAACCAGACTACCCAGGCGTGTTCCCTGCGCTGGGCAGGGGGGGAGGTCGTGAAGACCAGAACAATGATTTCAACCAGAAAAAAAGTCCTAGGCCCCGCACCATTAACGGTCATATTATTTACCAGTAATTTTCTACCCATATTATCAGTTACTACCCATATTATAATTTACCACCCATATTATAACTTACTACCCAGAACGCCGCTCTGACAGGGGCAGGGCCGGCAGGGCGAACACCGCTTACTCCGTTGTATACTCGAGATAAGGAATTAAATACCAACGGTGCCGATACGTCCGTTACCGCAACCAAGGGGTTCGGGAAAGCGCGGTCGTCCGTAGACACTAGGCAGCTCGCGTGGGAGGCAAGTCCGGTCCTACGGATCCTGACCTAGTGACATCATCGGATGTCCGCGAAACATGGTCAGAAAGTGCTTTCGCTGCACCCTCCAAAAAAAGATCATGGGGGGTGAGAGGCTTTGAGTTGCTTCTCCCCGGACATCTTGACATACGCCATCTTTCCACAAGGTGGTGGGTATGCAGTTCGGTGGATCTGACCGGAGAGTCATCTCGCGGTAGGGGTTGCATTTTTCGGATTAACTAATAACGTACCTGTCCGATTGAGCTCTTCAAGTGAGTAACTACCGGTTGGTCAGTACTCAACTAATTTCACGAGTACCTATTTTGTTTTTGTAATTTCACGAGTACCTACTTTGTTTTGGGACTAAGGCACACAAGCTTGGTCGGGTCGTGCGAACGAATGCCTTCGAAATCCTTTTGTTCGGGTCAGATATTGAGCTCATCATGTGAGGAGGTGAGGAGCTCAGGGATTTTCTGCTGCACCCCTAGCGTGGGATGGCTCCGGAGGCTGTGGCGTAACCACTGATTGGTCGGACAGTGTCGGAGTTTCCTATACCACCGTAACCGTAGGAGCGTTGAGGGGGCGCACGTGGGGTAGCGTGTGCGAATGAACGGGAGGGCGTGCAAACCTAACAGACGATCATAAAAATGGATCTCGGGTGGTGGTGACAACGGCGTGCCCACCGGAGGGGGCTTGTTTCCTGCAGACATCCCGGAAAACATAGACGTGGCCCCAGCTAGTCTAGTCGAGCTGTCCTTGATCGAAAAAAGGGTAGAGCTTATCCACAGCTAATATGGGGAAAACTCGAGTTGAGCACCAAAAGGGGTCTCGGGGTTTCGGTGCCTGCCTTCCCGCATCTCAAACTGACCATCACCACATGTTTGGAAGTGGCAGAGGGGTGACACCTTTGCTCATGGGAGTCGCAGCCGTAGCGTTTCGCAGGAACAGTATTTTGTCGTGCAGCGCGTAACAAAGGGGGGCGGCGCTGGAAGGGAGGGCTCCCGTGGCCGGTGTGGTGTTGAAACAATACAGACGGCAAATGAAGTCGTGGGCTCGCCGAGGAAGCGACTGTGAGTTCTGTAGCTGCGGGTAACAGGTCGGCCGGATAAAGGGGTCGACGTGCACGGCGGGTGGGTAGCTGGCAAGGCAGCAGTCCAAGAAGGTTTAGGTCTGTTACGACGCGTTGAGCAGGTTGACCGGACATTCGGGTAAACGTGCGGAACGTGCCAGTAGAGAAGGGGGCGCACCAGTTGAATCAGGACGGCGCAGAGAGCCGGGTGATCCTCTGGAACGCGAGAATCTCGTGCGAAAATAGTTATACTTCCTCCGTCATCGCAGGCAGCGGACGCATAAAAGGCGCTGTACCACCGTCATTATGTTGCTTGCTTGTGCGGAAGGCGCCGGGGTGCTGTGCGTTTCCACCAGGGGCCTGAGAGACGCCACAGGAGACGCCACATGTAGAGGTGGTCGCAGACACGGCACGCGACCGACGGACACCTCCATGGTGGACCGATTCTACGATAGCCCTCCCCCCAAACCAGCGATTTTCTTTAACGAGCGTTTCATCAATCATCATGGCTGCCCGACAAGAGGAATGATGTTATGAAAAAAACTTCACATAGTTTCTTGTTTGCAAAGGACTATCGAACGATGGCGTTGGGGTGATCACGGGCACCGTATTTCAGGAGATACGGCGGGGAGCTGGTTTCAAAACTGGCGATTTCGTCAAAGAAACGTTGGGGGGCTACCCTAGAACGACCCGGTGGTGTACGGTCGAGGCGGCGATCTGGGGCGATGCGTGATTGCTCAGCGAAGAATGTTGACCGTAGTCCATGTGGACGTCGTAGCTGTCTCGTTAAGCCCGTTTTGTTGGTCTAAGCCCTGTTCGTGCCCGGGCGAGTGGTACTAACGAGAGCGGCGTTGCTTCCGGTGGCCGTATGGTCGCGAACATTTATCTTTCCTCAGTATCGCGTCATGTGCTCCAGCCAGCGACGGTACGTCGCCCCTTCGTCACTGAGTTGATCCAGGTCGGGGTTCGAATAACCGCGTGCGAGAATGAAGGGATGCTTACACTGCTTGATTGACTACGAATCTCAATGGCAGTTCAAGCGGTGGCCGTGATGTTCCCGCAGCGCAACGACACGGGCGGTCGGTTAAAATATAATCACCATAGGGGAGAGGGTAGTCGGACTTCATGGAGGGGCAAATAGCGAACCCTCTAGCATAGTGGTGTGGTGGTCTAGGGACACGCACTCTGGGCGAGAAATCAAGCCAGGGTCGGTGGAATTGGCGGAAGAGTTGCTGGAATGCATGCCGCCACCGTATTGCGTAAACCAGTCTGTCAGCCGGGTGGTTGGGCATGCGCGCGACCCTAAGCGTGGCCATGAGTTGCGGGCCGGAGCCCCGACGGGGCGGAAGACCGCACACAGGTCGAAAAAAAAGCAAAAAACTTTTCGTCATTGATGACAGGTGTCTCATTATTCGCAAGACCCTAGAAGACCAGCCACGTGGTGTCCAACGTACAAAACGACTTTGATCTTGTTGATAAAACTCCAAGTTACAACATCTGCAGAAAACCGGGGTTCCACTCTATCACGGACATCCGACCTACTCCTAGCACGAGCTCCTTCCTCGCAGCCAAAACGCGGTCCCTACCTGCAGCGGCCGACCCCACCACGCAAAACGCCCGACTGTGGTCGAAAACAAGGGTGCCTTTGGACACGCAAGGTTATGCGACATCGCTTAGCCTGATATCGTATTCCCGACGTTGACGGGGGTGCTCAGCTGGCTCTTATGCAGGAGAACAAAGCCAACCTGTCCTGTGAGCGCCAGATCTCGTGGCTCTTCTAGCCAGGGCTCGCGCGATCCGCGCGGACACCTCGTCCGCCAAGCGTGTCGCGGCAGGGGTCGTAGGTTTGCCAGGCATGACCACGCGCATGAAAACGTGCTTCAGGTGGCGTTCGCAGCTGGTGATCCACGTTTTGGGGATTCAAGCCGATGACCCTAGCTCGTTTTAAAGCATGCGAGTGCCTGATTGGGCGGCCTCTACCGAATGAGTGGGCTGCTGCGCAGCACCTGCACGGTCTACCGTGGATGTAAAATGCAAGGTGGAGACGCGCATAACTTTTCCGATATCAACTAGCACATACTAGGCGCCCAGATGCTTGGTACGCTGTTGAGACAGATACAGCGGCAGAGTCTAGCGCGGAGGCTCGAGCGTAGGCAACGATGGACGGCACAGCTTTCCCGCGGTTATCAGAAGTGGTGAGACGGCTAAACCTCTTGGCGCGGAGGAGGGTACACCAACCACAAAAGGGTCACCGCCTTGTGCTACTCACAACGGTGATCTCAGAGTGGTCGCGCTGTGCTTTTTCGAGGAGCCGGAGCCGTCATCTCCGCGAGGGTGCCCGTGATAGTCCCCTCGGTGCCCCTCGTACCCTCCACTTTGCGGAATACCTATTGCCTAGCCTTCCCTGGGCCGTCTTTTCAGGAGGGCCCGGTACGGCGGCCGTTTTCGCCACCCCCCCAAGATACAAAAAAACAATTTGTTCAAATAGTAAATGGATAGGCGTCTTGGGCGCCCAAATGCTATAGGTGTCTCCACTAGGGGTAGGAGCGGTGCCCCGTCTCGACACGGGTGTGATCAATGGTCTATTGACTACGGCAAGCATCAAAGACTGTACCCCCCCGTACCCCCACTGGCCACCACCACCCCCAGTTCGCCGGTGAAGCCGCCTCCGCCGCGGCAGCTTCCACCTATGAGCCACCCCCCCCGTTGGTCGCGACTGGGCCCCCGTCCTGGCTGTCGGAACGCTTCAAACGATGCGAGTTGAGCTCAGCGTTCTCCTTTGGAGAGGGTTAGTGGACGGGTTTGGCGATGGCGTCGGGCGCGCGCCGAAAAGCAACAAACCACGAGGGCGAAACTCGTCGCGGTGTCTCTGTGCCACGCGAGGGATCATCTCTTGTTTGACCGTTGCCGCTTGGGCACAAGGGAGAGACTCCTGGAAAACAAGGGCTTTTGCTGCTTCTACTTCGTCGGTCGCCGGTTCTTTCGAGAATTTCGCCCGAGGAGCTTCCGCCGTGCAGCCGGCGCCGGCGAGAAGGAAGACATTGTTGCCATGTCCCTATTTTAAAGGTTGGGCACTGGCACAACATATACTGCGCCAAAGGTAATCTTCTGGAAATAGCTATCTGCCGATTGAACCGGCCAGTATATATGTTTCCAGCAGGTCTAATATTGCGTGAGTCCAAGCCCTGCTTCACCTTGCCATGCTGTGGAAGCCCATGAAAATCGGGTTGGGGACGGTCAGTGCCCTTTATACCGCTGCAATCCAGAGGCGGACTGATTGCTGTCGAAGCCAGTTTTGTATCTAATAATCGAGGGTACCAGTGCCCAACCCTATTTTTTTGCGTTCCATGATCGATTCTATGATATGATTTTGGCATGATCGTGGTGACCCACCGGTGATGCACGCTGTGGTACGGGTGCTCCGTTGTTTTTCTGGGCCTGCTGCTTGCCTGGGGAGCTCTATTAACTCACCCAAACACTGTTTTTTGAGAAAAATGAAAGTGCGGCCCGACGGTCAAAGCCGGGGTCTACTGGTAGATACACTGAAAACGAACATTGTACCAAACTTGAATGGTATTTATACCGCTTTGTGTCAAGGGGTCTCGTCACCCAAAACAATACTCTAGCCAAAAAGTTGTAAACCTTAGTAACATTCATCGTAGCACGCGTCCGGGGCGCGAGTGGCGCGGCTGAGGGAGGGGAGGGCAGCGGGGTGACCATGGGTGAGGGTGCGGGAGCCAAGATTGGCGCCGTAGGCATGGTACCGGCCAGCGGGCGGGGGCCCCGAGGTAGATGAGAGAAGTATATTCCATGCCGGAGCAGAAACGGAGCAAAGACAGAAATCGTAGAACGTGGTGTAGATGGCGTTCTTTTGCATCGGGAGGAAGGGGGGGGGGGGCGTTTGATGACGTGTAAGTGATCGATACTTCGCACACACACGCAGTGGGTGGGACAGGGGGGTTGGGTCTGCCAGTCTGCGAAACATGGCCAAAGCGTGCCTACGGATATGCGCCTTTCTCTGTGACGTCATTTGTTAGCGTCTGATTTGAAATGTAGGAACGGGGTTCCATTTGTATCGAAACGACATCATCTACCCTACATTGTCGGAGGACAAAAAGAATGCCATCAATGATGTGTTCTACACCAGGTATAAAGTATCACTACCGTACCGGAATATTCGAGCATACCTTAATTTTATGCGGGTGATACTCTGTGGAGGGGGTGCGTTGCGTGCGGTCGTTCGTCTGCCTAATCCATCGTTCAGGACACAGCGGGGAGGGGGGGGCATTTATTTAGTCTGCGAAAAAACGCCTCTTTTTCGCGAACTGTTACGTAGTCCGCTTCTTCTCTCTGCATGACAACGTTACAACACCATACAGGTCTGTATCGCACCGTACAATAAACCGGACAAAAACAAGGCACTAAGAACAACAGGCTGATACTTGCAGGAGGGGTACAACAAGCTCGGGAGCCGTTCTACTTGAGTTACAGTAGTGTGGTAACACACCCATTCCCAAAAGAGAAATCCAGCCTAGATGAGCGTTCTTGTTGGTTACTAGGTGTCCGGTCCTGTACGAGGTATGCATTACATGCGTCTCCTTCATTTTTCTCATCGTGGACCATGCACCGAAGAAATGAAGACCCTAATATTTTGCCCTGTCAGATCTCAAGAATGACCGATCCCGTCATCAGTGTCGCCTAGAAATATACCAGGCACGTATGATATTATATTATATATGTGACGTTTCAACGGGGCGCATGACGCTACGCCGCAAGCCAGAGGGACCCGACCCGCAGACCTATACTACATAGGAGGTCTAGAAAGCTGCGAGTATTCGCCACGCCACAAACATACAAACGGGCAGTTCAAGACTAAGAGCAGCAATCAAATCAAGGGCAAGTCTCAGCAGCTGAACTGTAGCCCAGTTCGGTCCAACAATGGCATCAATTTTATCAAGCAGCAAAGAATTACCCAACTCCAACTCAACAACATGACGCCCCACGAAAAAATGTCGCCGATGCCGATATGGAGCAAGCAACCCGACGTTAGGAGAGGTACCTCAGTTTTCACTGCCGAGGTTAGGCCATTCGCGCGACTGACGCCATGTCGCGGGTTTTCAGACTGAAGAGATTCAAGGCTTTGGCCTACGGCTGCAAATGAAAAGGCTTCGTACAGGGCACGCGCGCGAGTGAACCCAACCCGCTGGCCAAAATACGCCTTGAAAGGGAACCATCCGCCTGCCGTGGGCTTGGTCTTTGCGCGAAGAAAACATACCGCATTATGCGGGATGAAAATACATCCAGCTGCATGTTATATTCACTCTCCCACCCAACTCCCCTCGACGTACGAGACCATCGACTACGCACACAACACCTGTACCAGCAGCAATACTACTGCCGATGTAAGTGGCGCACCGTCACACTACGCCCATCACCTGGACTGGCAAAAATAATCTTGGTGGCGCGACTGCCGATGACAACGCGTGGTGACAAGTCCCAACCTCCTCCCCCATACAACTGGCCAGCTGTTCTAATCAACCGGTGGCGAAACCTCATGTATGCCTGACATGTGCGGTTGTATCTAGCCCACGGCTACACGATAGGCTCCCATACGGGGTGCGGGGCTTTCAGGGCCCTCTGCTACAGCTCGGCTGTGCCGGTCTGGCGATAGTGAGGTTGCCCTCCTAGGGTTAGTGCACTTTCCTTTTGGCGACATGAACCGCGCCATGATGGACTCGTTCGTTCTTGTTAGTTACGCCGCGTCTTTAGTGAGGCACAGGGGCGCTCGCGCGATAGTGTGGCACGCACCCGTCAACAGTGGATATGGGGGTGGCTCCCCTACCGCCAGCCCGGACTTGTAGTCGATCTTTCACGAAAGTACACTGCTGTTAGATCCATAAAGTCCCTCACAACCCAGGTTATATTATATACTACTGGCAAAAAAGTAGAACCAGACCACAGTTTTACCTTCCAGTCTCTTGAACGTGTTTCCAAACCGGTGGAAGGGGAAACTTTCGCTGATAGCTCTACTGATCTACACCTAAGATAGCGCGGCGAGTTGGCCTACCAAACTCAGACCCCCCAGGTCAAATGGGACCACCAACGCCTAGAAATAGTGTATCTTTCTTTATGCCCGGGCTACACCGTCGACTGTTCCATCCCCAACGCTCAACGCTAACCCTCCGCGCCACATATATGCGGGGTTGAAAAACCCATACTGCGTTTCGTTTTCCTTTTCTTTTCTGCCTTGCAACGTGGGCATATCGCTATATGCAAGACACATACTGTGTACATAAATACCGTACAACACACGAGACAACACACGAGACAACACACGAGACAACACACCCCCTGCAATGAACTTGCTTGGCCATTTTACCCGAAACAAGGGGGGCACAGCCAGAGAGCGATATGGTGCAGATCTTTCACCATACACAATGAGACAACACATCTCCCGCCGTTAACGTCTTTCCGCGCGTCGTCTACCAAAATCAAAAGCCAGCGCGAAAGTGTGTTTGAGCTTGGTGTGTTATCACGCGTGCTACCAGGTATACGGCAAGGTGCTCCAAGTTGGCACACATTTGAACCATTTCCCGTCCATTTTCATGTACGGCTGTCTTGGGCACAGCCAAGTACGAGAGCTACCTATATGTTACACCTATATACTACCGGGTACGCTGTCAAGCTTGTCGTCGTAGGAATGACGTTTGTTACTTCCGCCGTTTAATGACCCTTCTTACCGGAAAATAGTTTTTGCCAAATTTCCATTTCTTCCACACCAAAATTGTTTTTCTTGGTTTCAAAATTAATGCCAGAAAAAATGAAAGTTTTGGGAATTTAGGCAGTCCATGTTTTTGGCACACCGTAAAAATCCACTTATTTTGTAAACAGAACGCGCCTCCGAGTTTCGGCACAATTTTTATAGATTTTCTCGCAAGTTTTTTGTTTTGGACAAAAAGACGAAAACTGCTTCGATACGAGCGAGCCGTATTGGTTGCTTATCGGCCTCGATTGTCCGCTGCTGTTTCTTTCCTCCTTTTTTTCGTTTCTCTGACGAAAATCTTACAGCAATGGGGGGCTCCCGATAGCGCCACTCACTGCTCTTCCTCTACAGTGCCTGTGAACTCGCCTGGCACACCTGAAAATACTACAGCAACCTTGTTTCCAGCAGTAGTACGGTGCCGGTAGTGCCGGTGCCCTGAATAATGCCGATTAACTTGGGACCGGCGCATACCAGCGCCATAATGGGTGTCCCCCACCGCAATTCTTGCGCCTGCCGGAGGAAGAGTGCTCACGCCTTTTTGCGGGCAGCGACGAAGTGCCTCCTGGCCACCCTCTTGGCGATCCTGATTTCCTTCTGTCGACGCAGCGCGGATGCAGAACATGACAAATGCAGCGACGGTTGAACGGGGTATATATAGCACCAGGAGGTGGCCAACAAGGGTAGAGGGGGCAGGGGACAGCACGCGGGCGTGCCCGGAGGCTTTGCTTCCGGTTGGTTGCCATGTGAACAGGTTACCTAAATATCCCATGCCAACGCCCTCTGGGGCGAGCGTTGTTTTTCAATCAAACGTTGTTGAAGAGTTAGGGGGACTGCACCAAAAAAACAAAAAAAAGGTCCCCAGTCAGTGTTCTCGATGCATCCGCAACAGACTCGTGTGAGGTCATTCGCTTCCCCGCCGCGGGCGTACCTCGGGCTCAACAACCAGCAACAATGTCGGGTCTCAACAGCGTCTACGAGCAATCGCATGAAAAGCATAGGACGGACAACACTTGACAATGCTTGCACCATTTGTCGGAGAGTGGAGTCGTGATGTAGGAGCAGGGGGATCGCCGCTCTGATACAAAACGAAAGAGTCCAAAGTACTCGAGAGTACCCCAAGCAGCTGTTTTACCTTTTGACGGCTCGTGGACGCGCACTGCTCATCGAGTGCAGGTCGCAGTGGGGCGGAATGGAATACCGCAGATATACTCATGTTCGTCCCCCGGGGCGACCCAGTTGTTTGGCGTTGTTCCCCGAGGGAGAGCGATCTATTTCGATAATATCGTTGTCGCCGGGGGTACGAAGGCGGTAGGGGGGCTTTGTAAAAAGTATAAATGAAAATCATTCCCCGAGGATAACACAAACTCCTTTACCTATTTTTCAGCGATATGGGCGGGGGGGGAGGGGAACCTAAGGACGGGGGCACGGGCAGAGGATGTCACGGCACTACACTATGCCGCCGATGATGCTTATATGCATGCACCTGGCATGGTATGTATCCCGTGTAACTTAGACGATCGCGGTGTATGTGCTACAAGCGATTTCGCTGTAGATATGCGTTAACATTGTGTGTGTATGTGCTTGGATGATCCAGGGGTTCACCTAGCTTCTGTATTGGATGCATGGATACGAACGAAACACCTTTATTCATGGCGACTACACCAACGAGAACAAACCAATTAATTGCTGAACACGAACTTGTTTAACGAACGAACGAATTAATGAGGAATTAATTTGTTATTAATAGTTTGCCGAGGCAGTTTTTTTGAGTGGCTTCTCCACGCAAACACAACGAAAACCAGAAGGGAAGGGAATGGAAGGGAATGAAGTCCACCTTTTTATTTGCTTGATTTACTGCGAATGTTCCGAAATGTTCTTCTGCGCAAAAACGCTCTACTAAATTACAGACTGCATGGACGAATCACGAAACTGACCCTCTGCTCGGGGTTGAGGTCTTTCGAGCGCATCTTGGGGTCCACATTGTTTTCCCTCTTCCACTTCCTGCGGCCCACCCTGCCGGCCCTCCTCCAGCCCGGGTGCTCGGCCTCTGCTTTCCTCGCCTATACAAGAGAAGAGTCACCACGGGAGAAGGGTTGTAAGGGTTGTCGGACGCGGTGAAAAGTTTACATTACCAGGTTTACTTCGCTGGCTTTTATACTATAAGAAAATGTAATACCTTCAAGAGCTTGAAGGTTGGATTTTTTTCTCTGATCAAAAATGGGAGGGAGTTCTTCGCACAAGACGAGTAGGATATCTCATGAACATCCATATACCTGGTACTGTACTCAGAGCCTACACTCACTTTCCTATACACAAGAGTAGTACTGTTAATAATATTAGTAGTAATAACATCAGTAGTAGTAGTAGTAGCAGTAGTAGCAGTAGCAGTGGTAGCAGTGGTGCCGGCACCATGAGAAAAACTCATCCACGAGTATCGTTCACCTCAATCATTTCAATCAAGGCGCAGGAGACGCCGTACAAAAGAAATACGACCTACTGCCGGTGCCCTGAATGGTGCCGGTATATTCGGCTGGCGCATACCGGCCCTAGCATTCGGAGCTAGCCCCCCATTGGCCATTAATTAACATTGCAGATTGTATCCCAACCCAACTACAGTAAGTAGTCACCTCGTCGTTCTTGTCTTCTTCGTCGCTGCTGCTGTCGTCACTGCTGCTGCTGCTGCTGCTGCTGCTGCTGCTGTCACTGTGGCTGTGCCTGCCGTGGCCCGCCCCTTGTTTGCCGTGTCTACCGCCGTGCTTGCCGTGCTTGCCATGGCCACGACCACCGCCCCCGCCGTGCGCGGCATGGCGACCGCCGCCGCCGTGCTTGCCGTGCCCACCTCCGCCTCCCTCACCCTAAAAAATACAGGCAACCGTACAAGCAGAGAGCCAAATATTATTACCCTTCCAACAAAGTGTGCTCAGAAGCATGAAAAATCTCTCGGACATATCACAGCAACTAATTAGTGAATGACCTGAAGGATGTTAGCGTGAGGTTGCCGGCGGGGCAGCCCCGGGGTATTCCCATTTCCAACCATCTCCCCGGGCGGGGGGTTGCGCATTAATAGAATACAACTTTGAAAGCAACGTGCAAATTGGTACATACCAGGTATGTGACCAAGTGGATTTCGCCACAACCCTCCATATATACTACATACTTCGAATTATTTAGTCTATATACGAAATATGCATATGCAAGCGCAAAACTCAGCGCGCCGTCTCTGTTTTTTTTTGGCTCCGCCAAGCGAAGCTCGTTGATAAATTGTACGGCTGACGTCCTTGAAATATAAATATATATAAAATCATTCCTTGAATATCGAGTCATTCCTTGGTATCATGGACTTTGGTCAGGAGTTTTTTTGTCTCGGCCTAAGTATGCGATTCGCGGAACTGGAATTCTCGGTCGAATATGGCTTGGTTCGAGCGCCGCCTTCGGGGGGCGGCTCCAACGCCCCTCGCCCTGCCGTGTCCGTTCCGCACATCGACGTGAACGCGAACGGGCGCCGAGCAAGACGAGCGAGTGGCAAGGAGGAATTTTGGAAAAATTGTTGAATCTTGATGGCTGCAACGCCTGAATGGTTTACAAAATTGGCATCATTTCCAAACGGTACGTGATAATGTTTGGAATTTTGCGGTGGCATACTCTCGAGCGTTAGTTCCTTTGCTGTACTTTTTTACTAGTTCGTTTGGTTTCTTGCTCGGCATTTTATTGCTTTTGTTTCTGCTCGTTTTGCCAGCTGGAATTTCATTTTTTTTGTGTGGGTTCACCTAGAACGTGACACAACTTACCGACGATATCCAACAACTTCGTGACACAAATTACCGACGCCAAGACGTTTCGTGACAAAATAGCTCCCAAATCATGATACTTTCACGTAACAGAATTTCGAGACAAAACGAAGCAGGTACAGCCGTCTCTTCGGCCTTTGGCCCTGGCTTTAGCACGGCCGCTGACACTCCAGGCAGCCTCTGCTGTAGGCATGAACGAATGCGGTTGATTCGCAGCGAACTATCCCGCTGTGCTCGCTTCTATGTGGCCATTGTCCATGCCATTTCATGTCACCTCCCTTCTGTTTTGAGCTCGTCGTCGTACGGTTGAGGTACGAGGAAACCCGTACGTACTCGGTGAGAACAGCAGTATGTACGACGAGCATGAACGCCAACTGACGACATTGGCAAGCACAAAACAGCAGGTGTAGCAGCAGTAGCCGAAGGGCGAAACGTCTAGCACATAATGCAGCAACTAGTAGCAACCAGAACTACAGCAGATAGCTCAAAGTGCAGTACCAAGCAGGTAGAAGCGCCGTCTCTCCGGCCTTTGGCCCTGGCTTTAGCACGGCCGCTGACACTCCAGCCAGCCTCTGCTGTAGTCATGAACGAGTGCGGTTGATTCGCAGCGAACTATCCCGCTGTGCTCGCTTCTATGTGGCCATTGTCCATGCCATTTCATGTCACCTCCCTTCTGTTTTGAGCTCGTCGTCGTACGGTTGAGGTACGAGGAAACCCACACGTACTCGGTGAGAACAGCAGTATGTACGACGGGCATGAACGCCAACTGACGACATTGGCAAACACACAACAGCAGGTGTAGCAGCAGTAGCCGAAGGGCAAAACGTCTAGCACATAATGCAGCAACAAGTAGCAACCAGAACTACAGCAGATAGAGTGCGAGTGCCGTTCGTTGGCAAGTTTAGTCGTACACGCATCACTCTCAAGAGCCAACAAGAGGCAGGGCAGGGACCCCCAACACAGAGACAGGTGACAACCACGGCCAGCTTTCGATCGCGTAATTGGCCGGTAGTCCGTGCTTCGGTGGGTGTATCGGAAGTCGTTCGTAGTACTACTGCTATATACCGTCGAAAGACCACGTGACATGTGACATCCCGTTCTGGTGGCAGCCTCGCCAGTAGACCCACCAAAATTTATTTTTCTTTTCTTCTTCTTGGCCCCATGCACCCATTTCCTTTCCTTTCTCTTCTTTGTTCTTTGTTTCTTTTTTCCAATTGACTTGCGTCTGTTGTGCGTATGCGTAGTGATAGATACTACGTGTGATATATACGTGGTAGTCTTTCTTGGGTGGCAAGCGGTATAGTCGGTTTTCCCAGGCGCGAGTAATGAGACGTATGCACCGGTATGGACCTGGCACATGTGTCATCGTATACTGACTCCCGATCTCACTTTTATATGTTTCTGGTGGAGGCATGAATGGCGTCAGCTGTGATTTATGCGTGTACCACCTTCGGTTGTTTGTGTTTTTCCCTAGGGTATTCCTCTGCTCCAGAGTGACTGGAACCAGTCCTGTGACCACGGACTGGATTGTGCGAGTTAATGTGAGAACAACAACAACTGAAATATTGCCTATTTCTTGACCTTTGCTTCCTGCAAATTTGGTTTTTCTGCCAACACGATTTTGAACTCTATGCAAAGATCCTGTTTCGTTTTAATCAAATGTCAGCCGGCCGCCCCGGTGGTTTGGTGGTTTTACCCTCGAATACCTCCAACGTTTGGTTGTCCTTGAGTTCGACACCCACCACGATGAATATGACCTAATTTGCAAAAATGCAATCAAAAAAAGAGATCAACTGCTGAGAGCGCCTGCTAGGTACAATTCGACGCGAGTCGACGAGGGAAGAAAATGCTCGATTCTCCTCGCGGTAAAAATGAAGGCACGTGCCGAAGTGGGGAGGGAGGAGGAGGGCCCGCTATGTGACCCCGGATCTGAGTTACTACTGGGAGGGAGCGCGAGAATGGTGCGGGGATGATAAATGGGATTTTGAAGAAAAAAAAATGTTGCAAAGAGAGGTATATGATTATTTCTATCAGTAAATAAAGTCAGTCTCTGGGAAATACGCACGGCACCAACAGCAGTCGTCATGGTAGAGACACTCCGGATATTATGTATTGAGGGGACGCGTCCGATTTCGACAACGTGAAAGCACCCACGAAGCAAAGATAGCAGACACACATATCCCGCCTTCTCGAGAAAAAACAGAGAAGAAGCGCTACGCCAACTTCCCGTACGAGCAAAGCCACCCCCGCACCTATCTTAGACAACGCCGACGCAACGAGAGATCGCCCTCCTCTTCTTCGTTTTTCTCCTCGCCCGCAACCACGCAGACCAATCTATGCGACAGCCTTCACGTAACTAACAAAGCAATCTTCTTCCAAAACCTCGCCGGCTGACATGGCCCCATGTCGACGTTTGATGCAAACCGACTTTGCATCCTGTCGACTTCGAACCTCCATTGCCACGGGGACAGCAGTGCAGTCTCTTCAATAATGCCAAGGCCTCTTTCGTTTCGCCTAGAGGCGACGCAGGTTCTCAATAATACTATTTTCGGTATTTTTGTTTGATAGACGCCAACTTTTACTTGACGGCGCATCTAACATAGTGTGTTTTGTCTATCCTTGCCTTCTTCGTTGCATAATATTACGTTTTTTTTCTGTCAAGTCATGACTTTCACAATCCCATGTTCGTATTAAACTCTTGGCATTACTTTAAAGTTGAATGCATGCCAAATCGGACAGCTACACCTTAAGTTGTCGAAGTGCTGCCCTGCCCTACCCGAAGCATGGGCGCCGGCGAATGCCGGCGCCCATGCGGAGCCCTTGAATTTTATAAAATAGTATCCAATCCACGGAAGAAACCGTTGCATTCGTCACGGTATAGCATCGGGGGTTTTCCGCTTTCGTTCCAGACACGCTGGAGCAGCAGTAGAGGTGTAAAAAGTGAGCTGTCGCTGTTTTGCCTGTCTTCGCTGCTGCTGCTGCTTTTTGGACCGTTTGCCGGTAAACTGGAAGCTCGGGCATCGTGTTAGTATGTTGTATTGTGTACTGCTTCCCCTTTGTTATGCCCCTTGCTGAGTATTGGATAACATTGTGATGTGGATTCTGTTGCTTCGAGAACCAAGTTACACCGATCGAGTTACACCGACACAGCACTCTATTTGTACTGGATCCTTCCTTTGTTGATCCATGTTGAAGCTAATTTCTCAATGAACAGGATAGTGCTAAGTGATAGTCTCTGAACTTGCTGAAACCCTTGGGGGTGGTCTTCTCTCTCTACGAAAACCCTAGGCGGGCCAAAGAATGGAATACCCGGGGTGGCCGCTTGGATGTAAAGCGTGGAAAACACCTGGTTCGCTCATGTAAGTAAGGCAGTTCTACGATGGTGATTATGATTTTAGTAGCGAAAGAGAGTGTTGAAGTTAATCAGATAGTCTATGCTCTTTCCGGCCTTTTGATCGGACACTACTACACTTGTTTCCAATATTTTTTTGTTGCGATATTTTTGTACGCAAGGGTTAGGGCATTAGACTAGTAGTGCGCGTTTCGTTGAGCACCTATCATGTGATATGTTCCTAGACTTGACTTTGTGAAGCCCACAACACTGACCAATTCATCAATTCGAGATGCGTGTAAGGACACGCTACAAGTAATATTACGGTGCTGAGAACACAGCGCTTAGCACTATGGTGTGCGCAACATTGCATCGTTGGACGGAAAATGAGTTAAAAAGCGATATTAATAGTAGTTAATACTCCGGAGTAGTAAATAGCTGTAGAGTAAGTGTTGGCTTCGCATTTGTAGTTTTTCGTTCCGGCGTCAATCCGTCATCCCTGTTACGTATATCCACGTGTGTGTTCTTCACATTAGACTGAACTGATATTGCCACCTGTCTACATACAGCACAACCAGCAACAACATAGTAGCAACAACATATTATATGGTCATGCAGTGTCAACCGGCAACAATATATTATATGGTCATGCAGTGTCGACCGCATCTCAGCGAACACGTCTATAATAGCAACAAAATTTATTTTGGTCATGCAGTGTCAACCGCATCTCAACGAAGACGTCTGTCTGGGCAAAAAACCAAAGTATGCAATTTAGCGCACGAGGTGTACTATTCGGAGTGAAAAAGAATAAAATGAAACACAAATAGAACAAAGAAAAACCTAAATGAAACAGCAAGTAGCTGTGTGTGGTAATAACACGATAAACAAAAAAAAAGAAAAGCACAACACACAGCTACGAGCAACTACGGCAAGACAGCACAGCAGATTGCGTCATCCAAGCAACATCGAGGGTGGTAGCAATCCGGGCCCCAACGTATTACAGGAGTAGGAGCATTGCCGCATAGTCTATCGCCTGTTCACGATTATTACTACTACTACTGTTGTTTCTGACCAGAGACAGCAGTAGTGGTACGATATCAATATCGTCATCGGCACTCCCATCCAAATACAAAAACAAAGCCTAATATTTAAGCAAAACCGCAGCATCAACACCACCCGGCCGGGGTCGCGGCAGCACCCAACCTGTGGGTTCCAAATGGGTACTAGTGCTGTAGGAGCATCGCTGCCTAATCTGCCCTCTACTTGCTGTGTCTTCCACGGCTGTGTACCGACATCATCGCCTCAATAACCCCCAAGGGGACCCAAAAGGCAAGCAGAAAGGGCACACCAGGTGAGCAACAAGGAAATACCCGGTAGTACTCGTAGCTATTAATAATAAAGGGACGAAGATAGGGAAAAAAGAAAAAAGCATGAAGAAAGTAAAAAGGGGGAAAATCGGCTCAGCGAGAGTCCGTATACCACAGACAGGCCGTATACCACAGACAGGCATCATCCGAGCAACATCAGGTATTAATTTATGGCTAAGGTCATGACCAAACACCATAACAAATTCGCTTGTGTTATACCGACCTTTCCATTGCCCGATGGAGGCTTGTTCGCGCTAAACGGCGAGCCGCGCAAAGTTAAGTTGTTTGTTGTGTCGACGCTGAGATTGCAGCTGCCAGCGCTACGGTCCACAACAAATTAATTATCAAGTAACTTGTTCATATATTTATGTTACGCTCACAACGCGGTGCTTAGATGACAGCAGTATTTTATAAAAGCATTTGAAGGACGTCAGCCGTGAGTTCGTTTTGTACTACAGCAGTATATTCAGCGCTACGTATAGACTACAATTGTATGGTCCGCAAGATTGCGTTGTCCAAGGGAACACGAAAAACATCTTACCCACACTTTTTTTCTTTTTTTCTTAGTTCTATAGTAATAGCAAGAACAGGGGCGGGGTTATTTATTTAGACCATGTTAAACAAACTGTTATTTATAGTTGAAAAAAACAAGAGCATAATCTTTTCAGAAATCTCGATTCGCACAGAAATCACGACACAGAAAAGACAACGCTCTCCATTTTCTTTTTTCGTTCCGACCTTTGCTTTGCCATGTTCTAGGAGCGTGTGGCTCCGTTTTCTCTCTGTTATAACAACAAAAGTATACTCCAGGTAGGTGTGAGATCGAAGATTTCGTCAAAACTCGTGTGTTTTTCGTGTGCTCCCCTGCATTTATTTCGTCGGATGGAAAATAAATAAATAAAACGCTTCTACAGCACAATATTTATTGAGGTACTAGTCTAGTGGGGTATTAGTCCGTTTGACCACTTGCAAGAGGTTCAAGCCTTATAACATCAACAACAACAACAACAACAACAGCTGCTGTTTTGTATGGCCTACTATTACTATTATTTTGTCGTTTGTTTGGTTTTTTTGCGTTCCGCCTTTGGCCGTCTGCCCTGTGTTACGTACCAGGTACGCGATCGCACGTGGGTACCAGGTACACGGCAATCCTATTTTAGGGCTAATATATCACATGTACCCAACAAGTTCGCTTCGACCTTCTTTTTGTCCGATGGTCTTGGAATCGGGTTGAATTAGAGTTGCGCGTCAAACGCAGAAACCTAGTATTAATCTGGTATTAATAGCACTTTTCTTCGAACCCTGATGAACAGCAGTTTAAAATCTAACCTGTGGATGGATTAGTCCAGGTCCAGCAAGCAATAGATTAGATAGTACTTAGATACTGCGCCATGCACCTTCTTACTGAAACCACGAGTGGCGTAATAGTACGTACGTGCTTGTGTCCGGGCCTGCCGTGGCCCTCGTCATGGTCCTTGCCGTGCCTTCCACCCCGTCCTTTCTTGCGCTCTTCTCGGTCCTCGTGGTGGGGCATCTTCGCAGCTTGGTTCTGCTACAATCGTCTTGACAGTTTGATAAGGCGGCGAATGGCGGTCTTGAGTTGGGTGGGACGGTAAGCAGGAAGAAAAAGTGAAGATGGTCGAATGATACGGGGGGTACTCAGCAAAACAAATATACCTCTGGGGGTCTGTGGAACGGATACTATATTCGAGAATTAAATTTTCAAAATATATTTTTATTGTGAGAACAATAAGCACGACGAAGAATGTGAATATTTCCCGAAAATAATAAATCGAATAAACCAAATGAACGCACAACATTCACATAGTCTAATATTATTGTAGAACACGTGGGACGGGCATAGTCTACACCGATTGTTATGGCATGAAGATAAACTACACGTTCATACAGCCGATAATAAACCGATAAGCCGTTAATAAATGAACAATTTGCTCTGAGGGTAGGGATGAGGAATGGTACATTGTTACGGGACAAGCAAGGTGCGCATTATTGAACGATGGGCGTTTCATTTCCGCAACTCTCAAACACGAAAAATCGTTTACGCTCGCTCCCGCCATCGTCGAGTTATTCCCCGAACGACCACCCGCTCTATACGATATCGCGTGGAGACGAACCCACTTTCGACGAGATGACGGAAGTAATCCGGAGCATGCCGAATTTGAAGGCGGCAGGGCCAGACTCGCTGCTGGCCGAATTGCTGAAACTTGACCACACCCCGAATTCATTCGCACTCGTTGTTTTAACACCATCGTTGTCAATGTTTGGAGAACGAGAGTGATGTCCCCCAGCAATGGAAAGATGCGACCATCAATCAAGGTCCTTCACCAAAACGGTGGCTTTCATTGCAACTATATCCACAACAGGGGATTTTCACTTGTTGCTCATCATGCCGGCAAGAAGGTACTGTTGAAGACCGTCGCATCTCGCATTTAGCAACTACTACTGCGAACAAAGGGGGCATATTGCTGACCGCATACATCAGCCATGAGCTTGTATAGACTCTACATGTCGCCAACCACAATACCTAATAGCCCTTTAGCTTCGCAATCGTGTAACACGAAGCTACGGGTGCGGAGATCGAGATTGTCATCGCCACTCCGAGCTGCTGCAACACATCTGGATTTCGAGTCAAAATCTGCTGCATATTACCTGTACGACTTACAGGATTCACTTGATAAACTGATGCATTTCCTTCCAGCTTGTCAGATTTTGTCCCCCTCAGAAACGGGTTTTATAGTTTCCGCGCACAGACTGCCTAACATCACCCTGTTGACCCTGATAGCTACACTGTAGTTGTAAGGGGAGTCGCCGACCTATATCCTTAATGAGGACACACAACCCGTAATACGCGCGATCGGAGTATCACACACAGCTTGCAAAGATGAGTTTTGACAAAATATTCGATCTCGCAGCTGGAGTGTATTTTAATTTTTATAATATTACCTGTACTGAGCTTCGTGCGAGAAGAGGACACCTCCTACATTATCGAAGGGCTATACGAATATTGTGGTATCAAGTGAGCGTGTGGGTGTATCTAGAGGACCCTTCATAAGGCAATTAATTGTTCACATGTCCTGTGATAGAGGTACCCAGGCGATTATCGCTCCGATTATCGCTGGGGAGCAATAATCGCCACAACGTTGCTGGCAGTTGGTAGTGTCAGGATAATGTGTGTAGTGCAAGAATGACTCAATGTGATATCATATTAGGGTTTCTTGGGGTTTCGTACTAAAAATTGAAAGGCGGTCTACTAGGGTATACGAAACCGTCACTACAGGGAGCTTCGATGCCTGTACTGTGAGCGATTATTCCACTCTGTTTTTGCTCTACCCCAATCTCAGCGCAGCGCCAGGTACTGCATGATCTACTAGTAACTGCTGCTGCGATTCCGACAGGTTTCCCGACAGGTTATGAGCCTCATGGTAGTGTCGATTCAGAGTCAAGCATGTCTTTCCCGTTCCGAAAAGGGTATCCTCCATTCAACGGGGAATCTATTCAGTACCGTGGTTGGATTACACTACAACGGTCGCTTATGTACGAGGACGGCCTTGGCAAAAGTCATGCAGGCCTAGAAACCACCCCAGCAGCACCAGAGGAGGACGCCACTCAGGTGCAGAGGGCGCAGTGTGCCAAGGAGAGTCGCCGTCACGAAGAGGAGAGCGGAACGCTGTTTTCAAGAATTCTTCTAGCTACGGGCGATTGCCGAGAAGGCTATGCTTATGTTTGTTCCCATGCCGTACAAGAGTACGCTCGGGTAGGAATATCGGACTTCGGTTGCGGTCACGGTGCTGTTATGGTACTTGAAGACAAGCAGGTGAGTCGAGAATGCGAGAGCTACGTGACCTCACCTATTTTAATGTGACTGCGGCGGAACAGTATGACCCCGGCTGAGTAACCCGGGAATTACGCCGCATTTGCGTCGAGCTGGGAGCACTATAGTTGACGCCGTAAGTCCATGCCGCAAAGGCTCGCGAATTGTCCAGGGCGCTCCCTCATGACAAATGCGAATCGTAAATGAGACTGATGCGCTGTGATAGGCAGCGTGATGACACCCCCTCCAGCTATGATGACATTGCAGCGTCATAGCAAGCTACGCAAATTCGCGACAAACTTAACATTACTGCAGGAACGGGAGGCGGCGATAATAATGACGGCAGTCACGAGCGTGCGCTGACTTTGGTCACAAACGAGGGGTTTCGTAACTTGCGCAGAAACCATGGTAGAGGCCAAGGAAGAGAACATTAATACCCATGGCTCCGGAAGGAAAAAAAACGACAACGGTGAAAACATGTCGACGAATCTGAATGGGAACTCAAATTATGATAACAGCTACGCAGGGGCAGCCCGCCGGTCGATGAGAAAGAAGTGCGGAAGAGGCCACGGTAACCAACGTTTTGGTCGAGGAAGATGAGGAGGTGGCCGCAACGACAGAAATAAATCACGACACAGCCAATGCAATAACTGTTGGAAGACTATGGAGCACGGCTGGAATGATTGCCTCCTCAGCCCCTCGTATAGGCAAACTGATGAAGCCCAACATGGTAATACTATACAGGTTAGTTCCAGTGAGAAATCCACTTCGCACACATGGTGCACGTTTACCTAAAACACCGATTGGGAGCATTTTCAGATCGTTATTGGCGACGATGCCGAACGCCCCCCGAGTAATGATTAAACATATGAACATGGGACGATACCAAAGTGCCAGGCAGATATGGCATTCCCGGCAATTATATTATTTGGGACCGGCACGCCCCCCGGTGACAAAACAGTGTTCATCGACACGCACATCGTTAAACCACATGGTTAGCACATGGTAGCCGCCAAATACCGACCTTCTACTCACCACACTGGGAACAAAATATCTGGTAGACTGCAGTGTGCGTATCTGTTGGTTATATAGAACTACCCACTGACCTACGTAGTCACGTGACTACGTAGCTCAGTGGGTAGTTCAACATAACCAACCAAATATATATATATATATATAACACGGTGGGGAGGATCCATTTTATATGAAGGAGTTCCACGTATTGATAAGGAATTTATGTACAAGGTATAAGGGGACGGTCAGCGGGAGGAATGGGAGGTTTATTTCGCCGATTGCTTCCTTGCATGAGTCACCACGAGCTGTCACTCGACGTCTGGGTAACATGATAGAGAATTCTGTGTCACCGTCTTGAGTCATCACCACGCCTTCCCACGCCAGCTACGTATACACCTTTAGAGCTCTATCAACAGTATCAAATAAAGGTCATGTATGCTCTTGTTGGGTGCTCGAAATGATAGTGTAGTAGAACTAGGGCAATATGAACCTAGGGACCGACTACTGCTATGCAGGGGCATGCCTCTGGCTCTGTAATGGTCACTCAAGAGTTGCTTGGGTGCTACATCTCTGGTATTTGTTGTTTGCCGTCCGCCGGATATATTCTGATAGAAGGGGGGGCGGAGCCATTCGTTGAGGCAGGCGACAACTCCTGCCAGCAAAGGGGGTAACTACTCCAAATCGTAAACGCCGCAACGGGGTTGGAGAGGGATGCCATATCATTAGCCCACCCTGAAGGGCCGTATGTGCAGATCCATAGCAATTCCAGGTGGGACTATATCCACGTCCGGGGAATTCGGAAAAGTAATTTAAGATGCGGCGCTTCACAAGCCACCCCCGCACCTCTAAAACTTGCAAGGAAGAAACCAGTTGGACGGGTGCAAAGCAAAGAAGGCACCAAACGTCTCACGTACCAGTACGTGGAGGCTCAATAGAACCCGTATGCTGCGAAGCAAACATCCACTTCGCGAACACATCGGTACGTGATGGTCACCGCAGCGCGTAAAATGCAAGGCAGACGTCAAGGGGGTGGAGGGGATACCATAACAATAGAGATAAGTTGGTACCGATTAGCCATGGAGTACTGGTTGCTCCCAATCTAGGCGAGACTACATTCTCGGTCCGAGCGCTGCACGAACAAGGGGCGAACCTCGGCGAATTGTCCGTCCCTCCTGTTCTACGCCATTGCAACCACGCGTTTCCGATCTCAACGGAAATCACACAGATGTATGTCCTCCACATAGTGTTGAATGCGTAAGAGATGCAACAATAAATATGTAGTCCAAACAACAGTGGACACAGATGTGTGGCACGGAAGGATGAGTCGCTGTCACCCGCACGCATTGAAATAGCTAAGCCGGCAACACGGGTGAAGTATTGCCGCAACGTTGAAGTGGATGATTGTGAAGTCTGCGCAGTTTCCAGAAATCACTAGAGTTCACTCCAACCGGTCTGATCAAACTCACTTCCCAGTACAAGCCTTTCCCTCGTCCATGTTGGCTTGCGAGGTTAGCATCTGCGCCGAGTCACTGTCGAGTGATACACCTTGCTGCCTGTTGCTCTTGCGCAGTGGTGTTGTACGGGTGGCGTCATTGCCTTTTCGGCAGATTCTTGCCGTCGGATTGCGTTTGCTTCACTACTAGTCTCAACCTCTGGCACAAACACCGTACTTGGGCCGGAGCCGTGTCATGCCCTATATTTGGGCTGTGAATAGCCTGTGAACACAATTGCTGTGTGAAGGCTCTGTCTTCTATGCGAAGAGATGCAGAGGTGGCACCGAATTGTCTGTTAAGATCACTTGTGATGAGAAAGAAAAGAGATAGTTTGGAAAGGGCGCTTGAGGCTAAAGAGGGAAGAAGAAGAAGGGAAAAAAGGGAGGGAAGGGAGAGTGATCATGGTGGGTTGCATCACTACTCTTGATCATCACGGAACAATGCCCGTAGTCCGGTAGAATACCTGGACATCGGAACAACCTTAACATACTCAAATCTACGTTTACATCTAAGTTCCATCGAAGATTCAACGTAAGATTCAACGTAAGATTCAACTGCATATCTTATTCGTGCAAATAGACTGCGCATTAACTTAGATTTGAATCCAAGGTTCATACTCTCAACACGCCCCCATAATGCCAAGTCAGATTGCTAGAAAAGCCTCATACTTAATAAACAAATTAGTAAAAGTTCAAAAACAAATAGGTCTCATATTCAGTCCGATGTATCAACCGCGGCAATATGGATGTATCTATGTTATTCACACATTTACAAAAGATAAAATGAAACCTTACAAGGAAATATACGTATAAAAACTACGCTTGGTGTAATTACCAGCAATAAATACCCTAGAAGATAAAAGGCAAAGGTACGTCTACTGGGTTTTAAATACGCTTCCTGGATTGTACCAAATAGGTGAACAAAACTAGACAAATAAAGATAATTGTATCCCGAAAAAGAAAAAGCGTACACGCAAGCTATGGCCTCACCACAGGCGGAAGAATGGGAAGCAGCCATGCGTAAGGAGCTCAAAAGTCCTTCGTGGCGATGATCATAGTGACCCCTCTCGCAGCAGCTGATCCCCCCGAAAATAGGTGCCTGCCTAGCCCCGGTACGACCGTGACAGGAAGCTGCACAGAGTGCTTAGAGCCTATGTGGTCCGACACGTGAACGAACAAAACCCCTTGACCAACGCCGTAAAGGCGATGGTTTCCCGCTACGTTGATTATTACGGGAGGCTCCAGCTGCACGTAGTGGTTGATTTTATGTTCAATGCCCGGTAGAAGCTGATTGTCGATGAAGTGGCTAGAAACTCTGCTGTCCGCAGTCATGGAGAAGTCGACGGGCAACGCGTCGATGTTGATCGGAGGTGCGGCGATGAAATAATAACCTATACCAACTAGAGGTGAGGATGAACAGGGAGGAGTCGCGAAGGACGTAGAAGTAGCTGCTGTGGTCGCAGCCGCAGTAGTGGATGGAGCATGTGGCACTGGGACGTAAGCTTCCATTTGCGCTGTTGAAGTTGGAGTTGTGGCGGTGTTGTCGTGAGCACTGCGGTTGTTATTATGCCCGCCATTTTGTTAACCAGGACGAGGGGGACGGGTTATATTGTCGTTCCGCATTTGAGACCGACAGTCGCTATTATCGTGGCGATCGGTATTATATAGGCTACACCACAAATTATTTCGAGGTGTCGGGGGAGGTTTCTTTTCCGACATCTTTCCCCTGCGTTTAAAGCAATTTTGGAATTGATGGCCTGGCTTTTAGCAGTGTGAACAGGTCACTACTGCTGAGGGTGTTGACGTGACTACCATAGCAGACTCACGCCCCTTCGATGTTCGCAAACGCCCATTTCGCATAGCTCTATTCGCGTACATATTACGCATTGTTATCACAGCTCGGTCGAGTGTGAAGTCATCATCTGCTTCGGCGCTATATTTTATTTGCAGGTATTCATCTGTGAGTCCTTCCAGTACTATGTCCAATATGCTGTCATCGTTGAATACCTCTCCCATGTCCCCCGATTCATCCCGTAAATAGTATACTTCATTTATAAACACGTCTGGGTCTTGCCCATCCGTCAGTACCATATGCGTAAGCTGTTGTTTGAGTATACGTCTACGTTGGCGTGTGGAATTTTGATATTTTCTAACCATACTATCCCACGCAGCCTTTCCATTCGCAAGTTCACCTTGTTTGGGCTTGAATTGCAGAAGAAAGCTGGCCGCAGCTCCCGATGTACTCAGGAACAAGAAGTCGAAGAGAAGACGGTTGTCGCGGTGCCAGTACTTGATGTCTTCCAAATTCGAGATGTTGTTATCAATGGCCCATAAAACTGATGTTGCGGCTGGGAGTGTAGAATATCCTGCAGATGATGGTAGCAGATACGCCGTGTCCACGGGAGTACTCCTTGCGTCCGGCTGTACATTTTCTGCTGTGTCAGCCGGGGGTGTTTCCCCGGACTGAGTGTCCGTTTCGTCGGCGGCCTGGCTGCGAGTTACAGCTCGTGAAGGCCTACTTCTTCTAGAAGATGGACGAGGACTAATTAGTTCGGGCTCGGGGCAAGGTCGCCGTTCCAGGATATCAGAGATCCCGGCATGACGCATGCTTATCACGGACTGAGCCGTGCGTTTCCATACGTCGAACTTAAGCCCATTAAATTTGTCGTTGAGAGCTCTAACGGGCTTGTCTACCGCATCACCTGCTTTCGTGGACTCTCCCATGGTGATGGTGATGCTGATCGCTGATGGTGATGGTGATGGTGATGGTGATGCTGATGCCGATCGCTGATGCTGATGCTGATGCTGATCACTGATGCTGATGCTGATGCTGATGCTGATGCTGATGCTGGTCGCTGATGCTGATGCTGATGCTGATACCGATGCTGATGCTGTAGCCGGCTTAATGAAGCTTTCTCTCACACTTCTCGGTAAGATGCGACAAACTCCAATGAGATGTCGCTTGGTGCCGATCGATGTTTATGTGGAAGGTCGAAGGCTCATAACCTGTGAATAGCCTGTGAACACAATTGCTGTGTGAAGGCTTTGTCTTCTATGCGAAGAGATGCAGAGGTGGCACCGAAGTGTCTGTTGAGATCACTTGTGATAAGAAAGAAAAGAGATAGTTTGGAAAGGGCGCTTGAGGCCAAAGAGAGAAGAAGAAGAAGGGAAAGGAAGGAGGGAAGGGAGAGTGATCATGGTGGGTTACATCACCACTTGATAATCACGGAACAATGCCCGTAGTCCGGTAGAATACCGGGACAACGGAACAACCTTAACATACTCAAATCTACGTTTACATCTAAGTTCCACCGAAGATTCAACGTAAGATTCAACGTAAGATTCAACAGCATATATATCTTATTCGTGCGAATAGACTACGCATTAACTTAGATTTGAATCCAAGGTTCATACTCTCAACATGGGCGACCTACGTCACAGGCACTCTTCGTTCTGAACGACACCCCTGCTGAATTGTTTACTTTATACGACCGGTCTGATTCCACGGCGGGTACATCATGTTCTTGTGACCAAGGCTCCGGTATGGGGGACACCTTTATTTTCACCACTGGGTTTGTGTCACTCGCACGAGGGACTCTCTGTCTCGCGGACAAAACGTCATTAAGTAGGCGTTTTTTTGGCGCCGCTTAGCTTGCCATTCCATTGCAGATTCATATCACCCCAAGTAAATCAACACGGAAGCTTAAGACCAGCAAGGAACAGGAGGGTCACACGCGCCAGTGACCCAGAGCCACTACGAAAAAATGTTTTAAACGTTACTCCCTTGCTGCCATACGAAGCCTTGGTCTGATGTTGTAGCCTCCCAAACGCATTTTCTCAGCTCTTGTGGTCAATTTTCCGTTGTTTTGGCGTATCGCAGTTTGCTTAAACACCAACTCCCCCCACTCATACATGTGATTCACACTACCGCGTGGTTCGCTCTCCCATATGTCGAGAGTAGCCTTGCCTACGAGGACATCCGTCGGCGTGCGACTCTTGAAGTACACCGCAGCTTTGAGCGTTTCACCCCACAATTGACCAGGAAGGTGGGGAGCTCCCAGGAGCAGGCTGCGCGTAATATCGATGATGGGGCCAAATCGACGCTTTGCGATAGAATTCCCTTGAGGGATGTACGGTGCGTTGGTCTCAATCGGGATTCCATGTGACTCCGGCAGCGCTTGAAACTGTCCCTTAGATTCACCTCCCCCATCGCACATAGTCTTGCCGATGCAGATCTCTTCAGGATCATCCATATCTTGGACCACCTGGTTCATGGCATCATCTGCTTTGCCTTTCTTCTTAATAAGCACCATATATGAATGTCTTACACGACAGGTCATCCGTGAACACGGCAAGATATTGGCAGCCCCCGTACGACTCGACGGGATGCTTCCCCCGCAGCTCAACATGGACGATCGCAAAGGACTCGGTAGTACGAAGCACATGCATGGGTGGGGGCGTTGACGTTTAATCACATCAACGTACACCAAAGAAACGGAATATTGACCCCAGGAGCTCAGGAAATGCGTTCGATAGAGCACCAACACCAAGAACATAACGTAACGGTTCTGGAATGCAGACCGGTCGCATGAATAAACAACTCAGCAGATGAATCGTTGAGAGAGAAGAGCCCCCGTGAAGTGGGTCGCCCAAGGTAAGGTATCACCCGTTTCCTGGCCCAAGTACGGCGTTTGTGCCAGGGGTCGAGGCTAGCGTTATAACAGAATATACCCCCTTTTGATCAAAATCAGGCCCCCACGTCCTTAAAAACTCTGCCCTCCCCTCACCGGTTATTCGACTTACAGAGTATTCACTTGATAAACTGATGCATTTCCTTCCACAGCTGTCAGATTTTGCCCCCCTCAGAAACGGGTTTTATAGTTTCCGCGCACAGTCTGCCTAACATCACCCTGTTGACCCTGATAGCTACACTGTAGTTGCAAGGGGAGTCGCCGACCTATATCCTCAACGAGGACACACAACGCGTAATACGCGCGATCGGAGTATCACACACAGCTTGCAAAGATGAGTTTCGACAAAATATTCGATCACACAGCTGGAGTGTTTTTCAATTTTTATAATATATCCAACGGCAACAATCTGCCGAAAAGGCAATGGCGTCACCTGTACAACAGACACCACTGCGCGAACAACGGGTAGCAAGGAATATCGTCCGACAGAGACTCTGCGCAGCGCTGATCTCTGAGTACTAACGTAGCCGAGATAGCACACGCGGTGTACGAACACAGACCGAATATGCGCTAGTTTCAGGAACACATGTTGGAAGCATCGGGGCTGGACAGCCTGGTGAGATAAGACACATACATTTCACCTGACCCGCGGACCTACGACAATGCGGTAGGCGGAGGGAGTTGATGCATCAGGCTGGCGTGCAAGCATGGCAGAGGAGTACAGGCCCTTAATCAAACATGATGTATTCGAGTGTGGGTAGACCCGCCCCAAGGCGTTCAAGCAATCCCGTAAAGTGTTTTGCACAGGTGGAAGTACAGCCAAGGCGGATTGGCTTGTCGACTGAAGTCGAGAGTGTTATTGATAAATCAAAGTTGTCACGAGGCCGATAAAACAGCCGCCACCAGTCGCATCTCAGGAATCTGTCCCTATCCTACTAGCTAACGCCGCCAAGAATGAGCTCAAATCCTCAGGCGACTCGATGTTAAGACCGTCTTCCTGCAGCCCAGGATTGAGCGTGGCAATCCGCCAGTATACGCCAGCCCTCCCAAGATTCGAGTGCTACTAATAAGAGGAACAAGTGAATCACGTTTGGCCATGGAACGCATGGCTGTACGTATTGAGTCTTTCCTCCCGTGGTTGGTGGGGCACGATGTACGTATAGTCTATACACGTACTTCCTGGAGATGGGTTTTCCCTACGGCGCCGCTGACCCGTGTGTCTACAACCTGGGGTGAAGGAGCAGTTTTTCTTCTCCGCGACGCGACGATGCTGACGAAACTTTGCTGTCCGGTTCAGACAACGAGCAAGTGTTGCAGGTAATCCAGAAATTGAAGGAAATATTTGGAGACGGTGGACCTGGGGGACGCGAAGTTCCTTCTAGGCGCGTTAATACACCCACACGTTACCGCAGGAACCAAAACATTGTCGCAAGAAGCGTATTCGAGGACGACAATGGAAACGTACGGGATGGCTACTGCTGCAGACGCGACGAACACTCCCGCTAAACAAAGGCCCGTGCGGATAAAAGAGGAAGAATTGTTGTCAACAGGCGACACTACGATTGCATATTCAGTTCTGCTAACAGGATACCTTCCTTATCTTAGTTGACAGGTGCGCGTTGGTGAGGCTAATTTGCGGCGAAAACGCAGAAGACGGAAGGGGCTGCTCTGCGACAGGAGGCGTTGCGTACTTGGCAGGAGCAGGAGCACCCCCCCCGTAGATTGATAGAAGCTATTGAAGATGAGATGGTTGTGTTGGAATGCATCTACTACTGTAGAACTGCTGTTGTTATATAATGAAGCACCAGGGGCGTGTCTGCTGGTACCACACCTCCGGTAACAACTGACCTTCGGCACTAAATCCAAGCGATACGTGGCGAGAAGACGCCACGTTGATTTCGATGATAACTAGGGTGCCATAGCCACCAGTCGAACTACAGTAACAAGATCACGTAACGCGCGAGGCACGCGGATGTAATATTTCACCATGTTAGGCCCACAACATAGTGCATGTGAAGTACTTTAAATCTGATTTTTAAAAAGCCGGCATTTTCACGAAGTCTTGGGCGCGGTATAAAACTTGATTTCAAACCGCGTCGTTCCTGTCGTTCTGTACCGTGAATGGGCGCTCCCCTTTTTCCAATTTAGGCATCAAACTCGAAGCGTATAGACTAGTCTAATGAAGTACGTGCACGAAGAGGTTTATAGGGGGGGTTACAATTAGCTCTTGAGAGGATAAAAGTCAGGATTTTGTAGTGCAGGAGCGACTCATTAGGATATTTGGGTTTGCATCCACTAGTAACCGTTGTATACGGAAAGGCGGTTTGCCACTGCTGCTGTAGGATACTAACATCGACCATATATCCCAACGACAGAACATTACAGCGCGGAGCACTCAGCCCTCACAGCCGCCTCATATCACGTAGCGGTATCTACGTGTGTGTACTGCCACTGCGCACGCGTCTTCTTGCTTTCTTCGTTGATTGTCTCCTCTCGGTCCTCATGCCCCCCCCCCCCCCCACCCCGCAAATTACACCCGGATTGCCAAGCAGGACGTGGCATCGCCAGCAAAAGCGCACAGCACAGCACAGGGCAGTCAGCTCTAACAAGTAGCTCTTGGCATTATCAAATCGCTAGTTGCACCAAATAAATGATGGGCGTCTTGTTTCTGCCCCCTAAACACGTTTAACTGTATGTGTTCTTCCTCGCGCGACCACAAACGCGGGCGACGTGAGTCACCCGCCGAGCGGAGCTCTTGTACATTCTATTTCTTGCAGTTTGTGACCGCAAGAGATTGCTTCGCTTAGATGAGGCATCGCCACTTGAACTCGTGGTGCGCGGGCTTGATATAAGTAGACGGGTCAGGTATCACTCAAGTGCGGGGAACACGCACACCCATTATTATTGGTGGTTCGCGCACCTTGCGAGGGACTATATACTGGTGGGCAGGCAAGTCAGGTAGCACTCTAGTGTGGGGAACACGCACACCCATCATTGGTGGTTCGCGCACCTCGCGAGGGATTATATACTGGTGGGCAGGCGCTTCTCGCCGTGAGGCGAGCGGGTGAGCTATTTTTATTGTCGGCGGCAAGACGCCTCTCTAAGCCTTTCGCAGCTGCCTTGATGAATAGGCACAATAAAGACAAACCCACGTTGCGGTGTAGACGTGCCCCAACTTATTTATGCGGGCAACCCGATGCACAATCTGATGTACTAGGTAGGTGTAGAACAAAAAACATGCAAAACATGGATGAAAATTCCAGCGATATTGGGATAAAGAGCCTCCTGGTTTTTTCAGTACAAAATAGTCTATTAGGGACAAAAATATGCTACCTCTCTATCGTAGCACGCGTCATGCAAACACGTATGCATGTACATCATGGATATAGGTCTATAGCTGTAAGCATCTTTCGTTTTGCGTCGTGGTAACGAAAACCGCCTTCATGGCTTTGTTGCATCTCGTGAATGAGGGATAGCGTCATCGCTGTGGTCGTATAACCGTTTACCCTGACAGATTATAACTCCCCGCGCTCAGTCGCGCGAAGGCGCGAGTCGGAGGGGCCAGCCTTGCAACCAAAGGCTGGCTCTTTAACCGCCGAATAGACTCGGCACATGCGAGCAAAGCTGCGTGCATTGATTGCACCGTTTACAACAAAAAATGGAAAGCAGCGCCAGGCAGGGGGCGTCAATAATGCTCCTAAACCGCAAGCTTCAGCGCCAGGCAGGGGGCGTCAGACCCTTTGGTACAGTCCAGGTGCTATTTGGTATCAACCTCATCCGTCAGCTTTTAAAACTGTTGGCTCGGTTCAAAAAAATAACTTCATTCAACGTTTGTGGACGACATCTGCCGCCGTTACAGACATCTCCGCAGCAAAAACATGCAAGCTGTTACACAACACAGGAAGAAGAAACAAAAACATGCATTCATCCACCGCCACCGCTCCGACCATCGACTACGCACAATGCCTGCTCCAGCACAAGTACTATCGATACTAGTGCTTAGTGCATAGGAAGAGTGAGCGCGTATTGCCATGCCCTCCTCTCATCTCTGCGTGTTTATCGCACTTCTTCCATCCTGGCTTCATAAAGGTATGGCGAGGTTCGAGGTCATGAGACCACGGCCATGCATGAAAATGAGTACACCCCCGCCCTCCATCCATTATTGAGCCAGCCAACTGCTCTGTTTACACCTTATGTGGATTACGCTGAATACCACGTTTCAACGTTTGACAGTGACAGCATCCGTCATACAAATAAGCCGGGGAAAAAACACATAAAAAGTCATGGCCCGAGACAGCAACAACAGTGTTGACCACCTGGTATTGAGGAGAGAATAAACGGTAAGATCTTGCCGGCCGCCTGGCGTCACGGCGTGATACCTCCTTAACCTTAAACCCCTACAATCTCCCCAAAAGCAATATTGGATCCACATGCGTTCATAAGTTTGCATGTGCTTTAATATATACCTGGTATCCAGTTCGATACATATGCATGGCATACATGGTGCGCAGTTGGCACGCATTCTAATACTATTTTCAGCTCGTTCTTAAATGTACGTACGGCTGTCTCGATAGCCTAAGCAGAGAAACACTGTCAACTTCGACATCGTTACCATGTTAACGCCCGCTACTTGTCTGCTGCTGCTGCTGCTGCTGCTGCTGCTGCTGCTGCTGCTGCTGCTGCTGCTGCAGTACCTCTGTCTGGTACTACTGCTGCTTGGTCGGGCTCGACTGTCCGTTGTATTTAGTCTTCTTTTGCTTTACCAAAGGATCTTGCTTGCGGATGTCCGAGGAAGACAGCTTAATTAAGCCTTCTCGTGCTTACTGGCGAAGTGCCTCCTGGCCACCCTCTTGGCAATCCTGAGTGCTTTCTGTAGACGCGACGCACGGTGGATGAAATGAATGAATGGAACTATTATTATGCATGAATGAATGGAACTATGCATGAATAAATGGAACTATGCATGAGTGAATGGAACTATGCATGAATGAATGGAACTATGCATGAATGAATGAAACTATGCATGAATGAATGGAACTATGCATGAATGAATGGAACTATGCATGAATGAATGGAACTATGCATGAATGAATGAATGAATGAATGAATACAAACTGACCCTCTGCTCCGGCTCGAGGTCCCTTATTTTCGTCTTGACCTCCACACCGTGTTGCCGCTTCCACTTCCGAGAGGCGATCCTGCCGGCCCTCTTGCAGCCCGGGTGCTTGGCTTCGTCTTCGTTCGCCTGGACAACAAGAAAACAGCGACGAAAGAGACGAGAGGGAGAAGAGTCAGCACGCCAGAGAGAGAGCCAGAGGGGTTGGTCGACGGGCTATACAAGCAGTGCATACATATGCTTCCTCACTGGTTGATATTTGTATTTTTATAAAATACGTTTCCGAAGGCTGAACCACTACAATCAATCAATTTATTAAATGTGGTCCTCAGGTTCAAGTCGAAGCCCTTGTGATAATATTAAAGGGAAGTTAATTACCAAATACGGTAAAAACACCTATTAATAGTACAGCATCATCATGTAAACAGCACAATTCAAGTGCAAAGATCGAATTTGCGGTAAATTCATGGCGCAAGGGCCTCACTTGAAGGTACACAGGAGACGCGTGGCAACTGCTCCGCCACCGTCATTTGATCGGCTCCATGGACGAATATGCAGGTACAGGGGATACCCTAATTGAAGAGCACCCAATATAAGAGCATTCGGGACTTTAGAGCGACCAATTCGTCACGTCCGGCCGCACAATATACGTATGAATTGTATATATATATGAATGTATAAATAAATTGTCCACCCCCGATAAAACAGCTGCGTGGTTTAGCGCGCCTGTTTCGGCTTGCCACGTGGTGCTCGTACGTCTGGGTACCCACTGCATTCCATGATGACATTGTCACACCTCGTTCTCGTCTTCTTCGTCTTCGTCGTCGTCGTCATCGCCGCCGCTTTCGTCGCCGCTACCGTGGCCGTCCTTGCCGTGCTCACCACCGTGTTTGCCGTGACCACCGCCGTGCTTGCCGTGGCGGCCCTCGCCCTTCTCACCCTAGCATGCCAAGTGCAATCAGGCCGGACAGCGCACAACACACATGACTTCCCCTCATAGCCCCAATGAAACGAAAAATTATAGCATTTGAGTCGGTTCAGCCTGGATTTTTAGTGGTGAAGCGATTTAGTGTGATATGCACACTTCCACAGAAATGATACCGTACATACCTTGATGATACCTGGCAGTAATGACATGACCACGACCAGTGTATGACATGACCACGACCAGTGTTCGGTTGTGAACACACGTTACTCTGACGGCCATATAACAGTAAACATGCATGGAATCAACACACTCGCAAAATGAGTGCAATACGCACACGACCACTATTAATACGATTAGTACTTGAGAAATACACTTCAGATCTGTGAGATCGACCCAAGAGGGTTTTGAACAAGACTCATCTTTGCAACACACAGAAATGATACCGTACATACCTTGATGATACCTGGCAGTAATGACATGACCACGACCAGTGTATGACATGACCACGACCACTGTTCGGTTGTGAACACACGTTACTCTGACGGCCATATAACAGTAAACATGCATGGAATCAACACGCTCGCAAAATGAGTGCAATACGCACACGACCACTATTAATACGATTAGTACTTTGAGAAATACACTTCAGATCCGTGAGATCGACCCAAGAGGGTTTTGAACAAGACTCATCTTTGCAACAAAAGCTGTGTGTGTATACCCTCAGCTCCAGAGGAGCCTGTCCTGTGATCACGGACTTGATTATGCGAGTTAATGTGAGAACAACAACCCTCGTGAAGCAAAAAACAAAAAATATGCACTCCTGTAGTCTATATTGGGGTGTAGATAAGCCATACTACCCCTAATAGTGATATATACTAGAATGGTAGTAGCATACCAATCTACCTGGTACCAGGTCCCAACCCGACCAGATTCCTAAGCCCCAACCTAGCCCCAAAATCGTTCGGGGTGGGATCAGAGTGTGCGTATAAAATGCCCAGTGCCTTCGGGTGGGGGCCAGGGCTAGAGTAGGGGAGTTATTCCACGGTGTGGTAGTACGGACTGCAGTTTTTAATCGGTTGGGCTTTCAAGTACCTAGTGCGGCACTATCGGCTATTAATCGTATGCTATTTCATGAGTACCCTTCGGTCAAGACGCATAGAAAATGTTGGGTCGGGTTGCGCAAGAAGAACAAACAGCTCCGAACCACTGTCTTTGTGAAGTTTGGGTAGGGTATTGACCTCATCATGTTAGTAGGAATTCAGAAACTTCTGCTGCACCCTTAGCGAGGCATTATTACTCCGGGTTGCATGGTTTATGTTATATATCCAACATAAAACCCTCGGGGTGTATATAATCTGTAGTGATCAAAGGATACAGGTCGGTGACTCCCCTGACGACCAATGTAGCACTCCCAAATCAGGTTGTTTAATTTGTGTTGTATTCAACTTAGGAGTGTTACATTGGTCGTCAGGGGAGTCACCGACCTGTATCCTTTGATCACGACAGAAAAAGGTTATTTAATAGCTGTCGCGTCAGGGGTCAGGGGGCGAAGGAACGCACGGATAAATCTCCACAGCGCTCGACCATACATACATAGGGAAAAGTGTTGGTTATATAGACCTACTGCATTGCGTTGTCGAATGCATTACGATGCATTATCTCTGTGTCGTAGCTTGTGACCACAGAGCTGATCTTTCTAGGGTGAAGAATCAGTACGGACACTGGGTGTGCTGGATGTCGACGAGTAGAAGAACGGTTTAATGTGAAGAACACACACACACACACACTGCCCATCGATCTACTCAGCGGATAGTGCTCTATGGCCAACGTAAATATACGTTTTTCGAGGTCTTTATATGACTACGATCATCGACGTCTTTCAGATCTCCGGGGCGTGACTGAGTAGCTCAGTGGGTAGTCTAATGCTCTGTAACCAAAAGACTGATTGAGCGCGTGTCATTCTTTTATGAACTATAACCGCTCACAATGACTCACGACATACACGTTGCGTGGGAGTGATCCGATCGATGACCTTTTTGTATGATTGGGCGGATGGATAGTGTTGACTTGTGAGCGATGCGTTGTAACCCTTGCCCCTTCCGGTGTGATACGGTGAGTGCAGCGTAATGTACGATGCTACCACATTCAGTATGTCCCAACATGCATGAGCAACTTCGAAGAATGCCCGAAACGAAATTTGCTTCTGTCTTTGGTGTTTTTTAACGGCCCCCTCCTTTCGGCGACACGCACATAACAAAATACCAGGTTATTCAATCGTACGCATACCAGCCCCACAAGAAAATCAGCCTAAACGTTCTACTATAATACCTGGTATAATGGTGTTGAGGAATTAGAGTGTATTAGTCCGTTGACCTTGCGAAAGGTTAAAACGAATCGCCTAGCCAAACTTGAGCCCTATAATAACCCCCCCCCCCCCCCGGTGAAACAGCGGGATAGCAGGTCGCCCCCGGATACACGGGCGGAAGTGTAAAAAAAAAGCGGTTTCATTTCTTGGGTATACCAGAGAGAATGTTCTTGGGTATATCGGAGTGCATGTCACGTCTCTCACGAGGGGACATCAGCACGGAAGCTGGTGTGTTGGATGTAAATAGGCGAACATACCGGTTCAAAGTCTAAAACACGCACACACGATATGCAAACCCGCGATCGACCGACCGTCGTCTCGTGTTTTCTTGTATTTGTGCTAGTTCTTTCTGTTGTCTTCGCGCTTTTCTTTCACCTCCCTCGCTACTCCAACCTGGGTACTATTAATAGCGTATTTATGGTGTTATTAATAGTGTTCAAGGGCAACGACTAGACCATTGCAGCGACCGCATAATATCGGCAAAACACGCCCACTGCAAGAGGATAGAGAGCGGGTTGATGTTGATGGGAGCGATCGATAATATAAGCCCCTCTCTCGCCGCACGCCTTCAACCTCATCACGATCAATCCGGACACATCTTTCATGTACGCGATCTGAGCATCAAATTAATGCTCACTACAGAGATGGTGCTGCCTACGACAGTATAGAAGAGGAGCACCACGTAAATATCGAATACTTGCTGCAGTTCAGCGGGGCGGCATAGTGCCGAAGAAAGGCTCCCGCGATGAGCTTGGCGTACATGGATATCGTGAAAAAATGATAGAACAAGACCCAACTTGAACTAAGGATAGACTCATCGACTTGACTTCACATTTGATACGCACAGATTCATGCAACAAGCTTCTACGCATTAAAAACCTGAAAACCAGGACTGGCTGCTACATGATACCTGGATTCAGCCTAGTTCAACGGAAAGACCACACAGACGGCCGGCTCACGTCGTGGTGCACCAGAACCAGACGCTGCACCAGGACCCATCCATTCTTTTTAGAACGGGTACATTGACCAAGCGGGAGCGAGCGCGACAAGACCACTACATTTATTTACGACACTGGGTTTAAGCCTACCGGCCGGCGCACCAGGAACCGGCGCAACGGGGAAAAACGAACGGCGAAAGAAGAAAAGAGGGACACTACTACGAGTTCCAATTTGTACTCCGGTTGAATCGAGAGCCCTGATTCTAGGCGTGTCATCATGAAACCCCTAATAATAATAGTAGCATCATGGTCATGATAACAGGTTTATTACAGGTTTACACTTATCTGTCATTGACTGGTATGATATATGATACACGCACTCGTCAATTGTGGAACAGGCGACTTACGTGCTCGCGTCCGGGTTTGCCGTGGCCCTCGTCATCGTCGCATTTGCCGTGCCTGCCGCCCTTACGCCCCTCGTGCTCTTCTCCGTCCTCGTGGTGGGGCATTTTGTTAGCTTGCGAGTAGCAGTGTTGCCTTGAAAGGTGACGTAGGTAGTGCGAGTTGTATGAAGTGTTGAGGAGTGAGAATGGGGGGAAAAGGGGGAATGATACGGTGGGGCGGGGGGAGGGGGGGGCATATTCGCAGCGACAAACACATCTTATTCTTTGCAGGTGTTCCAAAAGCGCCGGCTTTGTGTCTTCCGAGCTAGTGCTACTACTACAACTAACATCAGTATTTACAGAATGGGTAGTAAACGGGTAAGAGTCAAGAGAAAATATTGTGGGAAAACATTGGCGAAAAGTGTGAATCCCTCACTCACGACGAAGAATCGCATCAGCGTACTGTATATATGCACAGTATACGTAGACTAATATAATATGCGCATGATAATTCGATGGAACGCAGAACACCGCGGGACCGGCGCGTGCATACAGAGCAACTGAGCAGGGGTTCTCAGGTAGTATGACATGCAGGTTACGCACGTAGTATGTTTGCATGATGGCATGGTTATATTTTTTAAGTACATACATGCATGGTGGTGCTACACATTAAGTTTTTCGTCGTTGTCGGAATTGGAAGCAATTTGGTTCGCTGTTGTTGTGATTGGTTAAGAGTCTTACTGACTAGCCCTGCACGCGCTGATGACAATAATTTCTCTGTAGTGTCGATAGCGCGGCCAACCAATATATCGTAATGATGATGAATGTGTCCAGCGGGAATAACAGTCGAACTTTGCAATTCGTAATGCATACGCACGGAGCCGCGGAGTCGCAACTCGAGCACCCAAGATGATACACCGTCGAACGCCCGTTGTCGGAGAGGACAGCAACTTCCAAAATCGTCCGAGGCTGTGTGTGTTATTTTGCGTGTTACATGAAACGATCGCAAGGAGAGCAATCGGGAAATCAGCCAGTCTTGAATGAAATGGCAGGAGGACCCTCCTACACCAACCAGGTGTACATTTCCTACTTATTCTAGAACTACGAGTACTTTTTTTCTTCATCCTCTGGCGGATGGGGGAAAATAAAACTTGATAACCTCACCACACTTCCACGTATTTTCATACACGTCGTGTGTCGATTCAACGCAATTGCGTGCGCAGTCCAGAGCTTACTGGGCGTGTCCTTCGGCTCCCGCAATGTAGCGATAGCGCGAGCTGTCCGTAAACTACTACTGCTACTATTAATATTATTTTATACTGTCTATATTTCACCCTCGTTTTTTGGGACGGACTATTGACACGACTGTTGTAATCTATATATGTTCACACACAGGAGGTAGTAGTTGGAATAATAGTACAGGATTTCTATTCTGGCGGTCAAGGGGGCGCTTGTTTCGTTTTTTCACGGGAGATGCTCTTCAATCGGGGTACTCACTACTGACCGTTATACAAGCAATGAATGGTTGCTGTACCTGGTATATATGCCGAATAAAAGCCACGTGACGTCGAGTACATACAGAGTGAATTTGTGAATACGAAGCAATGTGGAGGGTTTAACATCAAGGCTTATATTTCCATTTTTTTGTCAATACTATAAAAAAGTACTTGATAAAATCATGGGTTTCCTTCCACAGCTGTCAGATTTTGTCCCCCTAAAAAACGGCCTTTATAGTTTCCGCGCACAGACTGACTTAGATCTAGCTGTTGACCCTGGTACAACATGCTACCGTAACTGTAGTTCCAACGGGAGTCGCCGACCTATATTCTTAATAATGAGGACACACCCAGTAATACGCGCGATCGGAGCATAACACACACCTTGCAAAGATGATGAGTTTCGACAAAATCTTCCATCTCACAGCTGATTCGATAGAGTGTATTTTCATTTTTATCATAAAATATACCTGAGTTCGATTGGAGGAGCGCGAAAGCGACAGTACTGTTGTAGAAGTAGTAATGACTTTTATGCTGTCGTCCTTTTTTTCCCTTTTTTTTTTTATTCCTTCAAAAAAATGTTTTAAGGACGTCAGCCGTGTGGTCGACGAATTTTGGGTCAATAATACCCATCTTTGCAAGCTGCGTTGTTGGTACTACTGGTAATTGTTTTGTTTGCTCCCTTATTTCCCTCCCCACCGCCTTTATGCCGGTTATCTTCTTCTGCTTCGTCGTGGTGTTTTTGTTTTTGTCCGCGAAACAGCAGTTAGTTATCTCCTTCGTGTTGTTTTGTTCGTGCAACAGGCATCTGTATTCCTGTTCTGCACGGTATGTTGTTCTGCTTGCAGCCTTCCCTTTGCGATCTTCTTGCATCACATTTTTCAGAACATCTACAGTATACACACTGCTGCTGTCGTTTGTTTTGCTTTGTGTTCTTCGCTTTCATTTATTTCTCCTGTCTCTTCTTTTGTTTCCCTCTTTTTCATGGTCGGTGGCTTGTTTTGTTGTGTTCTCGTACCAGATATACGCTACAAGTACTATTAATAATAGCATTTCACTTGCTTTACTCGTACCTTGATGAATTGCGACTGCTGTTGGTTTACTCTGTCTTTCTACCACAGAATGTGCATCTCTCTAGGATGAAGAATTAGCACGGACTCTGGGTGTACTGATGATGATGTCGTTGGGTAAAAATAACGATTTAATGTTAAGAAAACACACATACCCGGTACCATAATGCCTAAGTAGTACAGAGTTTACCACTTTTTCTGGTAAACAATGCCGTTGGATATCATCGGAAGAACCGTGGAACATGACGACAAACGACACACACGAACTAAACTCGGCAATGTTGTGCCCTGATCGTGTGCGATAGCTGCGCCGAGTTGAAGATGGAACATAATAATTCGTGGCCGAAAAAAATAATGCGAAACGGAAGGAATTATCTCAGAATCACAATCTTCTTCCAACAGAACCGACGAACAACAGGCCATTCATTGCCTGGGCCGCCGTTTTTGGGAAATTTGACATTTGCTCGAAACCGATCTTCTACTTATAAGACTATATGCTATCCACCGTACGACAGTAGTGGCCGAAGAAGGCTTATTATAACGTATCTGCTCAGTCAGTCAGATGGATAACTTGTAACCGTTACTCGTCAAACACCAGGCTGCCTCAAAGGCAAGCAACTGTCCGTTGGTGGTCACTTCCACGAAATATGCTCTGATTCTAAACGGAATAACTTTCGAAGTGGGGGGACAGGGGATGAAGGAGGGGGGCGGGGGGTGCTCCGTGTTGGTTTATGTGTTGGTTTATGCCTGCGCACAAGTCTGATGTATGTATGATGTGTATGACTGCATAGAATCTACGGAGATGGTAGAGTAGAACTATTGATACGATTGGCGGTCCCAATCTTCGATATGTTCGAGTTGAGCCCCCTTTGGCGCAGTGTACTGGCGCTACTGTTGTTACTTAGTCTACTATATTCTTTTCTTCGGGTGTGCATGTTAAGAGCGGCCTCCGGGACTCCGGTACTTTAATATATATTTTGTCTTTTCATCTTCTCCTCCGCGTGATGGTCTCTCGTCGGGTACCGAGAGCAATCTCCCCGTGGGCCACCCTACGCCGGGCATACAGATTGCCGATTACGCTAGTAGAATATACTCCGGAGTATATTAAAGTACCGGAGTCCCGGAGGCCGCTCTGAACATGCACACCCGAAGATAACAAAATAGGAACTGAGTAACAGCAGAAGAACTAGTACCCTGCGCCAAAGGGGGCTCAACTCGAATATATCGAACATTGGGACCGCTAATCATATCGATAGTTCTACTCTACCATCTCCGTAGATTCTATGCAGTCATACACATCATACCTCAGACTTGTGCGCAGGCATAAACCAACACATAAATCAACAGATTATGCTAGCATGATCGTACGACAAGACAACTTGTGCCTTCGGACGTAGATTGCTCTGAGCCCGGGATGCTTCAGGAGCGATGTTTCTTCGTCATCGACCTCCACCCTACACGACAGTGACGGAACCCGCACGTGCGTCAGCAGCAACAGAGAGCAAGACCACCGAGACGCAGCCTAAGACAACCAGATACAGGAAGAGGCGGAGCAGTCAGGGATGAATAGCGATGGGCCAAAAGAGCCACGGTCCTTCACCTGCTAGCCAGACGTCCTTGTATGTGCTTGCATTGAGCGAGCGATTTCGGGGCTGACTTTTGAGCTGCAGTTACGAGCAATTCTGTGCGACGATGATTGGGAAAGGGGGAATGGCAGTGGAAGGACAGCCAGCAAAGCTAATGGGAATGAGCGTGGAGCAGCAGCATGCATATGCACAGCAGGGGTTTTGAGGAAGGTCAGGGGAGGAAGCGAGCAGGACAGAACAAGGGAGGAGGGGACCGCCCCTTCCGCGCCAGCACGAGGTTCGGCTCACAAAAGGCGCGTAATCGGTTCGCTTGATTTTTGTTTTGTTCCATTTTTATTTCTCTCTAGAGTTGATGTGTGGTTGTTTTCGTGTGCGCATCAGTTGGTACGTACAGTAGTTCTGTAGAGTCGTTAGTACCTGAAGAGTTCAAGTCGATTTTTCGTTTATATGGTACGATAGGAGATGTGATACTTATTTGCCTGATGATGTGGTCAGTGCACTGCTGAAAACGAGTTGGCACTTTGGTTCCATTCCAATCAACCATATTTCCTCAGTTCCGAAGAGTTGAGGAAAAATGGTTGCTGCCGATAATTTGACTTTTGATCTTGGTCGAGAAAAAGATCACGGTGGTGTTGTGTGGTGTATTAGTGGTCTACGCTACTATTGCGCATGTGAGTTGAGTTTGCACATTGGACCTTTTCACTTGTGCGCCCTTCTTCGTATCGTGCGTTTTAGGCGGGAAAGCATAGTACTTCCCGGACGATTTTTGATTTCATTTGGTTTTTCGGATCTTCTTAGGGCTCCAGCACCTTTGTGTGACCACGGACTCTACCATGGTAGATGTTTGACGAGAGTTAATGTGAGAACAACAACAACAATTAATAATAGATGGTACCTGGTAGGTCGTCGTGGTGGTAAATATTTCTTTTGGTTGGCCGGAAAAGTTCACGTATAATCGTATGATATATGCATCTGTGCTTCATTTTTTTCTTGCAACAATGAAAGGTGATGGAAAAGGTGGTTGCGTTTTAAACACACAACTGAATTTTCAACCCTGCCTGGTGTTATAACTGGATTAATATTTAAGCATCTGTGGTACCGGGCATGATAATCGTCGTTAATTGACGTATTTTCTGGGCAATAATAGTGGATGATAGGATTGTGTTCTCCCCCCCCCCCCGCCCCCCCAATGCCGTACAGAACCGAGTGATCAGGAGATAGATGTAAAGCTTATACTATCCACAGGAGATTACACGTCATGTACGAACGAACGCACAGCATGAGCGTACGAGCAAAATATTTGTTGTTTTTCGGAAGCGTTTGACAAGGGAATTTGATATTTTTATCTTTGAGCTGGTGGGGCGGAAAGAGATATCGATCGTCTACGTGACATCGTATTATTTTCAGCTCGCGTAGACGTCACCACCGCCGTAGTCTTGCGATGAACTCCTGGTGATATGAATTGGAGGTCGAGCTGGCAGGATACTTGATTAGGGAGAGTAGGTAGGTATGGTGAATGCTGGCTTCCATAGTTGAAAGAGCACATGTCCTAACCAAAGTGTCCTGTAATACCAACGCGTGATGAGGGCTTGGTATGGACTAAACCAAAGCGGAACTGGTTGGACAAAATGTGGCTTGACTCCGGAGTGGGGAGGTTATATCTTAGCTTATATTTTGGGTGATGAACTAATAGTTGAAGGCGATGCTCTTGCATTTTTTTTAATTTGAGGATAGTCTGGTACTTTTTGAGTTTGGAGGAATGTAGGATGGCGTGAGCATTAACGTGGCAGTTGTCACGAGCAGGAGGGATGTAGAATTGACTATTTGCTCGTATCAATGTCCGAGAATCAAACTCGGGTCTGCGTTGATACTTATTGTTATATTATTTTTTATTTTGCCTGGGGCATGTTGAAAACGGGAGTAGTATCTATATTACCATCTGAATTTGCTTGGTCGAAGGTTTGGACGCATATTAATTTGGGGGAACAGTGTTGGTGTTTTCGACTAGTGGAAGACGAAATTTGATACCTATCTGGTATTTTTATCTTGAATTCAGGATAGAATTTGCTCGATCGAAAGCTTGGGAGTGTGACAATTTGAGGTAAAATATAGGTGGTTTCGTGGTAATCTTAGGCTTGATATATTGAACCACAATCGAGCTTTTTTATTTCTGGTCTTACATGCACTAATCCTACTGCACTCTTGATCGCCCATATTCTTATCAGCGATTTCCGTTACGATTACTGCGGTTCCATTCCGATAGCTACGGCGTTGGATATCAATGTTCATGTTTTTGGAGCAGAGGCAGTATTGTTTTGAAGTTAAAATAGGATATTGGAGGCATGTACCTTGTTTTGAATAGGCAAGGTTCGGATGGTGCGCTTTCGATGAACGTTATCATGACGTGCACACAGGCAGGGGGAATTTTGGTTTATGTGTTGGTTTATGCCTGCGCACAAGTCTGATGTATGATGTGCATGACTGCATAGAATCTACGGAGATGGTAGAGTAGAACTATTGATATGATTGGCGGTCCCAATCTTCGATATGTTCGAGTTGAGCCTCCCTTGGCGCAGTGTACTGGTGCTACTGTTGTTGCTCAGTCTACTATTTTGTTTTCTTCGGGTGTGCATGTTAAGAGCGGCCTCCGGGACTCCGGTACTTTAATATATATATTGTCTTTTCATCTTCTCCTCCGCGTGATGGTCTCTCGTCGGGTACCGAGAGCAATCTCCCCGTGGGCCACCCTACGCCGGGCATACAGATTGTCGATTACTCCGCCCCCTTTCTCTCACGTGCGTGCCGTCGTTGGGAGACAAAGTACGTTAATGTTTTGCAGTAGTGAGTATCGCTGTCGCTGAGACTCGTGGCCATAGATAGGGCATGCCCTTTATGCTATTATTACAATATATGTGCATCTGTCATCAACTTGTGTGCCTTGGTGGAAGGTAGAGAGGTTCAACGTGTTTGCGTTGGTAGAAGGTAGAAATGTGCGAGTGCTCGTACAGCAGAACATGTTGATTGTATGCTCGGATGTGATACGGATATGATGACGTTTGAGTATTGAACATAGTAGGAGTTTTCAATGATAGGTTGGCTACTACATACATATGGTAGTGGGATATCCGGATGGTGGAAATATTCTGGTATGTTAGTCAGCTGTGAGTTCGATAAATTTGGGGTCGATAATCATCTTTGCAAGCTGCGTACCATGTATATCGCACGCCATTATCTTTAGTAAGTTTCACAGACAGAAACTTACTGAAAGATGACAATGTATTAAATAAAAATCGAAAAACGTTAGCGGTGAGTACGACCGATTGAATAGTTGAAACTCAACTTTGCAAGCTGCGTCGGACACCTATATTTCGCTGATACACACTAGTTGCACAAGTTTGTATTATTTTACCTATCATGTATAATTGGCCGCCTTTCTTCCTCTGGCGAGCGCACTCCACGGGGCCACCTGCACTATCTGCATTTTGGTGGAAGCTCATGAAAACTTCTATGGAAGCTTCCATCCCTTCCATGGAAGCTTCCACGGGAACTTCCACGGCATGGAAGCGTGGAATCTTCCGTGGAAGTTACTTCCACCGAATTCCATCGTGGAAGCTTCCACGGAAGCTACTTCCGCGGAGGCTTCCGTGAAAGCTTCCACGGAAACTGCCCATCCCTTCCATGGAAGCTTTCATGAGCTACCATGGAAGCTTTCATCGCTCCCATGGAAGTTTCCATGTAAGCGAGGAAGCTTCCACGGGAACTTCCACGGCATGGAAGCGTGAAAGCTTCCGTGGAAGTTACTTCCACCGAATTTTGTCGTGGAAGCTTCCACGGAAGCTACTTCCGCGGGGGCTTCCGTGAAAGCCATGGAAACTGCTCATCCCTTCCGTGGAAGCTTTCATGAGCTTCCATGGAAAGGATGGAAGCTTCCATGGAAGATTCCACGAAAATTTCCACGGCATGGAAGCGTGGAAGCTTCCGTGGAAGTTACTTCCACCGAATTTTGTCGTGGAAGCTTCCACGGAAGCTACTTCCGCGGAGGTTTCCGTGAAACCTTCCACGGAAACTGCCCATCCCTTCCATGGAAGCTTTCATGAGCTTCCATGGAAGCTTGCTGCCACGGAAGTTACTTCCACGGAAGCTTCTGTGAAGAGTCGTTCTACGGTAGCCCCCTCACAACTTCTCTTTGACGAAATCGCCGGTTTCAAAACCAGGTCCCGGTCGTATCTATCTCCTGAAATACGGTGTCCCTCGACAACCCGACGTCATCGATCGACAGACATTTGCACACAAGAAAACCGATGGATAATATGTTTCAATAGGATTCTTCCTTGTGTCGAGCAGCCATGAAACGTTCATTAAAGAAAATCGCTGATTTGGGGGGGGGCTATCGTAGAATCAGTCTGAAAGCTTCCACGAGAGTTACTTCCATGGAAACTTCCGTAGAATTTTCCGTGTAAGTAAATTGCTTCCACGGAAGCTTTCGTGGAAAAAAATTGCTTTCATCGAAGCTTTCGCGCAAGTATATTTGATTCCACGGAAGCTTTCACGGAAGCTTTCACGGAACCTAACCCTAACCCTAACCCTAACCCTAACCCTAACCGTAACCCTAACCCTAACCCTAACCCTAACCCTAACCCCTAACCCTTCGTGAAAGCTTTCGTGGAAGCTTTCGTGGAAGCTTTCTACCGAAGGTTTCAAACTGGAGAAAAATTGCTCCCACCAATGGTTTCACGGAAGCTTTCACGGAAGCTTTCACCGAAGCATTCGTGGAAGTAAATTGATTTCAATGAAGCTTTCGCGGAAGTAAATTCCCTTCCACGGAAGCTTTCACGGAAGCTTTGCGGAACCTAACCCTAACCCTAACCCAAACCCAAAACCTAAACCCTAACCCTTCGTGGAAGATTTCGTGGAAGATTCCTTGGAAGCTTTCGTGGAAGTTACTTCCGTGGAAGCTCCCACAAGTTCCATGAAAGCTTCCATGAAAGCATCCATGGAAACGGTGGAAGCTTCCACGGAAGCTTTCATGAGCTTCCACTCAAAAACAAGTAGTGCAGGAGACCGCTACACGCTATGCCTTGGCGAGGAGCATAATACATATACAAGGGCTCCGCATGTGTGCCGGCATTCGACGGCACCCATGCTCCGGGTAGGGCAGGGCAGCACTTCGACGTGCTGGATTCACTATTTGATAGAGAGTAAAAACCGTTACCACGCAACACATAGTCTACGCGTGTAGAATGTAAATTATTGCTGAGAGATTGACATAGACCTTAGGCCGTTTCTTATAGCATTGGATTCTCATCTTCGATTCCGCCAGAATCCGATTTGAGCCCATTTCCGCCTTCTTATAGACACGGATTTTGGCACAATCCAATTCGGAAAAATCCGATTTCAGCTTTTCGAGTTGCGGCCACTCGGATTCCTGACCAAAATCCGAGACGCTGCCCAACCCGGATTTCTGTCTCGGATTATTTGAAACTCTCTGGTTGCGCCGCGCGCGCGCGCACACACACACACACATCGGGCTACCCCACATGCGTGCTGCAGTGCCGGCGCTGTTAGGGCTGCTGGGCGTCGCCCGTGGGCTAGCCTACGAACTTGGCTTGCCCTCGGGACGCGTGGTGCACCATCAAATGGCCGCGACAGCGAGAGAAAAAGCTGGTGTCGACGTTTCTGCTGTCTTTGCCACCACGCTAGCTGCCTTCCATCTGCAGCAGCAGCGTAGTGTCGCCACCTGGGACCTCATCTTACAAGACTACGAAGACGAGCTAGAGCCCGACACAGAGGACGATGAGATGTCAAGGGCTGTCAAGAGGCGGCGTGTGCACCCTCGCAAAGACTACACAAAGTCGGGTTGGTGGCAGGAGCTGGAGGAGCTGCATGAGTATCTGCTTCTGTGTCATGCCTCCAACACAGCACTCTGCAAAATGCTCTATAGCTGCTTCCGCCAGGCTGTTGTAGCTTAGCAACAGCGACTCTGGTGCCTCTTGGTCCGGCATGTTTGCAACGTCTGTGTGGTCTGCTGCGTGTGGTCTGCTGCCTCTGCGCTGCGTCTGTATGTCTGTATCGGTCTGCTGTGTGCTGCTGCTGCTGCTGCTGTGTGGTGTTGGGTTTTTCGCGCGCTGTTTTAAAAAAAAAATGACAGTCCTGCTGAAATCCGTCTGACAAAATCCGTTCGCTATAAGAAAGGTCGGGCTTTCTTCTCCGCCTGAATTTTGCCGAATCGGATTCTGGCGGAATCGAAGATGAGAATCCAATGCTATAAGAAACGGCCTAAGGCCATTTCTTATGCAGTCGGATTCCGCCAGTCGAAAACGGCCGTTTTCGACTGGACTTTTTTTCGACTGGATTCTTCTGGTCCTTATTCTTATCGTCAGTCGAGTTGATTTTAGAGTTTTTGTGCTCTTCCTAGAGGCGGTTGGTGTGGAGGAGTACTGTTGTACAGCAGGCGAAATCAGTGGCAGCTCTATGCTTCGCGCTGTCTCCGCGAGCAACGGCTCGACGAACCCTCGTCCCAGCGAGTTGGTGGCTTTGGGGTTAGCCGAAAGCCGCCGAAGCTACGTTCGTGGAGTTGCACTCAGCCGAGAGTCGCCAAAGTTACAGCAGGCGCAGCCGTTGTTGGCAACATGGGATCGAGACCGCGCGCTGCTGCCGTCGTGTGATGCACGCTGCTGCAGAGCAGAACTAGGAATGCGCCACGTTGACTTGCTGCGAGAAGCAACAGTAGGGATAGCCGAGCCAGCGTCAGCGCCTTACATGACACTGCAGTGTGGTACCTGGTATGGGTGTGTGGCCGTGTGGCCGTGTGGGTGTGTGTTTGGTGGTGGGATAGGCGATGCGATCGGTTCAAAAAACACGTGTGAAACTTTTTCGACTGAGCTTTTCGACTGGAGGATCCAGTCGAAAAAGTCGAGTTTTTCGACTGGATCCGCCGGTCGGAATTCTCAGTCGAAAAACGTTGAGTCGAAAAAGCCCTTTATCGACTGCGTGAGAAAGCCCGATTTGGGCTTCAGTCGAAAAAGGCCGTTTTCGACTGACAAATTCGACTGCATAAGAAATGGCCTGACAGTGGAATATTTGTAAACTTCTGCCGTTTCTTGCGCAAATCCGATCCCGAGCTTCATCGTATTTCGATTGGATATATCCGAGCCCATGCAGACTGACCCTGTAGTCTGGCAATGAAGAGACCTTTCGAGTGCTTTTCTTGATGTTTTCACTCAACCAAGCACCCAGGGCAAGCAAGGGGGTGGCCAAGTATGCTGCATGCTCTCTACGTAGCCACTGAGAAGCGCGCACTGAGCCAGCTTCTGCTACGCCGTGCATGATAGTAGCTAGATCCGAGGCTCGCAAACCGACTGTCTGTGTGCGATCAATCTGATCGTGGAGAGCCTTGCTGACAGTATTATAGGCGTGAAACGCAGTGTCGCTGCCTTCCTCATTCAATTCTTTGAATGCTATTATAATGCTGCTACTTGTTTCTATCTGGTAGATAGAGTATTAGCAGTACGCGATAGCTCTGCTCTAAGATTTTGGAAGTTAAGAATTTCAGGCTCGAGTTTTGGACGGGAGATTAAAAAAACATGTATTTCCTGGTATGGCCTCTTTGTCTGACCACTGGTCGCTCATTGGCCGGGGATCGCCCATAAAGTAACCGTCATCTGGGGACGATAGGGTCTGCGCGCACTGAGCCAGCTTCTGATACGCCGTGCATGATAGTAGCTAGATCCGAGGCTCGCAAACCGACTGTCTGTGTGCGATTAATCTGATCGTGGAGAGCCTTGCTGACAGTATTATAGGCGTGAAACACAGTGTCGCTGCCTTCCCCATTCAATTCCTCGAATGCTATCATAATGCTGCTACTTGTTTCTATCTGGTAGATAGAGTATTAGCAGTACGCGATAGCTCTGCTTTAAGAATTTGGAAGTTAAGAATTTCAGGCTCGAGTTTTGGACGGGGGATTAAAAAAACATGTATTTCCTGGTACGGCCTCTTTGTCTGACCACTGGTCGCTCATTGGCCGGGGATCGCACATGAAGTAACCGTCATCTGGGGACAATAGGGTCTCATCCCACGGTCATAATCCCTCCACACATACATATACAACTCCAACAACTCGGGAACAAACACGGATATCACCAGGATTGATACCTTCCCTCACAGTGTGGAAATAATCCCCAACTCCACCGACCGGCCGATCTCTGATTGGCTGGGGATCGTATATGTTATAGAACAAGCTCCACCCAGGGACGATGGGGTCCCATCCCCAGTCCAGAGGTCGTTCTATATCTCTACAAGTTACAATAGACTAACCGGGGAATAAAACCGAGTTATCTCTCAGGTCGTCACCGCCGCTCACGGTGTAAAAACCCCATTTCCGTTGACTGAAACCGTTGATTGGTTCGAGCTTCAAGGCGCCGCCTCACCACCAACCAATGGGGGGCAGTTCCGTGGCACGAGGGGGAGATAGGGCCCCATCCCCGGTTCAGAAATCTTCCGAATATCTACGACAGCTCCAACAACGCGGGAGCTATAACGATGATCTCCCGGGTCGATATCTCCCCGCACGGCGTGTCAACCCCGACCCCATTGGCTTATTCGTCATTGACTGGTAGGCCCTGACCCAATGAGTTCACATTGTTTCGACCAACTCGGATTTTCACGCATACTTCTGTATACGGCAAACATTTGCAATGTGAACGCAACTCGACCAGATATTTGCATGATAGATTGCACAAAAATCGATTTTAAGCCCGTATCAGGTTGGCGTGCCAAGCAAGTCAGAATGAGGATGAAAAACACTTGAACAGTAACAACAGCAGCAAACGCAATATAAATGGACGAATTGAGCGAACAGTAGGGGGGTAGTGAAGTCACCGGTATGAAAACGAGGAAAAGACCTACAGACATATATGTCATGTTGCTCCTAGCCAAGGCACAGTATGGAGTGCGCTCGCCAGGAAGAAAGGCGACCAAATAGCCAGGATATTTTCACCATCCCGATATCCCGCTACCATGAAGCCAATCTATCATTGTAAACCCCGACTATACTCAACTGTCGTCGTATACGTATCATATCCAAGCACACGATCAACAGCCCCTCTGCTTCGTAAATTATACGGCATGATGCTATAGTATATTATCATCAGGGAAAACCGATTTATTAATGAAAATACGGTCAATCAATATCCTCCCAGTACTATGACAAGAAAGAAATATTGCAACACCATAGTCCTTAATAGGCACTCCATCAATCTAGAGACACAACTCAGGGACAGTATCCAACATCAATCTTCGCGACCCTAAGATCTAAGCTGAAAACTTGTTCAAGAACAACAAACTCAAAACCGAAATCCATAAAACGAAAACTCAAGTCTGAAATCCAAATTCCAAAATCCGAAAACTCAAACATCGACCCGATAATCGACAGTCAGCCTTCATTGTAAAACGGTTATATCAGCTCCATAGAATAGGGCTGCCAACAAGTGTGCTTGGACAGCAATCCCAAAACTCACTTATTCAACAGACAATCGCCTCTCGGCTGGGTACATACCAAAAATTCATTCAGCTTCTAAATGCTCAAATATAGAACAAAGTAATGACATACTAGACAACGTAATCGCCAAAATGTATTCTTTCAAACGTCAAGAAACAATTACTTGCCTCCCAAAATACCATGCACTCCTCAAAGTGCCAAAATCCAGCTAATATATGCAGAATCCTCATCCAACATGATTCTCGTTTTGTCCATACCAAGCTCTTAAGACGCCATATCGCCCATCATCAGGGATCCAATACTGAAACGAAAATTAAAAATCTCAAATATCAATTTCAAACTGTAGAAACAGCGAACCTAGCGTACTAAATTATGAGAATTTTCAACCTTATCAAAAATCAAGTGCTCATTATAAAACCCCGGTAAAAACGAAAACTGGACCGGCCAGTGTCTTCGTCAGGAAGTCTGTGTGTTGCTGCTCAGACTCTACGGAGACAACGTCCAACTCTCCCCTGAATACAAGCTCTCGCAGAAAGTGGTCTCTGATGTTGATGTGTTCCGAATTCGATGCGCACACCGGGTTATGAGCTAGGTGCCTTGTCCCCTTGTTGTCCTCAAGAACCGCGATGCACGCAGAACCGAGACCAGGCAAAAAAATAAAACTCCACACGTACCGCAAGACAATCGCCTCCTTGATGGGGTCTACCAGTGCTACGTACTTGGCCTCTGTGGTTGAAAGCATCACGCACTTCTGAGTCCTCGAAAACCAGCACACGCATGCCCCCGCGCACATGACAGCTCCACCGGAAACCGACCTCCTATCAGTGGCCGTGCTGGCGTAGTCAGCATCCGCATACGCAACCAGCTCCAGTCTACTGCCTCTTTGAAAAGTAATGTCAAAATCACTCGTGAAAAAAAATCCTTCAAAATATTAATTGCCGTCTTCCGTCTTCCAGTGTACCTCCCTGGGCGAGTTCGTGTACCTGGCTACTGCTCTCACTGCATTCACAATACCCGGACGTGTCTGGTTGGCAGGCCACATCAAGCACCATACCAGTTCATGAGAAGATCAGTCGCCCTCGGGTACAGTCTCATCGAACTCTTCGAATTCGAGGCCCTTGACAAGCGGATTTGTCCTACCCGAACTAACGCCAAACTTCAAAGCTATGTTTTCAGCGAAAGCTTGCTGCGAGATTGTCGAAGTACCAGCATCCCAATCTCTAGAATAGCGGCAGCCAGCATACCACCTTAGCTCGCCTAGGTTGTTGATCGGCACAAGACGGTTCAAGTCCTCACATAATCGATCGCATTTAGCCTTTCATCCCACTGCAAAAATATCGTCCACATGAGGTACTGTTACTATGGAGACAGTTCCAGACTCGACAAAGCGCATGACACACGCGTCTGCTAGACTCTGCTCAAAACCAAGACTCTTCATGTGCGATACCAAGAGGTTGTGCCACGATCTCGACGCTTGCTTCAAGCCGTAGAGATTGAGGTTCAAGCGTACTACCTTACCAGACATCTCACCACAACCCAGGGACAACCGCATGAAAACACCTTCGTCTAGGTTAGACTGAACAAAAGCCTGCTCTGCATCGAAATGACAAAGATTCAAGTCCAGCTCGCGAGCAATGGCACCCAACAAACGGACGCAGGACGCTATAGGCATCGGGGCAAATGTCTCAAAGAAATTAGTACCTTCATTCTGCCCGCAACCTCTCACTACCAACATCGCCTTCGCTCTGGTCACAAACCCAATCTCATTCGATTTCCAATCGAACACCTGCTTCGCCGAAATAACATCCAGGCCTTTCGGTTGCCAAATCGCACTGAAAGTCCCCGCGTTCTCCAGACCGCAGTATTCTTTCTCCATGGCCTGAAGCCAAAATCGGAATATTCGCCATTGAGGGCTTCCGAGTACGAGCTCGGCGTCAAAAACTCGCTCACCGGGCGCGTGGGAAGGGGAGGGTTTTCGTGAGGTTGGCCTAGGTGGTACAGTACGTGACCGATACTCTCCCGCGCAGCCATCAAAGACAGCAGTCCACTGCACACCGCCCTGCTTGCGCGCGGTTTGTCCCCTGGTGCGTTCTAGTTGGGCTACGCCATCATTAACAGTCTGCGGTCTAGCAACCTCGTCCTGGTTGCGAGCAGTCTGCGCCCGCGTGCGCCTCAGTTGCGGTGGCTCGCCACCATCAACAGCTCCTGAGAAATAGTCTATCTGTCCTCGGACGACTTTCAAGATTACTCACAATCGGCTGTTGTTGGTGGTGTGACGGCGGCAGCGACTGTGACCGCGTCGCCTGTACCGGGCCCGGTGACGCCCTTGACGGCACCAGTGACGGCTGTTCTGGTCCCTTTGACGTCCTTGACGGCATCGGTGACGGATTTGCTGGTCCTGGTGACGCCCTTGACGGCACCAGTGACGGCCGTTCCGGCCCCGGCGACGCCTTTCACGGCACCGGTGACGGCTTTTCCGGCCCCTGCGACGCTATTGACGGCATCAGTGACGGCTGTGACGGCCCCGGTGACGTCCTTGACGTCACTGGTTACGGATTTACCGGCCTCGGAGACGTCATTGACCGTACCGGTGCCGGCTCATACCTTACCTCGCCGTCTTCCGTGGCTGTCAGCACCTTCGACAATCTCGGCGCAGGTGATGGGGTGTCCCTGCCCCATGCAGCAGGCAACAACCCGGCAAAGGCTTCCCGCGGGTGCGCTCCCACGTGACATCACGGTTGTACGACCGGCGGCCGGACGTAAGTAGCACCTTGCAACAGTCCCTCGGGTGGTTGCTATCGCTGCTCAGGAAGAAAAACGCGTCCGCCTTCGGCTCAAGTTGCAGCGCCCGCTTCACAGGGTGAAAGCCAAGCTGAAGAAATGGGAGCAGTCGCGAGAACGGTGCCCTACCGTGCAGTTTCTAGAATGGTGACAACATGTCCGGCTTGTCACTTGCCCTCGCCGACACATTGATGGCATCACTCGCGTGCACGCACGCTTCCGCCCAAAGAGGCCCTGTAGGCGGCAGAGGCACGCCGCCGAACGGGGGGCCTCCAGGAAGGACGCCATCGTGGCCTCCAAGACTAGAGCATCCTGCGCTCGACCACGCCGTCGTACTTCGGAGAGTCCACTGATGTGTACTCGCGGCGGATATGGTGGCTGGTGGTTCAGCAGCGCCACGAACTCACCCTTGGTGAGTTCGTTGCCGTTGTCTGAGCGCAGGCATTCCACAATGGTTGGGGTACTCTGTGCCCGAATGTCACCCAGAAAACCAGCGAAAATAGTGGGCACGTCGGACTTCTCCTTGAGGAAGTAAGTCCATCCAAACCGAGAAAAATCGCCCACAATCATCATGAGACAGTGGTGACCACCAGACGACGTGGGGCGCTTTCCAGACGCGTCTACGAACAGGCGCTCTAAGGATTTGGTCGAGCAACTTTGTTAGAATGCGGGACAGGTATCCTCCTCCCCTTGGCTTCGGAACACCCAGCACTATGGACCAACTCTCCTACCATCGTCACACCATGCTGACGTACCTTCACGTGCAGGGTTTCAGTATGGGGGTGAGCTAGCGCAACGTGAAGATCGTTTTAAGTCGATCTGTTGTTGCTTGCCAGGGACCAACACTGCGGTAGACATGGGGAGGTCGGTTATCCTAGTCGCAGAGCAGTTTGAGCCAGCCTCTCTGCGCAAAAACGAAGACTCCCCCCAAGCGCGAACCCCTTCGGTGTCCATGGCCTCACGGCACTTTGACATCACAACGTGCAGCGAGAACAAGTTGACATGGACTTCAGGGACGTATGCCGTGTTCGACAGTCGTACATGCGTGTCACCACACGGGTCGTGCATCAGCAAGGACAGCTTGCCGAAGCACTCAACACCCATCATCGTCATGTCACCTATCAATAACCTCTCCTTACTACCTATCGGAGGGGAGGTGCAGTCAAACATCCCAGTGGGGTCCCCCGTAACGTGGTACGAAGGACCAGAGTCTGCAACCCACTCATCTCTACCGCTACCCCGAGAATGGTCACGAACTTGTGTCTCATTCTTATCGAAGGGGTATCTGTCTGGTTGAGTCTGGGCCGCGTGAACGTGAGGGTATTCAGCTGACGTGCTACTGCTGTGCGTCGTGCTACTGCTGTGCGTCGTGCTACTGCTGTGCGTCGTGCTATTGCTGTGCGTAGATTCAGCTGCTCCATGAGAGTCATACGGGAAGTAGATGGTTTTAGGCAGGAGTACGTTCTTGGGGCCACGCACTGCGGAGCATAGCTAGTCGGAGCGTAGCCCCCAGGTCTGTAGGGCTCATGGTATGCTCCGGTCTGCCAAGTTCCGTCGAAGGATGCTGGAAGGGGCTGAACGATGCAGCATGCGCGCCAAAATAACCTGAGCTAGGTGGGTAATTGTGGGTCAGCAGTGCATTGAGCGGGATAATGCCCCGGTTGCTGGCACTTGAAGCACAACCGGGGAGCCATCGGGGTACCTATACGTGGCGGTCCCGATCCTGCTTATGGCTGGGGTCTCGGTGGTAGCGCACCAGGTGGAGGTTAAACTGATATGTATCCCATCGGGGGTACATCACCAGCGTTCCCAAAAGGGGCCAACTTCAAGTAATCCCAACGCCACTGCCCATATACCGAATCTAAACGGTACGTTATGCCCACTACACCGCTACCACCACTCTGGTGCTGCCGCTGCTGCTGTGGTTGCTGCAGCTGCTGCTACGTTGCTGCTGATTCTGTTGTTGCTGCTGCTGTTGCGACTGCTCTTTCTGCTGTTGTTGTATTTTTCTCTCATTTCGCAGTTTCCCTTTTGGGTCCCTCCCCATCCCGCTGCCCCCTTCACCGGCCGGTTGAGCACCGCCGGCGTAGAGATCATTATTAATAGGATCATCTGCCTTCGTTTGACCTTTTCCATTTCCAACGTTCTGCTTGTGGTACATGTAAGCGTTTCTGATCGTCTCTTCTATGCTTGCGCGAGTCAGGCCAGGGCTGGACAAAGGATTTTCTTCCCCACGTCGTATACACTCCGACAGGTTTTGGACGATTTGTACGTTTACGTTGTCGTCATCCTTTGTTCCTCCCAAAATTGCAAGCTTCTGGACTGTCTTGTCAATACGTCGTACGTATTCTACAGAGACTTCACCCTCTACAACCGAGATCGAGTCAAAATACTGAGCTATCCTGCGCTTCTCCATGATTGTCTTTCGAGCATAAAAGTTAGACATGACTTTCCATGCGCCGCGGGGATTTGGTCTCTGACATCATGGTCAAACACGGAGGGTCAGTCAAGAGCTTCCAACAAAAACTCCCAAGCCATCCTAGTACGCACGATTGTTGAAGCCGACTGCCTCAACAACATATCCTCGTGAGTCAGGGAGTCATCTGCTACTAGCACACAGAGTTCGATGTGTCTCTGTACGCGTCTTTACACCCTTTAATTCCCGTAAACGATGTGAACTTTGCTTGCAGGAGGGGCCACGTGTCCCTCTTGTTGTCAAACTTCTGGAGGGACGATTGCTACATGAATACCCGCCCGGATGGGCCAGGCCTTGCATAACAGGCGTTAGCGAAGGAGAAGAAGCTGGGGCCTCGCGTACCTCAGCTCTCGGTGTGGCTCCTTCCAGGAGAACCACTTTCCTCTGGAAGTCAGCCAGCTGCTTCATAATTGCGGGTGGAATCTCGCCGCTGCTTACCGGGGCTTCACTCGAATCGGTGTCCCCCATGGCTCCGGTTGATATCTCCAGCTAGTTCCCTTCCGCAGAAGAGCCCACGTCACACAACACCCTTTGCTTCGAACCAAGATAGTACCGCGTAAGGGATAATAGTATCGCGTATTGTTAGTCCCTACGAAGCGTAGAGGGCTTACCTGTTGAGCGTGTAGTAGGGTAGTGAATGCACCGGTCTGAAAAAAAGTGGATGTACCAGGTATAAATATATAGTCTAGTCTATACGCGTATGAGCATTCCTTTTTTTTATTCGGTCAGGAGTTTTTTTCGTCTCGGCCTCAGTAAGGGATGCTCGGAACTGGAGTTTCTCGGTCAAATCGCTTCGTTCGAGCGCCGTCTTCGGAGGGCGGCTCCAACGTCCCTCGCCCTGCCTTATCCGTTTGGCACCTCGACGTGGACGCGGATGGATGCTGGGCGAGACAAGCAAGAAGCGCGCAAAAAAAATATTTTCGAACGGTGCTCTCCAGTTATTCTTCGGATCTTGATGTACATGTGTATGGAGAGATTGATAACATACCTGGGAAAACTTGTCAAGACATCATTTCCAAATTGGCGTCATATTTTGTCCCAAAACAAATAATATTTCCTGTAAAACAAATCCCCATGGTACCGTGGTAGGTATGAGATCATGTTAGTAGTGCATTTCATTATTTAATTTCGGTAGGTACGTACGTACATGGATAGACATGGCAAGCGCATGCATGACTGAAACGAGGAGGTAGTGATTACGATTGGTGCGCCAGAAAACGCCACACAGCAGCATTATTACGAGTGGCTGCGTCCCCGGCCTCGAGGGTGCGGTAGTTCGGGCACATCGACATAGTTTGTACTCGCGCAAGCAATATAGGTACGAGCAAGAGCACACACACACTGATGCGCTATATTACACACACGCTTTTTGTCTGACGTATAGCAAGGGGGAGGGTGTACCAAAAAACAGGGAATAACTTTTCGACACAAAAAACAAGAGGAAAAATCTTTCCTGTTGTTAATCTGCGCCACGCGAAGGTCGTATAGTAAGTACCAATAGTATATCGTAGACGGTATCCATGGAAGAAACCAGTGGCATGCATTCGCCACGGTATCGCATCGTTTGGTGGTTCTTTTCCCCCAGAATACTCTATGGAGAAGTATGGGCAATGTGGGAGGCGTGCTTTGTTGTTGCTGTGATGCCTCTGCCTCCGTTGCTGTTTTGGCCGTTTGCCGCGGTCAACTGGAAAAAGAGCGGTCGTGTTGATACGTAGCTGGTAAATAGTTTTGTGTTGCTTCCCACTTGACGTGCTCCTTGCTGCTGATTGCTGACTAATGATCTCTAGTGAGTGATATAGAGCCGGTCGCCCCTGTGGTCTATCTAGTGGTTACCTACGAATACTACTAGCGTTGGTCCTTGAGTTTGATTCCCACACTTGTTGGGAGATAGATATGATTATATATATATGACCTGCCCCACCTGTCCCCCCCCCTCCCCCCCCCCCCCCTCCCGACCCCTTTTTGATCAAAATCAGGCCCCCACGTCCTTAAAAACTCCGCCCTCCCCTCACCGGATATTCGACTTACAGGATTCACTTGATAAACTGATGCATTTCCTTCCACAGCTGTCATATTTTGTCCCCCTCAGAAACGGGTTATATAGTTTCCGCGCACAGGCTGCCTAACATCACCCTGTTGACCATGATAGCTTCACTGTAGTTGCAAGACCTATATCCTTAATGAGGACACACAACCCGTAATACGCGCGATCGGAGTATCACACACAGCTTGCAAAGATGAGTTTCGACAAAACATTCGATCTCACAGCTGGAGTGTATTTTAATTTTTATAATATATGCAGAAATTGCAACAAAATAGGATCAACAAACTGCTGAGAAGGCCTATTATTTAGTGGCGTGGGTAGGTACATTTCGGTGTCGCATAAGCAACAAAGAGGTGGTTATAGTATTCAATGACTATTCGACCATTATTACGCGGGCCAAATACGCATTTTTTTGGCCTCATTTCAGGCTTTTTTCCACGACTATTATTATTGTTCTCGTGTTGTGCCATTGTCAGTTCTGATTATTATGTCGTTTTGCTTTGAACACCCCATTTTTTTGTGTTTGGAATTTTGTCTATAACCACGGGGCCCTGAATCCTGGATGCAAATCGCTCTAATTTGTTCATTTATATATTGCGTTTGGTGCTGTTGTTGCTGCTGAAGTGTTCCTCACCCTCATTTTGAGTGTGCTCGCTCGACAGGCCAACCCGGTATGGGCTTAAAATCGCTTTTTTGTGCGATCTATCATGCAAATAGCTGGTCCAATTGCGCTCGCAATGCTAATGTTTGCAGTATACGGAAGTTTGTGAGAAAACCCAAGTCGGTCGAAATAATTGTGAGTGTATTGGGTCAAAGCCTACCAGCAAATCACGAGTAAGCCAATGGGGTCGGAGTTGACACGCCGTGCGGGGAGGTATCGACCCGGGAGATCATCGATATAGTTCCCGCGTTGTTGGGGCTGTAGAGATTCGGAGGATTTCTGAACCGGGGATGGGGCCCTATCTCCCCCGTGTGCGACGGAAATGGCCCCCATTGGTTGGTGAACCTCTATCATCCTCGTAGGGAGGGGCGGCGCCGTGGAGCTCGAACCAATCAGCGATATTAGCCAACGGAGTCGGGGCTTCCACACCGTTAGGAGCGGTGACGACCGGGGAGAAGTCAGTTTTATTCCCCGGTTTGTCTACCTTTTAGATATAGACTATAGAACGACCTCTGGACCGGTGATGGGACCCTATCGTCCCCGGGTGGAGCTGCCTCCATAAAATATACGACCCCCAGCCAATCAGAGATCGGCCGGTCGGTGGGGTTGGGAATTTCCACATTGTGTGGGGAGATATCAATCCTGGTGATGTCCATCCGTGTTTGTTCCTGGGTTGTCAGAGTTGTATATGTATGTGTGGATTGCTTATGATCGTGGGATGGGACGATATTGTCCCCAGATGACGGTTACTTTATGTACGATGCCCGGCCTATGAGCGATCAGCGATCAGATAAAAGGCCATACAAGGTAGTATATATATTTTTTTATTTTCGTGTCAAACTCGAGCCTGAAATTCTCAACTTCATAGTTCAGTGCTATCGAGAGATACTACTACTCCTATCTACCAGATAGCAACAAGTAGCAGCATTATAAGAGCATTCGAGGAATTGATAGTAGCGACACCGTGTTTCACGCCTAGAACACCGTCGGCAAGGCTATCCACGATCAGAATATACGCACACAGCGGTCGGTCTGCGAGCCTCGGCTTTGGATTCTATCTTGCATGGTGTAGCAGAAGCTGGCTCAGTGCGCGCCTCTCAGTGGCTATGTAGAGAACAAACAGCACACATGGCAACCCCCTTGCTGGCCCTGGATGATTGGTTGAGTCAAACGCTCAAGAAACGCACTCGAAACGTCTCTTCGTGGCCAGACTAGAGGGTCAGTCTGAGTGGGCTCGGATTTATCTTATCGAAATATTATGATGAAGTTCGGAATCGGATTCACGCAAGAAACGGCAGAATAAGTATATAGTTCACTGTTACAAGTAGTCTATATGGATCTCTTGGTATTGCTTTACATTCTATACGCGTACACTATGTGTAGCGTAGTAACGGTTTTTACTCTCTATCGAATATTGAATCGAACAAGTCGAAGTGCTGCCCTGCCCTACCCATGCGGAGCCCTTGTACATAGTCTACATTATAGACTATGATCATTATTTTTTGGGGGATTCGGTTAGAAGTGTTTGTAGTCTCGACTTCAGCATGGGATGCTCGGAACTGGAATTTGTCGGTCCAATCGCTTCGTTCGAGCGCTGTCCTCGGGGGGTGGCTCCAACGCCCCTCGCCCTGTCTCATTCGTTCCGCACCTCGACATGAACGCGGATGGATGCTGAGCGAATCAAGCGAGAAGCGCGCAATATTTTGCATCTTGAACGGTACTTTCCCGTAATTCTTCGGATTTTGATGTATGGAGAGGTTAATAAAGTAAAACGCACATGGATGTAGACGTGTGGCAAAAGCGCACGCATGACAAAAACGAGGAGGTAGTGATTACGATTACGGCTCCAGAAAACGCCACACGGCAGCATTTCGAGTTGCTGCGTCCCCGGCCTCGAGGGTGGTAGTTCAGGCACATCGACATAGTTTGTACTCGTTTAAGTAATATAGGTACGAGTAAGAGCCCACACACTGACTTATGCTCTATTTCACACACGTTTTTTGTCTGACATATAGCATGGATAGGGAGGGTGTACAAAAAAACAGGGAATAACTTTTCGACATAACAGCACAAGGGGAAAAAGCGTTCCTGTTGTTAAACTGCGTGACGCAAAGGTCGTAGTAGCAGTATGGACGGTATCCACGGAAAAACCTTGTGGCATGCATTCGTCCCGGCATCGCATCGGCGGGTGGTGTTTCTTCCCTAGAGGGCTCTCTGGAGAAGTATGGGCGGTGTGGAAGGCGTGCTTGTTGTTGCTGTGGCGCCTCTGTCTTCGGTGCTGTTTTGGTCGTTTGCCGCGGTAAACTGGAAAAAAAAGGGGTCGTGTTGGTACTTAGCTGACAAATAGTTTTGTGTTCCTTCCTACTTGATGACGTGCTCCTGACTGCTGATTGCTGATTGATCATCTCTAGTGCCCCGGTGGTCTATCTAGTGGTTACCTTCGAATACTACTAGAGTTGGTCCTTTAATTCGGTTACCGCACCGTTCGTTGTGAGATGTTTTACTTCAATTGCAGAAATGCAAAAATAGGACTAACTAACTGCTGATAACCCTAGCAGCGATGGTAGGTACCATTGGACGCGAATCGACGAGGGAAGCAAATGCTGAATTCTTCTCGCGATAAAAAATAAGTCATGTACCGTAGTGGGGAAGAGGCAGGAGGGCCTGCTATGTGACCCCTGATCTGAGTTAACCTATTACTGGGAGGGAGGGCGAGAGTAGTGCAAGGATCATAAATGGGATGGAAAAAAGTAACTGATACAAAATCGAGAACAGCTTTTGAGGCAAGCTACACCAATAAGCAATTAATTACAGCAGCACAGTGGGGATATTCCCGATTCCAGATCGCCCTGTGACACGCCGAAGCCGGCGCTCATTGCTCTTCTTATCTGTTGTGGGCAATACATGGTTGTCAGCGTGCCGGGACATGGCGATTTGACCGCTCGAGGCTTATGTCCCGAATGGCTTCATATTCGACGTTCTGGTACCAACTGTATAGATTCATCCTGAGGCCGAGCGTTTTGTACGAATTGCGGTGCATGGCGAATTTTTGCCCTATTCGAGTAGCATGCAAGAATACCCGCGAAAATATTAGCGAGCTCATGTATTTACCCAATAAGTGAATGAAAACGGGCTTTTCAGCAATTTGTTTCCGTGTCGCATACGCGACTAAGAGGTGGTTATAGTATTCCATGATTACTCGACCACCACGCGAGTCAAATACCCAATGTTTTGACCTCATTTCAGGCATTTTTCCACGGTTATTATACTCGAGTTGTGCTAGTCTTTTAGTTCAATTTATAATACCTTAAGCCGTTTTGCTTTGAACCACCCCATTTTTGTTCGAATATCGTGATAATAACCGGGGGAGGCTGAACCCTGGATACAAGTCGCTCTAATTCGTCTTTTTATATTGCGTTTGGTGCTGTTGTTGTTGTTGTTGTTGTTGTTGTTGTTGCTGTTGAAGTGTTTCTCTCACCCCCATTTTGAGCGTGCTTGCTCGGCACGCCAACCTGATGTAGGCTTAAATCGCTTTCTGTGCAATCTATCATGCAAATAGCTGGTCCAATTGCGTTCGCATTGCAAACGTTTGCCGTATACGGAAGTGTGCGAGAAAACCTGAGTCGGTCGAAATAATTGTGAGCTTATTGGGTCAAAACCTACCAGCCAATCACGAGTTAGCCAATGGGGTCGGGGGTGACACGCCGTGCGGGGAGGTATCGACCCGGGAGATCATTGTTTTAGTTCCCGCGTCGTTGGAGCTGTAGATATTCGGAGAATTTCTGAACCGGGGATGAGGCCCTATCTCCCCCGTGTGCGACGGAATTGCCCCCCATTGGTTGGTAAGCCTCTACCATCCTCCCAGGATGGGGCGGCGCCGTGGAGCTCAAACCAATCAGCGATTTTAGCCAACGGAGTTGGGGTTTCCACACCGTGAAGGGCAGTGACGACCCGGGAGAACTCGGTCTCATTCCGCCGTTTGTCGGTTTTCGAGATATAGAACGACCTCCGGACCGGGGATGGGACCCTATCATCCCTGGGTGGAGCTGCTCTATAATATGCGATCCCCAGCCAATCAGAGATCGGCCGGTCGGTGGGGTTGGGGATTATTTCTATACTGTGCGGATAGGTATCAGTCCTGATGATATCCGTGTTTGTTCCCGGGTTGTCGGAGTTGTATGAGTATGTGTGGAGGGATTATGATCGTGGAATGGGACCCAATCGTCCCCGCAGATGACGATTACTTTATGTAGGATCCCCGGCCAATGAGCGACCAGTGATCAGACAAAGGGGCCATACCAGGTAATATATATATGTATATATTTTTGACTAAAACTTGAGCCTGAAGTTCATAATTGCCAAATTCTTAGTGCAGTGCTATCGCGTACTACTAATGCTCTTTTCCTCCAGATAGCAACAAGTAGAAGCATTATAATAGCATTCGATGAATTGAATGAGGAAGGCAGCGACACCGTGTTTCACGCCTAGAATACCGTCGGCAAGGCTATCCACGATCAGAGTATACGCACTCAGACAGTCGGTCTGCGAGCCTCGGATTTGGATACTATCATGCATGGTGTATCAGAAGCTGGCTCAGTGCGCGCCTCTCAGTGGCTACGTGGAGAACAAGCAACATACATGGCAACCCCCTTGCTGGCCCTGGATGATTGGTTGAGTCAAAACATCAAGAAACACACTCGAAACGTTTCCTCGTGGCCAGACTAGAGGGTATGTTTACGTGGACTCGGATTTATCCAATCGAAAATACGATGAAGTCCGGAATCGGATTCACGCAAGAAACGATAGAATAAGTAAGTAGTCCACCGCTAGTCTATATGGACCTCTTAGCATTACTTTATATTTTACACGCGTAGACTATGTGTTGTGTGGTAACGGTTTTTACTCTCTATCGAATATTGAATCGAACAAGTCAAAGTGCTGCCCTGCCCTACCCGGCGCATGGATGCCGGCATTGATGCCGACACCCATGCGGAGCTCTTGTACATATACAATGATTCTTTTTTTGGGGGGGACAGGGATTTGGTCAGGAGGTTTTTGCGTCTCGGCCTCAGTATGAGATTCTCGGAACTGGAATTTCTCGGTCAAAACGCTTCGTTCGAGCGCCGTCTTCGGGGGGCGGCTTCAACACCCCTCCCCCTGCTCTATCCGTTCCGCACGTCGACGTGAACGGGGGTGGAGGCTGAGCGAAACAAGCGAGAAGTGCGCAAATTTTGGATTTTGAACGGCAGTCTCCAGTTATTCTTCGGATCTTGATGTGTGGAAAGGTTGACAAAAAACCTTGTCAAGCCACTATTTCCAAATTGTCGTCATATTTTGTCCCAGAACAAAGAGTATGTTCTGTAATAATATCCTCATGGTACCATGGTAGATATCATACTAGTGGATTTATTTATCGAATTTCGGTAGGTACGTACGTATATGGGTAGACGCGGCTAGCCCACGCATGACTAAAACGGGGAAGTAGTGATTACGATTACGGCGCCAGAAAAAGCCACACAGCAGCATTACGACGTGCTGCGTCCCCGGCCTCGAGGGTGTTAGTTCGGGCACATCGACATAGTTTGTACTCGTGCAAGTAATATAGGCACGAGCAAGAGCACACACACTGACTGATGCTCTATTTCACACACGTTTTTTGCCTGACTTGTAGCATGGATGGGGAGAGTGTACCAAAAAACAGGGAATAAGTTTTCGGCATAAAATACAAGGAGAAAAATCGTTCCTGTTGTTAAGCTCCGCCACGCGAAGGTCCTATAGTACGTAGTGGACGGTATCCGCGTAAGAAACCAGTGGCATGCATTCGTCCCGGTATCGCATCGTTTGGTCGTTTTTTTCCCCTAGAAGACTCTATGGAGAAGTATAGGTGGTGTAGAAGGCGTGCTTTGTTGGTGCTGTGGTGCCTCTGTATCCGTTGCTGTCTTGGTCGTTTGCCGCGGTCAACTGGAAAATCGGTCGTGTTGGTACCTTATAACTGACAAATAATTTTTTGTTGCTTTCTACTTGACGTGCTCTCCTTGCTGCTGATTGCTGATGGCTGATTGATAATCTCTAGTGAGTTATATAGAGTCGGTCGCTCCGGTGGTCTATCTAGCGGTTACCTTCGAATACTACTAGCGCTGGTCCTTGAGTTCAGTTACCACCGTTGTGATATTTGACTATATTTGTAGAAATGCAATAATAGGATGAACAAACTGCTCAGAACGCCTAGCAGCGTGGGTAGGTACAAATCGACGCGAATCGACGACGGAAGATAATGCGGAATTATTCTCTCGATAAAATTAAAATTAAGCATGCACCGTAGTGGGAGGGGGCAGGAGGGCCCGCTATGTGACCCCTGATCTGAGTTATACTGCTACTGGAAGGGAGGGCGAGAGTAGTGCAAGGATAATGGGATGTAAAAATAAACTTATACAAAATCGAGAACAGCTTTTCAGACAAGCTACACCAACAAGCAATTGCATCAGTACAGTGGGAATATTTGGATTCAAGACCACCCTGTGCCACGCCGAAACAGGCGCTAATTGCTCTTATCCGTTGTGGGAAATATATGGCTGTTGATATGCCGGGATATGACGATTTGACAGATTATATGTCCCGGATGGCTTTTCTTTGACCCTCTGGGTACCAACTGTTGTATAGATTCATTCCGAGGTCGAGCGTTTGTACAAATTGCGGTCGCATGGCGAAGGTTTGCCCAACTCATGTAGTATGCAAGAAAATCCGCGAAATTATTCGTGAGCTTAGAGTTTTACCCAATAAGCGAATGGAAATCGGGATTTTCAGCGCTTGGTTCAATGTCGCATAAGCGACAAAGAGGTGGAACTGGTACGCCCTCTACGCTTCTCAGGGATTAACAAACAGACCACCAGCAGTGTTCATGTGATCATCTTGCATATTTGAGGATGCCGTGCTTTAGTGGCAGTCAAACCACTGTGACCACCACAAACTAAAAATAGAGTAGTACGGGTCTGGTGCTGCTGTTGAGATCGCACGGTGTGGGCCACTCACTGCTGTTCTTCGTGCACGTTTTGCTTGCAGAGCATGCTCGTGACAACACGCTGCGAGAGCGTCGGGCTTTGCTCTCTCTACAGCCTCCCCTGTCTCGCATCGATGCGTGACACGACAAGGGTGGCACTTATGGGCCAACATTTTCCTGTCCGACGGGAATCCCCAACATCCTCAACGAAGGAATAGTAGCCAGTGTCGCTGGGACGCTAATGATACTGCTGTGTACTTGAATTGATATATTTTCGTGTTACACGACGGCAGTCCGCAGAGTTGTCCATCGGGCTGCACTGCTGTCGTTTCGTTTCGACGTCAGATTTGTGTTCAGCGCAGAACTCCTCGACTGAAGAGCCTCTGTAACAACTAGGTGGACATCTACAGGTAGCAAGATAATTCATTGCCGGTCCTGTCGTCGGATTGGGTGCTGTATGTAGCCGCCTCATCGACGCTACGGTGGAGGTCCGCTTCATTCTTTCTGAGTCTCGTCAATGTCAAGAGCTCCATAAATCACCCGAAACCTAAACTTGAGAACTTTACTCGCTCCGCCCGATGGAAAATCCAACGGGCGAGGTGTATATGAAATGGCTTTTCAAACGTGGTGGGTAGTTTCCACATAGTTGAGTAGGCGGCCGCCAAGAAAAAAAATGTCCTCAACATAATACCCCCAGCGTAGTACGCGTCTCCTCCTCGTTTCAGCGACATAACAAGACCCCGCTATCCAGCAGGCACACGTAGATAGAAGAACATGTGCAGGGAGCGTCGGGTGATTCACATTTGTGACAATGGGAGCGCGGGATAGTCCGTTGCCGATTGCGGGGTACTATTTAGCCCCAAGACCCGCGATAATTCGCGATGGGCGGCCCCAATGTGCACGTAGAAGTATTACAAGTTAGCTTGGCGGAGTTGCGTTCGTGTGCCTGACCGGTATCCCGAAGGGTTTTGGACCGTAATCATTGCAGGTCCAGCCCACTATCTCGGGGACGGCTTAGGTGCCCGATCCAATGAGTTTCACATAGTGCCGCAAGGAAGCCACTACGATCGCGAACGAGGTGGTAGCGCAAAATATGTTCGACGTCGACACGTTCCGGGTGCGGTGAGACGTCGTCGAGGGTGACTTCTTATGGGAGAGACTTGGTCCAAGAGGAATGTTGGGTGCATGTGGTCGTGTGACCGGCTGGGAGATGCTTGGGTAGGTCGTGAGTGCCGTCGGGGTTCAGCAGGGCTCACATCGAACGACAGGAACGCGGCAGTGACGTTCACGGCCCGGCATGTGTTGGAAGGAAGGTTATGGTAGAGGAGTTCGTCGTTAGGAGGGCGATCGTCGAGTGTGTCGGAGACCGGTGTCGGGCGTACAACAAGGATGATGAGCGATCCTGTCCAGCGAAAGGATACGCTTCTCTTAAGGACGGTGGCGTCGGTGTGCATGCTTAGCACCTTGGCAGATGGCAGCAGCAGTGCTGTAGACGCTCGCTTAACTGCCGCTGGAAAATGGAGGGGATCGGTGGAGGGTATCTATTAAGCGTTGACGTGGCCCAAGCCAAAGGCGGCGAGGGCGGTATGTTAGCGGAACATGAGCGATATGCGCGTTGTTGACGGCTGATGGTCAGGTCGAAGTAGGTGAGTTGGTCAAGATCCAAGCGCTGGTGTCTAGCGATGTTGAGAGTGTCATTGACGGTGAGGGGCGATCGAGAAAGGCGGGCTGAGGTGCACCTTCTAAGTTTTAAGGGGGAAACCCTGCAGCGGCATGAACCAAGCTATAACAGATGCCCTCAGCGTGTGGGCGCTCTCAATTCGAGTCCGTTTGTTGTTCTTCACCTCCAACAACGAGCATCAGTGCCATCGTATGATTGACGTGCTCAATACCGCCGTTGGTACAGGGATGGTAGTAGTTGGTGGCAATTGTATTGACGCCGAGGCGCTCATAGATTGCGTTGATATATTTCGGGCAAACGGTAGTATATTGTCGGAAAACGCGGCAACGGGGTATTTGCAAAGAGGGACGTAGTGGGTACCGAGGATATCGGCCGTGCTTGTTGCGACGACCTGTGCCTTGGTTGTGGCGTACACCTCCGTGAAGTGGCTGAAATGGACCAGCACACACGATGGTGTAGGCGTTGACCCGTGATGTGAGAGGTAGAGAACTAAAATTTCCGATCCTGCAATATTCTCTCGCTTCGACCCCACTTCTTCTATCCACCAGATAACGGTGAACAAAAATACCAAATATCTCTCACAGCGGTTTGCGCACCCACGCGGTTGTTCGAGTGGATGGTTGCGTCACAAGGAAATAACGCAGCTCTGGGGTGGTTCGTTAATGTCATCGACGAAGTCATCACAGGCCTCGACCGCGCCGCCGCTTACGTCGACGACGTAATCGTTTTCGACGCCGACCGCTCCGCTTACGTACTCAACATTGTGAAGGACCTTTTCCAGCGTTGCGAAAACACGACCTCAAGTTTTTTGTTCGAAGGCTACAATTCGGTGCCCCTAACGCGAATTTACTTGGAGACTCCAGCCGGTGCCAAGCTGACCACCGGCAAAGTGAAGGCTCTCAAAAAAACTCCCATACCGTGTGACACCAAACAAGCCACGCAGAAAACTATTGCTCCATCTGGCAAGGTGGATACGTTCCGTTACCTCCCTCCAAACAACAACGCGCCAATTTAGCATTTTCTCCGGCCATGAGCGTCGTCGTGTAAAAACTGCTCGCCAAGTTGTTGACGCCCTCGGTCCTGGTCTACCACTTCATCTCCAAATGCTGTCATTGACTTCTCACGTTAGTATTTCCTCTGCTGTGAGGCTAGTGTGGCCGGGCTCGGCGACACCTCGAACAACAGCAAGGCAACTAGACCGGTTGCCCTACTGAGTTCATCAGCTGTGCTGCCGACGAACTTGAGCGCGCACTGGACTCCGCTTGATGTGGACGCTGGAGATATCGTCCGGGGCACCAAGCTCCTGCGCGGTCATCTGTGGGGAGCCACTTTCTATGTTGTTTCAGACCACAGGATGTTCGAAAGCCTCGACAAGATCATCGACCATGCACGCGCGTCGATGGCTTGGATTCCTCAACGCCTACAGGTAGCCCCTGCAATTTCACAAAGGCAGTGCCAACGGAAACACAGGGTTCTTCTGGCACCTGCTACTTCCAACGACTGAGCCCGGTCGAGGCGGGCGCAGCAGATTATCTCTGTCAGACTAAAACGTGTATTTATTATTCGCTCTCACAGCCTGATTCTTGGTGCGCCCTTCGCCATAGGTGTCGGTGTGGATGGGCTAACGTTCTCCGATCCGCGTTTGGGCTTGGCTGGGGTCCCGCTCTCCCCTAGCGATTTCGTCACTTTTGGCAGCACAGCACTGGAATGGGGATTGATGACCTCGATACTCCTTCGCGAGAAGTCGTTACCCGTGCCTCCCTTTGCACTGCCCCACAAATTACCAAGTGGGCACTTTCTGGTGATTCATGTGCCAGAGATTCTCTCGCTGCTTCCTTGACAGCAGCTCGTGTTTCGCCTTTGCAACTTCATTTGGACGCGCAGACATCAGGCCAAAGTACTGTGTCTCTGGAGCTTTCCTCCCCGCTACATCATGCCAACATACCAAACTTTGGTCCTGCCCGACTCCGCCGCCGTCAACACTGATCCTCAACAAAGATGCGTTGGAAGAAATCATTCCAGTTCTCCGTATCCACGCAGACTCAGTCCGGCGTACAAAGGATTCAGGTCCTGAGGTTCCCTCTGATAGGCCTCATTTAGCTTCGGGCTTCGCCGGAATCAGGCGTGCTACCGTTTGATTGATGCCCGCGGCTCCGTCTCTGTTGTCTTCACCTTCGTATACGACCGTGCCGTCCCTGATCCCGTTTGGGTACATTTAATCTCGGACGCCACGCCACCAAGCCACCGTCGCTAGACAGCCTCAGGCCGACGTGGATAACGACTTCCATCGCTCGGACCACCCCCACCGTCCGCCTCACAACCCCCCCCCCCCTCCCCCCCGGAGCACAGGTTGTACCCCCTTCGGTTCGCCTCACATCCCGCCAACCCCGTCGGGTCAATTCCCACGATACGATCTAGCACACCCAGGTACGACCCAGCCCGCTCCACGTTGGTTCCGGTACTCCCCTAGCGAACCTTTGGGCGCCCGCACTCCTGATATTCTTCTCGATATACCTACATCGATATAACCCGAGTTTACCGACTCTGTGTAGAGATACTCGCACACAGAGTGGGAGTGAGAACAACTGCTGAGCCGGTATGCGATGCTGGCATCCTGTGCCTCCTCTTGGGAATCTCTTGGTTCCACCAGACGGCTTCCTCCTTCAACTTCCGTCTCGAAACCAGCCTCCGTTGTAAGAAAAAATCTCCTTTTTGGATAAAGGGCGTATCTACACAGATGACGGTGAGTTCTTTCTACTCGTGCGGAAAATGGCACCCCCGGCCCCGGCTTGTTCTTGCAAGCCTGGCGGGCGTTCGGTGCATCTCTCAGACGACGAGTCCACGCGAATGAACGCCCCACTACTGATGCGTGCTCGCATTACTGTAATCGTGCACCCATCGGAGAGATGGCACTCTTCGGACAGACCGCACCGGGTTCATTGTCTTCATTGTGTTTCCTCACCCCCATCGGAGAGATGGCGCCGGGTATAATCTCTCCGATGTAAATCCTAGATTGAGTGCTACCGCCACAGGCAGCTTGAGCTGTACGAAGTGCCGTATTCAGTACGTTCCTTTGACATGCGGCAAGCTGTAAATAATCAGGGCGCCACTCCTCTCACCTACGAACCGTTGTTGATTTGTACCGACGCAGTTCACACGTTGAAACAAATCAAGTTGCTTTCATTTGACTGGCATGGAAATTGTACGCCCCCAACCAAGGACACAACCCACATGCACCGGTAACTGGGATCAATAACCCGCTGTGGTGGTATTCAGTATCGTACCCATCGGAGAGATTGCACCGGGGTGCCTGCATGCGGCACCGTTGCCCCAGTAAGGCCGGGTGCGTATTACCATTCGGCATCGTACCCATCGGAGAGATGGCACCGGGGGTGCCTTGAAAAACTAGGACCACATAGATTAATTGTATTTCCGCACCGGTATCAGAGAGATGGCACCGGGGGTGCCAAAAAAAGAGAAAAACATTTTATTTTTAAACGTGATCGCACACGGTGCCATCCTTCGCATAATTACGGTATGCAAACGCTCAATGCTAAACCGTCCGGCCGCCTCGGTAGGTTTTGTACATTCTCTATGGTCCAACGCATTTACTGGTGGATAGAGATGAACGCTGTTATGCTGTGGTGGCTTCATCGCTGCCTACAGTGCCAGGTGTGCAAGGCTTCTTTACAGACGGGGCGCCGGCCCCTTTTCACTTTCCCTCTGCCGTCCCCGCTGTCACGGTGAGCGTCGTCTCATCCGGTGTACTCCCAGTCACTCCTCGAGGGAACACCTTTATTATCATCTTCACAGATCGGTTCAGCAGACGCGCAGAAATGTACAGCTGAAGGTATCGTAGACTTCCTGGTCAACTTATGCATTCCTCTAATTTTGGGAGTGCACGGCCCGTCAGCGGTCTCTCCGACAACACTTTCCAATTCCGCTCCACAAGCTGTCAATCGCTTCGTACAAGCTGCTAGGCGCGCAGAAAATTGTGACTTGCGCCTACCACCCCAAAAGCAACGGTGGCGTCAAGTGAGTCGATCACGCCATGGCCCAGATGCTTACGATGGTCGTCAACGAGAGGTAGTTGGACGACTGGGAAGTACACTCGTCTGCCGTCGAATTTGCTAAAATTAATTCCGGCAACGCCTCCACTGGATTAACCCCAAAAAAATTGCTCATGCACCCCCCTCCTCGCCTTCCTCGTGATGCCGTATTTGCTGCTGCGATTGCCCGGGTGGGCTTCGGTTGCTAACGACGCTGTAAAATACACCACTCGCTACTTGAACTAGACAACTATGGTACTGTATTTTTTCTCGCTGTTGTTTTGGCGATTGTCGACATGGCGTTTGAGTTGCAGTGGATCATATTGTGCGTGGTTGGGGAACCTGAATTTCGCACAAGAAGGGGGCTGGTCGTATCACGTAGCGTGTACATGGTCAACAACACCCACGAGCCAGTTACGTATTATACCCGTCAATGCTGTCGTATGGAGTGGTCTCGATCGGAAGACGTATCACGCAGTTCGGCGGTCTCATCCACATGCAAGAAAGTACGCCCGAGGTGGCGAAGTCCGCCCCACAAACGATTCTTTGCGGGACGGAGCTCGCCTTCTTGCGACTTGTCGAACACCTCATGGTGCTTTGTGCTTGGTGCAAGCAATCTCTGCCTGGTCTGTGAAAGTCCGACGTTCCCCGTCTAGCATTCTAGGGATGCGAGGGTATATGGTCCCACGGACTACGGGCATGCCCGGTATGATGGTTACACCCCCTCCCTCACCGCTTTCGAGCACTCTTACGCTCGAGACCACTCGGCCCTAGCGCACGACCAGCTGGATCTTTTAACGGCGTGCGCAAGGCCTGATGCACGAACCACATGCCCTCACCATCGCTCGCGTGGAAAGCCGAAACCTAACACTTTTCGACGGCCTCATATCCCCATCTACACCGTCGGTTGGGTGTTAATTTACAACAACACCGTCACTATTCGCCAGGGTGCCATCTCTGGCCCCGACGTTAAACGTCCCAAATAAGAACTTGTCATCGGTTCGACCGCCAGCTTCAAGGTTCTAGCCGTCAGCATCTCGCCCTACGAATCAACACCGGATGGCGGTCCTTTGACCATTAATCTGTTCTACCTAGGGATACCTCCCACACCATATACCAGGCTCTGACGACCATTGTCCGTCTTTGGTAGCACACTGATAAACCCGGACCAATCCGCACGATACCGACAATCCCTCGCGATAGTTGCCCGTTGGGCTAACGAAATTGCGGTCCATAACAACTACACCTACCTGCAACCTCCCGCCTCTACCACGTCACCGAAAGCCACGGCTTTGTGCACGTTGGGCACTTGGAGGTCAACAAGATTTCCAGCCACCCGTCCGTGCGGAGCCGGGGCAGAGTCACCGCCGTTCTCTACGAATCACTGTGAAGAGGTCTGTTGTGGCCATCCCGAGAACGTCAGTCGGACCTCCTTCACTCTTACCAGCACATCCTCTACTGTCGGGCCGGCGCGCCCTTGAAATTTCGACAAACCAAAGGAGTATGCCGGCACATGCGTGTCGATACCGCACAACGCAAGCTCCTTGGTGACACAGGCGACCGTTTTCTGTCTCCTGGACGCAGCAATGTCAAACGTGAGGTTTAGATTCACCAGATCGGCGGAAACATTCTTTCCGTCGATGCTTACTTCTGGTACAGGGGCCAGGATCGTCTCTGGTGGCTCGGAAATACTTCTGCTCATAGTCCAACTCCTAGACAGAGCGTAGTTTGCTGTGTGGATGACCCCAAACCAGCCAAGTTCGCCCAGTCGTTTGGCCAGCATACTACGACGACTGTTGTTCGAGTCACTCGTCGTTCTTGGTGTCTACAGCTACATCAGGGCAGCGTCCTCATGCGCGGCATTATGCGTAACACCGTTGAATCCCGTCGGGCCGAAGTCGTCGGCTGCGGTGACCTGTACTCGGTGGTTTTGCGGCGCTGTAGGTCGGTGGTGTAGTCACTCAGGAGAGTTATTCACGCTCGTGTGTTTCCGCAATTTCTCCGGCAGCTCCGTCTGCTGTAATAACCGGTCGCAAAGATTCGGAACTATTGATAATGGTGGGAACGTTAATCACGCTTACGTGGTCCCCTTCGTAAGTTCTCGTTCGTCCCCTTCTGTTTTGTTTTTGCATGTAGAACACCATAAGGGCGATAGACTTTGTCCCCCAATGAGTATTTGCCAAGTTCACTTCGACCAAGGCTACCGTATTACTAGGGGGGATGTTATGATGGTGCTATGATGATGTTGTGCTGATGTTATAATGATGATGTTATCATGATGTTACGATGATGTTATGATGGTGTTATGAAGATGTTGTGATGACGTTATGATGGTGTTACGATCATGTTATGATGATTTTATGATCATGCTATGATGATGTTATGCTGATGTTTTATTGCTGATGTCATGATGATGTTACGATGATTTTATGATGATGTTATGATGACGTTATGAAGATGTTGTGATGACGTTAAGATGATGTTACGATGATGTTATGATGATGTTATGATGGTGTTATGATGGTGTTACGATATACCCCCATTTTCACAACAGGGTTTGAGGCATTTCACTACATGCACAAACGACTCTATACCTATCGGAAAAAATGACTTTTTAAGACAATTTTTGTTGGCGCAGCGTAGCTTACTCTTCCATTGCAGATTCATGTCGCAAAGTCAAAAACCACCCAAGCCCAATACCGCAAGGAAACAACGGGGGTCACTCGCACGAGTGACCCCCAGCCAGTGCGAACAAAGCCGCCCCCCAAGGTTGACCCCCCTATTGTGTCCTTGTATCCTTGGTCCTTCTGTCTCCGCAGGAGTCGGCTCGTTTGCGTCTCGCCTCTCAGGGGTATTGCATAGGCAGTGACACTTTCTTCTTTTGGTGTGTTTGTCTGACAATTGTCGCGCTCGCAGTGTCCGCCGAAACTTCGCGAGCGGCGCCCCTCTCTTCTCGACCGCGCGACCGTTTATTATGTTGGCGTACGAAGATCTGTCTCGCAATGTTCCGTTCCTGCTCTCACTATTTGAGTAGAAGTTGTTTGCTGTGGAGTAGTGGCCAATTACCTTCCAGGCTAAAGCCAACCATGTGTGTCAGATAACGCCTACCGATTTGTTTACTCGAGCTCGTAGGTTTTTCTTCTTATGTAAAATGTACTATCCAGGAAAGCACGACAGCGTGAGCTATTTAATAGCAAATTCGAAGAAGATCGACGAGCTTAAATTTCTGATACTTCTTACTACGCTGAATGAACCCTATGCGCGATAAAACTGAAACCACGCATCGGGGGGGAAGAACCTCCGTTCCCCTTGCCGCCTCGGTAAGGCATGCTACGAAGCATGCCCTAGCAGGCTTGTAGCGAGTGGGGGGGGTCTTTCTGGCAGGTGTAAGGCCGGACTCACCCTCAAGGAGTGATTCCTTCTTGCTGCTGCGTGTGGCCCCGTGGCTTAGGCGTGGCGGTAGAGTTGGGTCGTACATGGTGCGTTAGGCATGGTCACGTATGATTCGCGCGTCTTTTTAGGAAGCAGCGGCGGAGCAGCAATGCTTGATCGGGATGCTCGTGCACGGAGGCAGGCGCCACCACGAGCCACGGTACGGCGCAGTCTCGGTTTGCGTGGAGGGAACTGCGCCGGCAGGAGGCTGGATTCGACGACGAAGGAGGAGGGCGACTGGCCGTCGACGGGCGGGGAAGAGACGGGTTGAACTCTCCCTGAACGATTTTTTTTGTTTTTTAGATCAGCACCGCAAGCTGCGTGGAGCATTTTGTTTTTTTTTGCACGGGGGAGAAGAGAAACCGATCGGAATTGAGTGTGAACGAGAGCAAGTGCGAAGGAGCGGGCCGAGTGAGCTAAGGCGATGAGGCGGCCGTGGAGAACCACAGCAGGATGATGGCACACGGAGACCCACGACCCGTACGCACACCATCATCATGAGAGCAGCGATCGTCTTTTTTTCAGGGTTTTTTTACGAGGCAGTAGTACAGCATGTTACTTACGTCACTGATTTTTGTAGAGTTTGTGGAAGAGTTGTATACCCTTCATGGGGAAAGACCCCCCACATTTTTGAATTTTCAGGCACGGGCGTCGTAGCTGCGATGCAACCTGTCAAATAACTCGGGAAGGCGGGGCGCGATCATTGACATTTGTATTGTGGTTTTTGATTCGATTGCTCTTGTTTCACTGCATGCCCGCGGGTCGTCACTCTGACAATATTCCGGACAGCAGGCGCGTTCGTCAGTGCTCACGATTACCGTGCGGTTGGTACGGTGCAGAACAGCCCAACCGCTGTAGTTTGTAGCCGCAAGTTGGTTAGTTGTGGGAACGGGGGAACTCTATGCTATAGTTGAGTGGATAGCCGCGGCCATGTGAGTTCAGTTTGCACATTGGACCTTTTCACTTGTGCGCCTTCTTCATATCGTGCGTTTTAGGCAGGAAAACGTAGTATATACCGGACGATTTTTTATTTCACTTGGTTTTTCAGATCTTCTTAGGGCTCCAGCACCTTTGTGTGACCGCGGACTCTAGATTTTTTTGACAAGAGTTAATGTGAGAAAACAACAACCACAACAACAAGGGAAGACACCTGTGACCACGGATTCTGCAGAAGGTCACTGAGGGTAAAACCTCTTACGAGTTGAGCTGGAAAGAAAAAGTAACGACCAAAACGAAAAGTGAGCTGCGACGCGTACAATAGGTACGTGCTCAACAATTTCGCCCCTTTTACATTTTTCCCTTCGCATCTCTTTGTGCGGAGTGCTTTGAACCGTCGCCGTAGAGGGAACATTGGTTTGTTTTGTTCTACTAAAAGCTTCAGTCGTCGAACCGTACGTTGCTTGACTAGCCATCGCTCATGTCGCCGTTAATTATCTGAGTGGCACCGCTCCGTTAAAAGCTATTCCCCGCTGTCAGCTTTCCGGTGTTCTAGCTTATGTTTTTGCCGCCCTTCGCAAAACTAGTATATACCCTGTTGTCTGATTCGTTCTGAAAACTTGCTGTAAAGGAAGCAACCAAGATCGTTTGGAACCCGTTTCGTTAAAAGAAAACACCGGACGGGCTTTCAACCAAGGCCGAAACGAATCGGGCTCGAAGTAGTCCCAGCATGTCGAATTTGCGTCGACAGGTTCTACGTATGCCCATTGGCCTGGTGCCTTACTACCCTGTCTACCGTCTCCTTCATTTTTTCTTCACCGTGGTTTTCCTACGCCCCCCTTTGGTTTTGGGCGCCACGCATCCGAGATGCGTTGCGCTCGGAGCTCTCTTTTACCTCCTCGTCGTGCCACCTGATCATTAGCCGTTCGCCTGCTTCGATAACCCCTGGGTATCACTTGCTACATGGACCCCACACAGCATGGTTTCAATCTCAAAGTTCAGTGGGGAATGTTCCGAGGAGCCTTCGGTGGATAGGTAAGCGATGAAGCCGTCCACCAGCCATTTTCCACTGCCAGTTCTTCCGTGGTCCACCTGATCTCGAGTTTTCCCCACCGGTCATTGGCACAAACATAATCCGACGGCGGTAATCGCCCCCTTTTTCCCGGTACTAGAAACTACTACTGCTCCCGCGAAGAGCCACTGTTTCCGGACGGTCGTTTGGATGCTCTCGCCTTTCGTCTTCTTGTGGGCCTTGGCGCACGAGAGTTTGGTGCGGTCGGCACGACGCTAGAAGCCACAAAGACTCGCCGGAGGACGTCGAGGTGCCTCGATCGGAGCTTGGTATATCGTGTCACGCCGAGGCGGGAGGTTTAACATCACAAATCATCCATGCTTTCTCTACCGCAGCGTCTCAATCACCCCGACCTTTAGCATGCGGACCTCCAGACTGGGCGGGGGGTCTTCGTATCGTACAGCTTTGGACCGAACCGTCTGCTGTAGCATTGTTGCTGTTATTGTTGTTGTCACATTTACTCGCATAATCGAGTCCGTGGTCACAGGGTAGGTTCCAGTCACTCTGGAGTGGAGGAATATCCCAGGGATAAAACACAAACAAACCAAACGTGGCATATATCATAGCTGACGTTATGTATGCCTCATCCAGAAAAAAATAAAAAAGTGACAGGGAGTCAGCCTACGATGTGCCAGGGCCATACTGGTACATGCGTCTCACTACTCGCGCCTGAAAAAAACTACAACACTGCTTGCCAACCAAAAAAGACCATCGCGTCTGTAGTCTATTACACATAGAACCTATCACTGCGCGTACGCGCATTAGACTCAGGTCAATAACAAAATGAAAGAAAAAAAAGAAAAGAAAAGAAAAGAAAAGAAAAGAAAAGGAAAGGAAAGGAAAGGAAAGGAAAGAAGAGGAAGCAAGGAAGGGAAAAACACCATAATACTAGTAGACCCTAGGAACTGACTAAGGACGGCTTTGGGCTCAAAGAGGGTATCAAGTGCATCAATGGCAATGGGTGGAGAAATAAACAAGGCGAAGAAGTCAGGGCGGCATTACGCCAACTTGTGACGGCCATTCGAAGGGCCACAAACTTCACGACGATGATGGCCAAACCCAGACTTCAGTCTCTTGGGCAGGACTCCCCCCCTCCCCCTCCCCCCCGCCCCCCCGTCCCCCCTTCCCCCCCGCCCCTCTCCCCCCGGCCGCTTAGAGATGCTGACGGTGGATGGCGATGCCGCGGCCTGGGCGTGTCGCTCCGCAGTTTTGCATCTCTCCGCATCGTGCCATTTCCGCATGAATGACTCTGCTCCCTCCCTGTACCCGTCGAAACCATCTGCCGGCCTTCTGTGCTGCCGTTCGCCACCCTTCGAACTTCATTCCAAAGGCCGATGTATCCTCCTTCAGGCGCACCATCCAGTTCTTCTCTTGCCCCCTTGAGTAGCCCTTACCCCCAACAAGCCCCCCAAACATCACCCTCTCTGGTAGACGCTCTTCCTCCATGCGTGCTACGAATCCCGCAAACAATAATACCCTCCGTTTGCGCACTATCCCCTTTATACGCTCGGAAGCAAGCGCGTTGGCGTACGATGACGTGTGGTCGTCGCGCTTCCGTTTCCGCCATCCGAGGCATCGGAGGAGAATGGAATGGGGAACCCGTCGTAGCCTGTCATAGTCAGGCTTGTTCGGGCTCCACGTCATGCAACCGTAGAGTAGTGTCTCGATCACCTCGGCTTTCAGCAACCGCACTTTGAACCGTGAGCGCACACCCGGCCGACCATAGGTTTCCATCTTGTACCACTGGAAGCACGCCCAGGCCCTCTGAAAACGCCGCGTTATCTCGATGCTGAGTTCTATGTCTGCCCTCTGGTAGCCCCGTCCAAGTACACAATCTCGATCGTTTGTTTGTATACCTGGCCGGCTATATTGATGGTGAACGCCACCTTCCCCCCATCATCAGTCTGCAGGCACATACGTATCATAAAAGTATTGCAAGATCACCGACACATGCTACGGTAGAGACCTGTGCACTTTCATGTGCTATTATTACTGCTTTTACGGGGCGCCTCACTCACTTGTGGAGCTACAGACTATACCCCTCTGAGGAAACAACCGATTTTGAGAAAACTCAAAAAGCAACCTGATCAAAAGGATCCATTGCCTATTGCCTATTTATTGCCTATTGCCTATTGCCTATCTATCGTCTACGCAGGTATACAAAAAAAAAACTCTAAAAATGTTTAACTTCAAGCGATTTTGGGGTTTAGGAGCCCCGACATGCAGAAAAAAAAGGTTCTACCCAAAAACCGCTATATATAACACCTCTATTGTGGCGAGCGTGTATCGTATCATGGCACGCAAGGGCAAAAACACCCCCTCGGACGCTTTTCAAGGATTTCATGATTTTTGCAACAACGGGGAAGTGCAACCGCCGAGCGATACATATCGCGATATAATATCTCTAGGGAGGAAGCATCCCTACGAGCGATATCGAAAGCCCTCGTTTTGCGTTGCGAATGACCCCTTTCGCTTTGGAGATGATCGACCCTGAAGTTGCCCTCGGTGCGTGTTGTCGAGGACCAATGAATGCCCAAATGGGTAGGAGGGTGCACCGTAGCTGGACCAAAAGTCCGGCGGGAAGCTCTGTTTTCTCGTGGCCGAATTGCTTTTGTTAGTGGGTGAGCTTGCGCAAGTCTCACACTACCCGCAGGGATGGCTTTCAGGGTGGCTATCTCCACTCCACCTGATCGCCACCGATCAAGTCGGGTCGACATACGGCGCAAGCAAATACCGACGGGTTGGTGTGCGACCGTGGGCACGAAAACGGAGTTGGATGCACGATGGCAAGGTAGGGAAGACACGAGGAAACGGATTCGTTCTACTCCAAATTATTGTGGTCTACGTGCGTTGGCGAACCGAAAGGCGGTATGGCCTGATGGCCTCCCGGCCGAGCTCCTGAAGGTCTTGGCCAACGAAGGAGAATTGGACACGCTCCGAAAGATCCACGATATCATCGTCGCTGTGTGGAGGGGGGCTGGCGTGCCACAACAATGGAAAAATGCAATGATTAAGGTGCTGCACAAGAAGAAAGATCGGGCGGAGTGTGGCTACTATCGTGACATCTCCCTGGTGGCTCACGCAGGAAAAATACTCCTCAAAGTCATCGCGGATTGCCTTAGTGACTACTGCGAACCGGAGAACATTTTGCCGTAGGAACAGTGTGGATTCAGACCCCAACGCTCGACGGTTGACATGATGTTTTGTCGAAGTACGACGACTGCAGGGAGTGGCGCGGTAGAAGGACACCCCCTTGTACTTGTGCTTCATCGAATTCACCAAAGCATATGACTCCGTCTACGGAACCCTTCTGTGGGATGTCCTTGCTCGTTTTGGCGTGCCGCTGAGAATGCTCGCCGTCATCCGCCAATTACGCGACGGCATGCTAGCATGCGTGCGGTTGGATGATGGAGAGTGCTCGGATATGTTTGACGTGGGACAAGGTCTCAGGCAAGGATGCGTGCCCGCGCCACTGCTTTTCAACATGTTTTTCATGGCGGTACTGCGTGTGGCCTAGATAGGCTTCCTTTCTGATGCAACCATCACGGGCAACATGGTGCAGCTTCAACAAAAGGAGGAGAAAGGGGAGAAAAGGGGCACACTACGCACATGCAAAGCCGACGGGCGGGGGGGGGAAGGAGGAGGAGGAGGTGCAGAGGTTGAGTGGTAGACTATGCTGTACGCTGACGATGTGGACTTCGTATCGCGATCATCGAAAGGGTTGGAGAGGATGATGGCGGCGATTGTGACTGCGCGCTCGGCGGTGGGGCGTACGGTCTCCGAGGCCAATACGGAGATCATGTGCCTGCAGACTAAAGGTGGGGGGAAGGTGTCGTTCACCATCAAAGCAGCCGGCCAGGTATACAAACAAGTGATCGGGGCTGTGTACTTGGACGGGGCTATCAGCGCAGACAGAGAACTCAGCATCGAGATAAAGCGGCGTCTTCAGAGGGCCTGGGCGTGCTTCCAGCTGAGCAAGATGGAAGTACATGCCATACGATCGCCCCGGTGTGCGCTTACGGTTTATAGCGCGGTTGCTGAATGCCGAGGTGATCGAGACACTAATCTACGGTTGCATGACGTGGAGCCCGAACAGGCCTGACTATGACAGGCTACGACGGGTTAACCACCCCATGCTCCTCCGATGCCCCGGATGGCGGAAACGGAAGCGCGACGACCACACCCTATCGTACGCCGACGTGCTTGCCAAGACAGCTTCCGAGAGCATAGAGGCGATAGTGCGCAAACGGAGGGTATTATTGTTTTCGGGATTCGTAACACGCATGGGGGAGGAGCGTCCATCACAGAGGGTGATGTTTGGGGAGCTTGTTGGGGGTAAGGGCTACTCAGGGAGGCAAGAGAAGGACTGGATAGTGCACCTGAATGAAAAGGAGGATATGTCGGCCTTTGGAATGAAGTTCAAAGGGTGGCCTAAGGCAGCACAGAAGGCTGGCAGATGGTTTCGATGGGTAGAGAAGGGAGCCGAGTTGTTCATGCGGAATTGCCATGAGACGGAGAGACACAAGGCTGCAGAGCGACACGCAAAGGCGGCGGCAGCGCCATCCATCTCAGGCATCTCTAAGCGGCCGGGGGGAGGGGGGCGCGGGGGGGAGGGCGGGGGTAAGGGGGGGACGGGGGCAGGGGGGAGCGGGGGGGGGGGGGGCGTCCTGCCCAAGAGACTGAAGTCTGGCCTGGCCATCATCGTCTTGAAGTTTGTGGGCCTGCCAACGGCCGTCACAAGTTAGCGTAAGGCTGCCATGACTTGTTCGCCTTTTTTCGTTCTCTCCCCAGTGCCATTGATGCACTTGGTGATACCCTCTATGAGCCCAAAGCCGCCTTTACTCAGTTCCTATTTAATAGGTTCTGTTAGTATGGTGTCTTGTCCTTTTCTTACCTTTCTTCCTCTTGTTGTCTTATTTTCTTTTCTCTTCTTTTCCTTACTTTTCTTTCGTTTCTTTTCCTTTTTTTTCTTTTCCCTACTTTTTCTTTTCTTTTCTTTTCTTTTCTTTTCTTTTCTTTTCTTTTCTTTTCTTTTCTTTTCTTTTCTTTTCTTTTCTTTTCTTTTCTTTTCTTTTCTTTTCTTTTCTTTTCTTTTCTTTTCTTTCTTTTCTTTTCTTTTCTTTTCTTTTCTTTTCTTTTCTTTTCTTTTCTTTTCTTTTCTTTTCTTTTCTTTTCTTTTCTTTTCTTTTCTTTTCTTTTCTTTTCTTTTCTTTTCTTTTCTTTTCTTTTCTTTTCTTTTCTTTTCTTTTCTTTTCTTTTCTTTTCTTTTCTTTTCTTTTCTTTTCTTTTCTTTTCTTTTCTTTTCTTTTCTTTGTTGTGTTATTTTCCAATTGACTTAAGTCTGTCGTGCGTATTCGTTGTGGTACTACGTGCATCAGACTATATACGTCGTAGTTTTTTCTGGGTGGCGAGCGGTGTAGCCGGTTTTTTCAGGCGCGAGTAGTGTGACGTATGTACCAGTACAATGGACCTGCCGCATCTTAGGCTGACTCCCGATTTCACTTACTTATATTTTTCTGGCGGGGGAATGGATTGCGTCAGGTAGTTGTTGTTGTTGTTGTTGTTGTTGTTGTTGTTGTTGTTGTTGTTGTTGTTGTTGTTGTTGTTGTTGTTGTTGTCGCTGCTGCTGCTGTTGTTGTTGTTGTTGTTGTTGTTGTCGTTCTCACATTAACTCGCATAATAATCAAGTCCGTGGTCACAGGACAGGCTCCAGTCACTCTGGATCTGAGGAATACCCCCAGGAAAAAAACACAAACAACCCAAGGTGGTACACGCATATATCACGGGTGAAGCAATTCATGCCTCCACCAGAAACATATACTCCGAGTAAAAGTGAAGTCGGGAGTCAGTCTACGATGTGCCAGGTCCATACCGGTGCATACGTCTCATTACTCACGCCTGGAGAAACGGACTCTTCCAAATGCCACCCAAGAAAGACTACCACGTATATATTACACGTAGTATATATCACAACGCATACGCACGACAGCCGTAAGTCAATTGGAGAAAAGAAACAAAGAAAAGAAAAGAAGATAAAGAAAAGGAAAGAGAAGAGAAGAAAGCGCAACAAAACGAAAAAGGAAAGAAAAGAGAAGAAAAAGACAAGGAGAAAAAGACAACACCTAGTATATATGCGTGTACCACGTCTGGTTCGTTTGTGTTTTCCCCTGGGATGTTCCTCAGCTCCAGAGTTTCTGGAGCCTCAGCTCCAGAGTGGCTGGAGCCTGTCCTATGACCACGGACTTGATTATGCGAGTTAACGTGCGAACAAGCACAACAACAACAACAACAACAACAACAACAACAGCAACAGCAACAACAACAACAACAACAACAACAACAACAACAACAACAACAACAACAACAACAACAACAACAACAACAACAACAACAACAGCAACAGCAACAGCAACAGCAACAACTCACGTGCCCTCATACCACCGCAGCTTGTGCTGGTGGGTTAGTAATTAGTAACGGTGACCGCCAGTAGGTTCGCGCTGTTGCTACAACGGGAACCGAAGGACACACCTTGCGCTGGGGTGCGAATACTAAATAATGAAAATGCACTGCAGCTAGCTGTGAGATCGAATATTTCGTCGAAACTCATCTTTGCAAGCTGTGTGTGATACTCCGATCGCGCGTATTACGGGTTGTGTGTCCTCAGTAAGGATATACTCAGTACGTATGACAAAAAAAATACACTCCAGCTGTGAGATGGAATATTACGAAAATAATACTCCAGTAACTCCAGCTTTGAGATCGAATATTTTGTCGAAACTCATGTTTGCAAGCTGTGTGTGATACTCCGATCGCGCGTATTACGGGTTGTGTGTCCTCATTAAGGATATAGGTCGGCGACTCCCCTTGCAACTACAGTGTAGCTATCAGGGTCAATAATAGGGTGATGTTAGGCAGTCTGCACGCGGAAACTATAAAACCCGTTTCTGAGGGGGACAAAATCTGACAGCTGTGAAGGGAAATGTATCCTTTTATCAAGTAGAATATTGAGTTAAATTGGCACACACGTATTATGCGAATTATTCAATATATATGTGTGTGTGTTCTTCACATTAAACCGTTCTTCTACTCGTCGACATCCAGCACACCCAGTGTCCGTACTGATTCTTCACCCTAGAAAGATCAGCTCTGTGGTCACAAGCCACGACACAGAGATAATGCATCGTAATGCATTCGACAACGCAATGTCATGCCCCTAGTACTGGGTACGACAGGCACAACATACATACGTCAGCAACAGAAATACATTGGAAGAGAGAAATACGAAATAAACAAAAACAAAAACAAAAACAAAAACAAAAAAACAAAAAACAAAATAAGAAAACAAATAAAAACAAAGATAAAAATAAAACAAAAAATGAAACAAACAAAATGAAGGGGAAATCGAAGAAACAACCCAACCGCAAAGGAGAGCCAAAGCTCGGAAAGAAACATAATAAAATGAAATAAAATAAAGTAAAGTAAAACCAAAATAAGATCTATGTGGAAATGCGGCGAGCTAATAAATTAATCTTCATATTCCCCCATCTGATCTGTCGGAAGACAAACCAAAGAGGAAAAAAAAAGTGTGTTGCGCGTATCATAGCTCGTATCATACGCGCTTTTACCCATTTGAAAGTCGTATACCAGGTAAATATTTTCAAAATATCGCGATCCCCCACCCCACCACCAGAGGAGCCCGCAGCAGTGTCCTCTTGACCTCGCAGAAAATTTTATGTCGTTAAAAACGTTGTCGCGAAAAATATACTCTTGTTTATGTATATTTGGACTGCTGTTCTTTGCTTTGCGTTGCTTTGTCTTTTTTGTTTTTTTTTTATCCTCCGGCGGATGGGGAAAAATAAAGCTTTAGCTCACCACACTTCCACGTATTTTCATACGCGTCGTGTGTCGATTTAACTCAGCTCCTTTTGCGGCCCAACGCTAGCAGGCGCACCCTTCGGGTCCCATTACATTGTAGGTATAGCGTAAGCTGTCCCCTTTGTCGTTCGCCAATCCAATTCACCCAATTCACTTTTTAACACCTTCGTGGAATACGCATCTTTAGGGATCATGTACATACGTGTACATACTTGTTATAAGTGTTGACCTAGACAGCATGTTTCAAGTGGAAAACGCTTTTCAAACGCAACATGTAAATATCAGTATTCACCCCTCAACTAGTCAACTTTACAGCTGACGTCTTCTATATTTAGAAAACAATAATAAATACGTGCATACCATGTTCCCTTCGTTTGTTTTTTTTCTCACTGCGTACACATTCCGTTGCGAGTACCCACGATCACATCCGGCCCTCTCCACAGCAAGAATGGAGCTCAAGACGAACATGTCCTTCTTCGCCGTGATACTAGCAACGATCGTGTTGTCCGCGGGTACGAGCACCCCATTGAGTGTGTCACAAAAGGCGGAGAGTGGAGACGACGAGGACGACCATGGCATCCAGTGGGATCGAAATGCCGTAGACCCCGTAAACTCGACAGCGACAACACGGCCTGCTCTACATCAAAGGCAAGAGACTTCTCCTGGGTTGTCCTACGTACGACATGATGATACTGTTAATATTGATACTTCTACTCATGATGGAAGTTCTAAGCGTAGTGTAGCTACTACCAGCGTGGTCAAGCACGGCGATTCACCAGCGTGGTCAAGCACGGCGATTCTCTTGGCAGGTTGTTCGAGCGCGCGACTCATTGTGTACCACCACAAGACGACGCATTGGGGGAACTTCCGTGTCCTACTAGCTGTAGCTACGAAGGCGGGTACAACAACACAGCAGTGCTGAACCCCTGTAAAATTAGTGTTTTTTGCTCCTCGGATTTGTACACTTTTCTTATTTTGGTGTCCTGGGTGGCATGCGGCGTAGTTGGTTTCAACTGCGAGTCTTGGCGAGTCTTGAAAGTTATGTACCAGCTGTGTACCACAGCAGTTGCTGCTGTTGGAACGTGCTGTGTTGTTATGACGTTTTGATTTTCTTTGTGTCTCACGTCCCATCGGGGTTCCATTAATTTGTAATCCCCCGTTGGCGTTGACCGTTAGAGCAGTTGTTACCTGGTATATGGCAGCAGTAACAACCGTTCGTGTCTTGCATTTTTGCTCGGTTTGAGCTGTCTTTTTCTGCACCCGAATATTTTGTTGTATGGGAAATTCTAGTCTTTATTTCTGAACAAGACACCGCTATGAAGATATTTTTTTTGTTGGCGTCAAGGCTCAACGCCCAACACCGTGTTTGTGTAAACGTGCCGTGTTTATTTCATCTCGGCAAATTCTTGTCTATCTGGGCCCTCTTCTTCCGTTTATTTAATCGAGCTTGATTTTTATTTTTTCTGGGCAACTTACAGCTGGATGTGATGACTGCAACTGCTGTAGCCTGCATGAGTCAGGCCATGAAGAAATCATATCTGAAGGGAGCACATATGTCGCCGACGAACCTCCAAACCGAGAGGATAAGGTAGTCCGCGTTTGATATTCTGTTTTCGTTCCACGTATCCCGCAGCGACCTCGTTCCTTATCTCGCATGGACGTCGATCGCTTCGTTTCCTTATCTTCCTACATATATCCGGTTTGTTTGCAAGTTTGAACCGAATTTCTTACCCATCATTTCTTGTTTCTCGTGGAGGACCGAGACGCAATTTCTTAGCAATGTTTTGTTTAGTAGCGAGCCTTCACACTGTATTTCGTAAATAAATGAGGGCGGCCCCCGCTGTACAGCAGTATCGTCCCTCTCACGAAAACTTTCAAATCGGCTCTGCTAGGCTAACATCCACATCATGGCCGAGCCAGAACACGCACAATTACATTTTTCCAATCTCTCTCTAGCACGGCCCCTGGTGGGCGCGTAGTTCTGCGGGGGTCACTTATGACGAAGGACGGTGGTTTGTTAAAATCAAAGGCTGCGCTTAGACCGCTTACACACAAAATAAAGAACAAATGTCACTCTGTACGCTCGTCCTATGTAGGCGTTCGATGTTCAAGAATCTCGCGTTCTGCACCCCTGCGCACAATCAGACACGAGTACTTCTGCCGAAATCGGAGAGAGCTAAACAAGCGTTTTGTGCGAACGTTTGCATCATTTGGCATTCCTCTTTCCACTAACTAACGTAGCATGTATAGATAGACTATCCACCTATCTATCGACACACAACCAGTAATACGCGCGATCGGAGTATCACACACAGCTTGCAAATATGAGTTTCGACGAAATATTCTATCTCACAGCTGGAGTGTGTTAATTTTCTAATAACCGGCGGAAATGCACGTCAATCAGGTCGACTTTTTTAACAAAGTCGTACAATTTCGATGTGCATAATAAAGTAAAGTAAATTATTTTAAATAGTGTGCGCTCAAGTATACTAATACTTCCTATTGATCAGTCGGTGTTCGACTCGCGCGTTGCGGCGTAAGCCTCGGAACCCTGGTTCTTGCTACGTATTTACGTGTACGCTGCAACACGTGGTGATACAGCTATAGCTTGGATAACCAATACCTGGTACTAATATCGTTCCAGCTTTAACGCGGCGAGACCGTACTACTACTGTCACTACTCTGTTCTGTGTTACTATATCACACTTCCCATCCGTGGTGACCCACTTAATTAAGCTGGAGCGCGCTTGTGACAAGCGAATGTGATCCCTTCTGACAGAATCTCCACACGACAACTGGCCGAATGGAAGCGGCTTCCCCACGAACGGTTTGATTGCACAACCCCCCCGTACCATGCAACGGCAGAAGTGTTGCGCCTGAAACTTCTGAGGCTCTTGACCTAACGAGTTCTGCCCCTGACCCCATACATGGAAAAAAAGCAACAAAATCGAAGCCGGATATCCAACATCGCGTAGTGTGCATCGGGCTGACAACAACTTCCAATGACGCTAGCTGTATACTTTCTCAGATGGGGGGTCCGGTCAATCACCAACCGTTCAGGGAAAATTTGCCATCCCTATCGTAGCCCGCGTTTGTTGCAATATCCAATATTGTATAACAATGACATTACACGCTTCTATAGTATAACCCTGCGCCAGGATAGCCTGGATTACACTGCATTTTGTATATTATTCACTGAGTGGTGAGCTTGCGCCACCACATGTTTTCAGGCGTCGCCTGGTAGTCCATAAGAGTTCACCAGCCCATGCCGAAGCAAATCATAGAGGTTCGGTACGTTTAAGCTGCCGGGGAACGGGAGGCAAGCCCGGGGGAAAAGGTGGCAAGCCCTGTGACGTAAACAACGTGGACTATACACGGTATAACTGAGCTGGCTACTGACTGTTGTTGTTGTTGTTGCTGGTCAATCCGTGCAGCACCTCGACGTGAACGCGGATGGATGCTGAGCGAGACAAGCGAGAAGCGCGCAAAAATATGTATTTTGAGCGGTACTATCCAGTTATTCTTCGGAACTTGATGTATGGAGCGGTTGATACAATAAAACTTGGCAAGACATTATTCCCAAATTGGCGTCATATTTTGTCCCAAAACTAATAATATTTACTGTAAAAAAAATCCCCACGGTATTGTGGTATTTATCATAGTAGTGCATTTATTTATTGAATTTCGGTATAGATACACGTACATAACACATGGATATAGACGTGGCAAGCGGACGCATGACTAAAACGAGGAGGAGGTAGTAGTGGTTACGATTACTGCCCCAGAAAAATCCACACAGCAGCATTGGGAATGGCTGCGTCCCCGGGGCCCCGAGGGTGATTACCGGTGGCGTATCAGGTTGTTCTCGAGCCTGGTATATGTCAGTTTCGTGAGTTCGAGCCCCGCCGAGTGCATACTCGTATAAATTGGTTGGGACTTTTTCTTGTGGACAAATTGACTTGCGGAAAGTGCGAGAGCGTGAGTTAGCAACACTCGATGAACAATCGACGAGCAGTGGGATTGCTGAACCCTATGCGCGATAAAAATTGAAGGCAAGAACCGGGGAGGAGAAGGGATGACACCTGTGACCACGGCTTGTCCAGAAGCTGGGAATTAAAAGTGTGCAAAAAAAAATATATATATATATACAAGTTCAGACAAATCGACATAGTTTGTACTCTCAAGCAAGCAATATACTTCAAAGTAGGTACGTACGAGTACGACCACACACAAAATGCTTTTTGTCTTATACGACATATTTTTTGGCATGGAGCGAGGGTGTACCATACTTTTTCGACACAAAAATAAGGGGGGGAATATTCGCTCCTCCTGAAGCTGCGCCACGCAAAGGTCGTATTAAAAGTCGACAGTATCCATGGAAGAAACCAGAGAGTGGCATGCATTCGTCCCGTGTCGCATCGTACGCGTTTGGTGTTTTATTTCCCGAGAAGACTCTTTGGAGGATGGCGTGCTTTGTTGTTGCTGTGGTCCCTGACTTCGTTGCTGTACGAAATCGTTTGCCGGCCAAGTGCAAGCGTACACAGCTTACAAAAATGAGTTTGTGTTGCGAGCCATCCCACGATAGGGTTGCAGCATCAGAAAGTCCCTGAGCTCCTTACATGAGGAACTGAACATCTTACCCGAAAAATGATTCCGAAGGCATTCCGTCGCACGACCCGACCAAGCTTCTATGCCTTATTCCTAAAATAAATGTACTCGTGAAATTTCTTCATTGACCGGCACTTCCTCAGATGAGAACTTAATCGCCCAGGGACGTTTTGCCGCAAAAACGTGCAACCCCTACCGTGGGATGACTTTTTCTTCGTACTTGACGTGCTCCTTGCTGCTGAATGCTGGTTGATAATCTCTTTCACCAGTAGTGATTTTTTTTTTTGGCACACTTCTACTTTGCAGCTTCTGAACACAGACATACAAGCCGTGATCACAGGTAGGTGTCGTCCTTTCCCCCCACTCCGGTTATTGCCTTCATTTTTTTTAGCGCATATGTGGTTCAGCACCCGCTGATCGTCGATGTTTCATCGAGTGTTGCTAACTCACGCTCTCGCGCTTTCCGCAAGTCAATTTTTGCACAAGAAAAGGCCCCACGAAAAATTTATACGGGTATCAACTTGGGGGAATTGAATTCACAAAATTGACCTATATGGACCGGTCGCCCCGGTGGCGTATCAGGTTATCCTCGAGCCTGGTATAGGTTAGTTTCGTGAGTTCGAGCCCCGCCGAGTGCATACTCGTATAAATTCGTTGGGACTTTTTCTTGTGGACAAATTGACTTGCCGAAAGCGCGAGAGCGTGAGTTAGCAACACTCGATGAACAATCGACGAGCAGTGGGATTGCTGAACCCTATGCGCGATAAAAATTGAAGGCAAGAACCGGGGAGGAGAAGGGATGACACCTGTGACCACGGCTTGTCCAGAAGCTGGAAAGTGAAAGTGTGCAAAAAAAAATATATATATATATATATATATACCACGCTCGAGGATAACCTGATACGCCACCGGGGCAATGATATTTGGCCGATCGCCCCGGTGATCTAGTGGGGTTACACTATTAATACTATGAATAGCGTTGGTCCTTGAGTTAAATAGCCACCGCGTTGTGAGCTTTGTTGACTTTATTTATTTGCCGAAATGAACGAGAAGAAAAGGACCAACTAACTGCTGAAATCGCCTAGCAGCGTTGGGTAGGTACAATTCGACGCGAATCGTCGAGGGAAGAAAATGCTGAATTCTTCTCGCGATTAAAATTAGGGCATGTACCGTAATGGGGATGGGGGAGTCCGCTATGACTCCGGATCTGGGTTGTACTACTGGGAGGGCGAGAGTAGTGCGAGCTTCACAATAAATGGGATGGGAAAAAGAAAAGAAGTGGAGTGTAATACTGCTGCTGGAATAATACGATACCCAAGCAAGTTGCACCGATCGACTCGATCTGGACCGACTGCTGCATATTATGCGATTGGTCCATGTAGAACTTCTCTGATCACAGGCCGGTATGAGATGATAGTGACTTCATTGAACTTGCTGAACTTCTGAGTGAGTGGTGGTTTCCTCTATCCACGAACCCCGGCCGAGCCGATCAATCGAAGGCTGGGTTACACTGTGTGGGGTGGTATCGAGTCAGGGGGTAAAATGAAATGTCCCCGTACCGCGGGGTTGGGGTATACGAAAAAAAAGTCAGCAGTTGCGCGAGTTGCCCCATTTTTTTGTAGTTGAAAATAGCTTAAATGGGTTTTGAACCGGGGTTGGACCCTGTTCTGTGGTGCTGGCGTTGTATCGTAGAACCTCAGCTAGCTCAGGCTTCCACATCGTGCGGTGTGGTGTCGACCCGGAAGAAGTCGGTTTTCGTCCCCGGTTTGTTGGCGTTGATGGGGTATGGAAGGATTTCTGGAACGACGATGGGGCCCTATCCTCATGGGGTGCGTCGAAACGCCCCCCGCCCGTTTGCTGGTCTATCTCCTCACCGTATGTCTCTGGCTCTACGAGCTGCACAGCCACTCAACGATAAGCCGATGTGAAAAATGAATTATTGTCGCACCATCGTGCGGGGCTGTGTCGACCCGCGGGAGAAATATCGTCCCCGGTTTGTCAGGATTTCTGAAACGGGCACAGGACTATATATCCTCCCATGGTGGCGTTGCCCTTATGTCCGAGCCCCAGCCAATCAGCGGTAAGCAGTTATGGTTGTGGAGTTCCACGTCGTGCGGAGTGGTGTCGACACAGGAGGTCATCGTTGTTGTCCCCGCGGTTTTGGAGATGTAGAGATTCGGAGGATTCATGGATCGGGGATGGGACCCTATTTTCCCCGTGTGCGACGAAAATGCCCCCCATTAATAGGCCTCTCTCCGCCTAGGACGGCGCTGTGGAGCTCGAACCAATCAGCGATTAGCAAACGGAATTGGGGTTTTCTCACCGTGCAGGGTGGTGTCGATCCGAGAAAGTTCCCTCTGCTTCCCCGGTTGATGGAAGTTTTAGATGTGTGGAACGACCTCTAGACCGGGGATGGCCTCCCAAGGTGGAGCTGGCTCAACATGCGAACCATGGCCAATCAGAAAGTCAGTCGGCCGGTGGGGTCGGGATTCCCACACCGTGCGGAGGGTATCATGTGAGGATGGATTCTGATCCCGGCATGTGAGCCTATCGTGCCCGGGTGACGCCTACTTTGTGTATGAATCCTGTCCAATGCGCGATCAGGCAAAACTGACATATTTTTATTTTGGTCTGTACAATTCGAGTCTGAAATACTTAGCTGGCAAAATTGTAAGCGCTGTAGTCGTGTGCTGTGTCTTCAAGAAGTGAGCGATCTACACAGCTAGCAACAAGCAGCAGCATCGCAATAGCATTGGAGGAGTTGAATGACGAAGGCAGTCATACCACCGTGTTTCGCGCCTGAAACAACGTCAGCACGTTTCTCCACGATCAGACAACACACAGACAGTCGATCTGAGAGGCTAGGATCAAGATAGTACTATCATATCATGCATTGTGTATTTCAGAAGCTGGCTCAGTGCGCGTCTCAGTGGCAACGAAGAGGACACGCAGCGGGCATGGCCAGTGACCTTACTGGCCCCGGATGGTTGATTTAGTAAAAACATCATAAGAAACGCACTCGACACGTTTCGTCGCCAGACTAAAGGGTCGGTCGGCGTGTGGTCGGATTTATCCGATCGAAAGCTGACGAATGAAGCTCGGAATCGGATTCACTTAAAAAACGGTATCTATTAATAGTAGTACATTGTTGTGTTTTGTTAGCCTATATCGAACTCTTAGCAATACCTTACATACTGCACGCGCAGACCATTACTGTGTGGTGACTTTTTTTACTCTACCAAGTATTGAATCGAACAATTCGAAGTGCTGCCCTACCCGAAGCATGGGTGCCGGCGAATGCCGGCACCCATGCGGAGCCCTTGTACATATATATAAAATCATTCATTGGTTTCAGGGATTTGGTCAGGAGCTTTTTCTTGTCTCGGACTAAGTATGCGATTCGCGGAACTGGAATTCTTTGTCGAATAGCTTCGTTCGAGCGCCGCCTTCGGGGGGCGGCTCCAACGCCCCTCGCCCTGCTGTGTCTGTTCCGCATAACGACGAGAATGCGGAGGGATGCCGAGCGAGACAAGCGAGAAGTTGCAAAAATACCGCATGTCGAGGAGGAATTTCGGAGATTTTGGTTGTATCGTAATGTCTGGAGCGCCTGGATGATGTACAAAATTGGCATCATTTCCAAACGGTACTTGATAATGTTTGGAATTTTTCGGTGGCATACTCTTGAGCGTTTGTTCCTTTGCTGTCATTTTTCACCAGGTGTGAGACGAGGTATGCACGGCATGAGCCAGATAACGTTGCCTGCAACAACTGCCCGCCACAGTATAAACGCGCGGACGGACGCTGAGCGAGACAAGCGAGAAGTGCGTTTTTTTTTGTATTTTGGGCGGTATACTCCCGAGGTATTTTTGGATCTTGGCATATGTAGAGCTTGAACGAATAAATAAGGGACAACATTTCTAAATTGGCATCATTTCCAAACTGGAGTCTAATCTGTTTCCCGGCGTCGCTTTTTTCATGGCGGCCTCGAAGCGCTTGCCTTATCGTATATAGCTACTACCACTGCTGGTGTGTGTCGTTGCCTTTCGGCTCAGTGGCTATGTGTGTGTGTGTCTGTTCTTCACATTAAACCGTTCTTCTACTCGTCGACATCCAGCACACCCAGTGTCCGTACTGATTCTTCACCCTAGAAAGATCAGCTCTGTGGTCACAAGCCACGACACAGAGATAATGCATCGTAATGCATTCGACAACGCAATGTCATGCCCTAGTACTGGGTACGACAGGCACAACATACATACGTCAGCAACAGAAATACATTGGAAGAGAGAAATGCGAAATAAACAAAAACAAAAACAAAAACAAAAACAAAAAACAAAAAACAAAAAACAAAAACAAAATAAGAAAACAAATAAAAACAAAGATAAAAATAAAACAAAAAATGAAACAAACAAAATGAAGGGGAAATCGAAGAAACAACCCAACCGGAAAGGAGAGCCAAAGCTCGGAAAAGAAACATAATAAAATGAAATAAAATAAAGTAAAGTAAAACCAAAATAAGATAATCCGAACACGAGCCAAAAACCTGGACACGCAAGGAGGAAAAAAATACCCCAGAGAAAGACGAAAAGTGCTATGTACCTACTAGTCGGCCTGGTACCTTGCTACCCTGTCTGCCATCTCCTTCCTGCCTTCGTCCACCGCGGTCTCCCTTCTATTCCTCCTGTTGCCCCCCCTGCCCCCATTCCCTTGGACGGCTTTCCTTCTACTCCTCCTGTTTCCCCCCCTCCCCCCTTTGTGTTCTTCTCATTAAACCAAAATACCTTGTAAAAGAGAGAAACAACGAAAGAAACCAAGACAAAATAAATAAATAAATAAATAAAAAGGGGAGCCAAAGCACGGGAGATAGAAACATACCCCGAGCATGAGCCAAAATGGACATGCAAGGGGGAAAGAAAGGGAAAAAATACCCCGGAAAGAAACAAGTAGAAGAAGGAAGACTGGGAGGGCCAAATAAAACAGGCTCGTCACCTACCCACCATGCAAGACTCCCTTCATAAGGATAAGAAGGGGAAAGAAAAAATAAATAAATAAATTCACGGAAAAATCAAAGTACCAAGACATCACATTCCGAGCAGCCGCAGCAGTTGGCGGTACGAGTGGCATAGATAGAAAGGTTCCACCTACTAGTCGGCCTGGTACCTTGCTACCCTGTCTGCGGTCTCCTTCCTACTTTCATCTACCGCGGTTTCCCTTCTACTCCTCCTGTCCCCCCCCCTGCCCCCATACCCTTGTGCGGTGTTCCTTCTACCCCTCCTGCTGCCCCCCCTCCCCCCGTTCCCTTCGACACCACCCACGGCGGATGCGCGGCGCTGTCTACTCAGCTTTGCCTCATCCTCGTGCCACCTGCCCATGAACCGTTCAGCTGCTTCGAGGACCCCCCGGTACCACTTGCCCACCTTTTTTGCTGCAGTGGGCCACAGCGCGGTCCCAACTCCAAAAACTAAGGGGGAGTGTTCCGTTGATCCCTCGTTGGCTTTGAACACCCTAAGGTCCTCAGCTATGGCTCTAGGCCAAGTCTTAAGTTGTCCGCCTGGTTTCGGGTTCTCCCCACCAGCGATCGTCCCGAACATCAACCGACGGGGCAGTCGCCCCTTGTGTTGTCGCACCAGGGCCCCGGCAAAGAAGAGCCGCCGTTTACGGATGGTCGTTTCGATGCTCTCGCATCGTGTCATCCTGAGGGCCTTCGCGTACGAGAGGGTGGTGTGGTCGGTGCGTAATCGGCGCTGGAAGCCAATGACTCGCAAAAGGACTTCGTGGTGGGCTGATCGGAGCTTGGCGAAGTGGTCCGCATTGAGGGTCCACGTCACACACCCGTACAGCAGGGTCTCAATGACCTCGGCCTTCAGCATGCGGACTTTCAGACTAAGCGGGGCGGTCGTCCTGTCATACAATTCCGGGCCAAACCGTTTGAGGCATGCCCGCATGAGACGGATCCGTCGTTCGATTTCGAGCGAGAGGTCAGCGCTTTCGTGGATAATGCCGCCTAGGTATAAAATAGTGCTACATAACCAACAAAGGATGTGTAGTGAGTACGATTCTCACCCAGATCATATTTGGTATTCAGGAGCGTGCGCGCTGGAGACATTATGAATGGTTAAGATTTATCCTGAGTACTACTAACTGTAGTACTCAGGAGAGGGGAAAGCTCCGGAGATCCCTCTCACGAAGTCGGTGATAAAGAAGTCGAAAACGTATTTGGTTGGTATTTTAGCGTAACCCACTGAGTGAGTTTTATTACCTGGTATGTTTCTTTTCCGAGCTTTGGCTCTCCTTTCCGGTTGGGTTGTTTCTTCGATTTCCCCTTCATTTTGTTTGTTTCATTTTTTGTTTTATTTTTATCTTTGTTTTTATTTGTTTTCTTATTTTGTTTTTGTTTTTTGTTTTTGTTTTTGTTTTTGTTCATTTCGTATTTCTCTCTTCCAATGTATTTCTGTTGCTGACGTATGTATGTTGTGCCTGTCGTACCCAGTACTAGGGCATGGCATTGCGTTGTCGAATGCATTAGGATGCATTATCTCTGTGTCGTAGCTTGTGACCACAGAGCTGATCTTTCTAGGGTGAAGAATCAGTACGGACACTGGGTGTGCTGGATGTCGACGAGTAGAAGAACGGTTTAATGTGAAGAACACACACACTGAGTTACTGAGTCACGTGACAGTGGGTGGTGCTATGTGTCGTGAGTTTGATTCTCATCGCCTTCATATTGATCTTTTTCGAGCGTGCGCGCTGACGACATTATGAAGAGTTATTTTGGTAGTTTAACATATTATGTAGAACTACCTACTGAGCTACTGAGTCAAGTGATAAAGTAGCTCAGTGGGCGGTGCTGTAGGATTTCTCGGTCAAGTCACTTTGTTCGGAGGGCGCTGTCCAACGCCTTCCTTATCCGTCCCCTATACTTGATCGTGAACGCGTACTACGTACGGGAGGTAAGAAACACATCCGAGAATAGCGGGGACGATTTTGGATTTTGGATTCCTGGGCAGTTCTTTTTCCGAGGACGGGTCAACGCGTGGCGTACTTATTGATGACACAGCAGCAATCTATAGTAGTAGTATTAATAGTATGCGCGAGCAATCGATGATACAGCAGTAAATATTCTGTAATAATAGTCGACGATATATACCTGGTACGCCGTTTTCAAATTACGAGCTTCAAGAGCAGCAGCAGTTGTTGTTATTGTTGTTGTGATTCTCACATTAACTCGCAGAATCAAGTCCGTGGTCACAGGACAGGCTCCATCCGTAAATAATAATGTTGACTGACACCACAGGCAACACCTCTCTGTTAAGATACGGCCTCGAAACGCCTGTAATTATCCGAATTTTAAATAATTTGGATGGGTTTCGTATGATAAGGTTGGCGTTTTATATTCGGGAAAGACAAGAAATAGATCAGAGGCACGTGCCTCCGATCTCAGAAGCTATCCGGGGCTCTGGTGGAATCGAATAAAGCCACGTCTCTACGAAGGAAAAGAAAGTGAGTACTCTCCGAGGTCCTGCTCCATTGGCCGACCTGCAGGGGGCACTCTGTGTCCCCACCTATAACCTTACAAATGGTAAAGCTTGACTTTGCTATTGCGTGTTCCTGGCTCCATAGCCAGACCGTTAGTGGTATGGGAGTGGATTTTGAGGAGCCGCATCTTCGACTCATGGTCTAGTTCGTAGAACCGGAGTTTTTGCCCGAATCTCCCATATTTCTGCACATGCGACTCATCAGGGTGGGCTAGTGTTAAGATACGGCCTCGAAACGCCTGTAATTACCAGAATTTGATATCATTGGGATGAGTTTCGTATGATAAGGTTGGCGCTTTATATTCGGGGAAGTTAAGAAATCGATCGGAGGCACGTGCCTCCGATCTCAGAAGCTATCTGGGGCTCTGGTGGAATCGAATAAAGCTACGTCTCTACGAAGGAAAAGAAAGTGAGTACTCTCCGAGGTCCTGCTCCATTGGCACACCTGCAGGGGGCACGCTGTGTCCCCACCTATAACCTTACAAATGGCGTCGTCTAAAGCTTGACTTTGCTATTGCGTGTTCCTGGCTCCATAGCCAGACTGTTATAGGTGTGGGAGTGGATTTTGAGGAGCCGCATCTTCGACTCATGGTCTAGTTCGTAGAACCGGAGTTTGCCCGAATCTCCCATATTTCTGCATATGTGACTCATCAGCGTGGGCTAGTATTCAGATACGGCCTCGAAACGCCTGTAATTATCAGAATTGGATACCATTTAGATGGGTTTCGTATGATAAGGTTGGCGTTTTACATTCGGGAAAGTTGGGAAATAGATCGGAGGCACGTGCCTCCGATTTCAGAAGCCATCCGGGGCTCTGGTGGAATCGAATAAAGCTACGTCTCTACGAAGTAAAATAATGTGAGTACTCTCCGAGGACCTGCTCAATTGGCAGACCTGCAGGGGGCACTCTGGGCCCTGTCGACACGCCTAAGCTAGGCAAGGTCTACTGACCAGAAAGTATCCCCCCTTGATTTGAGGGGGGCTGGTCGGCACCATTCAGGTGCTAGAAAGGAGAGATAGTTGTTGTATTAGCTCCGAACACAAGAAAACAGGATATCTTAACTTCATCCCGGAATCCCCATATCAGAATCCAGAAGAGGATAAGTAGAAACTCCTACTGCAGTTGCCTTCAGATCTAAATAACGTTCCCACACCACAATTAGATCCTCAACAGTCAATCACCACCAAGAAGGTTAACTGTCGTGTCGTATCACCAACTCTACACACTCTCTGGTGCTCCACTGTCCACAGTCCCCACCTATAACCTTACATCTCTGGGTAACGCAGCGTCAACCATCGTAATATGATACAACATGGGGGAATGTAATCTCTATGCAATGATCCTGTTTAGTTTTAATCAATTGCCAGCCGGCCGCCCCGGTGGTCTAGTGGTTTCAACCTCGAATACTACTAACGTTTGTTTGTCCTTGAGTTCGATACCCACCACGATGAGATTTGACTTTATTTGCAGAAATGCAAAAAAAAGGGATCAACTGCTGAGAGCGTCTACTGATAGTAGCGTGAGTGGGTACAATTCGACGCGAGTCGACGAGGGAAGAAAAGGCTGGCTTTTTTTCGCGATAAAAATGAAGGCACGTGCCGAAGTGCCCGTGACCACGCAGACCAATCTATGCGACAGCCTTCAGGTAACAAAGCTCTCTTCTTCCAAAACGTCGCCGGCTGACATGGCTCCATGTCGATGTTTGATGCAAACCGACTTTGCATCCTGTCGACTTCAAACGTCCATTACCACGGGGATAGCAGTGCAGTCTCTTCATTGATGCCAAGTCCTCTTTCGCTTCGCCTAGAGGCGACGCAGGTTCTCAATACTCTTTTCGGTATTTTTGTTTGATATACGCCAACTTTTACTTGACGGCGCATTTAACAACAGTGCGTTTCGCCTATCCTTGCCTTCTTTGTTGTATACGTTTTTCTTCTGTCAAAGTATGAATTTCATAATCCCATGTTCGTATTAAACTCTTGGCATTACTTTAAAGTTGAATGAATGCCAAATCGGACAGCTACACCTTAAGTTGTCGAAGTGCTGCCCTGCCCTACCCGAAGCATGGGCATGCCGGCGCCCATGCGGAGCCCTTGTAGTATTAATATTAATACAGAGTATGCGCCAAATGCAGACTTTCAAGGTGCCTTTTGGAACGTCGAAAATCACACAACGTAGAGACTTGCCAAGTCCTGTGCACTTGACGGGCGTTTCGGATTCCGAAACCGTGCGTAGTGTCGGTTGTTTGGATCAACCCACGTACTTTTCTGTGGTTTTGGAGGTTTTTGGCGTCCCTACAGGTTCTCGTCTTGGAATGCCTGTCTCTTGCCCACATTCCACTGCTGCTGTGTCAGCGAATCTAGGAGTCCCGTCTTGAACCCCTTTACGACTGCATAGCAGTCGTTTCGGAGACCGATTATACCAAGACTTGGACTTTCGAATGGAATGGAATGTTCCGTACACCTCGAATGAAGACTCGGAAGGGAGACCGACACCATTGGTGGCGCAGTGATCATGCCGTTTGGTAAAAATAACGGTTTCATTTGGAGAAAACGCGGACAAGGAGGTATGAAGGGGCAACATTTGAAACGGCTTTCGGTGTGTTAACGCTTTGCGCCCTTACTTCCCTTGCTGATGTTGCAGAACACAGAATCCGAGAGGAAGTCCGGAAATCCGGCCTATCCCCATCCCTTTTCTCCAAAATGAAGGTAAGCGTTTCGTGCAATATACCCACGCAGTAGTTTTGGCTGATACCGCCCGAATCACGGACACCCCCATCAGTGATATATTTTGTGCTTTATTGTTTTCGCCCGGGATGGGTTATCGCGTCGGGGGGTGGCATACAACGTACCCCGGGTGATAGAACGGGTAGCCGTGTTGGGTTTTAGAATATTTTCCCCCAGCGTTTTTGTCATTGGTTGCACCTGAATTATCGTTTGACTACAGCAGAAAAGCTACTCGGCAGCCTATGCACACGTTTATGGGTACGTACACACGTTCACGTATTGGGCATGCCCCTCGTGGGTCTAAATAAGATGCTGAGGGGGGCTATCGTAGTCTAACCTAACCCGGGACACTTTGTTTGGTTGGAGCGCAACCAGCCACTTCTACCGAAAGGTATTTGCCGTGCGCATACTTCGAAGTATGCTAGCAATGCCCACTTTCGGTGCTTCTGTTTACCCTCGTGCGCTGTGCATCGGCAGATGACTGGGGACTCGCGGGCAAAGGGCTGTCGTTCGACTATTCGGGGGAACCTAAATCAGGCACAACGTGGATCGGGAGGGTAATGGTGAATCTCGCCCTCGAGTTGTGCGGGAGCGCTACCAACCAATGGTAGGAGTGACCGACGAAAACACACACAGAACAGTACACCAAACAAGAAACAGAAAAAGTAACACAGGGTGAGTTTCTTCTTTGGGAGAGGATACTTTTTACATCAACTTCAGAGCATGGCGCCCAGATTTAATATATTCAGGCAAGTGTCACCCTGCCTTGGTTTCCTGGTTCATGTTTGTCGTGCTGATATATATTATAAAAATAAGAATACGCTCCAGCTGTGAGATGGAAAAATTGGTCGAAACTCATCTTTGCAAGCTGTGTGATACTCCGATCGCGAGTATTACTGGATGTGTGTCCTCATTAAGGACATACGTCGGCGATTCCCCTTTGAACTACAGTGTAGCTTTACCAGGGTCAACAGGGTGATGTTCGTCAGTCTGTGCGCGGAAACTATAAAACCCGTTTTTGAGGGGGACAAAATCTGACAGCTGTGGAAGGAAATGCATTAGTTTATCAAGTGTATCCTGTAAGTCGTATAACCGGTGAGGGGAGGGCGTGAGGGAGCGGGGGGGGGGGGGGGGGGGGGGGGGGGGGCAACTCAATCTGTGCGCGGAAACTATAAATCCTTTAAGGGAACAAATCTGACGGTTGTGGAAGGAATGCGTCAGTTTATCATGTATATCCTGTAAGTCGTACAACCAGTGAGGAGAAGGCGGAGTGTTCGAAGGGGTGGGGTGGGGGTGGGGGGAAGGGAGCTTTATGTCGCATAGATGTAGGGGTTTGCTACACGCGTGGTGCTAGGTCTAGGCAATAGTACGGGTGGTTGGGAAGGAGGGGGCGTTGGGGGGGGGGGGGGGGGATATATATATGTACCTTCTGATCTTAGCTTGCCATGGTGCTTTGGTACTCCATTTGGGCCGATGCTTAGCGACTAAAGAGCAACGACGAACTGGGCATATTTATAAGTTTCAAGTCTTCGCGTGCAGCTGTGCAAGGATCACCATGGTCGCAAATGTCGCGTAGCTCCCTACGTGACACTTGGGAGAGATGTCCTACCTCGGAAACCCGGGACGCTCTCGGTGTGGTTGATTGGTTGATGCTGTACACTATTCTCGTCGTTGTTTGTTTTCGACGTGTCTTCCTTCGGACGAGTCACAGGAGTGAAAAGTCCCGTTTGCAGCAACCCGCATATTTGAGTGTATGTTTCTATCAGATGCGGTGAGCCATACCGCAGTGCAGCGAAAGTGTGATACAACCATACCTTGCACCGTGGTCTGTTACAGTCCCAGAATATTTAGTAGACTGGCTTGGACGGTGGCGCCAAAGCGTCACTATATAATGCGCTTTTGAGCCACCCGCCGTATTGATTGTTAGGAGAGAATGAGCCAAACGATATGGTCGTGAGTCCAGGCGATACCGATAACCTGAAGGCCAAAACAATTTCTGCAACAAGAATGAGGGTAAAAGAATCATCGCAGCATGACTGACTGTGCAGTGGCGGTGGTTATACGACTATCCACGGAAGCAGGGAATGTTGTAAGCTAGTACACTCGACATGACACCCTCCTATGGGGTCATATTACTTAGTTCTGCATTTTGCGCGTTCGCATTGGCAGCGCCGCGAATAACACGCAGAACAGGAAGAAGATCACTCCCTCGACTTTCAACGATGATGAGGAGCTTCGGCAGAGGTTGTCGGTCGCACCCGCGACTGTACTGTGTACCACTACCAAAATAGCTATCCCCAATACAACCCCGCGAATATGAAAACGAAAACTTTGTTTGACAACCCAGCGTCTTGGGCGTAGTGGGCATGCATCATACTGTTATTGTGCTGTACAGAAGTGTGCCCGCCACGACCTCCAGACAAACCACCACTACTGGCGTTTGACAATGCTGTCGGTTATTTGAACCTGGGAACAACAGGTGTGAGATGGGTGGACTAGAAGTAAATCCGGCGCCACCTGACGCCAACTACGAGTTCGAAATGATCGAGGCCGATACACGCAAGCTGTTCATGCACTTCAGGGTGAGCATCATGGGTACACCCTCTGCGAGAAGGGGCACACGTGGATACTTTGTACTCCGCTCGGGCTCTAGATAATCGCATAATTTGTTCATGCCAAGATAAAGTACTATTAGGTACACGTGCTTCGATAGGGGCAACACGTTTTGGCCGAGGTATTTCTGAATGGCGTGACTCATCAACGAAGGAGGTACACCCGCTATTGTTGGAATAGCAACACTGGTCTAAAGCTGTATTGCGAAGTATTGGTTTCGCACTTGGGCCATGGGATTGGTCATCGGGCTGGAACTTTCTTTCCAAAGTCGGGGCTGTGGCGAGGTTGGTGTTTTTTTTTATCAAGGGGCTCGAGAAACTTAAGATGTCACATAGTTCGCAGCACACATCAGGCGGCCAGTGGGCTCATCATTCGCGTGCGCGCTGCGGGCCCAGAGGCCCTGCGGTCACTCAAGTTGACTTTAGGGTAGCCCGTGCTTGCAGTAGGAACCTTCCCGAGGCCGAGGGGGCCTCCAAACTCCATTTATTTACTACTTTGTAGTCGCATACGCGATAAACCTATATACTTGTAACCGTTTGTGGACGTCAGAAGAGAAAACGCGGCGAGTAAAAAGGACGGATTGCATCATAGACCCCTGGAACAAACGCGGACTGCTATTATTAGGGCATAGGAGATGCTTCTTCCCATGTCGGACTGTCATGCCGTGGATTTTATTACCGGCGCGTAGCATGAATTGCCGTATTATACGGCAAGCTCACACTATGACGAGACCGCCATTCTCATATGTTTTCATCCGTATATGCTGGTTAAGATGTCAGCCCCCGGTATACTGATTACCCTCTAATCAACTCCGGCATGTTTCTCCTTTATGTAGGAACAGTAAAGCTGCTAACCATAACGAGCTGCGTAACCTCTTTTGGACTCCTCATCTGCTTCTCTTTTAAAGTGGAACCGTAACGCTGTCAAACCCCCCTTCGACCCTCCCCTGCTTGTTTTACTCAGGGGACCGTAAAGCACAAGATCCCGGGACTCGACGTCGAGCACGGCTGCAATCCTAACGGGCGAGGCCACATTAACCGATTCGAATTCCATAACCCCTGCTTAGGTCAGGAACGAACACCGACGACGCGAGAAAAACTCACTGGGTGCCTACCGGATACATCAATTCGCTGCGCTCAGTACCTACCTTCCCGGGATCCAGCCGTCAGAAGGTGATAATAAAGGGTGGATTTGTGTTTGCTGGTTTTTTTAACCGGAGCTTGTATTTTCGCTATTGTTTACCCACGTGGTTAATTTTGAGCACAGAGCACACTGCTCCATAATAAGCACGCTGGACGAGCTCTTTCTCGCGAGTTCACGCTCCCTCGCGTGTTCAACAGCAGCCCCGAACACGCTTGTTACGAGTAGCTTACAGGAAGCTGAGGTGTATCCGAGCAATCTATGCCATCTTTGAATGATTGGCGTTGATGATAAAGTCCATGAAGCTTACGGCGGTAGACTCTGAGGAGTGTCTGAGTTTTTTCGTCAGATGATTTCTGTATCTCACGTAACACGTGCTACTATTTGTGACTGAAGACGCATGCTACGACAATGGTAGCACTTTTTGTCTGAAATGATTTCTGAAAGACGGGGCTCCTTAACCCAAAAACGTCGGAAAAAAAGTAAATAATAGGCCATATTGTTTTGGATGATGGCCCTTGTGGTGTACCTGGGCCATGGGATTTTTCATATTGTGTAGCAGCTTTTATTTTTCTCCAAAACGTGTTTCGGGAAGGACATGTCTTGAGCTCCCAAATTGAGGAGTAGAATTAGAAAAAAATTGGTGCACCTCTATCGTAGCACGCGTCAAAACCGAACGTGCAACCCGATGAGCAGACCCAATGTGCTCGGTACACAACAAAAAAAACGAATCAAAATACAAAATGATAACTGGACGGTTATGGGTTTGGGAGCCCCGTCGTTCAGAAAATTGGTTGGCCTAATAGTGCTACCTCTGTCGTAGCACAACATTGATGTGCTACACCCTATTCTCTTAGTTGGGACGGAGTATGGGGATAACTCGTCCACGGCGGCATTGGTTTACCTCATGAAAACAGGTGGATAACACCCAGGGTCACCATGAGACGTGGCAAAGTAAAATGCCAATATTCATTGTGGTTTTGTTCCGCGTAGAGTAGCAAGGATGCCGCTGTATTAACTAACTGGCAACAGAGGAGACTCATTGACCAAATTGAAGATCCTGTCTGGCACAACAAAATATATCAAGTGCACAAAGTGTCATTAATTGCTTGGACAACGAAGACACGACGAATCAACGCACCGTCTCCGTACATCACATGCGGTTACATCGAGTCAACCTCAACGCAAGAAACCCATAGACCCATACGATCCTTCACGAAGACCGCCCCTACGCTCCTGCGGAACGCCAATTGTGGAATACGGTATATGGTGATTTACTTGTTGGTGCAGCGACTGTACTTGGTATTCGTAACAACTTAGCGTTTCCGTTCGGATAGTTCGGATGGAAGTCGACGTTGTGCGATCAATGGCTCGTCCTGCTGATACTATACGCCGATAAATTGTTCAACTATACATAGTAAGCATATTTTGGGTTGCGCTCACGTCAAGAGAACCATGTCAGATAGCGATTATCCTCCACCACAAGGTCGAAATCACCAACAAATGACCAAAAATAACGTTCTTGACCGCTAATTTTGGGTTTTACTTGCCACTGCGTGTGCCTTCCTGCTGTCGTCGAAGAATCGCGGTTATCTTCAGAGATCCTCGTAACCTCGTGATCTCTGAACACAGGATGAAGATTGAGGTATACCACCAAAAGCACGTCGGGGAGCTAGATGGATTTATCCACAAGCGTCTTAAGGTGAATTGTTTGCAGTGCAGCAACTGCGAAAACAGTATGTCGCCTGCTCTGCTAACCTCAGAGAAAGAACGTTGTGAGAGATCTGCGTAGAGAGGGGATGTATCGGATCCGTTATACATCCTCTCGTTCGTTTTCCGTGTCACGCTTATGGTTGTCAACACAGTCACCTGTCACCAGCAGTCATCGATGGTCTACCCCAACAGAAGCCATATGACTTTTCCGCTTTGGCGCTCCCAGCCCCCGCCGTCGACATATCGCAGGGGCGCAAACTCATCGCTTGCGAATCAGACGTGTTACTAGTTCTTGCTTTCGCCATTAAAACAGTCTTCTATTGAACAGTGCGGAGGGATATTGCATTGGCGGCGGTTCCATACGGTTGACCAAGAGAATGATAAGTACTCTATTTATCTATTATTTTGCACAGATACACACGCGTCGATCGTCAGGTCAAGTTCGAGATCTAGCTGCTCTGGCTGCATTAAAAAGTACCCTGACTAGAGCAACATCCTGACTCCGGCACCTCTGAACTGCCGCTGTGCAAAACACAACTGCCGTTCCACGAATTTTGAGTTGTATAATAGATATAGGTAGACTCGGTGTGTATGCGTGTTTCTGATATTCCCTCTGGAGAAATCGGTATCGCATGTCGAGCCCCCTCTGCCTCAGTGCCATAGCTTGCCCAGTGTCGTTTTCATTGCTATGACCCCACAGTCCAATACGCTCGGTTTTTGTGGACCCCCCCAGCCCATCGTCGTTACGAGACCATGTCAAATAACCACCACTACACTAAAGCGCACTACATAGCACCGCATAAAACATCTTCGACGAAGGCGCAAGTCCTGTATCATGGAATCGGCTATCAACAAGCATTACCTCCTATCTTCAGACAGTATACTGTCATACATTCCGTGTAATAGCGTGCAAGGCATACATCGTTTTGTATGAATACTGCTTAGTAGGTTCTACGATAATGTCGTGGTCGTAGAGTCAGGTCATTGTATCGTTCCAGAGTCAGGCCGTTGTATCATACCAGGTATACGACAACGGGAATGAAAAACAACTTGTAGGTCTATTCTTTGAACCTGACCAAACCTGCACGGTACTACTAGTCACGCCCTGTTAGTCACGCTTAGGGCTCGCGCTACTCTACATGCTTCTTCGCAATCTGAAGTTTTTGCGCTTGTTGGTCTCGTCTTGTGCACCGCCGTCATGGAATCGCCTGTTATGCTGCTCCAACATAAAATCTGTATTCCGTTTTAGAGCGAGGCACCGAACCACCCGCGCGAGTGAGCTATACCCGGTAGTGAACAAGAGGCTAGAGTACTATAACTAACACTATCCACAATACTATAATACCGTAGCCTTTGTGACGATTGTTATGTGATGGCCCATCACCCTAAAATCTTCTGGGAGCGCCCTTTCATCGCTAATCGGCACAAGTAACTTCGTTGCAAAACCCTAGACCGGTCATGGCGACCGTCTTGATACCTGCTCCGTCCATAACCATTCGCGCTCCCTCCAGAGGCCTCACTCGCAACCGACCCCCCTTGAGGAGACCGATCACCTTAAACCAACTCGCCCGATGATATCGCCCTTGCAAACAGTTCATCGTTGCGTGGATGCACCAGCGATGGGTCTGGCATAAAACGTTTCTAAGCAACGTATCGCACGTCATGTTCTACGAAGATCTTCAGGTAGGCCTTGCATTCAAAGTGGAGATAACACATTCAAACGTTCTTGACTCTGTATAAGAACGCGTGTGCGCACCTAAAAGTCTATGAGTCGACGTTTGCCTGAAGCATTACAGCGGTGTTATCGAAGCTGACGAGTAGACCTTTATCCTCCCGCGAGAACTCGTGTTATCGGTGTACATCAATTTACGGTAGCCACTCGACATGTTGTCTGGGCAAGAAGAGCTGGTATGATACAGGACACACGCCGTTGGTCTTGATATGCGTTCAAAGGCATGTATCGGGCGAGTGTGGCGGTACGGAAGTAGTGGACCTGCCGTGTTTGGGTGCCGCCGCCAAGACCACAGCAATACCAAATAGATAAGAGTAATATATCATTGACATATACTCTCAACAAGGATATATTCTCCAGCCATGCTGCTGACGTAAGCTCCACTGAAGGGTTGTTTCTAGTGTGATAATGGCGACGCGTTTGAGACCAGCGGTGCACGTTTCATGGCGGAGTCGTGTTGAGGAGATGCATCCGGGCTATCCTACGATGCCGATTTTGCGAGATTACGCTTTTGAGAACACCGGTGCACGTTTCATGGCGGGTTTGTATCGAGAAGATACATTGAGGCTATCCTACAATACTTGACTCGCTAAGTTACGCTTTTTAACACCTCCGGTTTTGTTTGAAATTTACGTTTCCTGGTGGGTTCGTGTAGATAAATACATTTAGGCTATCCTACGATGCCCGGCTCTCGGGTAGTCACCTGAGAGACACTAAGCAAACCTCACATGTACATTCGTTGCGTTCAAGATTAAGCTATCAAACCTCGGCAATATCCCTCTCAGGCGAGTTCTACCCATTTGTCGAGTCTGGCGGAATTCATGGGGCTGGACTGCACTCCAGAACAGGCGCATACCATTTGGGAGGCGAATCGCTACAAGTCACCACCCGGTGATTACAACAGCTACGGACTCCCAGTGGAAACTCTAGAATGGATGAACGTCACCATGGCGACGCTTCTTCCAGAGCCGATGCTTGCACGTTGGGGGTTAACCCCCATATTCGCAGATGGTCCTTGAGTGTGGCCTGCTGGGCGGTTTTCCTCAACATAAGTGAGGACAACAGGGGCCCAGTGCGCGCAATGCACATGTAACACCGAAGTCCACGATTGTTCGTTCAGCCAGGCACCGTTGCTACTTGCTACTTGTCAGGCGCTGATGTATATGTGTAGCTGGGGGTTCATCCCATGTAAAATAGCTTTGTTTAGCCTTATTGTAGGAGAAGCTCGTGCTTGTCACGTACCGTCAGCCGTAGCAGGGGGTGTGCCAACGCATCGCGTATTATAAGAACACCGGGGATATTTCCTACACCGCTCAAATACAGGCGCAGCTGACCTTTCTTTCTCCGACAAAAATTTTGTCTGAGAACCTCGCTCGTCGTGGTTGGCGTCCGAACGGCAATGTGGTCGTCATCTGATCCAACAAACCTGTTGCGGCGATGGAATGCCTGTCTACGCATGAAGCAGACAGCAACTGGTCCGCAAGTAGAACGTTTCCAGACGCGGTTGCAAGAGGTCTACAGAATTGTGAATTGACAGCGAATAGACTCGCCATGCATGTCTAAAAAGTGAGGATGTGGGTCGTGAAGCGCCGCACCTCCGATACATTTCGCCGACTTTTCTGCACGGGTTTACCTCCCTTCTGGTAAGTATGCATAAGCGTACACGGTAGGTGTTGAGTGCCCGAGGGCGCACGACATGATGGAACGTGACGGTATTGGAGTACGTAGAGACAGCAGGCACACTTCTCCCAAATGAGATTCCATGTACCACCGGCAGGACGTACTACAGTATACTTGGTATGCCCTTCGTTCCTGTGATGACCCGCATCTACCCTTCGTTCTTCTGTGCCGAGTGCCTTGGTGTAAATCCGTCCCCGCCTGCCCGCGTAAAACATACCGTATACCCATCACGCGAGCTACCAAAGTCTTCATCAAAGTCCTTGGGTCGTTAGGTCGGAGGGACTCCGGTTGATTAGACCCTCACGTCGGGCGATGAGAAAGCTGTTATTCGCGTCGTGGGGAGTTTGTAATACTTGTCTACACGGAAGAACGGCGTGGGGTCATGCGGAGCTATCGGCCGCGAATTGCCGCCTGTTAGCAGCCGGGCGCATGGGTCGCGATCTCCGTGTCTGCTTGAAAATCCACGGGGACTAATATGCCCTTGGCGAATAATGTAGCTTGAGGAAAAAAAGAGTTAGCCGCGCAGCGGAAAAACCGCAACCGCACGCAGAAGGCGTGATGACTCTAGTGCGCGTTGTATTTTGCGGCACATGGACGTACAGAGAAGCACTCATGGTGGAATACCGTGAAAGAGATACAGCATGGATCAATTTCCCAGTCTTGTGAACGGCAATACAGCGGGATGCCCTCTATAGTGCGGCTATGTGCCAAGCCATAGAACCCGCACTATAGCAGGCACCCGCCCTGTATGAACTCGGGCCTGGATAGTGCGGGAAGGCGCACTATTCGCGATATCAGTAGTATCAAGTATAGACTAAGGTGCAGCCAATACCAAGGCATATATATAATGGTGGAACGGTAGTGTACACAACAAGCGAGGGGTACATAATAAGATATGGCGTCTGCTAGATAAAAGCGTGCGTTCGTTCGTGGGTGAGACGAGAGCAGGACAGCATGTTGCGAGTACTGCGCAGCGGCGAAATCACACCCTAGAACAGATCACAGCATGCTTGATCCACGATATTTTGCGCAAGGTACTGTACGCTGAGTACAATAGCTAAAACTCCGTCCGCGTTGTTGTTCCATTGTGCGTTGAGTCCCCTCGTCAATATAAAAATCGTTCACAGGATAACACTTGTGAACCAAGAGCTAGAATGCAAAATGAAACCCAAACTCGCCAAAACACGAAACACGGACGTTCACATAACCGAAGGAACACCTTTCCAAAATAGCTTCCATCACCACCCGAAACGTCAGACTCCCCCACAGACGCGATTTACTATCGAGGCAGGGGGTCAAATGAAATTTCCGCTTACCGCGGGGTTGGGGTATACGAATGAAAATTCAGCAGTAGCGCGCCTTGCCCCGTTTTTTTCTAGTTGTAAATACTTTGAAGGATTTCTGAACCGGGGTTGGACCCTGTTCTGTGGTGCTGGCGTTGTATACTAACCTCAGCTAGCTCAGGCTTCCACACCGTGCGGTATGGTGTCGACCCGGGAGAACTCCGTTTTCGTCCCCGGTTTGTTCGAGTTGAGTTTAGTGCTGTTGTTGCTGTTGAGGTGCTTTTCACCCTCATTTTGAACGTGCTTGCTCGGAACGCCAACCTAATATGGGCTTAAAATCGCTTTTTTGTGCGACCTATCACGCAAATAGCTGGTCGAATTGCGCTCGCAATGCAAATGTTTGCCGTATACGGAAGCATGCGAGAAAACCCAGGTCGGTCGAAATAATTGTGAGCTTATTGGGTCATAGCTTACCAGCAAACCACGAACAAGCCAATGGGGTCGGGGTTAATACGCCGTGCGGGGAGGTATCGACCCGGGAGATCACTGTCATAGTTCCCGCGTTGTTGGAGCTGTAGATATTCGGAGGATTTCTGAAGCGGGGATGGGGCCCTATCTCCCCCGTGTGCGACGGCACTGCCCTCCATTGGTTGGTGAGCCTCTGTCATCCTCCTAGAATGGGGCGGCGCTGTGGAACTTGAACCAATCAGCGATATTAGGGAACGGAGTCGGGGCTTCCACACGGTTAGGGGCGGTGACGACTGGAGAGAAACCGGTTTTATTCCCCGGGTTGTCCAACATTTAGATAGTCTATAGAATTACCTCTGGACCAGGGATGGGACCCTATCATCGTCCACGGGTGGAGCTGGCTCTATAATATACGACCTCCAGCCAATCAGAGATCGGCCGGTCAGTGGGGTTGGGGATTTCAACACTGTGCGGGGAGATATCAATCCTGGTGATGTCCATCCGTGTTGGTTCCTGGGTTGTCGGAGTTGAATATGTATTGTGGATGTATTATAATCCTGGGATGGGACCCTATCGTCCCCAAATGACGGTTACATTATGAACGATCCCCGACCAATGAGCGACCGGCGATCAGATAAAAGGCCATACCAGGTAGTATATGTTGTTGTTTTTTTCGTCTGAAACTCGACCCTGAAAGCCAAATGCTTAGTTCAGTGCTATCACGTACAACTAACACTCTATCTACCAGATAGCAACAAATAGCATCATTATTATTAAAATAGCATTCATTCGAGGAATTGAATGGTCAACGAAGGCAGCGAAACCGTGTTTCACGCCTAGAATACCGTCAGCAAGTCTCTCCACGATTAGACTATACACACAGACAGTCGGTCTGCGAGCCTCGGATCTATATACTATTATGCATGGTGTACCAGAAGCTGGCTCAGTGCGCGCCTCTCAGTTGCTACGTAAAGAACATGCAGCATACATGGACATTCACTTGCTAGCCTAGGATGCTTGGTTGAGTCAAAACATCAAGACATGCACTCGAAACGTCTCTTCATTGCCAGGCTAGAGGGTCAGTTTGCTTGGGCTCGGATTTATCCTATCGAAATATTATGATGAAGTTCGGAATCGGATTCACGCAAAAAAACGGCAGAAGTAGTCCACTCGTAGTCTATATCGATCTCTTGGCATTACTTTCCCTTCTACACGCGTATACTATGTGTTGCGTAGTCACGGTTATACTCCCTATCGGATACTGAATCGAACAAGTCGAAGTGCAGCCCTGCCCTACCCGGAGCATGGGTGCCGGCGAATGCTGGCGCCAATGTGGAGCCCCCAACGAATGTTACTTTTTTTACACTCAACCACCCATATTCCCCGCCTCGCCGAAACGTTTCCATGCCGGAGCATGCATCCATACCTCTTGTGCCTTCAGCTAAAACAAATCTACCCGACAACGTCTGTGTCGGTAGACTGACCGCATGGCTACAAGACTACATGCAAAAGGCTATGTACAAGACTACATGTAATACTCCCGATATTTTCAAGGTTCACATTTCAATAGTCGAAAGCCGTTGTTTCGTACATAATCAGCAGCAGTGCATGACCACACAGGTGTCACCACCACTCAAGAACCTCTTTTTTGTCTAATTGCTTTGAGGGTACGGGTAGTGTATTATAGGTTTTTTTCCGGGCATCTCAAGTGTGCCCAAGTTCTGGACTAATAAGTTTAAGTGGTGCCGTCTTCTCCTTGCGTGGATTTCAACATAATGCAGTGTGCGAACTTGCAAGGCGGACGGCGGACGTCATTGTGTGTATGTGTGGGCCAACAGGGTCGTGCGCGTGTAGCGGGACTGTCACTCCCTCTTTGCCCCTTTGCCCCAGCCTTTTCTCCGCCATCCATGCATATCCAACCCAGTACCAATACTGGAGCCTGCCCTGTGACCACGGACTTGACTATGCGAGTTAATGTGACAAAACCAACAACAACGGCAATAACAACAACAACAAACTATAATACGTACGTGGGGTGTGGGCACCTTGCACACAAAACCATTGTTACCTTCACGCTGTGGAAACGGAATGTGGATTGGCCGTGTTGCCCCGTCTCCGGCACTACTTGTTTTTCGCGTGGAAGTTCATGAAAGCTTCCGTGGAAGCTTCCATCGATTCCATGGAAGTTCATGAAAGCTTCCGTGGAAGCTTCCATCGATTCCATGGAATCTTCCATGAAAGCTTCCGTGGAAGCTTCCGTGAAAGCTTCCATGGAAGATATGGAAGCTTCCATGGAAAAAAAATGCCGCAAGCTTCAACGGAGGCTTTCGCGAAAGCTTCCATGGAAGTAGCTTCCACGGAAGCTTCCATACACTTCTAACCCACCAGCCAGTGGCATGATGTCCGCTACCGCTGTACCTACGAGCGAACGGCTCACTGCCTCTCCTATGTAAAAGGAATGCATGGTGTATTGCACGTTAGCTCCTCGGAGCGGGCGGGACCTCTGCGCGGTGTAAGTTATGTTATAAATGTGGTGGTGCCTGATCGATGACGCTCTTCCGAGGCTTGCACAGAGTTGTGGCGAGACGAGCTCGAGCCTGACTGGTGATGGTTTAGACGATGGTGAATCACTTTAAATGGGCTCTCCTTGGGCCAACAAAAACTTATGTCACTATGAACTGTCCAAGTTCAGATGCAGATGTGAAGTGAACTCGATTTGCAAGCACTCGTGTCTCTTCCTTATTACTGTGAAAAAATATCTCGTATGGTAGTATCCACTTCAAACAACACCCAGGTCAATCTTATGCACGTGACGTAGTAAACACTTCGATCTTACGCACGTGAGCTAGTCAGCACTTAGATATTACGCACGTGAACCGTCAACACGTTGTTACTTGGTGGAACGCAATACCATATATGTGTCCTATATGTGTCCTCTTCCATGCTCAAAATAAACAACTAGTAACACATGGTTCGACAGCTCACTCAGTACTCTTCAAACACTTATTTGACTATGTAATAGACATCTACCTTCAACCGATGGATTCCTTGTACATCCTACTGTTTCACCCTGCTCCTTAGATGAAATTACCATACCAAATATGTTAGGCCATAATCATTGATAATCACCCTTATAATATGCTTGTCTGAAACGTAGTTTGCCAAAAAAAATACCGTGTCAGATTATGCCATATTTCTCTGCTCAGCTTTACTCTACTGTCCTTGTCTAAAACATTATTTGCAGAAACAAGATCATGTCAGAATGTATCCTCCTAGCTGTGCTCAGCCTGCGTATTCTATGTTTTTGACCATTACACGTCACGGTGGACGTTGTTGGATTAAATCGGTTATGCGAAGAATAATAATGTGCTCCCAGCAGCCCAGTCTCAGGCCGCGAGCTTCACTGCAACACACAGTGTGAAGAAGATGGTGTATAGATGTCTTTATTAGTTGGTCCCGGATGCTGATAAGAGGGAAAGAAATGGAGTGAGGCGAGTGGGCGAAGCCATCTCGCTCCACACCAGGCAATATTCTCAAAACCTCCAAATTCCCAAATACTACAGGTGCTCCATTCTCATATTTCCACGTGTTCCTAGAATTGTTCCAGGAACAGTCTACAAGGACCTCCAGGGCTATTCCACGTGTCCTTCCCATGTTATAATATTCCGCAGTACACCGTCGGGTGATCCCACAATACCCCGTCGGACGATCCTCCGTGACCATCGTTGTTCCTACTTTGTTCGTTGAGGCAAGCTATATCGAACACCCTCCCTGGCGCTGGATCAACTAACAAGCCTGCACCAACGCTGGCAACTCCCAAAAGCAATTTTCGACGGAAAACTTATATCCCCAACAAAAAGTCACGGTGTTTCTCAAAACTCTCCCGAGCAATCGCCTCGGTGAGAATGTCCGCATGCTGATCCTCTGTCCTTGAGAACTTGACGCATAAGTCTCCTTTTCCCACCAACTCGCGCAGGAAGTGGTACCTCACATCGATGTGCTTGCTGTTTGATGAACTCAGTGGGTTTTTGGCAAGTCGATCGCCCCTTTGTTGTCTTTAAACACTCCAATGCTCGGCGATCCAAGACTAGTCATCAAGAAAACCAAGACTCCTCGCACGTACAGGGCCTTCTTCACCCCGTCGGCCATCGCTACGTACTCGGCCTCAGTGGTGGAGAGCGTAACGCATTTCTGCGTCCTAGAAAACCAGGATACAAGCGTTCCTCCGCAGCAAACAGCTACACCAGATACCGAAAGCCTGTCCTCGGCCTTATGGGCGTAGTCTGCGTCTACGTACGTCTCTAGGTTGTATTCCAACTGTACATCCCCCAACTTACTCTCTTTCCTGAAAATCAAGTCCAAGCGGGCTGTAGCGCTCAAGTACTCGAGAACCTTCCTAGCAGCCTTCACGTGTACTTCCTTCGGATCGTGCGAGACCCGCGCAATCGCTCGCACTGCGTTGGAGATGTCAGGTCTCGTCTGGTTTGCAATCCACATCAAACTCCCCACAACGTTACGGAAATTCGCGTCCACCACAGGTTCCTCATCACTCACGTACCTGAGGTCCAACGACGGTGAAGCGGGGATGGGGCTGGTCTTAGTGATACCGAAACGGTCGACAACGTTTCGGATGAACTGAGTCTGCGAAATCTCCAGGGTTCCCTTTTCACGATCCCTCCTGTACTCGCTACTCATATACCACGTAACCTCGCCCAAATGTTTTGTGGGAAATGTCTTATTGAGATCAGCTACTACCGAATCCGTCACCTCCTTGGTCACTGCGATCTTGATGTCGTCCACGTGGACCACCAGCATCGCCACAACCGCGTCATTCAACATTAGCCGAAACACGCACGGGTCTACCAAGCACTGCTCAAACCCACACTCTACTAAGGTTGACGACAGTAGCTTGTACCATGAGCGGCCACTCTGCTTCAGCCCGTAAAGGGCTTTGTTGAGTAGGACTACCTTACCCGACATCTCGCCACAACCGCGAGGAAGTCTCAAGAAAATCTCGGTATCCAACTCTGCCTGAATAAAGGTCTGGTCAACGTCCAAGTGTCTCAAGTCCCAATCAAGCTTGCACGCCATTGCTGCGATGAGTCTGTTAGACGCGGTCGAGGCAGCGGGGGCAAAAGTCTCGAAGTAGTCGACTCCCTCTACCTGGCTATAGCCCTTAGCTACCAACCGTGCCTTAGCTCTATCAATCATGCCGTGCGCATCGCTCTTCCACTTCAAGAGCCACTTTGACTCTACGATATTGCTACTCGCGGGAATATCAGAAACCTCTACAAACGTTCCAGCAGCTTCGAGTCCATTAAACTCCAATCTCATCGCGTCCATCCAAACGTCCGAATGCTTTGACATACGAGCTGCGGTGTATGACGTTGGTTCCGGTTCCGCCTCTTTGACAAGGAAATCCGGCAACTTCGTCTTCTCACACTCTGCTTCATTCGCCGCCAGTAGCGCCTGGAACACACGGCCTCCTTCACAGGGCCCGATCGCACTAATCAGTCCTGCTGTCGCTTCCCGATTGAGCGCCCTGGTCTGCGCTCTCGTACGTCCCTCCCGAATCTCTGCACCATCGCCCGGTTCTGACATGTGCGCTCCAAGTTGGCGTGCAGTAGTCTGGACCGCCGTGGGGGTCAGAGCTTCATCTTCAGAGGCTGACACGTCGCTTCCACCCTAAGACGAAGAGTCGCCGTCAGGTAATTTGCTGCTGACCGCTGATGTATCGTTCGGCTCCACATCTTCGGCGCGAAACTCGTCGCCATCTTGCGGTATCGTAGACACCGCTTGCGTCATTGGGGACACCGCACGGAGTTGGAGAGGAATTCCCCTCCCCAAAACCGGCAGTGGAGTCGTCGGGTCGGAGCCAAAGTCCTCCGTCCCTCCCAGCTCTGGCGCATCTCCTAGCTCCAGCGTCCCTCCCTGTTCCGGTACCTTCGACAGCTGGGATAGTACCGCTCCCTCATCAAGCGTTGCCTCCCAGGTCACATCTCGAGTCTCCACCACCCTGTTCCCCCGCGTGAGCATCCGCAAAGAGTCACTCGGGTGATCGATGCCCGGCCCGAGGTAAAAGCAGTCGGCCCGGGGTGACGACGTAGACGGGCGGTTCCAGCGGCAGTACGCTGGGCGAAGGAACGGGAGTGGCGAGGTAGATGCGGCAGCTCCATGCCACATTTCATGCGGAGGCTTGTTGCCGGGGTTGGCAGTGGTTGCGGTGTGGTTCAAGGCGTCACAAGACCAGTGCACCGCTTCCGCCCACAGGGATTCGGTCGGCGGTAGTTGAACGAGCGGGAAAATGATAGGAGCTTGGATGCACGCAGCAAGCGTTGCATTTTGAATGATGCCTAGCGCTCTCTCGACAACACCGTTCTGCTTTGGGCTGTCCGCGTTGGTGAATTCCTGCTTGATGCAAAACTGTTTGCACACCTCTTCAAACTCCCCACCATAGAATTCCCCACCGTTATCAGACCTTACAATCTCAACCTTCGAGGGGACACCGTCAGCGCGCGCATGAGCCAAAAGATTCCTGAACGCGTCTGCTGCATCCGACTTGTGCTTCAGAAAATATACCCACGCGTAGCGAGAGAAGCCATCCTTCACTAACATGACATACCTCTTACCCAGCAGAGAAGGGGTTCTCTTAGGGCCACTTAGATCAACAAAGACCCGTCCGAACTTCTCTGGCGCGCGCGACTTAGTGCTGCTGGGGATTGGTTTGCGGTAACCTTTCGCCATAGAACAGCCAGTACAGGGTCTTAGCGTCCCTAACAGTTCTACGCCAAGTGCCTTTGCGGTCTCTCTCAGCAGTAGTTCGTTAGAGTGGCCATGCACGCAGTGGAAGATGTTGATATCTACAGCAGTCTCAGCAGAAGCAGCGCTGCCGGGGGCAAGCACGGGAAACGCCAGGGGAAAATCGCAACCAGTCTCCACACGGTTCTCAGCGGGGTCGGGGGTCAATAGGGGAAACGGCACATAGCCTTTGTCTGGCTCTATCCTGCAAGCGAAGTTGGAGTAACTAGATCCATCACCCTCGAATCTCAACCGCCCATCGAAAAGAGAAATGCACAAGCCCTCATCCTCGGTCATGAATCCTACTCCCTGCTTATGCGCGGCCATTAGCGAAAACAAATTGAACGCCAAGTCCGGCATGTAAGTCACATCTAACAGTTCAACAGTTAGATCTCTGGGGAAGACTACAGTCAGCGTGCCATACCCCACGACGTTGATCAGGTGGTTGTCACCGATCCTAACCTTGTCGTCGCACAGTTGAACGTCACTCAACAGGTCAGCTGAATGAGTCATGTGAAATGAAGCACCACTGTCTGCTATCCGTTTCTCAGCTAAGCTCTCCGTTGTGCTCTCACTACCTTCCTCAGTACACGAGTCATCATTGCGGCTGAACATAGAAATCGCAAGACAGCACACAGTCTCACCGCTGTTATTCTGTCCCTGTGCACCTTCGCCAGACGTCCTCTCCGAAGCCGGGGTGACACGAGCCTTGCACTGGTACCACATGTGCCCGGGTTCCAAGCAACGGATACACTTACCCTTCACCTTATCATACTCTGATTGGGGGATGGTCTGCTTGGGGGTGGGGGGGCTGCTGCTACCTTCGTTACTCTGGCTAACATCAACATTCGCTAATCCCTTGTTCCGCGACCTAACATTGTTACGGTTGGATCCGCGACCACCTCCATGGCTACCCCCACGCCCACCGCCGCGGCCACCTCGGGCAGCACCATTGGAAAACAGTGCCTGACCCACGTTCTTTCCCTTTGGCACAGGAAGTCTCAGGTGCCTCTGTCTGACAATGTTCTCTATCTCTGCTCGGGTGATTTCATCGCGGTACAAGAGCGTGCGTTGTTCAATCTCGTAGTCAGCTGTAAGTACTCGTACTAGCTTGCGGTTCACATCGCCGTCTGATTTCGGCACACCAAGCGAAGGAAGATTACCAACAATCTTGTCTACACGACTGAAGAATTTCATGGGCTCCTCACCCTTCTCCATTTGTACTGCATCAAACGCGTCCGACCATTTGACCTGTGTAGCAACTGATTTCGGAAGAAACCAATCCCGAAGCATTCTCCAAGCGCCGCTTGGCGATTGCCTGGCAAACACTCTGTATAATAGGTCAGTATCAGCCATGCTTTCAGTCAGACATATCCATGCAACCCGCGCATTCTTGATGTGTGGACGGCCCAAACCTTGCGAAATATAGTATTGCGTGTCTTTGGTTGTGTCACCTACAGCTACCTCTATGTCTGTAAGCATAGAACCCAAACACCCACTCATTGATACGAACGCTTCAAACCGCTTACTCCATACAGGGAATTCCTCAGGCTTGCCACTGAATTTGGGGACTGCCTGCTTTATGCTACTAAATTCGCGAGGGCCTACATTTACACCTGAACTCTCAACGAAGTCGTCATGTCTATTCTCGTCTACGTGTACACCACCAGGGGCTGGCAAGTTCCCACCGGTTATGACTTCATCTTGGCGTTCCCTGCCAGGGTTGGTTGGACTGGGCCTCTCCACGGCTCCGGTCGCTGGCCATCCGCTCTTCCAGTCGATCTTGTCGGAATACCAATGATCTCAGCAAGACCATCACTTCTTCTTGTGAGCCGGCCTCCTCTTGGTCATGCTCACTTCCAGGCATTGTTCCGATTCAAATATTGAAACCACGTTAACGTGTTGGATTAAATCGGTTATGCGAAGAATAATAATGTGCTCCCAGCAGCCCAGTCTCAGGCCGCGAGCTTCACTGCAACACACAGTGTGAAGAAGATGGTGTATAGATGTCTTTATTAGTTGGTCCCGGATGCTGATAAGAGGGAAAGAAATGGAGTGAGGCGAGTGGGCGAAGCCATCTCGCTCCACACCAGGCAATATTCTCAAAGCCTTCAAATTCCCAAATACTACAGGTGCTCCATTCTCATATTTCCACGTGTTCCTAGAATTGTTCCAGGAACAGTCTACAAGGACCTCCAGGGCTATTCCACGTGTCCTTCCCATGTTATAATATTCCGCAGTACACCGTCGGGTGATCCCACAATACCCCGTCGGACGATCCTCCGTGACCATCGTTGTTCCTACTTTGTTCGTTGAGGCAAGCTATATCGAACAGACGTTATAGAGCCAACGGTGTCTTCGGCTAGATGGGCAATCGCCTCCATCGCTTCCGACGAAGTCTGCCTCATTTCTGCTCTAGCATCATCCATTACTGCTGACTGTTTGTGTGCAAGTTCCAGTAGACATGCTTCGTTCTCTCTTTCGAGTCTAGCATTCGTACGACTAATGCTGCGCCGGCATTCGTCTTCTTGCTCCTTGAGCGTCTCTAGATAATACGTCTTCCGCGCCCCTCGTTTGCGGTCAACCCCCTTGGCTTGCACGTTGCTATCGAGAAGTTTTCGAGTTGAGACCATCTGATCTAAACTTGGGGTGGCAGCTTTGGCGCATGCGCTGGTGAGAAACTCAAAGAAGCGCTGTGCTTCCATCAAGTCCTCATATTCCCCTCTTTCTATCGCATTCCACACAAACGTTCCAGTTGACTTATCGGAGTAGTCTTCGACGCCTTGCTTGATGGTCCAGTTGGCGATCTCCGCTGCTGCCTCTTCTCTGTAGTTTTCTTCCGAGAAAGGAAACCTGTCGTACAAGCGTGTTCGCCGTTCTTGCCTCGTAGCTACACTGTCGTCGGAAATATCCCCGGTGTGAGCCTACTCGCGTTCCTGGATGTCGGACATGGTGCAGATGTTGAAATATTAATGTGTGAAATAACGATGTGTAGCTTCGTCCAAATGGCTCCTCCTGATCTCGATTCATCTAGCTGTCGAATCCCTGTATTTGCAAAATACGCATGTTGTCGTCATAACTTGGTCTCCATTCCAGTCGATCTTGGATTACTTCCCTTTCTCTTTGTTGTTTCTTTACGTGTACTCATTGTTGTCGTCGTTGTGGCATCTCTTCCTTCGGGTCGATCTTGGGTTGCTCTTTGCTTCCTTAGATCTCAGTTCTTGTGGTGTATGCCTCGATAAGGTTCAGTAGGTGCCGATGCGTGTTCTTCGTGAGCAACTTAGTGCCTAAGTCTGCCAGTTGTTTCTGTGTTGCCACGTGGTGGATGATGACTTATCCGTCCTTGACTAGCTCCTTCAAGTGAAAGAAGCGCAGAGCGATATGTTTCGAGCGAGAGATCTCCAGGTACTGTGTAGGGCTCCGGTGTTGTCGCCAAAGAGCGGTACACTTTCAAACATATTTCCAAATCCCAGCTCGGCCATCATAGTGGATAGATCCACCGCCTCCTTGCTCGCGTGTGCCATCGAGATGGGTTCCGCCTCTAGAGTCGACTGCCCCGTCACGTTCTGGAGCGCAGTCTTGAAGCTCAGTGGTCCTCCAGCCAGAATGAACAAGTAGCCGGAGGTTGACTTGCCGTTGTCAGGGTTGTTCCCCCAGCTCGCATCGCAATACCCCGTCGTTTCGAAACACCCTGTCCTGGACGTGACTACCAGGCCCATACATCCCTTTAGGTAGCGGAAAAGATGCTTTGCTGCTGTCATGTGTAGTTTGGATGGTTTGCTCATGGCTCGGGCCAGTTGGTTGACGGCCTAGGTGATCCCGTAGCGAGTGCATTGGCTCAGCAACACCAGAGACCCCGTGATGGCCTGGTAAAGTTGGGTGCTCGTAGAGTCTAGCAGCATCGTGTCTGGCCGCTTGAGACATACCTACGTTCCTGCTCCCGTCGTGTGCAATGGGTTGCATTCTGCCATACCAAATCGCGCCAGGACTGACTTGGCGTAATACTCTTGGCTACTGGTCAGAGCCTTAGCCCCCCTGTCTCTGGTGAATTGCGTGCCTAGCACCATCGAGACGTCTCCCATATCGGTCATGGCGAATCGGCCCATCAGCTGGCTTTTAAGTTCCTCCCAGAAGAAGGGTGTCTACGTATATGGTCAGAATGCGGAGATTGTCGTCTGAGCCGAAGATGTAGACACATGGATCAGACGTTTTCGCTGTGAACCCCACGTCTCTCAATGAATCGTCAATAGTGTTGAACCAGTTGCAAGGGCTTTGACGAAGTCCGTACAGATTCTTCTTGAGTTTCATTACGTTGGGACGTCCAGTTGTAGCGTCAAGCGATTCGTAGCCTCGGCGTTTAGAAACGCCGTCTGTACATCAAGCTGGAATACTTGCCAGTCTTCCCTCGCAGCAATGGCGAATGTCATGCAGATGCTCTGGATACGGTATAAAGGTGCATATGTGCAGCCACAGTCGATTCCCGGTACTTGTCCCCAGCCCTGAACCACAACTATCTTTCGGCGTGTGATCCGCGTCAACCTTAAAGACCCATTTGGTCCCGATCACCTTGTGCTCCGGTGGCACTGAGTCTGAAGATACCAGGTCGAAGACTGCGTGTTCCTGGAGGCTGTCCATCTCCTTGTTTGTGGTTTCTTTCCACTTGGCCACTTGTGGCGATTCCATCGCCTCCTCAAACGTGTTCGGGATCGTAGTGACTTCGCCATCCAAACTGTGATCAGAGACGGGGTTTCCAGTGGCGAGGGCGTAGTCAAGGTATACTTCCATCCTGTGTTATTGTGCTCCATCCGACCTGTGTTCGGTCTCAGCTACCAGCACGTATTTCATCGTGTTTTCTTTCTCGTACGGAACCTCTGCGTCACTTGCCATTGGGCTAGTGAGCAATCCCAGGCTACGTAGTTCTCGCTGCTGCGGAGGGTTTAGACCTTCGTGCAAGACCGGCGTTACGGCACCACTCGCGCGTGTGCCCATACCTGTTGCGCCTCCGAGTTCGTGGTCTGTCGGCAATGGCCCTGTCTGGGTCGTCTTGAGTGTCTGGTCACTGCTGGCGCCTTCAGCGGGCGGATCCTCCTCGCCAGCTGATGTTGAGTGGTTAATATTCCTACTCGTGAGCTTCGATAGTTTCTTCCGGGGACCGTCTATCTCTTCGCCGTACGTGATACGGATGTCTTCCGTGTTTTCTGCCGGCAAGCTGTCTTCGTGAGTACTGACGGCGTCGCCGGTGGTGTTACCCTCGGTGGAATCAGCCAGTGTCGATGCTGAGGTCTCGATGAAGATGGTGCTGTGGCTCTCTGCCATCGCACCGTCTTATTTATGTATATTTGGTACGCTTTGCTGTTCAAGCTGTACCCACAGAGTACCCCTTCGCAGGCCTTGTCCTCGAGTTTGGGCAGCAGCAGCAGTGTTAAGAAGCAATTATGTCTCTCAGGTGCGACCAAGCCTGCACGGTGTACCCGGTGCTTGTTACCGTCCATGTCAACGATTTTAGGGAAAATCCTATCGGTCGCTGTTCCCGGTAAAACGTGTCGTCCTGCGGTCAGTATCTTGTGGCGAATCTCGAGTGCCTTACAGTTTAGCTGTTTTCTTTTTGGATCCGAGTGAAGTGCGTCGTCAAAATAGTGCCCAGATGCTCCACTTTGCACCAGCATGGTCAAGGGTTTCGGAGCAAGCCTGGGTGTGTCGGCGGTAGCCTCCATGCTCTTGGTTGTCTGTGCAGTTGCGTGGCAGTCAGTTGACAAGGTCCACCTAGGCGTCACGAAGGCATACCCGAAGTCTTCTTCTTCTTCCGTCGCCGTCGACTCAGTCGCTGTGTGGGTACTTTGCACTTCCCCCTGTGCTTAGTTCTCTGTACTGTGTTTCCTTTTCTGAACGTTGCACTCAGCATCGCAGTGCGTCGTCGAGTTGTGCAGCAAGCACCATTTTGGTGTAGCAGGTCGCTGCTTCTTGCTATTCGTGCAGCCTCGCTTGATGTGTTTGCATTATTGGCAGTTGTAGCATTGTACCTTCCGTGGTCCTTTGGTGGTTGTCATTGCCGCTCCTCTGCTCGCTAGCTGGTTTGCATGACCTGGTCTCGAGAGTCGGTCGATGTACAAGTTTCTCATCATTGATTAAATCTCGTCGATGCCAACCTTTGGACTGTGAATGCTCGTCATCTTTACGAACTCGTAGGCGTCGGTTAGGCCTTGCAGTAAGATGTCTTCAAATCTCTCGTCCGAGATCTTTTCTCCCATTTCATGCATCCGCCCTCGAATCTCCATTAGCTTGATGGTATAGTCGTCAGGGTCTTGCCCTTGCTCTATCCCGAAGTTAACAAGCTTCTCGTAGCACGCCCGCCGTCATTCCTTGCTGTTGCTGTTGTATTCGATGCACAGGGCGTTCCACGCCTTCTGTCCGTGTCCCAGACCTCCAGCCGAAGTCCTGTCTTCATAGTGTCGAACTAGTGTAGATGAAGGGCCGCTAGTAACGTGGTACAGTATGGAGAAGAGGGTCTAGCACGCTCGTTGAGTTTCCACCAGATTCGTCGGGGTACCCCGGGTGTTACTGTCTATGATAGCCGGTACATGTGTAACCGATCGGTTCAGAACATCAAGCACGTCTTTGTTTGACATTGAAATGACTACGCGAGTCTTCGAGCTCCATTCGCGATAGTTCTCTGGTTTGGTGCCATCGAATCTGGGAATATTCCTTATGGTTGATGTCACGACGTTTCCGGAATCCTCCTTGACTGCTCTGAATGCGTTGCTTATGCTGACCTGTGCCGTCGGGTTTCTTCTCGCACTCAGCTCGATCCTGTCCGTGGATTGCCTGAAGCGTGTCGACCTGCTCGCTGGGCTTTCTTTTGTTTGTTTTTCAGCTCGATTATGTCCCTGGACCGCTCAAGCGTGCCGTTCTGTCCACCGGGATCCTTTTCTCGTTCAGCTCGGTCTTGTAGTCAGATCGCCTGAAGCTTGCCGGTCTGTCCACCGGGCTTCCTTTCCTCGTTCAGCTCGATCTTGTACGCAGATCGCCTGAAGCGTGTCGGTCTGTCCGCCGGGCTTCTTTTTTCTTCGTGCACGTTGTCCCCGTCCAGTTCGACTAGACTCACGTTTGGTGCCACGTTTCTTGCGTTATATTCCAGCATAATCATCAGTCTTGTGCTCCACCGCAGGGGATGTTCATGCGCTGTGTGTTACACGCTAACGAGGCTCATAACCTGTTATAAATGTGGTGGTGCCTGACCGATGACGCTCTTCAGAGGCTAACACAGAGTCATGGCGAGACGAGCTCGAGCCTGACTGATGATGATTTAGACGATGGTGGATCACTTTGACAGGGCTCTCGTTGGGCCAACAAAAACTTATGTTACTATGAACTGTCCAAGTTCAGATGCAGATGTGAAGAGTGAACTCGATATGCTAGCACTCGTGTCTCTTGGTCATTACGGTAACATATTTTTTCGTATGGTAGTATCCACTGCAAACGACACCCAGGTAAATCGTACGCACGTGACGTAGTAAACACTTCGATCTTACGCACGTGACCCAGTCAACACTTAGATCTTACGCACGTGACCCGTCAACACGTTGTTACTTGGTGGAACGCAACACCATATATGTGTCCTCTTTTGTACTTGAAATAAACAACTTCTAACGCATGGTTCGACAGCCAGTACTCTGCATACACTTATTTGACTATGTAATGAACATCTACCTTTAACCGATGGATTCCTTGTGGATCCTGCTGTTTAACATGAGTAGCCTTGGATGCTCACCGTCATCTGCGTTGCTATCAGGAGCCCCGTTCCCCTGCTTCCCTCAACATTGACCTGGGAGAACAAATGCCCTTGTGCAAGGTCCCACCCAGTCGCGGCCTGGGGTCAATCCACTGTACTCACTCATAGCGCACACGGGGGCATTCTCGGTCGGGTCGCAAGACGAAAGTGTGGGACGACGAACGAAAAGTAGTTTCAACATGGAAGTTGAGTACAAATCTCGCTCCTTCTGGCAACGTTACAAACTGCGACCCCAGCGCACACTATAGCCAAATCCCCTCCCCCGTGTATGTGTAGAACGCCAAGCAGAACAGAGCAATGTCTCTGGTTGCGAAAATGCGCTCGCCCAGGGTTTCGCTGAATCTGGATGTCCTTCTCATTTACGATATTAGCCCACGGAGTTGGGTCGACATGAATATGAGAGCGTGTTTCGCCGTAACTCCTACTTGCCATTGACCATGCTACGATAGAGGTATCACTTTTGGCCTGAAATGGTTTCTGAATGACGGAGCTCCTTAACCCAAAATCGTCGGAAATTGGTCATTTTTTTGCACGATTCTCGTTGTATACCTAGACTATGGGATTGTTCATCCGGTGGCACTTTTATCTTCTCCTAATCAGTTTTTGGGAGATGTCTTAAGCTCCCAAATAGAGAAACCTCAGAAAAAGCGGGGTTCACCTCTATCGTAGCATACATCCATTGCTTCTCTCCGGCGAACCTAACGTGAGATTTCATAAGGGCGCTCGACACTGCGTTCCCCGCGGAGCGTTTTCTTGTTCCACTTGTCATTACTACCTAGCTGCTACTGGTAAGGCATACGAAGCTTAGATATGTTACCCTTATCAGGTGAGGCGTAAGCACATTGAGACAGGGGTTACCCTCGGGGCACTGGTCTCTCGTAAATCCTCCGACCCCGGGGCACAGCGGCGTGTGTACGACTGTATTCCCCGCCCCCGGTATATCCAGCTAGCACAGTCAATCGAGGACGCACGCATCGGTAGCCGCTATCCCACCCCGAGCCCCCCCGGTGTGGATACGCAAAATTCCATCGAAACCGTCGGCGATGGCGCAGTTCCGTGGCTTCCCGTTTCGACCTCGTGTGACGGCATGATCAACGGAATCTAGTGAGATTTAAAGGGGTTTGTTGGCTGAACCATGTACTGGTACGAAACATGTGCGGCATCTATCAAGACAAACTTCAATTCACAATGCCACCAATCGAGAGGTTTCTTTCGCCGATCGATCAATATGGTAAAACAGAAATCCCTTCGGGTCGTTTTGATCTTCAACATTTATGTGTCGCTAAGATGAAATTTCCGAACAAAAGTGTCCGTCCATGTCTGACATCTTCGTCGATTGGTAAGGTCGATGACGCGTGACACCGCAAGGGTGCCACTTGATGCAGTGTTTGTATGACCCCTACCCATTTTCCCGTAGGTGCTTCCCCCGCTGAACGCCCCACGGTTTCCACCACCCTGACGAGCTCCTGTATATCCGAACTATCAATAGTTCAATCTTAAGCGAGATCGAATAAGGATCGCACCCATCGCGTGTGACACTGTAGCTGTGACGCCGCTGACGCACCAGGTAGAAGGGAGTATTTCTGTGATGTACGATGCACTCCTTCAAGCATATATGTTGAGGGTCTAACGGATCAGGCAGGAGAACGGCGAACATGGGACTCGGGGGTCTGAAAGTCCTTTGTTGCTAAAGAAAAATTTGATGTCTCGGTAAGTCCAAGAAATGAAGCTATTAATAGCAGAACAGCCGTTGCAGTGGATAACAGAGCACTGATAAGAGCGATTCGTTTGTTTGGGACCATCTTCGCTGCGCAGGTGGACTGGTGTACCTGGCAGGTTAATGTGGATCGAATTCAGTGACGAAATTTAAGAGCCGAACACCGCTCCGACCAAAGAAACGTTGCCTACGGTGCCGGAATTTTATTAGCCAAATCTGTTTGACCGGCCGTAACTCGATCAAATTGGTTAAATCTGCTTGATGAGGGACAAGCTACCCTGTACGGCTGTGATCCAGTTAGCCTTATGTTTCCCTTGACCTTTCTCGCGCCTTGTTTTCGATTTACACGTAGATCCCGCCCTCGCGCCCGCACTTCGTGGTGGCAGTTTCAACTGTTTTTTGTTTTTTTCCTGAGTTTTTGTTTCGTAGACAGTCGCCAAGTCAGTAGCACGCATATGAATTAACTCATAAGGACTTCCTGGGTCAGACTGCGTAACCTTCTTTCCTCTACCGGCTAGAGAGGACAATGCCCACGTGCGATTTGGTGTGTGGCTGTTTCGGGCCCCTGTATTAAAATTAAACCTGGAAAACAGTGGAGGGCCGTGGAATACATGCGGCAGGAGAAAACTCCACTTGTCGGTACAGGACGTGGACGACAGCATGCCATCGCACTATAACGATACGTAACACCTACCAGGCAATCGTTACTTGGTCGTGGTGCGTACACGGCTTAAGCTGCTGGTGGCGCCATCATTACATCTATTGTGCCTTGTAACTTCACTTGCAAAATTCGGAGACACTACCGTCTGTAAATGTCACAAGCCTTGCTGAGGATCGGACCATGAAGCCCGTGACTTGCACTACTAGCCGTCTCAACCGCATTCAGTAGCCATTAATATCGGTATAGTGACCATTAAAGTTTTTCTCCGTTAGACCAACAAGCCACATGTAATTGACGTATGACGGCAATAGAGCCCACCACCCCTACAAAGACCACGGCGCCCCGCCCGTACGGAAGTGTCGGGGCTGTGGCAGAAAGCTTACATCAAGACGTGCCTGCTTCACGTAAAAAACACGCCAAGGCTACTCCCAACCAGCGACTGTCATGGAGAAAGCTGGCAAGCGTACCACTTGTGGTTGACGGTCTCTTAGCGGGCGATGGAGGGTATGATAGAGAGTTGAGATGCAAAAGAGACCCGGCCGTGCCCGACGTGGGAGTTGAAGTAACAGCGGTTGTAATTGGTGTGGTGCCCGATGGGGAAGACAAAACACGATAAAAGTCGTTCATCACCTGCACTTGTGTAGCTCTTACGCCGGTCATCGTATCGGTTATCGTATCGGGAACCCCCCGTGATCAATGCGCCATAGACGCGACTCAACGAAATAGAACGAAGCGAAACCGAAGATATCGATATTGGATATGGACGATGCAGCGGTTTCAGGTTAGAGCCCGACGAATACAGATTGTATTTTCTAAGTGCAATTCAGTTTAAAGCCGCCAAACGAAATCAATAGTATTTTCTAGATGCGAATATTGGGGGGGGCATGCTGTTGCTGTTGCCGTTGCTGCCGCTGTTGTCTTGTAGAATCGAGTATTGCGTCGATGATTGCTATGTAGGTAGCCGTTGATATATCTGGCCAAGCTTCCGCGCGGTTAAAGACGTGCGTTTTGTCGGGCGTACCGAAACGTATGCTGGCGATGCTTCTACTTCCCATATCGGTATACCCAGCAACCAAACCTTACCCGACCTGTTGCGTCACCATAGACAATGCCCCCAACCCCCGCTTCATCTAGTGTACCTTCCAATGCGCTTCGTAACGTCCGCGCTCCTCCAGGAGCTGCAAGGTACGAAAGCGACACACACCAGAGTGGGAAGGATCGCCTACGCCATTCATCAAGTGTTGTGGCTACAAGTCTTAAGACCTGATACTTAGCCAGAATACCTGATGATGCATGTCGTTCGAGATATTTCCTTATCTCGTGTGTGCTGAGTCCTCACCTTGTAGCTCTTAAAACAGCGTGAACTATAAAAGGCAGTAGACCACTTCAGTATCAGATTGTGGGAGATCTTGATAAGGCTTTCTGCGTCAAGGCTGAAGGAGCGAATTCTTCTAGAGAGGCTCTCAGGGAAATAACCGCCCGCTTAGAGAACGTAAAGTCCTGCTACGTCTTTTAGCAACAGTAGAAATTAACTTGACCAGCTAATGAATCATCGATGGCAGTAGATCATATGTGTTCGTGTTGTAGCGGACATCTGTGATGTGTGTGTTTGAAGCCGAAGTGTGCGTATTTTTGTTATCGTAAGGAAGTATTGACGGATAGGATCGAGTCAATGCCATTTACCATGACGTAAGCGGCCGATGGAACTATGTAACCGGCCAAAGGCCTCGTACGTAATGACATGCTCTCTGTCGTGGGTACAGATACCTTGCTATCGATACTTCTCTTTCCCCGTATCTCGGTATACCAGCAACCAGGCGACACAACATGTTCGTAGAGTCCAAGCCTGGATGCCATGACCGCCTCGCCGTCTGACGAGTGTTTTATCTTCGTTGTATTAAAGGATAGAGAGGAGAAAAGACGCAGAGAGCGGAGCGCTGAAGCTCTCCTTTCATAAGAGAAACTGCATAAAAATGCCTACGAATGTATACGCCCCTCTCCACTACTTTTGTACCCGTCGTGCTGCGACGATCCAAACTAACACCCTCCCTGGCTCTTCGCAGCAGTGACGAGACCGAACGGGCATCCAAAACAACAAGCGAGGACCAAAGAACAGCTAAAGGCAGTCCCGCAGGAGGAAACCCGGCCACCGGGTCGAAAAACCCTGTATGTCTTACATCATCCAAACCATTGTGATTGTAACAATGGCCGCATTCAAACGATGACCATGGCCAGAAACTAAAATGCCAAGTTGCGCCCTACTCACCCATGCCCCTCAAAGTAGCGTGGGGTGGCGGCCTGACAAGTTATTCCTCGCATGACTCAAACATGATACTCATCGAATAATGGTCACACCCCTTACTCGTCCCCCAAGGTAGGTTCAACAAACTTACGGTGAGATTTAAAAGGGGTCGCAGCAACGAATTTCGTCAAAATATCAGCGTACTGCTCTTCCGAAGCTACGAGTTGAATGTCATTTGTTTTTGCACGAAGTAGCTCTCGGACGAAATGGAACCGCACATCTATGTGCTTGCTCCGCGCAGAACTAAGAGAGTTCTCAGCCAGTGCTATGGCCTCCTGATCATCTTCAAAACTCGGACACACGATCTGGTTAGCCCTGGACAAATAAAAGATTATACTGCCCACGTAAACAGAGCCTCCTTCACCCCTTCACCCAGGGCTACATACTCTGCTTCTGCTGTAGACAACGTAACGCACCTCTGCGTCCTACTTGCCCAACTGACGGTTTTTGCACGAAGTAGCTCTCGGACGAAATGGAACCGCACATCTATGTGCTTGCTCCGCGCAGAACTAAGAGAGTTCTCAGCCAGTGCTATGGCCTCCTGATCATCTTCAAAACTCGGACACACGATCTGGTTAGCCCTGGACAAATAAAAGATTATACTGCCCCCGTAAACAGAGCCTCCTTCACCCCTTCAGCCAGGGCTACGTACTCTGCTTCTGCTGTAGACAACGTAACGCACCTCTGCGTCCTACTTGCCCAACTGACGGCAGCACCCCCCAAGGTAATTACCGTCCCCGACACCGAGCGCCTGTCATTCGACTCATCAGCGTAGTCAGCATCGCTATATGCAGTCAGATCCAATCCCGAGCCCCTTACAAAAGTCAAACCCATACCCCTTGTTCCGTGGAGGTATGCCATGATATTCAGAACTGCTTTCCAGTGCCTGTTGGTGGGGTTGTGAGAATGGCGTGCCATAGTACGCACCACGTTCGGTATATCTGACCACGTCATGGTCGACATCCACATCAGACTGCCCACAGCCTCCTTGTACGGCCAGTCTCCCTTTGGTTCGCCCTCCTCTTGGACCTAGTTCAACGCCAGGGGCGCGAGTATGTCAGAGGACGAGTTCACACCAAATCGATTAAAAAAATCAGCTTTCAACGAAAGCCTTTTGCGTGATCTCCAACGTGCCCAATTCCCAGTTACACTTGAAAACACAACCAGTATACCAACTTAACTCGCCTAGGTTACTCGTGAGAAACTTAGTATTCCATGCGGCATGGAAGTCTCTGCATGCCTCGTCCGATTCTGCAATCACAATGCCATCTACATGAACGGCCATAATTCGGTTCTACCTTGCCATCCACAACCATGCGAAAAACACAAGGATCAGTCCTACTTTGCTCCATGCCGAATTCTACCACGGTCTCTACCAGTGGTCCGGCCCACCGCCGTCCACTCTGTTTTAAATCATATAGTGATCTGTTGAGGCGAACAATCTTTCCTGACATGTCACCACACCCATCGGGGAGTTTCATATATATATCGGCGTCGAGTTTCGCGCGAACAAAATAAAAAAACGCTTGCGATACGTCTAAATGGAAAACCTTCAGACCTTGCTCATTTGCAACGGCCGCCAGGATTTTGATTGACGCTGACGATGGGGTTGGTGCAAACGTTTGAAAGTAATCTACGTCTCGCACCTGGCTAAAGCCCTTAGCGACAAGTCTTGCTTTCGTCTTCGCTATGATACCATCCTTGTCAGTCTTGTACAAAAATGCCCATTTTGCACCCACAGGTTTCCGCCCTCGCGGCTGAGTCGCAGCTTCGTGTGTACCGGTCGTTTTGTGAACGTCCAACTTAGTCTTCATGGCCTTACGCCACGCCGCTTAGTATTGGGAACGCTTTACATCTGCTACGGACTGCGGGGGTGGTTCTACATCTTCTTGAAACCCTCTTGGCATGCACACGTTTGACTCCCTTTTGTTTTCTTCCACAGCAGGTCCTCCAGCCATCATGGCCATTGCATCCTCCGTCGTCCAGGATATATTCGCCAGTATACTCCCAAACTCCGTCCACTTTTGCACTACCGCAGACATCGCGTCCTCAATTACACGTTGACAACGAGCAGAATCATCCTGCAGGCGTTGGCACTGACCCCGGGTGCGGCCCATTACTGTCGGAGATAACCGTCCCCAGCTACTGAGCTCGTGAGCTGCCCTCCCAGACAGGACCGCTGGGGGATCTTCGCCGTTCCCTTGGTCGGTGCCGGAAGCTGCTGATGCTTCCGAGCCGCTTTCGGCCCTCCCTGTCGGGACCGAGGAGGCGTCCACCGCGCCCCCTTGAGACGAATCCATCGTCTCGGCTGTTTCGGTCCTCCCTGCCGGGACCAAGGAGGTGTCTACCGCGCCCCATTGAGACAAGTCCATCGGCTCGGCTGTTCCGTCGCCAGCATCGCCGGCGACAGGTGCCTCCTGTGAGCGCTCCTGCAAGCACGCGTGCAGATCGCCAGCATCGCCGGCCGCAGGTGTCTTCCGTGAGCGATCCCGCAAGAACGCGCGCAGATCAAACCCCCACGTCGCGTCGAGGTCGGCCAGGCGAGTCCGACCTTCGTCCTGCTTGTCCATCACTCGTCCCCCACCTCGATTTGACGTGCTCTCGTCGTCGGCCTCGCATCCCCCCTCCTCCTGGGACAGGGAGTCATGCATCTGGGCAGGTACAGGTGGTGAAGGCGACACACGTTGCCGGGTGACATGACGCGTGATAATCAGAGTACGATGTTTGGTCAGCACTCGTACGGCGTCTCGGGGGTGGTTAGGCGCAGGGCACAGGTAAAACACTCCTGTGCTTTCGCCTGAGACTCGTTTTCCCTCTTCAACTTGTTGCAGTAGCCAGGCTTGAGGAAAGGTAGAGGCGCTACCGGGGGGGGTTACCGTACCACATCTCGTACGGCGACGCGTTTGCGGGGTTAGCAGACCTTGCCGTGCGGTTCAAAGCATCGCACGCCCAGTGCGACGCTTCAGCCCAAATTGATTCAGTTGCCGGCAATTGCGCTCCGGGAAAAAGCTCACGAGCCTGGGTTCGACCCGCCATTGCGGCCATCTCAATCAAACCTAGCGCGCGCTCAGCTACTCCATTGAATTGGGGACTGTCGGCCGTGGTGAATTCTTGCGTAATGCATCGCGATCTACATAGGTCGCCAAACTTTCCCCCGCAAAATTAATCGCCCCCATCGGATCGGACGGTCACCACCTGTGAAGGAAAACCATCTGCACGAGTATCTTAGAGGAACTGCATGAACGTTTCCACAGCGTCCGATTTGTGGCGCATGAAGTACACCCACGTATACCGTGAAAAATCACCGTGCACGATGAGAGTATAACGCTTTCCCTCGTGAGACTTTACCATCTTAGGCCCACTCAAATCCACAAAAACCCTCTCGAGGTTCTTTTCTGCTTGAGTGTGAGTGTGTGTGGAGTATTTGATACCTCGGCGAAGACCCTTCGCCATGAAGCACCATTTGCACTCCAGCAGCTTTCCCTCGAGGACAATCCCTTGCTGCTCCGCGGTCTTGCGGAGCAGTGCCTCGTGGGAGTGTCCGGCCGCGCAGTGGTAGTCGTTTATGTTGACAACGGGCTTGTTTGGCAGTTTTCCCCGGGCGAGTACAGCATAGGCATACCCCCTAGTGCTGCAGTCGACCCGGTAGCCGTAAAGGCTTTACAGTTTTCCGGTCAACGGAATTATGATCGAACGCTCAGACATGCGCTTGACTACAATCCCTGCGGGACGTCCTTCAAAAGTGTGATCGTGCTTCACGAGAGTGGGTAGGGAAAAGAGATGGTATCGGAGGTCTGGCACGTGCGCAACATTCGTCAGCGTTACTTGTACGAGACTGTTTTCTGATCGAAAGACAAAGTTAATATCGCCATATCCTACGATTGTGCGGGTTGAGCCGTCAGCAATGCGCAGTTTCAAACTTCACTCTCTGTAGTTGATCATGCCATCTACGGAAGGCGTCATGTGAGTAGACGCTCCACTATTGCAAAGCCAGGCCTCATCCTCTCCCTGCCAAGCCGACTCCCCTTCCCCCTTTCTGCCCGAAATATTACTGCACTCGCCTGTCTCTCCGGCCTTGAAAGCTGAACCCTCGACCGTATTATCATCAGCATCGTCGTCAGACGCCGCCAGCACAGCTTCCTCTTTTGACGTGGGGCAGACATCAGCAGCGTGCCCCCGCCCGTGGCATCTGCTGCATAGCTCCTCCGTGCAGTCGACCCTCTAATGGCCCTTCTTACCACACCTGTGGCATCTCCCCTGGGATATAACCATCGGTACCTTTGCCGCCGCATCCTTGCCGTCCCCGACGTCCACCTTTCCTTTACCGCGGCCTCCACCTATCCCGTGGGCACCGCCGCCGGCCCCTTTCTCTGGCCACCATCACCGCCACCGGTGAACATAGCATGGCCGGCATGGCCAGCATTGAACCTCTTCTTCCTGTTTCCAGAAAGTCGGTGATGCCGTTCTCGTACGGCCTAGATGATATCATCGCGGCCGATACTATCACGAGATACAAGGTTCCTTGCCTCCACCTCGTACTCGGTAGGCAGAGCGTCAATAAAAATTGTGTACAGCATGTGGTCGTCAAGGATTATTCCTGCTGTGCGCATTTCTGCGGCAAAATCTTCGATCCTGCCCACCTCCTCGAGAGGGTTACTCCCTGGCGCTATCTTAAAACTATTGAGGCGGCAAGAGAGGTCGGATCAAGGCTCGTGGGTTTTTGCCCGGAGCGCAATTACCGGCAACTGAATCGTTGTGGGCTGAAGCGTCGCACTGGGCGTGCGATGCTTTGAATCGCACGGCAACGTCCGCTAACCCCGCAAACAAGTCGCCGTACGATATGTGGTACGGTAACCCCCCCCCCGGTTGTGCTTCTGCTTTAGATATTTCGTGGGTTCTAGTCCCACCGACTTCATATTTCCGCTTTTTCCGGGAAAAGCATAAAGGAAATAACGTCTTTGCGAGCGTGCGCGCTGGAGACGTGAATGGTTATGATAGTTTGCTCCTGAATACTATTAATACGGTAGTGCGTGGCAAGGGGAGAGAGACACGGAGATCCCTGTTACGAAGTCGGTGAGAGTCAATTGGCGGACTCTCAAACATATATTTGTTGGTTGTATAGAACTACCCAATAGCCCACGTAGTCACGTGACTTTGTAGCTCAGTGGGTAGTGCTATGTATCCAACACAACGCCCCACCTATTGCGTCACGCTAGCAATTGCTCCCCAACCCCTCCTCCATCTCTTGCGGCATTCCCCTGCGCCTCGTATCGCCCTCGCTGTTCCGTGAGGTTCAAGGTGTAAACTCGACACGCAACACCGCTTGAACTTCGAGCACTATGCGGCAAATCTTGTATTTCCACAAGAAGACCTGAAGCACAGCTGTCGAGATCATCCAAAATGTGGCGCGTGTCGGGTTCTTATTTCCCAGCACTCAGAGTAGCGTGAATGACGAAGGCTTCAGGAGAAGGCCATAAAAGAATCAGCTCTTGCCGCATGAGCTTACGAAAGCGCTGTGTGGAAAAGCCCAAGAGGCTTCCTCTCCTGGAGAGGCTTTCCAGGCCATTTGACACCAGCTCGGGAACAAAGCGAAGGCCTGCTGCGCCCTGCAAGCGACAACAAAAAAACATAAGTTGCCCGGTGAACTCTTTATTTTGTCCGTGGCCAGTTGAGGGACCATCGGCATTATTACTCAATTACATATGCTCCGGCTGTAGTGTAAAATGGTAGGATACGAGGTTCGAGCCGAAGCAATCGCTGTGTTACCGTTATCGGATTGAATCTAGCCGTGCGTTAACCATCACGACACAGGCTGCCGGCGGAATACCCGGCCAAACCCCACGCACTTGACGGCGTGCTTCCTCTCGTGTGCACTGATACCTTGCCAGTGGGACTTCGTGTGCTCTACATCTTGGTATGCTGGCAACCAAGCTGCCTTTTCTACCACCCCCCATCTAATGCGTCGTCCGTATCAATGCTCCTAACGCACCCTCCCTCCCCTATAGGATTCCTCTGCACCCGATATCGCTCATGCTCTTTCAAGAGCTGCAAGATACGAGCTCACGCGGCACACACCAGAGCGGAAAAGAAAACGAACGCTACGCATGAGCTATTGTGACTTGCCACAAAACCTTCTGCATGGCGTTCGAGGCCGTTCCAGCTCTGACGTTTGCCATTCTCTCATCTTGTAGCTCTTGGGACAGCGTGCTCGATAAAGCCTGCAGGCGGATTCCGTACTGCGGTCAGATCTTGTGGGAAAGCTTGCAAAGGCCTTTTGCCTCAAGCCGGAAGAAGCGACGTCCTCTGGAGACGTTCTCGAGGGTGTTCTGACAATTCTCACAAGCGTGTCCGAGGCTTGTCGTATCTTTCAGGCAATAAGGGAAAGCACGTTGTCTGGTGAACGTCACAGTTTTGGCGTGGCCAGCTGAGGGGTCATCCGCGATGATGAACCTTACTTTACTGTTTTGTATTGGGAAACCGTAGATTTGTAGTAAACGCCGAAGTTGGCGTGTATTCGGTGCCATCGTGTACAAATTGGTGGCTAGAATTGAATCACGCGTCAATCGTCGCGACGCAGGAGGTCAATTGAATGCGCACCCAAGCTCTACGCACGCAACGGCATGTTTTCCGTTGTGCGTACGGACACCGTGCTAGCGGGACCTCTAATGCGACGGCATGCCGGCAAGCAAGTTGTATTTTATAAAGTCCATCGTTCTAACCAATACGCCCAACGCCTCCCCAAAAAAACAATCCCCTGCCGTCACGTTTTCCTGCAGCTCGAATTGTTCGGGCTGTTGCATGGAAGGTGTGAACGCGATGTACACCAGGACCAAGAGGGCCTCCAACCCCATGCATTAGCTCTTGCAGTGAGGGCTTGCCAAGCTCTCACAAGCATATGTCGTTTGTCAGGGAGCTGCGCAAGGCCATCGCACTTGAATGCGAGACGTAATACCGGGATGTTTGGAGCATTTCGGGCTACAGGTAAGGAGAAGTTGGTCGGTGATATGCACGTGTTGAGTGTGGGCGGCTGAACGATCACGGGAGGTAGCGAACCTAACGTTTGTGGAGCGAAGCCATAAAACAAAAATAAGCCGAGTATTATACACACGTGTCCGTGCTCTTCAACTCAGTTTCTAATTTCCATATGCCCCTAAAATTCCATGCGGTTGCTGTAGAGTGTTGTCGTTCACGGCCCATATTGTCGCTGCCAAAGCCTGGTTGGGCCAGATGAGCCTGGCCGACTAAATATATATATATGTGTATGAAAATGATGGCAAACAAGCAGACGTCAAGCTCCACGAGGAATGTTGTCACGCCGCACGTCGATGGGGCTCTTGCATTCTGCTAACTTTTCAAGCACAATAAGTAGCGGCTCCCATTTGTAATGCTTCGACAAGAATAAGTCAAGTAACCCGAACCAGTTCCATCATCAACCAACCCCCCCCCCCCCCGAAAGAACAACTTGTGTCATTACCCTTGACGATCGCAAGTACCGATGCATGCTGAAAGGACACGATATGTAGAGCGGACGCTGTCGAGGGTAGCCTCGCCACGCGGAGTCGACAGGGTGGCGCCAACTTGCACCAGGGCCAGAGAAGCGCGGCTCGTTCTAGGAATCGTACCGGCCCACTGTTTTCACAAGGCACCGACGGTCTGGGTAGTGCTAAGGAAACTAGGTAGGTGCATTCCATACCGTAGCATTACCTATCCGCGCCGATCCCCACGACAATTCGTACCAGGGCAGTTCGAGGTGTGAAAAAAAACTGAAACAACAGCACTGCGAAAACGTTGGACCGGAGCGGGCGCAAGATTGACCGCCGAGCGCATGGAATGGTGACTGGGGTGGGTTCAAACTTTGTGCGCCTATTTTTTGCCATCCTGGAGCTTTACTTTTTGGGCGCCTGGCCATACCCAGTAAAATAACGAATAGGGCATGGTAAGCAAAAAGCGTAATGTCAATCAATTCATTAATAATTCTTGTCCGTGAACGAATCTGACCAAAGCAAATAGTTACCTAGTATTGCGCTATGGCAAAGATTTCATTTGTGTGCTTGCCAGTTAGTATAGTTGAACGACGAGAAATTGGCTACAACGCGCCACCATGCCGCTCGGTTCTATCTGTGCGTCACAGCGACCTTTCCCAGTACAGATAGCTACCCCATCGAGTGCGCAAGCGTTGCATAATAAAGTATACATTGCACAACTATTATTGCGCCAACTACTCGACACATTCCATGTTTCTGCACCGATCCCCGCTACGATTGCAAAGGATGTCAGCGGTTCAACCAAGTAGCAACACGACAGCATTGGGCAGACTTTGGGTCTGAGCGAGCACGCAGTCGGCTGTTGAGCATGGTGGGATGGTGCTCAGGCGGGTTCGGAAAAATTGCGCCTGTTTTCGGTCGTTCTGATGTTGTGGCTTTGAGGGTTTGGCCATAACCAGTAGAACCACGAATGGGGCTAGGATAAGGAAGCGTATGCTTGATCATTAGCTGGTTAACTGCTTTGGCCAAGAAATACATGTTTCTGACCAAAACAAGTAAGTAATTAATTAGTAAGAAGACGCTTCCTGCTTGCCAAGCCCCACTTGTATGTCTGCCAGTATGGCCAGGCACCCATAGCCGCAGTTCCAGGCCGACTAAAACCACGCGAACAAAGTCCGCACCCGCCTCCGCAATCATTCCACCATACTCAACGGCCAATTTTGCGCCCGCTCCGACCCGAAGTGTTGCCCAAGTTGTTTTGCTGTTTTTTTGCACCGTTGACCGCCCCGGCAGCCATCATCGCGGGGATAGGTGCAGAGACAGAGGAGGCAAATAGTAAGCCGTTTGTTCCAGGGGAAGCGGCAGGTGCGCCAAGTATCTTTTGCTGAAGTAACATCTGCGCACACAGTGGGTTAGCTATTCAATGTCGAGGCGCCGTACCGATATAGCTGGACGGCGTGTTGACGTGACGTGATTAATTCCGCTGATCGACGATACTGGCGGGCAAGCATGCAAAGGGGAGCCGTACCATACGAGGGTTCCCCCTTTGCTCTGCCAGCTTGCCATCGAGCCAGTTCCTGTATTTGTCGCACAAACGCACAATCTTAGAGTTGCGTATACTGTAAATGAGAGTAGGCTCGTCGAAAAAAAATGCATCACCTCACCCAATGAGTGCGGATTGTTGTCTAGTCTAATACAATACCAGATAATGATATTGTAAAGTGTTGATGTTTGATGGGATTCGTGGTAGTTCCAGTTGTTGCCGGAAGATTCACGTACGTCTACAATTGATGACGGGTGGCCACAAAGCATGCGCCCGAGGGATACGAGCCCTACTAGGCTGAGCCTCCTGGTGTAGACGTGCCCAAGCCCAGGTTTGGTTGCCTTCTGGGGCATGTTACGGGATGAACACCAAACGATAGAATCGGTGAGGACAGAAAGGACTGGCATGTCATACCTCGAGTACCGGCCCCGATGCAGGATGGATTATTACGGATGGTAGCGAACACTTTTGCTAGTAGTGCTTCCTCTAGGGGTGTATGTCGGGCAGAGATGTTTCGGACCCGCGAACTCGGCTGTTCACATCGTGGAGACATCGCGTAGAGATTATCAGCTCCGTTTGCTTTACGCTCGAGACTATTTGCACATTCCTACGTGCCGCGGCCTTTCGCACTTTCACGGGTCAATTTGGCGAAGTGGTGCCTCTTCCATAAAACCATGTGTGGCGCTTGGTTCTTCCTCCTATATCGATCGTGAAATGGGAGCTGAAAGCAGCTGATTATTGTTTGAGTCGTCCGTGGGATGCATCTTACAAAGATGCCCTGCATGAAGGGAGCGCGTCGGGTTTTAATCGAGAACTTTGGTCGTCGGAGCAGATTTGGAGGATTTTCCTCTCGCTTTCCTGCACACGGATGCCTGTAGATTCCACTCGCGATTTGTGCAATACAACTCAAGAGTAGGCAGAGAGCTGGAAAACACGTCGGACATGCCTCGTCTTGGGGGGATGGGTCCGCATGTATAACGGCAACATGCCAAGACCGGGCGGGCCGTGCAGAAACAGCCCGTTATATTATTGGGGGCATGGTTTGTGGGTGGTAGTTGCTTCTTGGATGTCTTCCCCCATCATAGCCAGAAATTCGCTGTTTTGGACTAAGGATTATTCTCGGTTTCGGCCAGGTGTACTACTGCTGTGTGATGGTTGGCAAAAAACACATGATGCGCCCGCGCTGGAAGATATTCTAAAGCTGGCTTTCCGTTAAAAGTTCTCCTGAAGTACGTGGGGTTCTTAACAGAGGTCGTGGCTCACCCAGCTTCCACTTGTGTAGTCTACAGAGGAAGAGAGGGTGCCGAACGGCAAGCCAACTTGTCAACAGCCCAAAACCCTGAGAGGACCAACAAATCAAAGATGAGGTGGAGTTTAGTTTTGTTGCTACTGCACCCCCGCTGTGATAGAGGACAATTACATAGAATTCAAGTAGGAGAAGGGTTTGAAGCAGCAAAAGGGTTGAGGACGCTGTTATCATAATGCCTCCCCACGTCATAGCCGCCCCAGGCTACGGTAGGGGGGCGTCGCTTTGTTTCGTTTTTTTTGCAGTGCCTCAGGGTCACTCGAGAGATTGATCCCCCTGTTGCTTTTGTGATCTTGAGCTTTCGCACTGTGTTACGCATGCGAAAATAAATCCGCAACGGAGGGGTAAGTTGCGCTGCCCTCAAAAAAATCGCCTCCATGTTTTTGTCGATGAGGTAAAGAGTCGCCCCGTGCGAGTGGCATCCGGTAGCGAAAATGGGGGTGTGATACTACAATACCGTACCGTTGATCGAGCCAGTAATTGCTTTGGTGTACGGATTATTCTCGGATGCGCCCGGACATACTACTATGTGTGCTGTGTGCAAACAAACGATGTGCCGGAGCGGGAAGATATTTTTTTCTACAATTAGCCTCAGGCTGTGAACAAAAATTCTTCTGTTTTAGTACCTGTCACCCACAATTCACTGTATAGTCTGTAAAGCAAGAGAGTGTACGGAAATGTACGCCCGAGTATCAACAGCAGTACCAACCCCAATAGGCCCAATGATTTAAGAGCAGATGGAATTTAGTTTCGTTGCTACTGCACCCCGTTAGAGAACAACTACTTGAAATTAGAGCTGGAGATAGAGAGGTTTGCAGTAGCAAAAGGGTTAACGATGCTGTCTTCAAATTTCTCCTGGCCTGGATGTGTAGTGTGGCGATAATAGAGTGCCTGGGCGCCGGTGAGGTGAATTTACGGATACTGTATAATTGCTCTCCCTTACTCAAACGCCCCACCAAATATCGAAATCCGCCATATTAATAAACACTTCACGCTCAGGATATCACCTCATTATCTTTCGAGAGCCATCCATGCCGCTGTGTCCCCCCCCCCCCCCCCCCCCCCGCCTCGAACGCCCCCTTCTTCCCCATCACCTGCACCATCGCCTAGACCTAGCACCACACGTACAACAACCCCTCACCTGAAGCCCTCCCCCCCCCCCCCCCCCCCCCCCCGCCCCCACCCCCACCCCCCACCTTTCCCCCCAACCCATCCCAACCCCACCCCTCGAACACTCCACCCTCTCTTTACTCACTGATTGTACGACTTACCCCAGGATATACATGATAAACTGATGTATTATTTCCAAAACCGTCACATTTATCCCCTCAAAATAATGTATAGTTTCCAGGCACATATTGAGCTGCCCCCCCCCCCCCCCCGCCCCCCCCCCGCCCCCCCCGCCCCCCCCCCGCCCCCCCCGCCCCCCCCTGCCCCCCCCGCCCCCCCCCGCCCCCCCCCCCGCCCAACCCCCCCCCCCCCCCCCCCCCCCCTCCAAACCCGCTCGCTTTTGATCAAAACCAGGCCCCCTTTCCCTTCACAGCTGTCAGATTTTGTCCCCCTCAGAAACGGGTTTTATAGTTTCCGCCCACAGACTGACTAAAACCATCCTGTTGACCCTGATAGCTACACTGTAGTTGTAAGGGGAGTCGCCGACCTATATCCTTGATGAGGACACACAACTCATAATGCGCGCGATCGGAGTATCACACACAGCTTGCAAAGATGAGTTTCGACGAAATCTTCGATCTCACAGCTGGAGTGTATTTTCATTTTTTATAATAATACTGGGGGTGCTGGTCAAAAGCCCACAAATTTTCGTTTTCAGTGTTGAGCAGTGCGAGATCCATCAGGGTGGTTAGAGGGGGTGTGCTCGTTAGCTCCAAGCAGGGTAGGTTCCAAATAATTGTATCACGTGTCCCAAACACAGGGTAGAGGCAAGTCAAGCAGATAACTCATGCGTGAGACCTCCGAGAAGAGTGAGCTCACGAGCGAGAGCTCACAGCAGTCTACCATCAAGAACGCCACCCAGGTACAACTAGATACCCAATAATAGTCCAATAGCCCGAAACGGCACGAAACTGATAAGTAACTGTCATACTAAAAATCCCAAATCAACACCCTCCCGGATCCTCAACAAGACAGTGACGAATCAACAATTGACTCAATTTCATTACCTAAAAAAAACAAAAAATGGCAAGAGGAAACTCATCCCCATGAGCGAAAACCTCTTCCATACTCCCACTTACAACCATTGCAATCACAAGAACAGATTATAACAGCCGCGCCTTCGGGGCAAAGACTAATTGCGACAGATAAAATGTCAACCGGACAAAGGTCTCCCGTTGTCCCCTACTACCGCCATAGATATACACATCATACCGGTAAAACAATTTAGCATAAATTCTTGTCCGCAAACGCAGAAATTATTCGACGCGAGAATTAGCCTACGCCCTCCCTGATACAAAGAGAATCTGACCATCCACAAGCCACCCCATTTATCATTGTAAAACAAATGCAAAAACTTCCTTGAGAATAAAATCACATTCTCGAAATATCTCATTCTTCGAATTTCCCAACAAGATTGCACCCACCGATCAAGTTCGGAAAATTAACATAGATCTAGGTAATCCAGTGACTAATTGAGACTTTGCATGCCCTCTCTTATTTGAGACCAGCATGTCCTGTACTGTACGGTCACAAGGATGCCCCATCTCATCTCACGAGCACACGTAGGCAACCACAAACAAGATATACCAGCAAGGCCTGTAAGCCAGTGTGACCAATCCTCGTCAACAAGCTTAATTACCCGAATATTGATCACTTGCAAACCATCATAAAACCAAAAATGCTCTATTTTTGGTTTTTGTTCGCTGTGGCTCTAAAATAATCGAATGAATAAATAATAAAATGCCGCCACTGTCGACACGAAAAGCTTAAGCCCTCCCAGATGCGCAAATTATTCGACCATCGCAACGTGTCGTGTCTCACTCCTCCTTTGCGAACAAGCATTCGCAAAATGATACTGTTGGTAAAACAACTAATCAATCAGGAATATGCCCACCTCCATTTTGCAATCAATCAGAAGACTGCTACAGCCAAAGCAAAAGATGCCCGCAAAATTCAATATAACCAGTGCCACCATCAATACCACTCATAATCAGATCACACCTCTCAAGGTGCACATACGCACCCTTTTTTCCCAATCGTTATCGTATGTATATCAGCTCCACCAGTTCCCTTCTGGTCCTGTCTGCGCCGGAAAAGCACTACACGTTTTTCGAAATTACAACGACTGTTTGATATAAACATGAAAAACACACTTTCCAAAACTACCAGGCGTTATCGTATGTATATCAGCTCCACCAGTCCCCTTTTGGTCCTACCTATACCAGGAAACACTACAAGTTTTTCGGATTTACAAAAACTGTCTGGTTGAACATGAAAACACACTTCAAAACTACCAGGCGAAAAAGGCTACGTGTACCATCCAGAACAAATCTTAGATGATACTATCGGCGGGTCTCCCCTCTAACCACAAATAAATCGCCTACTATTTAACGAGTCTTCACTCTTGCCCTAAATAAATAAACGTCATATTCGACCAAAAACGATGTTTCGATCGAAAAGTGAATCCATCGTAAAAACAACTTCACCATTTTGACCAGACCTGCCCCCCCCCCCCCCGCCCCGCGATGTTGCCGAACCATCAAGATCTGGCTTGCGAAATAATGACCGATCTGCTCCCTCCATGACCTCTCCTGCTGCTGCTGTTGCTGCTGCATATCATGGAGTGCGTGCGGCCATGCCGCTCGACTTGTTGCAAGGGCGACACCCCATCGTTATTTGGTACTGCTGCAGACAGCCCACGATTACCCCGTCCTTTCCTACCACTGTTACCAGCAGCAGGAAACACGCGGCTATTATGCCGCGCGACTCCGCCCTACCAAACCACCCCCCTGGTAGAGTGCACACGGCTGGCGGCCATGCGACTCGCGGAAAATGCAGATAACCCATTACCTGCTGCCTCCGATTACCCCGTCCTTTCCTACCACTGCTACCAGCAGCAGGAAACACGCGGCTATTATGCCGCGCGACTTCGCCCTACAAAACCACCCCCCTGGTAGGGTGCACACGGCTGGCGGCCATGCGACTTCTCGCGGAAAATGCAGATAACCCCATACCTGCTGCCTCCACAACCAACATTCTGAGGTAGAGGACGCACGACAAATATTGAATAAACGTCGTGCCACTAAAAATCCCCCGCTCGCAATACACGGCGAGGGTGCCTACGGATGTACTTCCGCCATAGGGCTTTTAGTTGCTGCTTTCAACCCCCCTGCCCGATGTATACGGTGGGGGTGTCCTTGGGACGCCTCAATCATGGACATTATAAGCTGCTGCTACTCCCTGCCTACGGTCATCCTCCACCGTAGGGGTTTTATTCGCCACGCACTACAGCAGTACCCAGGAGCAAACTATCATAACCATTCACAACGTCCCCAGCCCGCACGCTCGCAAAGACGAAATATGAAGTCGGTCAGATTCGAATGCACGACCCACCCTTTGTTGGTTATATAACACTACTCACTGGACCACTTAGACACGTGACTATAGAGTAAGTTTGAACGGCCCAAAAATACCGATCCCCGTCAGAAGGCAACTCGCCTATCAAGCTGCCCTCCTTGCTCCCTCTTCCACCATCGAACAATCTCGACGATGGCAGTACAGCATCTATCCCTGCCACACCAGCGGCGGCTCTCCCCTTCTCCCCACCGGATCCCTCCTTGCGTCTTGTTGCTCGTCTCCGCTGATCTCCAAAAAGGTTGGCTCCACAAATATGGCCCTTCCTTCCCCACCAGGCTTTAACGAAAGCATGGCCCTGTTCCAATACTGCTGACCCGTAGATCCCACGTGAGGCCAGACCGAATCGGTTCAGGCTCTAGAGTGTTCGTTAGCTCCAAGCAGGGTAGGTTCCAAATCATTGTATTACGTGCCCCACACACAGGGTAGAGGCAAGTCAAGCAGAGAACTCATACGTGAGACCTCCGAGAAGAGTGAGCTCCCGAGCGAGAACTCACAGCAGTCTACCATCAAGAACGCCACCCAGGTACTGCTAGGTACCCAATAATAGTCCAATAGCCGGAAACGGCACGAAACTAGTTAGTAACGGTCGTACTGAAAATCCCAAATCAACAGGCTGTCCTGTGCAGCAACACGGAGAGCAAGTGCCAGTGACTGGTTTATCTTGATGTGTCACTCTTCCGGGAGTCGCACATAGTCGTGGCTGCTTATCAACGATCTCTTGTCGTGTTGCAATGCGCAAGGAATAGGATGTGTGAAAACGATGCGAGCACAACCTGCGATGAAAGTCCCTTCGACGCGACCACACCGACAATGCCCCCGGTTTCGGTTATCACTTCTGCGCCGATCGGTCTACTGGATTCGCCGCACCGTAGGCTCTCCTGCGGCCGGCTGCATACTTTTGCGCGGCAATACAGCATGTTGGTATATTAAGCGTAAATCTGGGGACGCCTGAACGTGCCGCTCACAACGGAGGCGATCCTAACCAAACCGCCGCGGGCTCAAAGACTGGCAAGCCTATGTGTCGCAAAACGTCTCTAAAGCGACAGCAACCCCGTGAAGTGCGTTAGATGGTGCGGTGTATTGGGCAGCCTGTCGAACCTCCAGCGAGGCCTGTCCCATGGCGACGCCATGGCCGACAGCACGGAGCATCTCGATATCGTTCTCCATATCCCCCAGAGCAACAACCTGTCAAAGATGATGTTCGCGGGTTGGGGGGGAAACGAACGGGGCGGTTGCCACTTTTTGTCATGCCGTGGGCGGGTGAAAATTTTGTCCAAGGTTTGGTCGAAACCACTCGCACGGGGCGCGCATGCAGGCGACCACAGCCCATTAACCCCGTTACTGAACGCGGTCCGTTTTCCAGGGCGAGCGGGCGGGCGGGCGGGGAACAATTTTTATTCAGCGAGCCCTCACTCACGGTGAGGGGCATACCCTCGCAATAAACGGTTTGGCAGTGTCGAGCCGGAGGGCAGCCCTTCAACCGGGGATGGATCTCCTACCTCGCCCCAGAAATCATCCAAGCCCAACTTCACGTCCCCCTCCTCTGACTCTAGATCGCCTATTTTATGGGAGAAAGACGTGATCGCGAAGTCTAAAAATCAACGTCGTTAAAACACTGGCCTGGCTGCGCCTCCGCTATGTAGGGCCGTTTGGCTGTATCTCCGCTAGATAGGGACGCCACGTCATGTTTAAAGCAGCAGGTCGAGCTGCATATCGATTCAAAGTACCGCAAGCAAACCGCTTTCTTCTTGCCTCCAGGGACACGCACGCGGTCATCAATCAACCTCTACACGCAGAGCCAGCCGAGTGCGAACAGACATCGCCCCCCAGCTCCCCATCCCCTTTCTTCGCTGCTTGCCTCCCGGAGCGCCGCTCACCTCTTCCGCCGAAATGCTTAAATCCTTCAGGAGGGCCTTGAGGCCAACTGCTTTCGATATCCCCGGTGGGAGGACTTCTATCATCTCAGGCACCCCTCTCGTGAGCTCCATCGGGTGGTCCTTAAGGTGGGAGCCCAGGTCGGCCTTGAAAGCGTCGACAGCGGCCCTGCACGCGGCGCAAGAGGGGGAGCGTTTCATTTCGATAAATGAGTCTCGCTTTCGACTTAAGAGTTTAAGGCCTTGACGCCATTTACGCGTGGTGCCCGCCATTGCTGTTGCGTTCGGGTGTTTCGGTTGCCTTGGGGTCCCCCGCCCCCGGCAACGCGCACAAATCGAGGGGCAAGGAAACGCAGATACAGTAGTACGGCGATCCAGGAACTGGGTGCTGTGTTTTTATCGGGGGTTGCCGTACCACCATTGTGAGCAAGGTATTCACTCTGGCGTAAAGCAAACTCGAAGATAGAGAGCTGTCAAGGCTCGTTCAGCTCACCGGGGATAGTGTTTCACCCGAATACAACAAGGCTCGACGCGCGATACATACAATTCCAAACTATACGTGGTGACCCAAAATTCATTGTCACTCAACACCGCACACATACACATAGTCACGTTTCTTAACACCTAAGAGCTATGTACGAATGAGGGCCGACCAGGGTCGGCCCTCGATTCCCCAGACAAATGCAGCTCAGTCAGCCACAGCGAAAGTCGATTCCTCCAAGAGACGTCGCCGTTATCGTTGCTACAAAGGAGAACCAGGCTCTCTCCTCAGGAAATACGTGCGCAAGTCGGAGCAGATGGCGGCACTGATATACAAAGCCGTTGGGCTACCGTTTGAAAGCGGTGGTATTGCTCAGGCATACCTGCGACTCGGTCCGGGGGAAAGGGAACAACGGAAGAAACAAGTAGTCCGTCTTACCTTGTCGGCCCCCAAAAGTACAGGCGGCTGAGGACCATTCCGCCAGCGATTGCCTCTTCCCAACTGCCAACCTTCGCGACACCAGAGGGCACATATGTAACACAGCGAGAAACGGAGACCACATAGAAGGGTGAGTGGACAGGTGGAACACGGCGACGATTGATGATTTAGCTGAGTATATGACGCCGTGCGATTGGGCGCCGTCTTCACACATCCACAAGAGTGGCACTACACAGCTAAAGGAACACACAGCGTACAGATGCAGCAAATGTGAACCGTCCACCAGCGCTCAAACTCGGCAGGGCATCTGCCACTAAACCCGCCCGCCCTCTTGCCCGTTTCTCACGACACTCATGGTTAGGTGGAAGGCTACGTGGAAAACGCCCTGAGCGCAACCCTGCGCCAACATTCCCGCGATCGGACCATTGCGACAACACGCCTACGGAAGCAAACCCTGAAAATAGCGCCGACGACCACTCCATTGCACCGTTCGAACCCGCAGGCTACCACCTCGACCGCCCCTCTCACCTCCTTGGGAAGAGGCTCGTTGTAGTCCTTAAACCTGCGACAGAATCGGGCGAGGGCGATGGGAAGACAGGGGGCGAGTCGATGAGCGGCAGTCAGACACCGCGTTTAGCTGACGAAAGAAAATGATAGGCCTGCACCATTTAAAGCGTCGGGGAAGCCGAGCTTGTAGCTACGTAGTTCCCCTCCAATCCTTTCTGGCAAAAAGGGTAGGGTCTAGGCTGGGCACGACCGCTCTTCGACTGTTTTCTCCATCCGATTACGCTCGGCACCCAAAATCAAGGGGGGGGAGCGTGGGCCCACGCCAATGTAAAACACGCCCAGGAGTCAGTAAACAACAACCGTAGCGATACGATACTCTGTGCAGCCCCAGGAATAAGTACGAAACTCCGAGGAACTTAGTTACCGCACACGGTGAACAAATACCAGGTAATACGGTGGAGTGAAATCACGTCTCGAGAAGTACACGCCACATGCCGTTTATGGAAATCGCATGCCGTGGCGTGTACCCAAAACACAAGGGCGATGAAGAAGGACCCCATCAAGGGAGACAAACCGTTAGATAAGGACATCCAGGGTACTGATACATGTTGCAAAAAACGACCGACAGCAAACAGGTGGCTGGAAATCTTGACTGTGCAAGAGGTCGCGCGAAAATGATGAGAACCCGCCCGCTTCCAGGTCGCGGAAAATCCTGAGGGCGCTGGAGATCCAGCGAAGAAAATGGCAACCCTCTGCCCCCCCCCCCACTCGCAGGAACTTGCCACAGCCACTGCCCCCAGTGTCACCTACTTGTTCGAGGGTCCAAACTCTCCACCACAATGTCTTCTCCTTCGCTTCCGCACAGCGACACTCCCGCTGCCGCCGCAAGGGGGTGGCTCTTCCAGAACCCCACGACTTGCAAGGCCAGCTTGGGACACATGACGGCGCTATAGATTATTTTCCCGCTGTCGCCGCTGCCGCCGCTGCCGCCGTTGCCGTTGCCGTTGCCGTCGCCCTGCCCGTAAACCTGCGCGTGGGTTTCGGTCATTGACGGACAATGTTGTAAATTAGGTCATCACTTCACTCGGCTTTTCATGCGAGTGTACATGAAAGGCACGCTAATCACCGCCCCAGCACAGCTTATCCTCCCACCGAACGGCCATGTTCTCCCCCCGTCCCTCCACGCATCCACATACACAAGAAAATCATGATCGTACACATATCTCGAGGTCTGTCTTACTGACATTATATGCATCGCGAGGTCCATGTTACTGGTACTTCATACATAGTAAGGCCAATTCTACTCGCCCTCGGCTTTGCCGCGTGAGAGCTCCAGCGAAACTACGGCAGTCACCCACCGTCAAGCCATTCATGCACAAGATGGGCGCCTGGTCCCTTTTGAGATCCTCCCCCAATTCCCCCATCGAAGAAAACATGCCCGCTTTGCTGCGACCACTGGCGGGCACAAAAATTATCCCTTTTGCCCTGTCGCCAAAGGCCAACGCCCGTCGACATCCGATAGGAGCCAGACAAAAACATATCGGAGCGAGGAGTGTGTGCATTGGGGAAGGATGGGGGGGGGGGAATCAAGGTGTTAAGGTACGTGCGAACCGACTCAATCGGTATGACGATTTGAGCATAGATTTTGATTCTGGGTTTTCGGCTGCAGCACCGCAGAACACCTTTCTATGACTCGACACCGGGAGCATCAAACATTCTGGGTTTCAAATAAATCAAACCAGCCCTCTGTTGACACTTAACGCGCCCCGACGTGCTGCCTGCCCGTGTGAGAAACCGATATGGCCAGGAAACGCTTTCCCACGGGCGAGAGCTCGTACAGCGTTTGAAGGTCACGAAAAAAGCCCCCTATTTGCTGAACTACAATATAATTCATTCCTTTCGGTTTTCGCGTGCGGGACAGCCGATGGACTGCCCACGCTGGCAGAACGCGCTACCTAGCTATACACTGTAGTACTAGTAATTGGTGGTAATGCGGCGCCGCGGCCTCAATACCTGCAGTAGTAACATCTGCGATGCATCATATATGGAGTTCCTTGCAATGTATTGTAATGTGTTGGCATTGAGCGCGTCCCAGAATCAATTGCTCCTGCGGTAGATTGGCTCCGGATTCGCTCTGTTGAAGCTGTTCTCGTAAACGTTTACGCGGCGCGGCCACCCATATCTGGATTGGACAGGTCGCCGAGGTCGTTGTACATCGATTCGATTTGAGGGTGTACCCGTAGGTTCGACATCACTGCTTCTGGCATTCCGAACGAAAAGGGTATGATGGCGGAGAGATTTATGTTGTTGTTCTCGACGCGCTTGTGGGCTTGTGTGTATTGTGGGCTCATTCTCGACGAGCTTTAGGGCTTGTCGGTATATCGTGCGGCGGTTACTCGGGCATTTTATGTGCGGCGGAACCAACTCTACTCGTTTTTTCTCCGTGAAATTGGGTTGTAAAAAAGAAAAAAACGGCCGTTTCATCATGTGCTGTCGATTATTGGACAGATGACGCGGTTCAGCAGTAATGTTTCTCAGTTCTGGCACGTTGGTGCGATGTTTCGAAAACCCGAAAAAACATAGAGAAGAACCCAGTTTTGGTGGCGGTGATTACACACGTTGCCGCACCTGCCGCGACGAACTCTCAAGGACTTACAGCGAAACCAGCTCGAGGAGAGTTGTCTGTTTTCTTTTGCGTGCGCGGAACCAATCGGGACTGGCCTTGGCGCGGTGTACGCGGAGTGCGATGGATAAACGTGGCCGGAATAAACGTTGACTTACACAAACCTACACACAAACACACAAAAACAGAAAAAGTCGTCCAAGGCACCCTACCCTCGTATGCGATCCGATATAAAGAGGGTTTTTTCCCTTGGAAAACCAAGAACAAAAGGCTCAGCGCTGCGCGCTTCGCGCGCCTCATTACCATGTATATCTTGTCATATCACATGGCCGGGTACTTGCATTCCCGGAGTTGTATACCAACACCGTTAGGCGTGGCGTAAGCCCCGGAATCTAAGTACCGTAAAATCTCCTCACAACGGTTTCCATAAAAAAATCGCCGCCACCGCCACCGACCATCGCATAGCGGCCTCCCGGGAGCTACCGTCCAGATGCCCGTATCGAGACAACGGGGTAGTTCGCGGATTCACAATATCTTCCACTCAATTTGTCCGCAGCCCTGCCAATGCCGCCAATAAAGAAAGGGCACCCTGTCACGGTACCTGACGCCTACAACGTACAGCACCAATACCTACGGCAGCGCGAAGCAAAAACACTTCAAGGAGCGGCCAATGTGCCACTCACCCACTCATCCACCCCCCCCATCACCACCCACGCATTCACCCACCCACCGATGATCCCCACCGTCTGTCTCTCACCTTGCTCGCCGCACAGCTTCCAGCGTCCTGGCGGACACTTGCTTGTCGGGTCCAAGCAGCGTCCCGTCGAGGTCCGACACAACCGCCCTAATTATCCTTGCCCCCTCCCCGCTCACGTCGTGTTCGTACTGCGCACCGTCTCTCGCGCGGGCTACGAAAGCCTGGCTGGGGTGCGGGATTGGCCACTCCCCGCCAGGTTCGCCTTCTCTCCCATCTAGCGAGGACCCCGGCTCGGCCGCCGCAGAGCCGGCCGAGGGAGGGTGCAAAGCTGAGGGCATAACGGCGGCTGTAGAAAGCTGTGGCCGAGATGGAAATGCGGATGAAGACCAGGACGAAGATGAAGACGACAGCGAAACCAGAGGCGGCTGCCGCGCCGGCAGGACGGCGCGAATACGAAACCGACGACTACCGCGGTTGAACCTGAAATCCACGCCGGAGTCAACGCCAACGTTCAAGTTGGAGTTTGTTCTGGAACTCGGGGGTAATATTCGGCAGCCGCCTTCGCTTTTACTGCAGCCGTGGGAGATCGTCAATGTGCGAGATGTCGACGTTCCCCACAAGCCCCCTATTACGTTGGCCGCCAGTCGGCTGTCTGTGACAGCAGCCAGAACCGCGTGACATACAAGTACGCCGTGGGCGTCGCCGGCGTCAAAGCGGTGAGAGATGGGAGGGACAGACGGGTGGCACAGAAGCGGAGCAGGAGCGTGGAAGCAGGGTCACGGCAGTGGATCACAGCTGTGGAACCCGTCAGAACGACGCAACTTGTCCCCTTGGCCCCAACGCAGTTGAGGCCGCTGCAAGTTCGGTATGAACCCTATAAATACAAAACTGGTGCCAGTTTGCAGGTCGGTATTCACTCCAGCCAAGATTCGTTAGTGTAAGTTCGCGTTCAAGTTACAACTGTGGTACTCAGTGAAAGTGAGCGCCCTACAACCGCAAATCCTCGGTACCCGACGACTGACACGCTCCACGACCCGCGAAATATATAAAAGGATGCTTCTAGCGCAGATCGGACGGTTCCAAGCGGACGGATATTGACGACTGGGCTGGGAGGAGGGGGAGGGGGGGGCTCCTTGGAGGGATATGAGTGAGGGCAAGTGCTCAAGGGAATTTTGCGGTAAAAACGCCTGCCGCAAGAAACCCTTCAGTAGTATGGCAATACTATGGCCTGCCAGGGATATCCTTCTCGAGAGAGGAATGTAGAACACGCGCGATCGTGGTCGCACGCAGCTTTCAAAGCTGAGTATGAACAACATTAGCCGAACTAATTCTTGGAAAAAAAATAGAAAAATGCATTGGTGACGTAAACATTCATTTTGGACTAGGAAGTAAGTACTGTACTACAGTAGACAATATATGTATGTGTTCGTAGCTCAGAAGTAGAGAGTGCTTCGCGTCTGTTCAACTTGACAACTGCGTCAACGTTCGAGTACGCCAAGTACGTTGGGTCTACTACACGTTCCCGTGCCAAGGTGGTCGGATGCTCACCAACTCACCAGTGCTGGGTTCGCGCGGACGCTGCTCGTTCGGCGACAGGGCTGGTGACTCCCCGCAATGCAAGCCATCCAAATCAAAATGAAAAACAACCGCACCATTCATGAGATAACAACCAACAGCCCCGAAGGAAACTGCAAGAGCGTCAGAAAACAATAACAGCGTTAGCTGCCAGCCTGGCATCTACGGTAGTGCCTCACGCTCGGGCTTTCTGCTACCTTTACTCCGACATGCGCTCGTCCTTTTGCACCATGAGTGTTCCATGCACTGCCTACCAGGGGCTACGATGATCACGACGGGCTACAATCACACGATCGCACTTGTGATACTTACAACTATCACCCTCTCGCTATAGCAAAAAACACGGTGTTTGTATCTCGTAAAGTTATTGTGGGCACGAACGAGGGTGACACTGACCTGATCGACATAGTGCTTTACTTCGCGCGAGTACGTACTACTATGGCAACAACACATAAAACGGCTTTAACCAAAAGATAGCCAGGGTTTTCGCGGCTCTGTTGAAGCGCTAATTATTCGTACCCAAACAAATGCGGACAGGAAAATTACGTTCCCGCGTGGGGTAATCAAAAAAAGGGATGAAGAAAATGCAAAGCGGGCAAAAAATGGGCTGAATACTCTTATGTTAGCATCAGTTTATACAATCCGAAAACTGTGGATTTTAATTGCAAAGCTTTTAACTCTGTTTCCAAGTTGTTTGCATATTGTGGCGAACGCCTACACGCGTCTACGACGCCAGGGGGTGGACGCTTTATTGAGGACAAAAGTTTCCCGCTACAGGTACAAGACGGCATAGAACACCCAGTGTTCATCCGTATTGTTCATACTAGAGAGATGAAAGTTATGTGGTCACAGACTGTGACAATGAGAAACCAAAAACAAATAGTTACGTCTGTCCCTAAAACTGGCGGGCTACCCATCGGTGACTGAATACAGCAGCAGCTTGTATTTGAGTATCGACCACTCACCTGGTGAAACTCAAAGCCGACGTACTTGAAAATGCTTTTACAAAACACGCACTCGTGTATATCGTACCGGTTTATAATGCGTTACTTATTTCCTGGCCTTTTTAGCCGTAGGATTTAAATCTTGCATCACTCGCTTTTCTTCGCCCCGACCTACGAGTACTATCTACATGCCGAAGGGATATCTTGCACATATTATTATGTTGAGTAACTTTTTGTGATATTTTGCGTACGTTAGCAGTTGCCACACCATTCGACTATGGCTATGGTAGGGAGGACACCCCTGCTTTCACTACCAAGTACGAGTGGGCCAATGCGCCAAAAACGGAGCTTATATTGCTGTTTTTTCGTGCAGTGCAGCATACAATACGACCCCATGCAGGCGATCCATATTCTGAAACCGAAAAACACCACAAGAGGGTCAAGGTTTCAACTACGTATGCAGGGTGGCCCTAAATGCGAGCCCCCTACAGCAGTAGCCTTGGCCATTGATCCCGCAATAAATGGCGATGGTCTTCATTAATCCTACTGCTACACCTAGCAAGCAAATCATTTGCAGAGGTTTGACGTGTACATATTCGTGCAGTGCAGCATACAATACGACCCCATGCAGGCGATCCATATTCTGAAACCGAAAAACACCACAAGAGGGTCAAGGTTTCAACTACGTATGCAGGGTGGCCCTAAATGCGAGCCCCCTACAGCAGTAGCCTTGGCCATTGATCCCGCAATAAATGGCGATGGAAGGTGGCGGCGCCGTCGATCTAATGATCGAATTGATGTCTTGTTACTTGTTTCTTCCCTCTTCGGCCCCCTGCCCCCTTGGTTGCGTGTGTCGTTGGTAATGGCAGATGGTCCATGTGGACACAACATCAAGCGACGGTAGCTTTGCGGAAAGTGGTTGCGTTGGCGGGTGTGCGTGCGGAGGAGTACGCCTTGCACTCCCTGAGGATTGGAGGCGCAACGCACTTGTCGGCAGGGGGTGCAACACCGGCGGTGTTGCAGCGTGAGGGCCGATGGGCTTTGACTAGTTGGGCAAACGCGGAATTACAAAGAAGTGTGTTATCCCGTGTGCACTCTACGACTCGAGGGTAGGGGGTGGCGGGGGGGGGTGGGACTACATTCGTAATACGGGTCAACTACCAGTTTGTGCTGGAGGCTGGCGTCGAGAGTTCGATGTCGCCAGTTGGGTTGGGAGTTGACTCGTGTATACGGATGTTAGCGTGGGGTTGCCGGCGGGGCAGCCCCGGGGTATTCCCATCTCCAACCCCCCTCTCCGGGCGGGGGGTTGCGCATTAATATAATACAACTTCGAAAGCAAAGTGCAAAGCAGAATATTATCGAAGTATGAGAAAATATGGGTTTTGTACGTACGTAAGAAGTTTGACCAATCAGATCAATGCGGTAATTCATGGTCGTATGAGCGATAGCATTGGGCACACCTGGCCCAGCTGTGTAGGCGACGACCTGCACGCGGAGCGCGTAGGGGAGCAGAGTCAGAGCTTACAGGTCCAAGGTGTGATACAGATTAGACATGTATAAGGAAGCCAACGAGCTGCGACACCTGCTTCGCTGAAGCAGTTGTACGAGGCGAGGGCCACTCCGCAAGGAGATTTGCAGCTTGAGGCGCTCATGGGACGGCAACGTAACCGTAAGCGCCTCCGCGCCAATGATCCAACCCAGCGCCTCCAGTTGCGTGTCCCAGTCAGTGATTTTTCTGGTAGACAGGAGGGGCGGATCAGAGACACCACGTTCGCCCAACAAGCGAAAATGATCCGATGCCAGCGACTGGACAGCGCGCAAACAACGGCGACCGTCCGGCCACCATTGCAACTCGACGACAATGCCATCGTCTACGTAATACCTCACAAAGAAGTAGTTCCCGGCGTTGCCACCAGAGCCAGAACCAGGCCCACAATCACCCGGGATAGAGACAACTGGAACCCGCCGCGGCGGGAAATTCCGACGTGCGCGACGGCAGCAACCCCTTTTTTGGGAAACATCTGCGCCTTGAAAACCAAAATCAGATCCGGCAGATATGCGCGGCATACCCACCGAAGCCAACAAACGGTTCACGAAAAACCGCCACAACAAAGGAGACATGTATAAGGAAGCCAACGAGCTGCGATACCTGCCTCGCTGAAGCAGATGTACGAGACGAGGGCCATTCCGCAAGGAGATTTTGCAGCTTGAGGCGCTTATGGGACGGCAACGTAACCGTAAGCACCTCCGTGTCAATGATCCAACCCAACACCTCCAGTTGCGTGTCCCAGTCAGTGATTTTTCTGGCGGACAGGAGATCAGATCAGAGACACCACGTTCGCCCAACAAGCGAAAATGGTCCGATGCCAGCGACTGGACAGCGCGCAAACAACGGCGACCGTCCGGCCACCATTGCAACTCGACGACAATGCCATCGTCTACGTACTACCTCACAAAAAAGTAGTTCCCGGCGTTGCCACCAGAGCCAGAACCAGGCCCACAATCACCCGGGATAGATACAACTGGAACCCCCCGCAGCGGGGAAATTCCGACGTGCGCGACGGCAGCAGCCCCTTTTTGGGAAACATCTGCGCCTTGAAAACCGAAATCAGATCCGGCAGATATGCGCGGCATACCCACCGAAGCCAACAAACGGTTCACGAAAAACCGCCCCGGACGCACAGCAAAGGAGACATGTATAAGGAAGCCAACGAGCTGCGACACCTGCCTCGCTGAAGCAGATGTACGAGACGAGGGCCATTCCGCAAGGAGATTTTGCAGCTTGAGGCGCTTATGGGACGGCAACGTAACCGTAAGCACCTCCGTGTCAATGATCCAACCCAACACCTCCAGTTGCGTGTCCCAGTCAGTGATTTTTCTGGCGGACAGGAGATCAGATCAGAGACACCACGTTCGCCCAACAAGCGAAAATGTTCAATGCCAGCGACTGGACAGCGCGCAAACAACGGCGACCTTCCGGCGTCCCTTTTTTTTTTTGGGAAACATCTGCGCCTTGAAAACCGAAATCAGATCCGGCGGATATGCGCGGCATACCCACCGAAGCCAACAAACGGTTCACGAAAAACCGCCCCGGACGCACAGCAAAGGAGACATGTATAGGGAAGCCAACGAGCTGCGACACCTGCCTCGCTGAAGTAGATGTACGAGACGAGGGCCATTCCGCAAGGAGATTTTTGCAGCTTGAGGCGCTTATGGGACGGCAACGTAACCGTAATGATCCAACCCAACACCTCCAGTTGCGTGTCCCAGTCAGTGATTTTTCTGGCGGACAGGAGATCAGATCAGAGACACCACGTTCGCCCAACAAGCGAAAATGTTCAATGCCAGCGACTGGACAGCGCGCAAACAACGGCGACCTTCCGGCGTCCCTTTTTTTTTTTGGGAAACATCTGCGCCTTGAAAACCGAAATCAGATCCGGCGGATATGCGCGGCATACCCACCGAAGCCAACAAACGGTTCACGAAAAACCGCCCCGGACGCACAGCAAAGGAGACATGTATAGGGAAGCCAACGAGCTGCGACACCTGCCTCGCTGAAGCAGATGTACGAGACGAGGGCCATTCCGCAAGGAGATTTTTGCAGCTTGAGGCGCTTATGGGACGGCAACGTAACCGTAATGATCCAACCCAACACCTCCAGTTGCGTGTCCCAGTCAGTGATTTTTCTGGCGGACAGGAGATCAGATCAGAGACACCACGTTCGCCCAACAAGCGAAAATGTTCAATGCCAGCGACTGGACAGCGCGCAAACAACGGCGACCTTCCGGCCACCATTGCAACTCGACGACAATGCCATCGTCTACGTAATACCTCACAAAAAAGTAGTTCCCGGCGTTGCCACCAGAGCCAGAAACAGGCCCACAATCACCCGGGATAGAGACAACTGGAACCCCCCGCGGCGGGGAAATTCCGACGTGCGCGACGGCAGCAGCCCCTTTTTTTTTTTTTTTTTTTTTTTTTTTTTTGGGAAACATCTGCGCCTTGAAAACCGAAATCAGATCCGGCGGATATGCGCGGCATACCCACCGAAGCCAACAAACGGTTCACGAAAAACCGCCCCGGACGCACAGCAAAGGAGGCATGTGTAAGGAAGCCAACGAACTGCGACACCTGCCTCGCTGAAGCAGATTACGAGACGAGGGCCATTCCGCAAGGAGATTTTTGCAGCTTGAGGCGCTTATGGGACGGCAACGTAACCGTAAGCGCCTCCGTGTCAATGATCCAACCCAACACCTCCAGTTGCGTGTCCCAGTCAGTGATTTTTCTGGCGGACAGGAGATCAGATCAGAGACACCACGTTCGCCCAACAAGCGAAAATATTCAATGCCAGCGACTGGACAGCGTGCAAACAACGGCGACCTTCCGGCCACCATTGCAACTCGACGACAATGCCATCGTCTACGTAATACCTCACAAAGAAGTAGTTCCCGGCGTTGCCACCAGAGCCAGAAACAGGCCCACAATCACCCGGGATAGAGACAACTGGAACCCCCCGCGGCGGGGAAATTCCGACGTGCGCGACGGCAGCAGCCCCTTTTTTTTTTTTTTTTTTTTTTTTTTTTTTTTTTTGGGAAACATCTGCGCCTTGAAAACCGAAATCAGATCCGGCGGATATGCGCGGCATACCCACCGAAGCCAACAAACGGTTCACGAAAAACCGCCCCGGACGCACAACAAAGGAGACATGTATAAGGAAGCCAACGAGCTGCGACACCTGCCTCGCTGAAGCAGTTGTACGAGACGAGGGCGCTGACACCGGGGGAGTTTACCGAGGCGAGATGACCGAGGCTCGCGGAGCCTTGCTCGGCCATCGCCTGCATCACAACCGCCCGAGCTTCCAACCAAGGGTCGACCGCAACGAATCGCAAGGCACCCGAACGTACGCCATCAAACGCCCCTTGTACACGCAGCAAGTCAGCCGGCAACTCACTCACACGCACACAAGAAACCGTACCTTTCTCGCCGACGGTTTTAGACACGCCACCAGCCACCGCATCCTGCAGGGTTTTAAAGGAGGCCAGCAGTTGATCCATCGTCGACTTGAGGCGGAACACATCTCCGTCTATCCGAGCAAACTCGCCAGACACCTGCCCTTGCCAGCGCAGAACTTCAGCCTATATTACCCCCGCAGCCTCGGACACAGCGGGACTGGGGCTGAGCAAAGATGGTGCCGCGGTGGCAGACGCAGCAGTAGCAGCAGCCGAAGCGGCTGCGGCACGGCGACCTTCGGACTCAGCTTGCACAGCAGCCAGAGCTTCGGCACGGCGTTTGTCGACCCCAGCTTGCACAGCGTCGACAGCAGCATGAGCCTCGACTCGAGCAGCAGCCGAGGCGGCCTGATTAGGACCGCGTACAGCAGCAGCCACGAGAGCTTCAGCCTCCGGTGACTTGCACTCCTCCATCGTCGGGGAGTGCACGAACTTAAACTAGCCTTAGACTAGAACTTAAACCAGTCTGTATCACACCTTGGACCTGTAAGCTCTGACTCTGCTCCCCTACGCGCTCCGCGTGCAGGTCGTCGCCTACACAGCTGGGCCAGGTGTGCCCAATGCTATCGCTCATACGACCATGAATTACCGCATTGATCTGATTGGTCAAACTTCTTACGTACGTACAAAACCCATATTTTCTCATACTTCGATAATATTCTGCTAATCCTACTGCTACACCTAGCAAGCAAATCATTTGCAGAGGTTTGACGTGTACATACTTGATCCTGCATGCGTGTAAACAGATAACTATCCAGACATGATGAGACATGAAACAGAAAACGATCATTCGTTCATTATTAGCCAATCCGAATAACGGGTGCCGGCATCCCGCGCGGAGCCCTTGTATCGTGGTACCAGGTACCTGATACCAGGTACCTCTCGTACAACAGGTATCATGAAAAGATGAAAAGCGAAGTGCGGCGTGTTTCTTCGTGGTACCATGACCGCTGAGAACAAACCTAGAGCTGACCTGCAGGTTGCGACAGCCAGTAAAAACCTGCGGCGTACTAAGCTATTGCTTCGGCGGTGGCAGGGTGTATCAGAAAACCACAAAAAAACGAAACTGGTTACTCGCCACCTCACACACCTCTCCCTGCTGTCACGGCGTTGAAGAGGCTGTTGCTGACGAACGCGCGCGCTGGCATGCCTGCTTGTATAGCTGAGGCTGCCTGTGCTGCTGGTACGTGCAGCTGTGGCGTTCCAGCTCTCGCGCACGGCAGGAAGAAAACGACAATGAGACCAACCGATAATATCATGGACCGTAAGCAGCAGCCGCAACTCTCCGGTCGGTGGTACACGGCGGAGAAGAGCGAGGTCTGTCCACGCACAAGGTCAACAGCTTCGGTAATCGGTGTGCGGCGGAACACACCACAAATGATAGGATGCAAATCATCTCGCTACGAACTCCCGACGCCTGACGCGGGAACGCGGAACCTCCGGCACGGCGCCTATACCTGGGGAATTTTTTGTAAGGATCCAGCGATATGATTGGCTTATAGGAAGCAATTTCAACAAATGAAACACCAGTTTTGTAAGGATTTTGTAAGGATATACAATTATGATTGGCGATGATTGCACCGAGCTCCGCGCTGTGATCGCGCCGCGTCTCTCAGGGAGAGAAGAGAGACCGCAAGCGGGATCGCGCGCAGCGCGGACACCAGGCAACCGGCACCACAGCCGGCTCCTCAGCACCATGCTGGTGTGGCGGCTATGTACGCTTTAGTATGTCTAATTGTGGTTCTCCTAGCCTACGATCACCAGGCTTGTTTCCGTGGTCTCGAGCCAAGAAGCCTGCCTCCCTGTAGCAGCGGTTGTGGTGTGACTAGTTTCGGTTCTTGGAGCCTGCCATGTGTCGATGCGACGAGGTCGGTAGTGATGGCGGAGGCAGCGGTGTGGGCATTGGAGGCAGCAGCGGCGGAGGTCGTGACGGTGGAGGCAGCGATGGAAGTAGCGGTGAAGGCAGCGGTGATGGATCCGCTCGGGAGAGCGAACCACAACAAAGTGCAGCTTCATCTACTTTGACAGCATCGAACCAGGGCATCGTCGATTCATCGATATCACGAGCACCATTCTGCCAAAGCCAGCAGAAAGCACTTCAAGGGGGGGAGCAAGCGGATGGGGTACTTCCCTTACAGCCCTATACCTACGCTACACAAGGCCGGATGTGAGTGGTTCTATCGTAGACTTCTGTTTGTTACCTGCTGCTGTACTCTTATACCTGGTACCTGGTGCCATGGTCAAGCAGTACAGGATACCAGATAAGAACCATACATACTTGGTACCTGCGGTAGGCTGGCTTTCTTATTTGTGGGGGGATACGTTCTACACTGACTTCAGTACAACAGCTCCCGAGCTTCTTATTTCCCTGAAAATATCAACTTGGCTTTCTTATTACTGCACCTTTAATATTACTGTTAGGTGTCTTGTACGCCTGTAGTACTGCTGTACCAGGTATATCATAAGGCACGGAAATACTGACCTACAGCAGTAGGTTGGCTTTCGTATTTGGCAGAGGGTTTGTTCTCACAGGTAACTTCAGTATATTGACCAACGAGTTTCTTATTCCTGTAGCTAAATATCACCCTGGCTTTCTTATTACCAGGTTTGTTTTTCCGTGCCCTGTACTGCTGTACATCAGCAGTCGGTCTGCGGCAATGTTATTTGGACACGAGGTACGAGTCGTACCAGGTCATTGTAGGCTACTGCTCCTGCTGCTTGTGCGCTGCTACTCGAACCTACCAGGTACCAGGTATCATCGCTCTGAGCATGCGATACCTGGTACCTGGTACGTAGTATATACCATACTTGGCCTCTAATTAATCGCGTGCCAGATACCAGATGCAGTACGTAGTACAGGACATCTAAAAGATACCAGGTACACATATAGTGACCTAGGCTGGCTTTCTTATTTGGGAGAGGGTGCACACTACCTTATTGTACATTAACTTCAGTATAACGTATCCCGAGTTTCTTATTTTCGTGTAAATAACAGCCTGGCTAATAATCCCATCTATTTTGAAGCTATTGCTTCTGCTGAAGCTTGTTTGCTGTCGCAGCTTGTACACTCGTACACGTGATGTATATCTCTGAGCATATGATGACTGGTACATGATAACTGGCACCTACCTGGTACAATTGTGGCGGTCGTGTTTTCTTGGTTCGGCAGTTCGCAGCTGGCACTAGGCGTATTCAATTCGAAAATTCTCGCTTGCGTTTCCCAAGGTGAAAAACCAGCGTGATTTGGTACCAGGACATGATGGTAGACTTGGCGTCAACACCAAGTCAGACGCGACGTATTTGGATGAGGTCAAAGCCGCGAACACTGTGGACGCGCTGACTCACGCGAAAGCTTGTTGGGTGCAAACGCCATCTTTTTCGCTGGCGGGGATAGTGTCTAGTTTGCTTGGGAAAGAGTTGCCCACGTACCCGACCTCCCGCTTGTCTCGCCGGAGTTCTCCCCTCAGCGCCCAACTGGTGATACTACTCTAGTTAGCTATGCGCGTGTCCTATTACCGCTCGTTGAACTTTGTTGCCAGCTCGATTGTTGGCGCCATTCTCTTGAATCTGCTGATAGGTGGAGTGTTGATGATGCCTGCCTTTTAAAATCCTTATGGTGTCGTCACGGGTAGAGTATGCCTGCCTGGATGCTTACGCGTCCGTTCTCGTTTACGTGGAGATCGAGATATTGAAGGATCCCATGCGCGGCCCGGTTCCGACCATTTTGCCGCCGGGAACACAGATGCGATTGGGATGTTTTGAACATATTCATCGAGACCTTATTTCTTGTACCTTCTTGTTCTGTGGGACGTTACCCATGTTCACCTTGCGGCCGATTGGACACCCCCCCCTGCGACACCAGCACCGTCGCCGAACCCGAATGCAAATGCCGCTTACAACGATGACCCCGACTTCTTCGCCACCGAAGCACCTTGCCACGTGGTGGGCTCGCTAGGTAAGGCCTTACACCGTCCTTGGAAGAAATTGAGCTGAGTTGTCTGACGCCCTGCCCGCATTGGCGTTTCTCATTCTCTTGCTGACGTTTGTATTATTCGCCAAACACACCAACCTTTTTCGTTTTTTTTCTTTTTTTTAGATGATGCGGACTCGGACGAGGGCGAAGAGGACGGTGGCGACGGGTATGACTTTGATGCTGGTCACGACCGCGCTTGCGACCTAGGAGCCGGAGACGAGATCGGTGGCAATGTCGACCAGGACGACGTGAGTGCTGTAGAGGTGGCAAATATGGTTTGTTTGTTTCTGAAATCTGCTCGGCGTCAATGTGCGCTTTAAATACGATTTTTTTTCCGTTCGAGTGTTCTGAATTCATGTTGATTGTTGCCCAACTGTATCGGGGGGTGGCCCACACATGCTCAAGGTTCGCTTGGATACCTTTCACGCGCTTCCACGTATCTCGCCCCTAGTGAAGAAGAGTCACGGCGCCTTCAAGCCCTCCATGGCTTGGTTGAGAGATGCTTGCTATATCGTTAATCTGGAAGACAACAAGGAGGCAAGTGGTTTTGACGTCACTTGTGTCGTTGTTCGGATCAGTGATACGGAGAGACTGTAGCTGTCGTCGAAAACAATGCCTGTACTGGGTCATGTGTCGTGGCCATTACGCTCCTGCCGATCTCGCTTCCAACCGCAGGTAAGAAGTGCTCTTCAAGCGCGAAAAATGGCATCGAAATAGGTGGCAGAGTATATAGAGATGAACTGGACGTGTTTCTTGCGGAATTGTCGGCGGTTGGTGCCCGAGCGGACACGATTGTTGACTCGCTTTGGTTCAGTGGTTGATCGGTTCTGCGACGTGATATATGCGAAATCGGGATAAAATCACCTGCGCCCGAAAGCCCTGGAGGTCGTGAAGCTGCTCCGCAAGCACATCGAAGCTTGTTGTCTAAGCAAACCTGACGGCGTGCCGCTGTACTACGCAAAAGGGAAAAGTGAAGCGGGGATCACCACTCATCGCTGTGTCAGAGGTACCAGCAGTACAGGGGCTTGGTGTGTGTTTTGCGTGACTTTCCTATCACTAGCAGGCACAGCAACCATTTCCACCCATAACATTGGCCTCACGGCATAACCCGATGCTCATAGTATTTGCCGTCAAGTATACCTCACGGTTTCGTTTGTTGCAGTGTTTGTAACATGTTGAGTTTTTTCCTCAGCTTGGTGGTCAACCAGGTAATTCGTGTTATGATGGACCTGACGTAAACCTGTTCAATATGTTTTACGCCCGCTGTAACTGTTTGTCCTCCTTAAAGGGTTTTCATCGTTACCTCCGCAGGCTACTATTGCGCTTCTCCTGCGCTGGCCCACTCGATTCTGCTGGAGTTCAATTATCGCTGGAATATTGGGATGGCGGTGAAGAACCGCGGACTGCCGAAGTAGATTGGAGCGTGCTACGAACAGTTTGAGTTTGATATTATCTAAAGCGACTCGGCCAGCTGGTCACCGGATAGCCCGATGTTTCCTGGGTGGGTCTCTGCTCTTGACGTGATAGACACTGGTGAAAGAAGCGACCTTTCTCAGAGATTGTGGGGACCTGATGCTGGGGGTGAGGGGCCGGTTGATCTTGTCGACCTCCCAACAACTTCAGAATCACCATTTGATGAAATCAAAGGGCACGCCAACGTTAAGTATACGAGGATCTCTATTAGTCAACGGCATGCTGCATTGCGTGCTAGGTTGAGGGAAGCTGACGGGGGCGCGATGACTGCGGATGTTGTCGGTAGCGCTGTTTCCGCTGCTGTTTCGCGGAGTTGGTATGGGGCAGGTATTGTTGGCGTTTGTGGCGGCAGTAAAAGGGGGGGCGCAGCGGCAGGTGCAGGCGTGTCGGCGTCAGCTGCGGAGATGTTGGCGTTTAGCGGCGGCGGGGATGAGGCTGGGTAGTTTGGCGCCGCCAACCGACGCCCAAGAAGCCCAAGGGCCCACTCCGGGGCCCTCAGATTTTCTTTCACCGCGGCCACAGTCGACAAGAAGGCGCGTACCAGGAGGCTCACCCCGCCCCGCGTGGGAGGAAGAGGCGGCCCCAATGCAATGTGTCCGGAGAAAACCACCGGCCCGAGGCCCGCAGACCTGGGAAACTAAATCAGACGAAAAGCGGTGGTGGTCGTGGTGTGAATGTGAAAAGTGCACCGTAGGGTCTACGCCCCTGATCGTCGCTTTATACTCCGGCCCATCTTGGTGTGGTAGGTTAGCGTCTGCAGTGTCGGGTCGAGTTTGCGTTTTGTTAAGAGAATAAAGACCGTACGAGTTTATTATGTTTTTACTTCGTTTGCGAGCCGGCCGTTTCGTTTTGTGTGGCCCTGGGATTGACTGTCTGTTTCATCTCGGGGGGGGGGGGGGGGGGGAGGTCAACAGCGATACTACCACCGTCGTCGACAAAATCGTGACGCACATTTGTTCTGTTTTTCCATTCCCATGTTTTCCTTTTTGCCATCCCTGGGGAGAGGGAAAGAAGAGGGGGGGGGGGTTACCTGGTACCTACTCGAAGCTATTCCCCACCCCCTGTTATTTATCATGTTTCGCCGGGCATGATGGGAGTGCTAGATGTCGCCGGGCGGCAAGAATGGTTCAGTGCAAAGACATACACCATACAAGAGTGTCTATATTGGAAGAACGAAGATTTTTCAAAAGCATCGCCAATCATTTGGTTGAACTGGAGTTATACATGGGTCCTATTTTTTGTGGTGTTCGTGTCGTCTATTTTGGCGGAACCACCCGTATCGCTTCCCAGTCGAATATTGTCACCGAAAGCCCTACTTCATTCATTCGATACACACCAAGGAGTTCAATGCAAAATAAACACGTTGTATAGCAACGACAACGTTTGTATCACAAACTCATGACAAAATCACTGCTTTGCGGCTGGTTGGTGATGCTTGCCGTTGTACCAGGTACATATTATGTGATACAGCAGCACTACTACTTGTTGCAGTCGTAGTGCACAACATAAATAAAAAAAAACGAACAGGGATATAGGAAAGCAAGGCTGATACCTTACCAGAAAAGGAAGACAATTGAGAGGCGCTGTGCTGAAGATAGTGTGTAGAACTCACCTTTTCTCAAATAAGAAATTCAGCCTCGGCCAGAATCATCCCGATTTCTTCCTTTTTTTCCTATTATTTTATTTCATTTCTACTACTGCTGCTGCTGTAACAGCCTAGAATAATCTATCTGCACTACACCTACTTGTACAAGTATCAGGCACCTATTAATATTTGATAGCGAGAAACAGGAATCTTGGTTGTGGCTTCGGGTTTCTTATTTGGGAGAGGTTGTCATCTGCACTAACTTCAGCTTCCGGATTTCTTGTCTTCCTAGAAGTATCAGCTTGCTATTCTTACGTCCCGTACTACTTTTAGAGTGTTGTGCCGCCGGTCCTCTGATAAGAAACCGAGGTTTTGTTGTTTAATAGGCTGAATTTCGTACCAGGTATTTTTATGAAAATGATGTGCCCCACACTAACTTCAGTATGAAATTTACCGAAGTTCTTATATCTCCGCAAGAACCTTGCGTGAGCCCCGTTCTTATAAGAGGGAGGCATGCGCGATTTTTTTTATGATGTTTTTCCATTTTCCGAAACGCCTCCAATTTTTTTTCGTGCTTCGCGCGATTATTTTAATGCCTTACAAAAGTGTCCCTATGTATAGGATCCGTGCCGAACCTCCTGTTGGTGTGAGAAAAAAATACCCCACGCCTTCTCAGTCATTTTCTATCTTGCAAATCGTCCCAGACACCACCCTAACCCTAACCCTAACCCTAACCTTAACCCTAACCCTAACCCCAACCCCAACCCTTTGTGAGGCTCGAGGCTCGAGGTAGGCAAGGGCGATCCTGCGGCTACGGCGCGTGTTTCGTAGGCGTTTTCCAAAAAATAATCGGCCGGCCGAAAAACAGGCCTCTCATCTCTCATCAGCCAATCAGGGTGTTTGTCGATCATCTTTTTTCACACCGACGAAGAGCTGTGCAGAGTGCTGCCGACGCCGCCGGAACACATCGCGGATCGAAAGCTCTCGTGGACACAACGCAATCCTTTAACTGCTTGGTGGCACCGCGCGCGCGGAGCCCTTTCATTACAGCAACGCGCATCCCGGGGTTCGTGACGGCTGCCACTCTGCTGGGGAGGCAGCCAACTCAGAGGCACATGGCATTCATGTCGGGCCGGGCGAGCAGCAGCAGTTGCAACAGGCGCCGTACTGCCCTCATCGCAGCTGCGGTGAGCGCGCTAACCAGACAGCTCGAGCTTGCGTCAACTAGTGGATGGTGTTGCGTCGGTGTGGCTTAGTTGTATACCTCTGCCTAGCTTGCCTGTTTCTCACAACACAGTTGCCCAATGCCTTGGTAGGGTCGTTGGTGCGGAAATGATCAAAATGCACGAGCAGCCGAGGCTAACAGGTTTAGTTCATTTTCCTTTTTATGTTATGCTCTGTATAGCGATGGAGATCACGCTTTCCGGTGCAGACCAGGTTGTAGTAACAACGTCCCGCCAAGCAAGAACAAACAAGAGCCTGGCCAGGATACATGCTTGCCCACTCATCACCCTGATGACCGACCCTCCCTACCAAAAACGACACCGTACTCGTAGGCACTCAAGACGTGTCACACAATGCAATCACACTCCTATCCGTGCGCCGAAAATGCCGTGTGATGGTCGAAGGGGCCATAGATCTGGGATGGCAAAAGGGAGCAAGCACGAACGGCAGACAACCACAAGCGACGTCCTGAAACTTTTGCGATGGCCCCTTCCCTCCTTGCCGTCTCATTTTCCCCCATCGCCAGCGTACCACTCCATTGCTGTACATGATGTATCTACCCCGCGCGCGTACCATCAATGAATACCTCACGATCAGCCAATCAAGTCTCATGTATCGGTGCACGTGACAGCAGAAACGTGCTGACAATGGCATTGATTGACTCGTGCAAAAAGGAGTCCTTCCATCGTAGCGCTGGGTATGTACCAGCCGGAAAAACCGGCACTACAGGTTCTCGTACAAAGCGGCAACCGGCACTACTCCGCATGCCCCGTTACTGTTGGTTCCTGCGTTTTCCAAGCGATTTCACGGGCACTGTAGCGGGCAACTGGCACTATACTCAATCGGCGCTATAGCGGAACCACTTGTACTGCACCTAGGACGAACTGATAATGACTTGGCGTGCCCAACCGTTGTCCCCCCTCGAAGATGAGCGCGCGTGTAGTGGTACGTACCAGGTAAGTACTGGTATATACGTACTCGCACCAGGTAGGAGATAAAGACGGGAAAAGGCGCAATAGCTGGGAGCCAGTGCGACAGCTTTTTGCACCACCGCGCTTTTGTGGACATGAGTATTATTCGCACTGCTGCGGTGGGGTCAAGGAAGATTATGAAACTTAACTATTATTAATAGTAGACGTAACCCTGTAGACTAGCCCTTTAGGAGCACGGGTTAGGGAGGTTAGGGGTGGTAAGAGCAAGAATAAGAATGCCCATTTCAAAATCTGTGTGCCTTTGCATCATCAAGAGCAGACGAGAGAACAGCAGTAGCGATCGACGTCCACCGCATGTTCCATCATGGCTCGACAGCTCTAAGAACTAACAACCCGAGCATCAGGCCTGGGCTGGACCTCCGCTGACCTGCCACATTTACAGCAGGGAGTACACAGAAACTTGATACGAACCCGGTAAACCCAAGTAGCCCACCCCAAAGTTTAACTCACGCGATGACAATGATTGTTTTATGCATACTGAATTCCACAGATGTCTGTTTTTGTCCCCCTCGATGCGGGTCATACAGTTTCCGTGCGCAGAACAAAGTTGAATGTCTTAGTCCTGTTGACCCTGGTATTAACCGGGGATTCACCGACCTGTATCCTTCACGAGGGTATAGACTACACACCCCGCAACACACGGGATCGAAGTATCACTCACAGCTTGCAAAGCTGAGTTTTGATCAAAAACCTTTTAGGTCGATCTCACAGCTAAAGTGTATATTTTCACGTATATTTTCATTAATAGAGTGTTTGCGAAAATACGTTTCTCAAAATTTACTTGCCTTCCGCTAAAAAAAGTGAATTGCCTTCCCACCGAGTTTTTGGTGTGTTTGCGCTAGCGGTAAACAAAATCCTGCAGGCGACGCCTCCGAAATTTAGTAGGGAAACGGGGATGTGCGCGATTGTAATATACGTACGAGTACAGCAGCAGCAGTACGAGTACTCGTAGTATTATACGATATACGAGTTCTCGTTGTACGTACTCCAGTCTCGAGCCTCTCGTTTCAGGTGCAGCAGTACCTGGAACACGGTACATGCAAGCACCCAACAGACTACAAATCAGAGGTATGGCGGTCTGTCTCGCGCGTAAAAAACTCCTTGTGAGCAGGGACTACCTCACTACACGTGCTACAAGCAGAGCAACGCCTTCCTCATGCGACGGAAGGGAAGGCGAAGCGCAGTTTCCCCATGGAACGTGGACCTGTTATTGCGAAGCACCACCCTGCGAAGAATCCGCAGTGAACGCAGCGGTTTAGGGAAGAGGAGTTTCCGCTCCTCTGCCCTAAACCGAAAGTCATGCCACGCTTCAGTCGCGGTGATGTTGGAGAAGCGCGGTGGCTGCTGTCGCACAGATGGACCGATACGAGTCCTATCTTGCCAGATGCGGCACACGATAGCCGCAATCAAGGCGCGTGGTGTCGCTCTCTGCGTTGAGGCTCCTCTCCGCGTGCGTGCGTTCGACTCCGCCAGCTGCGAGAAGTTCACCACAGCTTGCAGCAAGCGCTGAACCCTTGGTCACGGACGCAGAGGGCAGCAACAGACGGTTCATCACCGGCCTGCTGCATATCTCTGATGTTACGCCTGCGCGTCGTGCTCAGGGTACTACCGTCTCAATCCTCCGTGCGTTCGTATTAGTAGCTTGTGTTGTGTCGTGACAACAGCCGTGGTGCTTCAAACTGGTCCTGCTTAGGGCGCTATAGACCCTTGCAGAGGCGTTCTGCCTCGGACAAATGCTCGGTGTGTTGTAGGCCAATGAAACAGAGAGACAAAATTTACCGTAACTTTTGATCAAAACCTACCTTCGACAAAGTACATTTTTGCCTTTTTTTCAAAATTTTACCGCAAATATTGCCTTCGGGACATTTTTTGAAGAAGTAAATTTCTAAAAACGTACTTTCGCAAACACTCTAATAAAAAAAAAAAAATGTACATTAAACAAAAAGGTACGTACGTATTTTAGTGTGCGAAAAAATCGTAGTGGTTTCGATATCATTTACAAGTATACTAAAATTCTAAGATACCAAATATTCTTGCAGGTTTCAATATGCTATACTAACTTCCATACAAGAAACTGTTCAAATAGTCATTATTAATCAATAACCAACACAACACCAAAATAATCAATAATCTAATGAAGTGTGGATACCAGTCCCTACCCCTGAATCGTAACGCCTCGTTATCACTACTGCTGCTGTATATTCCTTCAACATCATCCTGGCTCCTCGAGGCACACTCTGAGGTGTTTCCTCATCGTTGACCCTCGAGCGTGCGGTTGCGCACATAACCTACCTCGTTGTATCTCCACACGTCCATCTGAGAAAGAGAAACCTGCGAAGGGACTACCGTCCCACAAATGGCGTCGAGGCCGTGAAGCTCGGTGGGAGCTAAGCAACCCGACCGAAGAGAGCGGGTAAGTTTTATTTGAAAGAAAACCCGCACGTTTGTCCCGCTTGCCATATGGCAGACGGGACAGACCCCCCTGGTCCCTTTCGCAGGTTTCTCTTGCTCAGATGGAGGTGTGGAGACACACCGGGGTGGGTTATGTGGGCAACCGCACGCTCGAGTGTCAACGATAAAGAAACACCTCAGAGTCTGCCTCGAGGAGCCAGGATGATCTTGAAGGATCATAGTGATAGCGAGGCCGTACCTACGATTCAGGGGGTAGGGACTGGTATCCAAATCACCCCCCCCCCTTTTTCAGACGTGCAAACGTGCGCGTCTTGTAAGAGGTGTCCACTTGGGATGACAGGATCCTAGGAATCCCCTGGAGACGTAGTGCCGATGGAGATAGACAACTGTCAGATACCGAGAGTAGTGCTTAACCGACCTCATGGTCGGAAACGAAAACAGCTCTCGAAGCGTCGTGCCTGTCAGCAGACGCTTTAGCACGCTCGGCAGAGCAGATCGTTGCTCTGACTCAGGGTCCAAATGAGTCAGTCAGATCATACGTAAACCGTCTCCGTGATAGTTTTAGCGTTCAAGTTAAAAACTAAAACTGGTTTAAGTTGCTAAAACTATCACGGAGACGGTTTACGTATGACGTGACTGACTCGTTTGAACCCTGAGTAAAAAAAAAACTTGTTCAAGTTGCTAAAACTATCACGGAGACGGTTTACGTATGACGTGACTGACTCGTTTGAACCCTGAGTCAGAAAAAAACTGGTTCAAGTTGCTAAAACTATCACGGAGACGGTTTACGTATGACGTGACTGCCTCATTTGGACCCTGAGTCAGAGTAACGATCTGCCCTACCGAGGGTGCTAAAACGTCTGCTGACAGGTACGACGCTTCGAAAGCTGTTTTCATTTCCGACCATGAGGTCGGTTAAGCACTCCTCTCGGTATCTGACAGTTGTCTATCTCCATCGGCACTACGTCTCCAGGGGATTCCTAGGATCCTGTCATCCCAAGTGGACACCTCTTACAAGACGCGCGCGTTTGCACGTCTGAAAAAGGGGGGAGGGTGATTTGGATACCAGTCCCTACCCCCTGAATCGTACGGCCTCGCTATCACTATGATCCTTCAAGATCATCCTGGCTCCTCGAGGCAGACTCTGAGGTGTTTCCTCATCGTTGACACTCGAGTGTGCGGTTGCCCACATAACCCACCTCGGTGTGTTTCCACACCTCCATCTGAGAAAGAGAAACCTGCGAAGGGATTACCGTCCCACACAAACCCGTTTTTTTTTCCATGAACCCTAGCGCAGGTGTACACAGATATGAGGCGACGGTCAGTCAAGGAAAAACGTCCAGCGGTCAAGGTTGTGAAACCGACCGTTCCACACTATAACCTAGTAGTTTGGAGTCAGTCAAGGTCAACTCATGCAAAATTGCCGTCGGTCAAGGGGTCAAAGTGCCGTCTCCTGACATGTTTGACCATGATACTGTGGTGGAGCGAGCTACAATACGATATCCAACCGCGGTGTTAGGGTCAGCGGTGTACTACAATGCTCATGCTTCATATGATCTCATTGTATTCGTGCAGCGCGTGTGTCGCATACCCACCTGCGCTGCAGTTCGGACGTACCCCGTTCCCCGGCGGCCCGGCGTACATCGGTAGTACTACTATTTCGTGTAGCTGACGCTCTATTCGTTATGTTTTTCGACAAATTCCCCCTCTGAATACACCATACACATGCAGACACCGTACATATACGTTGTATGCTAAGGGGAGTCGCCAGCCTATGTCCTTGGTGAGGACACACACACCGTAGTACGGGCGATCGGCAGTAACACACACAGCTTGTAAAGGTGAGTTTCGACGACATCTTGTTCGATCTCACAGCTGGAGTGTATTTTGATTTTTTATTATACAAATATTGTTCGATCTCACAGCTGGAGTGTGTTTTGATTTTCTTGTGATACGTACCTACAGTAGTACCAGGTACTCGTGTCACACTCCAGATAACACACCTCAGACGATTCTCGTACCTTGTTTTCTCGACCACGGAGAGAGTGCTAACGCCAAGGCGGCACCTATAGAAATATGTTGACGAGAATTCCCCAAATCAACCAATTGTGTTGCGTATGCCCCCCTCGTTGTGGAAAAGGGAGCTGGGAAAATCGTCCCAAGGGGATGTTATCTTGCGTGTTTTACTATGTGCAGTACAGCAGTAGTAGTATCATTGCATTGATACCATATATCTAAAATATCGAGTAACGAATACCCCCAGACCCGGTGCTCGTGTAATACAACAACAGCCAGTGCTCGAGTTCCGACGAAATGCTCGATCTCACAGGCAGCTGAATGTATTATTAATAGTGTCTTCTTGATGTTTGATAAGAGATGAAGTGTTCGTAAAGTTGCGCTTTGTTTGTGGTCTCCACATTAAGCTAGTGCTTCCTCCCGTCTATTATACGTTCAGCACAACAACCAGTGTTGCCTCCTCCTAGAGAGACGCGCTCGGTGGTTGTGGTAAGAGCCCGGCCCTTGACATGAGCTGCCTGTCCATTCCAAAATCGAAGATCCTGCGGTATATGCACGTGCCAAATGCTATATACCTGGACCTGGCAGGTATACTGTGGTCTAACCTGTAATGCACCTGGTATTTACATGACTTTATCGTCTATACCCGATACCTGGTGTGATACACCAGGCATCTGGTGCCTGGCATTGATATAGTGCCATGCTGTATCACAGCTTACGAGCTCTAAAGCAAGTATTTGCGAAGTTCCTGCTATAGGCTGATCAGTAGACGGTCGACTGCCACTCGCCTGCAGACCTAGGCGGTCTTCGAAAATGATCCCCTCTCTGCTGTACCAGGAGGTATAACGAAGTACCATGTATTTCCTTTATTTTATTTTTTTTCACACTCCTACGTTCCAGCTTCTGGACAAGCCATGGTCACAGGTGTCGTCCCTTCTCCCTCCCGGTTCTCGCCTTCAATTTTTATCGCGCATAGGGTTCAGCAATCCCAGCGTTCGTCGATTTTTCTTCAAGTGTTGCTATCTCACGCTGTCGCGCTTTCCGCACGTCAATTTGTGCACGAGAAAAAATCCCTACGAATTTATACGAGTATGAACTCGGGGGGACTCGAACTCACGAAACTGACTATACCAGGCTCGAGAATAACCTGATAAGCCGCCGGGGCGACCATATGATTCTGTTTTTCGAACACCCCGAAGTGACTGCGGCGATCATGACTGGACTTCACCGCCCGTGTGCCCTGGTCGTGTGCTTGGCATGATTTTTGATGGTAAGGTCTTACTTGTATGTGTATCGCGTCCGTTGTTTGGGCTCGGCAAGAAGTTATGGCACGGCACGGTGTGTGCGTGTGCGTGCGCGTGTGCGCGGTGTATCGAGATGCCATGGGGCATGATTCGAGAACCAACCAGTGAATCGACGAACCTAGCTATGGACGAATCAACGAAGCAACGTGCCAATGAACCAACGAACCAAGTAACTGACGACCAAACGAACCGACCAATCGACGAACGACCAAACGGACGAACCACCACACAATTCAACAGACCGACCACCCGACAGACGAACCGACACTACAGCCTCAATTAAATGGTTATTTGTTTGGGCTGGCTGGCTGTTAAGTGGGCGGGTGGTGGGTCGGTGGGCGGCAGGCACTTCACAACGCACTGCAATGACAGGCCGTAGTACGGCTTGTACGCACTCCCGTATTGCCCACCTCGGGGTTTGTTTGGATGGTGCTGCCCCGCTTGACGCGGCTTGCGATGCGCTGCCACCATTTGTTTCGCGGAATCGAGAGGACCTCCGCATCAATAGTAAGCGTGGCTCCCTACAAGTTGATATCATCCATGTACGATACGTACACCCGGACAAGTGTTGATGTTTAACTGTATGCATGATATGTATTGGCCTATCATGCACGTGCCATGCGTATCTCCAAGCTGTTTGGAAATATTTACCATGGGTGTGTGTGATATGTTTATGGGTTGCTTCTGGTAAAAAGTGCGTATTTTAGAAGCAGCGCCTTTTCGCCCTTGTTGTCTGTTGCAGGTTTTCGGTTAGGTAAGCAGCTCAGTTCAATTCCTACAGCGACGTTGTCGCGCACTGCTGCAAAATTGAGTTTGTGTCCGTCACGGCTAAAAGGGGTCATCGTACCGAGTACAGTTGTTTCGACGGAGCACGGTTTTTCGGTTCGTCGCATCGTGCAAGCTCACGCTTGGCTTAGCTTGGCTTAGCTTAGCTTGGGTTAAAATGGCTTAGGCTGGCTTAGATTGAGTGCACTTTTGCTGTGATGTGCAAGTAATACAGCCGCCCGCGGACCGCATTAGAGTGTAATAGTGCATCATTTCTGTGTTATTGTTACTGCAGTGTGAATACTGTGTTTGACACCGGGTTTTACCTGTTGTGGCGTTGGCAAGTTGCAACAGCATCTGTGGGCTTCTTTTGCTCTATCATTTACCTTGCGATGTCTTTGGATCGTTCGCGGTACTCCTGTGGAATTCCAAACCGCACGCATGGCAACTTTGTGTTTTATTTCGCCTACAGTATAGGCCAACGAGAAACTCGTACTTGGAGTGAGCCTAAGATTCTTGTTGTGACAACACCCTTGATTCTAACAACCTTGAGCATGGGCTATTATGTAAGACTTGGTGTAGCGCTTGCCGCTGAGCACGATTTCTTAGTCCAATTTTTTTTGGCGTCCGCCCAACAGTGAGGATCGCTTTCTTATTAGGCACTTAGTTGTGCGCGGGCCTGTACTCTGTCGTACGGTAGTGATGTGCTTTCACGTTTGTGAGGTTCCTGACTTGACCTGCTGTAGCTCCATACTTCATCCAACAAGTCAGTTTTAACATGCAGCCGTGTTTAACCCGATGCGGTAGGTATGTTGTGAATACCGTTGTAAAAACACGAATGGCACGATCGTATTCCGCTTTTACCGATAACCGATAGCCGATATTGGGTAGTTTAATAGTGTGCGTCAGGGGCCAAACAAGGCTCGTCGGCTGCTGTCGTCTACTCGTGTAATAACGCTTTACCCCCCCCCCCCACCCTCTATTTTGTAGTATGGTCTTTAGCAGTTTCTATGGTGTATAGAACGCAATCATGTGCTACAGCAGCTACAAAAACGCGTGGTTCGCTGACGTTCTCATATTTTTTGTTGTGCCTCTCCCTCCCGTTCTGTTTTTCATATTTTTCTGCCGAAAACAAAGCTCTGGGTTGTTCTGTTTTTTTACTGTATGTGTAGGTGTCATTCTGTTGATGTAAAATATTTTTCTTTGCATGTTGTATTTTCTTCGTTTCTTATTATGTTTCTTGTTTGCTTTCTCTTTCTTTCGTTCTATCTCTTGCTAGCGTATCTCTCTTTCTGTCTTTTTTGTGTCTTCCGTCCTCTGCACCGCCGTACCCCGGCCGAAACTTCGATGGCTTGAACGAAGCGCAGGCGGGGATTCGTGCCGTTTTTCCCGTTTCCTTACTATTTCCCCTTTTTTCCCGTGAAAGGGCGGGGATTCGTGTCGGTTTACGTTAATATATATTTGTAGTATATTATACGTATAGTTCGAAGTATTCCCTTTTCCGTTCTCTCATTTTGTTTTTGTTATTGTTTCCCTCTGTCACTCTGGTGTGCTTCATCTCTCACTATTTGCTGTTTTCTTTGTTTCCTTTTTGATCTCATGTCCTCTACACCGCCGTCCCTCCGCCGAAACGTCGGTGGCTTGGACGAAACGCAGGCGGGTACGTCGGTGGCAGTTGGTGGCTTCCTCTTGGCCCGCGCTGCCCACAACAGAAAAAAAGCGTTGTCGGCTAAAGCAAGGCGCTCCGACCACACCGACGAGTACTTCGGCGAAATTGTCGCGGACCCCTACCGATGGATGGAAAGTGAGTGAATACAACAATAAAAGCAAAACTGAAACTTGAAAAATAAAAATGAAAGCAGAAAACTGTAAGCAGCAAGTTAAAAACAAAATGCATACACAAAGCAAAAACAGAAACAAGCGAAATGTAGCACATGTACATACACAAGCAAAGGCAGACAAACAGGTGAGCAAATGTGTGTAGGGTATATGACGAAACACCGACGAAGAAAAAGGCACCAGGCATTATGTTCGAGGAACTTAACTGTACCTGCATCTGGTATTGTTTTCCCGTCTTCTGTGTGGGTGTCGCTGCCTTGACATGGACACGTAAACAGTAGCAATTTCGATGTTGTCCTTGAGGTGTTCTCGAGCGGTTAGCTACATACAGCAGCGTTCGCTGTTGTCCTTGAGGTGTTTTCGAGCGGTTAGCTACATACAGCAGTGTTTTTCTCTTGTGTTTGTTGATTTTGATTGACCACCGCCCACCTTCGAGGCGTTTCTCGGACAGGCAAGTGTGCGTTCCCTCGTGAACCTCGCTGATGTGACGGATTATGTTCAAAAGAAGTTGCTTGGCAACTAGAACATGGGGGTTTATGTTTGCATACGCTTTCTTGGGGCGGCTTATATTGCGCTGGGGCGTAGAGAAGACCTTCAGCGAAGCTTGCGTCAAGGAAACGAGTGCCACCGCGGTACATTTTGACGTTTGCGGAGTTCTTCCAAGGCGGGGGGGGGGGAAATGGGGGGGCGTGTTTACGACTAGGCGAAGCTTGGACAAAATAGTTGAAATGTACTTGACTCTAAACCCTCACCGTAACCGTATATATAGCCCCGACCGCCTGGGAACATTATTGGAACGTTCTGCTGAAATATGGCGCTTGTGTGCATTATCAAACGCTAATCGGTGTCGATTTTGGACCAAGATACAGTACTTGTTTTCAGCACTACTGTGATGGGTATGCGGATGAAAGTGAGCGCGAGCTGCTCCTAGTGGGAGTAAACAAGCCGTGTTGTACGAGGTACGTCGGGATGTGTTATGGAGAGCCTTCGGGTCTTCAAGTACCGCTCGTATGATTTAGGTATGCAGTGCTCAGTTGATTGATTTATTGATTGGTGGGCTGGTTCACAGGTTGTCTAGTTAGTTGGTTGGATGGATGATTGGCTGGTGGATTGAAAAATATCAAACTGTTGATATATTGATTGAATGACTGGTTGGTTTGATTGGTACTTATGAACGATACCATGCTGCCATATGCCACGGCAATACCGTTTTGTTCTACGACCGAGGTAAATTGGTGTAGGACACAGCTTTGTGTAGGTGTGGTTGGCCCCAGCTATATTCTTACCGACGGTTGATTGATTGATTTGACTGGTTAGTTGCCTGATTGGTTGACTGATTGATTGGTTGGTTGATTGATGGCTGGTCGCCTTTTTTCCTTTGTGGTTCATTTTGGCTTTCATGTCTGGCGGGCATGTGGTGATCATCACCCTGGCAGAGACCGACGACGAAGAGACCAAGGCATGGGTGGACGCGCAGATCAAGGTGAGCTGCGAGCGCTGCTCTTTGTACGGTACCTTTCGATTCGATATTACATGCTAAGATACGGTGTGATGTGCTAAGATCAGGTATCATATGCTAAGATGCGGTGTCATATGCTGAGATAAGGTATGGCATGATACGAGGCGATACGGTGGTATTCGATACGATACGCTGATGATACACTAAAGTATGATACGCCACGAAAGCTATACCTGTGCATGCCGAAAACACACACGCAATCACGAAACACACACGCAAACTTGAAAATAAATATAGACGCGACACTGGCGCAGACGTACATGTAGACGTACACACAAACACAAGCATACTCCCAACGGAGTTTAAACGTCCCGCCCCTCCCCCTCCTCTGCCCTCACCTGAACCTCGCAGAAAACCGACGCCTACGTCCAGTCTCAGCTGGAGCCGGCACGCGGGGATTTTTTCGAACGTCTTCAAGAGGTGAACCGGCAGGAACGGGGCACGTGCACAAAGCTACAGCGGAATAGACCGCACTGCTAAGCAAGCACGGTGAAGCAAAATCGTGCAGCACAGCTGTACGGTGCTGCGCAACGCTAGAACCACATTAATCAGACGAAACCACAACTCCTTGTGTCGTGCGCACGGGCGTGGCTCGGCGCACCGTATAAGTAGCACGCCACAGTACTAGTTTTGCTGCGCGGGTTTCGACAAGATCTTTGGGGGGGTGTATTGGGTGGGAGCTAAGATCGTCCCGGTTGCGCAGACAGCGCCGATTGAGGCTATAAATGTGACGTGAAGCGGGTTGTGATCGGGAGCCTCTAGGTGGTTTCCGTGGCTAAGTGGTAGGCCATGGCGTCATCAGGCCTCACATCGACGGTAGCTACGGTTGGAGGGGGCGGGAGGAGGGGCGCTACTGTTCCCTATGGCGGCTGGGTAGACGGTGTTTTCACGGATGGCAGCCCAGTGCCAATCCTATTCGCAAACGTCGCCGTCGCCGCAATCGCAACGTTGTGGTCTCGGGAAGCCAGCACGATGGTAGGATTCAAGGATTCACACCTTGGACAGGCCACGATCTAGGTCTTATGATCATATACATCATCTACAGTAGATCCTGCATCTGCCGTTGTGATATGTTGTGCAGTATCTGTATATGAAGAGTACACGCCCAACTCTGGCAACGTTTGCTTGATGATGCAGATCGTTCGGCTCCCAGCCGGTAACATGAGCTAGACTGTCCAGATCTTCCCTGAACGACCTCGATCATCAAGTGGGGATCGGCAATCTGTACGACGTCTGGTAGGATTGCGACAGCTGCTACAGTAAGAGCTTAGAGCTTGTCTGCGGCGTTTTTGCGGGATCCCTGACTCTTTGTCCCCTGTCCACCCCCCCCGCATGCCGCACGCGATAGGTGTTCAACTACGACAAGTACAGCTCCCCATGGAGGGTGGGCGAATACTGGTTCTTCTACCTCCAGAAGGGACTGAGCCCTCAAGCCGTCATGTACAAGCAGGCGAGAGGAAAAAAATGAAGATTTGTTCGCGGGAGACGTTTTGTACTTTTGCTTTTTGTTGTTCCGTTGAATCTCTTCCTGGTGCCTCGCCTTGCTCTGGTACACAACAGTGGACTAGCCGCCCTGGTCAGTCAACCGTTCCAATGTCTGGAACAATCTCGATCGATCGATCGATCCAATATCTCGAGCAATCGATTGTCATTGCCCTCGCGTTGCCGGAAGCGACCCTCGTCTCTGCTGCCGCACATGTTTGTTTTTATTTACTTATTTGCGTATTTACTTATTTATCAGGTACTGCTTTGCTTTTATTCATGTGTTAGTTTATTTATATATTTATTCATTTATTTACTCATTTATTTGTTTGTTTGTTTGTTTGTTTATTTATTTTTTTATTTTTTTATTTATTCATCTATTTATTTATCTATTTATTTATCTATTTATTTATTTATTTTTTCATTTATCTATCTATTTATCTATTTATTTATTTATTTTTTTATTTTTTATTTTATTTTTATTCATTTATTCATTCATTTATTTATTTATTTATTTATTTATTTATTTGTTTATTTATTCATTTATGTACAAGGATCGGGCGGGGCCCTCGATAAAAGTTGGAGAGTAAAGATAAAGAGGAAATCGGGAAGTGATGGGGGTACCAAGAGGTGGAGGTTTTCGCAGGGAAAGAAGTACAAATTGAAAAGTAGAAACAAAGTTGAAACGCAGTGTGAACGTCGTATAAGTTCGAAGGTGACAATTTAAAAAGCGCGAACGCATTGTGTATAAGTGTGACGGTTACGAAACATTAATTCCCAAAGGACAGAAGGAAAATGAAAACGGCGAGGGAAAAAGCACCTCGCGTGAAAGGGTTGAAAATCGCTCTGGTCCGTGGCCGTGACATTGCCGTCCGGAAGGGGAAAAAATCCCATTGGACGTGCGCATTTAGCGCCAACAATAAAGTTGCGGAAAACGGTGAAAATTTTTTCATCATTGGCAGATGATAACACGTACACTCTGGCGAGATGCACACATGGAACCATGGAAACGAACGCCGTTTCTTCTCTGAACTCGAACTGCATCAGCACTGCCACCCGTGGTTGAACAGGTTGAAATTGAACCTGCCACGCAAATTGTAGGCCATATGTGTAACCCCAGATGAGCATTAGACACCACGACGTCACGGGACTCTTTTGAACGCGTACATATCATAGATATGTATGCGCCCAGAGGGTTGAAAAGACGCTAAAATCTCTCAGTAAAAAGATGAAAGAAAACTCAGAAAAACGATAACCGTTGGAAAAACATGAACGCCAGGCAAGCCAACCCATCATTGATACGGGGATACTATCCAGGAAATGCTACCCTGATGAACGACACACTTCATCATGCCAAAGTTCCTAAAAGACAACGAAAAACCTTGGTACACCGTGTATACTGAAAAGGAAGGCGGCGACAACATAAATTAACGCTAGCGAAACCACCCCGGTTTTCCTGCTGTTGCTGAACTGACTGTCCTAGGGAAAGATAGTTACAGGAAAGGCAGAGTGCCTGAGATTCCGCTATCGAAACACTTGGACAACCCAAATACGACAAATGAGGGCACAGGACACCGCACAAGGGTATGGGGACAGGGGGGGGGACAGGAGGAGTAGAAGGGAAACCGCGGTAGATGAAAGTAGGAAGGAGACCGCAGACAGGGTAGCAAGGTACCAGGCCGACTAGTAGGTGGAACCTTTCTATCTATGCCACTCGTACCGCCAACTGCTGCGGCTGCTCGGAATGTGATGTCTTGGTACTTTGATTTTTCCGTGAATTTATTTTTTTTCTTTTTTTTTTCCCCTTCTTATCCTTATGAAGGGAGTCTTGCATGGTGGGTAGGTGACGAGCCTGTTTTATTTGGCCCTCCCAGTCTTCCTTCTTTTACTTGTTTCTTTTTTCCGGGGTATTTTTTCCCTTTCTTTCCCCCTTGCATGTCCATTTTGGCTCATGCTCGGGGTATGTTTCTATCTCCCGTGCTTTGGCTCCCCTTTTTATTTATTTATTTATTTATTTATTTTGTCTTGGTTTCTTTCGTTGTTTCTCTCTTTTACAAGGTATTTTGGTTTAATGAGAAGAACACAAAGGGGGGAGGGGGGGAAACAGGAGGAGTAGAAGGAAAGCCGTCCAAGGGAATGGGGGCAGGGGGGGCAACAGGAGGAATAGAAGGGAGACCGCGGTGGACGAAGGCAGGAAGGAGATGGCAGACAGGGTAGCAAGGCACCAGGCCGACTAGTAGGTACATAGCACTTTTCGTCTTTTTCTGGGGTATTTTTTTCCCCTTTGTTCCCTCCTTGCGTGTCCAGGTTTTTGGCTCGTGTTCGGATTATCTTATTTTGGTTTTACTTTACTTTATTTTATTTCATTTCATTATGTTTCTTTTCCGAGCTTTGGCTCTCCTTTCCGGTTGGGTTGTTTCTTCGATTTCCCCTTCGTTTTGTTTGTTTCATTTTTTGTTTCATTTTTATCTTTGTTTTTAATTGTTTTCTTATTTTGTTTTTGTTTTTTGTTTTTTTTGTTTTTGTTTTTGTTTATTTCGTATTTCTCTCTTCCAATGTATTTCTGTTGCTGACGTATGTATGTTGTGCCTGTCGTACCCAGTACTAGGGCATGACATTGCGTTGTCGAATGCATTACGATGCATTATCTCTGTGTCGTGGCTTGTGACCACAGAGCTGATCTTTCTAGGGTGAAGAATCAGTACGGACACTGGGTGTGCTGGATGTCGACGAGTAGAAGAACGGTTTAATGTGAAGAACACACACACACACACAGGGCCGGGAAAGCAGCGCAGCCGCATAGCGGAACCCAAAAATGAGAACGGCAAACGACTAAAAAATGAAAGTGTAGGCCATACGTGTAACCTCAGATAAGCACTACAAGTATGTACGCACATCACGACGTCACGGGACTCTTATTGAACGCGTACATATCATAGACTAGGTATGCACCCAGAGGGTTAAAAAGACACTGAAATCTCTCAAAAAGAGAAGAAAGAAAACTCGGAAAAAACGATAACCGTTCGAAAAACGTAAACGCAAGGCAAGCCAACCCATATTTGATACACGGGTATACTATCCAGGAAATACTACCCTGATGAACGACAAGCACTTCATAATGTCAAAGTTCCTAAAAGACAATGAAAAATCTTGTACACCGTACTGAAAAGGAATACCGCGAAAACAAACGGTGTGGTGTGTGTGCAGCGAGCATATATGGAGCGTAGGGAACTAGTAAGTTGTCAACATTGCGCTGCCCTTGCTGTGTGTATGTAGTCAAACCTATAAGAGCCAGAACCTAACACGGATTAGCCAGGACCAAAAACGGATCAATATCAACTCGGGTGCCTCCAACTTGGGCAGCCGTAACTCTGCTCGCACGCCGAATCTTGTTTCCGTGTAAGTTGTGCATAGATGGAAAAACATTGCACTGCGCCGTGGAGCTTTCCAAAACGTAAAATGTCCAAAGGTGACGCGGAGCTGAAGGGGTTTGCGAGCTGTGAGTACGACCGATTCAATGGTTGAAACTCAACTTTGCAAGCTGCGTGGTTCGTACATGGTTAACAATTAATATAAAAAACACAAAAAAACGCGAAAAATAACACTAGAGTGAGCACAGATCCACAGAGACATCTGGCTATCTACGCAGCTATGGCATTCAACAAACCTATAGAGCTCAATATAGGAAACATGAGAGTTGTGAAAAATCCACGCACAGCATAGATCAGCATGCAGCAGCAGCAGTGACACTACCACAGCAGTACAACAGCAGTAGCGCAGTACGTACCGACCAATCCGCAACGGCAGCACAGCAGTAGGAGGCAGGAGCTGGGTGGGATTTGCACTTTCTTACGATTCTCCTCCTTCCGGGAAAGAGCGCGAGCCGTCCCCGGGAAAGGCTTTTCATGCCCCCGCTCGCGGAGTTGGGACTCGTCGGCCGATGTGTCGCCGGGGACACCGAGGGCTGATGTGTGGCGAGGGCGTGGCACGGGCGTGCGGTCGCTAGGGGCCGGGTGGCGAGCGGTAGAGCGGAGAGTTGTAAGTGTACCGATTTGAGAGTTGGGTCAATTGGCGCGCTTCACGCTCAGGGCTCACACGTAATCTTAGTTACCCATATGTAATTATTTATTTATTTTGTTTATTTGTTATTTATTTATTTGTTTGTTTATTTATTTATTTGTTTGTTTATTTATTTATTTTGCTTATTTATTTATTTATTTGTTTATTTATTTGTTTTATTACTCAGTATTTTGTTTACTATTTAATTATTTAATTACTTAATTAATTAATTAATTAATTGCTTTCTAGTTTAGTCTCGTCAATGCCTGTTCAGGCTTATATACTCGTTTTAGTGTGGGATTCCCTTAGCCGCTGTTCGTCCGGGGTAAGAGTACCGTGAACCGACCTCATTGGTCTTTGCTCACGCCTACCTTTTTGTCATTTGCACGCTAATTGGCCTTACGTTACGCCGCATCCTTGTGTGCGTCACTCATGTTTTTTTGTTGTTTTTCAGGTTGGGCTCGAGGGTTCGCCTGACGTGCTGCTGGACCCTAATACGCTAAGCGACGACGGTACGAGCGCTCTGACGGGGGTAGACTTTTCTAAGGACGGGAAGAAACTAGCGTACGGCATCAGCAAAAAGGGATCTGACTGGTGCGAGATGCGACTCATGCAGTCTTCTTTCTGCTTTTGTGTTTGCTCCCGCACATGCTCGTGCTTGTAAGCAACGATTCATCTGTTGATGAGCACTTCCCCTGCCAGGGAAAATGTACAATCAGCCACGCTTTTTTAGACAATCTGGAAGTATCCCTTTCGCCTTATGTTTTTTTTTCTTATTTTCTCCCGTTCCTTCGTTCAAACCTGGCGGTATCCCTTTGCCTGATGTTTCCCTGTTTTCTCGCGTTCCTTCGTTCATTCAACGATTTTCCGCGCTTGTGTAAGGTATTCCATACACGTAAAGGATGTTGTCACCGGGAAGGACCTTCCCGACGTCGTTGATTGGTGCAAGTTCGGCGGCATCGCCTGGGAGGAAGGGAGCCGCGGCTTCTTCTACTCGGCCTTCCCTCGACCCAAGGCGCTAGAGGTACACACAAGGCACACTGTGTGTGTCACGCATCATACTACCATAGTACCATAGGGTAGCGTTCACTAGCCGAAATATTTCTGACTAGTGGGGTGTTTGCGATGTTTTTTCTTTGGTTGGGTAGGAGTTGGGTAGGAAAACACACAATACGTACTATTAATACTAATACTATTAATACTTTTGAAACCGTCAAATGTCACGAGTCAAGGCCAACCCAACCCACGAAAAATCAGCGAAACATTAGGTTACAGGTACGTTTTCCTACCATTTTTTTTTTTTTTTCCAACCTGATTTTCTCGTTGAGGTTGGTCGGCCCTGGGTTAGCGGCAGCCGTCGGTTCCAATTCGTTGCAATACTATTTTGTACCATGTGTGCCAACCCGACAGATTTTCAACGTGGCAAACACCCTAACGGATCTGATCGAGGGGTTGAGGTTCACGTGTTGTTCGTGCCATACCCAGACCACGCGATGGCTCATCGGGCTCTAGGTACTTTTTTTTCTCAAATGCAGTGTTTAGGTGAGGTAAAATCAGTGGTCAGGTGAGGTACGGCATATGCAGTAGGTCATCAAGCGAGGAGCAACGGGAAAAAAACTACAGTAGGTGCGCCCCTATGGTACTGTTGGTGCCACGCGTCGTCGTATGTTGTTCACCTGTACCGCACCGTCCTTTTCCACCCATCCACACCGAGCATATCCGATGTCCGCGCCTATTAACCGAGCCGATTTTCAGCCTAAAGAGGCTTTTTGGTCGCAGACTACGTGACGAAGATATGCATCGCAGTCGTTGTCGATTATCAATGCAGTGCTTTGCCAAAGGACGGCACCCGCACTGCAGTCCCCGACTCAAAGTATCCCGGCATGGTATGCAGTATCGTAATACAGTCGTGCGGTACTGTACTATGTATCCTGTAAGCCGACGTCGTGACAACGATTTTGATTGCACTCCGACAATAGTTATGAGCTCGGTATGAGTAGTGTTTGAAAAGGGTGCCGAACTCCGAGATTTTAGGCAGGGGATGATAGATGATCATCCCCGGGTCAACCAATGGATGCTTCAATCCTTGGATCTATTTGCATGTGGATATGATTAGTGTCAACGGGTCTTAGGTTTATGATAGCAGTATTTACTGCTGTATCATGGCGAGCGTATACTTAGTGTTGGACTGGTATCATAGCACTTAACTGGGGGCCTACATAAAAAGGGTACCACATCTCGATGGTATGTATGTGAATGCACGTATATCGTTCCATAAACATGCACGCGCACCGTTCACGTTTACGTGTTATACCATGACATGGGGACCAATAGCGCTACGCTCCGGCCAACCCGGGCAAGAGGCTACTGCAAAAGCGTGGGCGCAGTTCTAAGGGTCACTCCTAACGAACGAAAGAAAACACACACGGTCCTGACAAAAAATCACGACTCCTGACGTTGTAAACTCTGAAATATCACGTTTTAAGAAAAACGATCACTTTGTATTTTATGTATTTTTGTCAGGCATCCTGACACTTTTTTTTCAACTATCAAAAGTAATGGTTCCTGAAAAACATCACGATTCAAGAAAGTCTCGTGTTTGTTTTTTAACGTTTCCTGACATTTTTGGTGCTGGTTAGGAATTACCCTAAGGGGGATGAGTGGAGGCGGTGAAGGGGGATGGGGTCTGTGCTTCCCAACTAACATCAAAGCAAAGCAGTCAACAGCCGTCTCATGTTGCGGCGCTGTAGTTGAATGGCGGTTGGCCCGTTGTGTATTTCGTTTGTTTTAGAGGCCGGTCGGGGCGGGGGGGGAGGTAGATCACGGGGGGCGAGTGAGAAGTTAGCTCTTGGTTTTCGATTGGATGGCCGTGACGTTGTCTCTCGTCGGCTCTGCGTTTGGATGCTAAGGTACGCAGTCATGTGTGTCGTCTTTGTTCCTCGCCACCAACGCAAAACATATCCTAATTTTGTACTTTTCGTGATGCCTACATACCTTGATGTTGACCCCCCCCCCCCCCCCCCCCTCCTCCTCCCCCCTCGGGCGTAACCAGGCGGGCAAGAGCGCCGGTACGGAGGTGGATGTTTCCACGGGCCACCGGGTCATGTATCACCGCCTTGGCACGAAATCATCTGAAGATCAGGTAAAATTGGACGGAATGCAGGGACTTGGGGGGAGGGTACTAATAACATGCATGCCCGATGCTCCCGAGTAGATCTTCGCTGTAGAAAGCTTGGCAAACGATCCCCCCGCGTTTTATACCGGCTTCTATCCTTGCAAGTAGTCAAGACCTTTGCGTACCGCTTGGTGGTACTTACTTTTGGTATTGTGGCCGGTCATTGGCAGGATGTTTTTAACGTTACGTATTACGTATTTTTGGTCGTGTGGTCGGTCATTGGCAGGATGTTTTTGACGTTGTTGTCAATATCCACCTCCCGCCCCTTTCGTTTGGCGTATGTAGCGAAGGTCGGGGACGTTAGGATATTGCCAGGCCAAATTTCTAGTGTGCAATGGAAAGCGGTGAAGTTTTCCGGGTATCTCACCACGAGACTCAGCCTTCATGTTAAATGGATATGTCGGGGTGGCATTACGCTCTCTTTTCTTCTGGATTTTCGTTTGTGCATGTAGGGTGGTCACCCTTTGTGCTATTGAGTGCATGTCTGGGTTTTGGCTTTTGATTTTTTTTTTCTCTTGTGTTGCGATATGGGGGTAAGAACTTGTTGGTTCAGATATTTCATATCTTGTCTGGTTTTTGATGAGGTAGGAGGGGGGAAACGCTGCTTACGGTTGACCTGTTTTCATGTCCAAATCTTGCTTTTGTGCTTGAGTTGTTTCGTGTCTGTATCTGGTTTGTGTTTTGACATGGTAAATTAAATGGTAAATCCCAAATTTTGTTTGTTGGTGAAGTTTTTTCGTGCCCATACTTGTGTCTGGTCTGTATTTTGGTATGGGAAAAACAAGTGGTTAGTTTAGTTGTGTCATGTCTATATCCCCGGGGATGGGCTCGTGGTTCTTGCTGGGAGAACGGAACGAAGGCCTCCGAATATGAGGTAGATTGAACGGAAGACAGCGAGGGGAAGGGTGTGGGGGGATTGAGGTTGGCTGGGTTTTGGCTGAGAAGCGGAAGTTGGCGTGTTGTCGCTTGTGGCAGCGCGACGTCTCGTGCGAGTGATCGGCCGGAGCCACGCTCACCACACTCACGTTTACCGCCACCATCTCCACCACCACCACTCCCTCCACGTTCACCGCCAATACCACCCCACCAGTGTCACCCCCAACCCCAGCACCATCACCGCAACCCACACATCTTCGCCACAAGCACTGCCACTACCACCAAACCACCAACACTAAACCCACCACAACCACCACCAATAACGCCGCCATCACCACTATGATCACCGTCGCCGCCGGTCGCATCGCAGCTGGTGTACCAGTCTCCGCTGGACGAGAAATGGCTGGCGTCTTCGGTGATGACGGACGATTGGAAGACGCTCGTCATCAGCATTGGAGACAGCTGCGATCCCGTCAACAGGCGAGTGGTGCTCGTGCTGCAGTCCTTCGTTCGTCGTCGGCTCATCTTTCACGGCACCTCGTGTGCATTACGGGCACGGCGCCTGTGTCCAGTAAAGTAACCTGTAGGGAAAAAAATTATGGTACTGTAGTGTACCGCGCGGCAAGAAGCAAGTCCGGTGCAGTCAACCCCATTAGATCCTCCGAGCCGCTTCCTGTACTAATTTTCAAGTATATTTTTTCCCAAAACGGTTTTCCAGTTGTAAATGCGTTGATACACTATTAACAGCTGCTCTGGAAGAGTTACTCTGTTCCTTTTTTCGGGTGGCTTATCTGAGATATTTGAGACATGAGAGATCTGACAGATCGTTGTTTCTCACATCCGATGACGCTTAATTTGGCTCTTTGTCTCTCGTACTCCCTCTTCTTCTCCCCCCTCCCCTCTTCCCTGTGCGTCTTCCTCTCTCTCTCCCCCCCCCCTCTCCGTCTCCCTATCTGTACCTCTCCCTCTTCATATCCTCTTCGATTCAGGCTATTCTACCGAGACTTGACGTCCTTCGACGGAGTAGACGTCGACGGCACTATGGGCAGGGTGGTCAAGCTGGTGGACAACTTCGACTCCCTTTATGAGTACGTTACCAACGAGGGCAGGACCTTTTGGTTCAGGAGCAATGTGGACGCCCCGAAGTACAAGGTAACAGGCGTTTTCATCACCCCCGGTGATAGTGAGAGAGGGTAACCAGTTAGGCTGCCTAGTCAGCGCCCAAGTAAAAGTCAACACGCGAAGCATCGAACAACCCTCGCGCTACGTCGGTAGTTTTGTTTGCTAATAGTCATCATCAGTAAGCCCAGCACCTCCTTTGTTAGTGAGAGGCGGTAACCTGCTTGACTGCTTAGTCAGCATTGGCAGGCGAAGCACCCCCTATGTTAGCGAGAAGGGTCAAAGCTGTTAGCCTACTAGGTCAGCACCGGCAGGCGAAGGGCCCCCTGTGTTAGCGAGAAGGAGTAACGTGTGAATCTACGTGGTCAGCATCAGCAGGCGATTCACCCCCTGTGAACATGGGACGGGGCAACCTGTTGGCCTTGTTAGGCAGCATCGGCATCATCAAGCGAAGCACCCCCCGTTATAGGAAGATGGGTTATCGTGTCGGACTGCTTGGTCGGCGTCAGCAGGCAATGCCCCCCCCCCCCCCCTGTGTCGCTAGCAAAGGGAGGTAACCTGTTGGCCTTAGGCATCGGGAGGCGAAGCACCCGCTGTGTTTGTGAGAGGCGACAAGCTGTCCAACTGCTTAAGACATGATCAGCAGCGTGAGTGCTCCCTGTGTTTTTAACTCCCTTACAACCCCCCAAATCCGCAACCCCCAACACCCGCCCTATACTAAATCCAAGTAATTTTGTCCCCCAAAAAGAGTTTCCAGTTGTGCAGGCGTTAAGAATCGGTAACCTGTGAACTTACTGTGAGCCAGCATCAGCAAGTGAACCACATCTTGGTAGTGAGAAGGAGGGACCTGCTAGCCAAATTAGGTCTGAACCGGCAGGCGAAACACTCCCTGGTAGGGACAAGGGGTACCCGATACACGATACAGGGATACCACAGCGCTGCACTTGAAATCGCGTAATCCTATCTGTGTTGGAGTCCATTGGCTTAGGCCGAACCACGTTTATGCAAAATGGGTCTTATTTATTGCCAAGCGCTCACCCACGAACCCTCCCCCCCCCCCCCCCCCATCCCCACCGCGCTTGTGATTGAAACGGCAGTGTGCTTCCTGCCCCCTCTGCTGTTTTCGTCTCTTACTCTTTTTTTTTCTTTTCATCCTCCGGCGGATGGGGAAAAATAAAAGCTTAAGCTCACCACACTTCCACGTATTTTCATACGCGTCGTGTGTCGATTTTGACTCAGTTGCCTTCACAACCCAACGCTAGCTTGCGCATCCTTCGGATCCCACTGCTGTAGCGATAGCGTGAGCTGTCCCCATCAGTGGTCCTCGTTACGTTACGTTTTTTTTTGTCCGGATCCCCCCCTCCCCCCCCCGCCCCCTCCTTTTTCGTTTTTCTGTTTCAGCGGATACCTTCTCTGATCGTTCTGTTCCTTGTGGCTTTACTCTCCCGCTACGCCCTTTTTTTTCTGTCCCTCCTGATGCCCCCCCCTGATGGTTTTGTCTCCCTTTTTTTGTACCCCCCCCCACACCCTTTTTTTAATGTGTTGTTCCAGGTGATGAAGATGCAGCTGCCGCCCGTGGGAAGCCCGATGGAGGAGGACGAGGCCGCCTTGGCGCAGATACCGCAGGTAAGCTCCGGCGCAGTGAGGTGCGGTAGGGTGCGGCATGCGATACAATGACCAAGGCTACGGTGCTGTAGTACTACAAGCTTCCTCATTCGGGATGTGGTGTCACAAGTTGAAAAGGGAAAAATACAAATCATGTTCTTGTAAAAACTGAAGGACAAACAATTAACCACCGCGCGAGTAACCGTGACCCGGCAGGTAAACGCCGACCAGCGCACAAGAGTTTTCTAGCTTAGTCTATACTCCAAGTATTATAGTATGACCCCCTTGTTTTCACTGCGAAGTGTAATCCACCTGCGGAAGTGGCTGTGCACCTCTCGCTCAAGAATGGGTTTGAAACACATTTTGGGGCGGGTGGCTGTGTGTACTGTTCGCTGTTCGCTCAAACATGGATTTGAAGCACATTTTGGCGCGAGTGGCTGTGCACCTCTCGCTCAAGAATGGGTTTGAAACACATTTTGGAGCGAGTGGCTGTGTGTGCTGTTCGATCAAACATGGATTTGAAGCACATTTTGGCGCGAGTGGCTGTGCACCTCTCGCTCAAGAATGGGTTTGAAACACATTTTGGAGCGAGTGGCTGTGTGTGCTGTTCGCTGTTCGCTCAAACATGGATTTGAAGCACATTTTGGCGCGAGTTGCTGTGCACCTCTCGATTAAGAATGGGTTTGAAACACATTTTGGAGCGAGTGGCTGTGTGTGCTGTTCGCTGTTCGCTCAAACATGAATTTGAAGCACATTTTGGCGCGAGTGGCTGTGCACCTCTCGCTCAATAATGGGTTTGAAACACATTTTGGAGCGAGTGGCTGTGTTTGCTGTTCGCTCAAACATGGATTTGAAGCACATTTTGGCGCGAGTTGCTGTACACCTCTCGCTCAATAATGGGTTTGAAACATTTTTTTTGTTGGCACAGGGTAACAAACGGTTCTTCGATGATGAGGGCGGTGTATATCGTGAAATCGAGAACCACAAGAGCTTTTAAGTTTGCAAAGAAACGGGGCGGCAACTCCCGTGACCCTTAGAGGTGGCCTCCTTACGCTGTAAGCTGTCATCCATGCGCACGAAAGTACGCACAAGGTGCGGAAGTCCGCCTCACAAGTGGTTTTCAGTGGGGTGCAAGTCACCCTTCATGCGACTCGCCGAACACCTCACGGCGCTTCGCGTTGGGTGCGCGCTACGTCTGCCTGGTCGATGAAAGCAGACCGACGTGCCCCGTCCCGGCATTGTAGGTCCACAACCTTAACCCCTGCACAACTGGAAACCCGTTTTGGGAAACAATGACTTGGAATTAGTGCAGGGAGGGGTGTTGGGGCGCCAAAGGGGTTTTAAGACCACGGCTTTGCATGACATAAGTACACCCCCCCCCCCCCCCCCCTTACCAACCCCATCGCCCACCCCCAACCCCACCCTCTTCTGCCTCCCATACATTCCATGGGGACATTTTTTTTTGTTTCGGTGGTTGCTCGCGTGTTTATTCGTTGGTGTTCCAGACGACAGTCATCGCCGAGGACGCCACGGGAGTGCTGAACAGCGCCATGGCGGTCGCGGGGGGCAGCGTGGTGCTGAGCTTCGAGAGGGACGCGTTTGTGCAGGTCAGGATTTTCCAGAGGGGTGCCCGTTTTTGAAGAGCGTCCATAGTAAGAGTAAACGGACACAATCCCTTTTACAACTGGAAACCCATTTTAGGGGGCTTTTTACTTGGAATCAGTGTAGGGAGGGGTTTTGGAGTCCCGTCGGGGTTAAGAGCTGTCCAATCGACGTGTTACGCCTTGTGACGTCAACGAGAAAACACGTACCCTGGTGTGAATGTGACGCCTATACTGAAAGCTACATGGTGCCCAGTTTTGAGATAAGAGCGGTACGGAGACTGCTATTTACAGAGCGGTACGCAGCACTTGCCTGTTCCGAGGGGCTCTTAAGTTGGGTGCCCTACGGTATATCTGTTCTACTCTTTTCCCCCCTCTAAGCGGTATGCTAATGTCTACGCCGTTCAGTGTTGAAGGTAAAATGTAAATGGTGAGTGTTGAGTGTTGAGTGTTGAGTGTTGCATATTTAAGTAGTGAAATCAACGCCTTTAGAACGGAGTCCGCTTTTTGTGGGTGGGAGATCGCTTGGAACTAGAGTAGGATGGGATAATTTTGTCGGTGTTACAAGGGTTAGAAGGAGAGTCAGTGTTGTGTGTGCAAAGTCAAATGTTGAACGTTGAAAAGGTTTAATTTACTCGAACGCTTTGAGAATTGCACCCGCGTTTTGTGATGAAAATTAGTTGGAATTCTTGTGAGATTGCTTTTTCATTAGCCCAAGGAGTAAATGCTGTCTACTCTCAGCTTGTCCAGGCGGAGGCGGAACAGTTGTTTGCGTTGTCTGGGAACGAGTAAGGAAGTAACCTAATACGACCGGAACAGTTATCCGCTGCTCTTGAAGCGCTAGGCTTTTCTGTTCTGGTGCTTTGATGCTTTGATGCTTTGCTGATTTGTTTTGTTTCTCTGTTGTGCTGCTCTGCTGATCTTCATTATCTTGCTTTTTTGCTTCCTTCCTTTTCTCATGTTGTGTTGCTTTGCTGCGTTGCTGATTTCCGGTTTTTCTGCTCTGCTGCTTGCGTTGTTGCCGCTTTGCTCCTGTGCCAATTTGCGGTTCTGCTCTGCTGCTTGCGTTGTTGCTGCTTCGCTCCTATGCCAATTTGCTGAATTGCTGCTGTTGTACGTTGCGTGTGTTCCGACTGGAAAATGTTCGTGTATCGGTCCGCGTAGCTCGAGCTCTGTGACCTGACGAGCCTTCAGAGGAAGCCCATCGACGTGCCTGGCATCGGATCCATCAGTGGCGTCTCGGCCGACAAACTATACGTAAGTTGGCGCTTCGTGGTTTTGCGAGGATTCCCCTGTACACAACCGCCTACATACAATCGTGCAACATGGTTTGGTCAATTCCTATCTTGCACGTTTGCCCAGACTCAGCCCGGCCCAGACCCAAACCTCAACCCTCACTCCCAACGACCCTACGGGAGGCTTTGAGGTGGACAGAGGCGGGGGCGCGGCTCCACCGCGTGTTTTGGTGATGTTTTATCCCTAAAACAAAACGTCTGGCCGAAAAAAAACGGCCTTACCCAATGAGACAATGTTGCTGCGCGAGTAAATGTACAAGGTGGCGTTGTACGTAGGGCCTCTCGTCTGCGGGGGGCGGAGGGGGTTGGTGGCGGTTCGACAAGCTGGCCTGTTTTCTTAGGGTGTGCGAGTGTAACGGTTTTGGTTATGACGAGTTACAAAGGAGTTCGTCGCTGTTAGCAGCAAAGTGTGGACGCCAAGGCCTACCCCAGCCCTAACCGCGGAGTGTAATATTCTGTCGCCCCATCCTCTCTCTCTCTACAACGCCTTATCTCGCGGCCCCCCTCTCTGGTGCAAACCATGTCTGTCTGGTCGGTGAAACCCGACGTGCTCCGTCCCGACATTGCAGGATGCGAGGGTCTATACCATATGGTCCTACGAACCACGAACATGCCCGGTATGGTTACACCCCTGTCCTTCGTGTCTCTGCGTTGCTTCGCAGGACCACATAATGTTCAAGTTCACTAACTTCGTGACGCCAGGAACGATCTACCACGGCACCGTAACGGGATTCAAGAAATCGTGTGAGGCCGGGGAGGAGGGCGCCGCAACGACGGCGGCAGGCGCCGCCGCCGGGGGGGAGGAAGACGGGCCCACCGTCAGCCTCAAGGTGTTCCGGGAGACGAAGGTTCCTGGGATTTGCGCGGACGACTACGAGACCAAGCAGGTGGGGCGGAAGTTGTGCCGTGCTGTTGTTTATGAAAAATGCGAAACGACAGTCGCGGACGGAAAGTCTGTCTTTGTTTTGTCACCGCGAGAAGAGCTAGTGGGGGGCGGGGCAGGGGCGGGGAGGGCACGAGCGGGCGGCAGGTGGGAGGGGGTGTGCCGGATTGTGTCTGTCTGCGGTTTCTCGTCTGGAGCAGATCTACTGTAGTAGGAAGGGTGGGCGGGGGTTGGCGCATAAGTGAGGTCTTCTTGTCTTTCATTTCGTCGTGTTAGCTTAACTTGGTGACGGGGTGAACTACGTGGGAGCAGTTTCGCCCTCGTATGGTTTTTGACCTGTTTGCTCGGTCACACCCACCGGGTTTTGCCCCAGTCATACCTGTCGGCTTTGCCCTGTGCAGTTGTGTACCTGGCAGAGGTTAACGCATTGAAATCCTGTGGATACGGACATGCCCGGACTATAGCTTGCGCCCAATGCTCTCTCGTGCATGGTGTTTGTCGTTATCGACATGACACGTCCTCGACCACGCCGTCTTTTTCCTGGACTAGGGTTAAATTGCCTCACCCAGCCTCTCTTTTCCCTGTACGAGGTATATTTCGTACTCACGAAGCCGAACTATCTAACTCGCCCCTATTCGTCCAAACATATACAGATTCGACGCGAGTCGACGAGGGAAGAAAAATGCTGAATTATTCTCGCGATCAAAATGATGAAAATGCAGGCGCGTACACCGTGGTGGGGAGGGGGGAGGAGGGGGGGGGCGCTATGTGACCCCGGATCTGAGTTACTACTGGGAGGGAGGGCGAGAGTAGTGCGAGGATAATGAATGGGATGAAGAAATAAAGCAAATTAAGTCAAATACAAAAAAAAACTTCTCCATATTGATGCCATATTGATGCCATATTGTCAATATGATATTGATGGTGTACGTCATGAACACACCTACAGGAATAGCATCAATGTTCTCTAAGCGCATCCTCTTTGTCGTCACGGACACGCCACGCCCTCGATCCCGCGGTCACCGGCGGCAGGTCCGGTATAAGAGCAAGGACGGGACGGAGGTGCCCATGTTCGTCGTGGGGCGCAAGGGGGCCGAGGGTCCGTCTCCGTGCCTCCTGTACGGCTACGGCGGCTTCAACATCTCCCTCAACCCCAGCTTCTCGGCGTCGAGGCTGCTCTATATCAAGCACTTCGGGGCTAGGTTCTGCCTGGCAAACATCAGGCGAGAAAGAGAGCGGTAGAGGAGGGGATGGGTGGATGGGGCGGGGGAGGTGGGGGGCGGGGTCGTTGTTTGGATGAGCCCTTCGTTTTTGTCAGAACCCTCGAGTTGTGGAACGCTTTAGTTTTTTATGGCTTGCTGTGGGCGTAACGTGGTCTGTTCTGAATTGGTATTTTCCTGTCCTGTCCTGTTTGGTCCTGACCTGTCCTGTTCGGCCCTGACCTGTCCTGTTCGATCCTGTCCTGTCCTGTACTATCGTGTGCTGGCTTTCCTGTCGTGTCCTCTTTGGCCCTGACCTGCCCTGTCCTGTCCTGTCCTGCCCTGTCCTCTCTTGGTCTGGTCCTGTCCTGTCTCCAGGGGGGGGGGTGAGTACGGCGAGGAGTGGCACTCGGCGGGCACGCTCCAGCGCAAGCAGAACGTTTTCGACGATTTTGTGTACGCCGCCAGGTACCTGACCGAGGAAGGCTACACCCGCAGGGACCAGCTCGCCATCATGGGTGGCTCCAACGGAGGACTGGTGAGGGTGGACGGGAAGAAGGGAGGGGGGCGGGGGGGGGGGGGAGGACAGCAGTGGGAGTGTGCTCGCATTGGTGCTTCGTCTCTTGCAAGTGTTTGTATTTATAATATATCTGCCCCAAAAACGCACCCGCTACGCCTGCATCACCGTCATAGTCCTGCTACCCCCCCCCCCCCCCCCCCCTGTCGTCTACGGTGTGTGTATCTGTACGATTTTGATCGTTTTTAGCTTTTTTACCACTCCAAAAATGTACCAGCATCCCAAACTAAATCCAAAAGTGGCTTGTTCCCAAAAGTGTGGATACGGACAGTTTTAAAGGCGTGAACCTCCTTCCCTTCCCTTCCTGCATCTCCCTAGGATTGTGGTTTTGTTGCTGTTTAACGTTTTGATGGCTTTTCACGGGTCACCCCCGGGTCAGCAGGTTTCCAAAAATCTCGCGGGTCGAATCAGGTCGGGTCAAAAGGTGTTCGAAATATCACGGACCGGGACGAGTCGATCGGGTCAGATTTTGTTTGTTAATCTTGCGGGTCGGGCCGACCGGACCAGACCAGACCAGACCAGACCAGACCAGACCAGACCAGACCAGACCAGACCGGCGAGAAGTGACCCGAACCGTGAAAGGTACTGGATATGTTTTTAACCCCCCGCCCCTTCCTGCATCGCCGGTTGATAATGTAATCGCGCTGTTGCCGCCCTACCCGCCCCCGCCCTCGGCCCCGTCCCGCCCCACCCCTTCTGGTGAGACTAGCTCGTCGGAGCGTGCGTGAACCAGCACCCGGAGCTGTTTGCTGCGGCCGTCGCTCAGGTGGGTCGAAATTGTTGGCCCATAGATAATGAGTTACCCTCCATAGCGAGTAACCGGTATGTGCCAGCCGGAAACGCCGGAACTGTAGCGGCTGCCGGTACTGCTCCTCATGCAGCCGTTACTGGTTGTTTCCATCTGTGCCAAGCGGCTTCGCAGGCACTGTAACGGCCAAAGGACACCACGAGAGAAGGGGGGGGGGAAGTTTTCTAGAGATATTGGCTGGTATTAGTCTCGAGATATTTGTCCCCCCCTCACCCAAATATTGGAAGTATCTCGGATAGGAGTTGGAACGGTGCACCGTCTCCAAAAAATGCGTGGTTAATGGTCAAGTCACTAAAGGAAGCAACAAGTGAGTACCCCCCACCTGCTCGGCCCGTCTGTGATTGCCAGGTAGGCGTGATGGACATGCTGCGGTTCGACGAGTTCACGATCGGGTTCGCTTGGCGAAGCGACTACGGCAGCTCAAAGGCCTCCGAGGAACAGTTCCGAACGCTCCGGGCCTACTCTCCGGTGAGGCTTGCCGGAGGGACAAAGCTAATCGCTCACTAGCTCACCCGTATTGGCCACCGACCAACCTCTTAACCCCTTGCAGACTTGTACCGACGTTTTGACCACACACTACTTGCAACGCAGTATGGACCCCTCTATAGTGCCGGTTGAGTAGTGCCGGTTGCCCGCTATAGTGCCTGTGAAATCGTTTGGCACCTATAGGACGAATCAGTAGTGGCAATATGCGGAGTAGTGCCGGTTGCCTTTGCTATAGTGCCTGTGAAATCGTTTGACACATAGGAGGAATCAGTAGTTGCAGTGTATGGAGTAGTGCCGGTTGCCGGCTATAGTGCCTGTGATTCCGGCACTATCGCGGCAACCGGCACCATGGAAGGACCACTACTGCAGTGACAAGGTCAAGCCCCATTTTCACCACCTTGTTTTCACCACTCGCTCGATTGACTCTGTACCTCACTGACAAATGAACTTGAGGCATATTTCTTGTTTTCGCAGCATAGCTCATCGTTACACTTTCGGATGCATATCTCAAAACCTAAACACCGCGAAACAATATCTAGGTCGTGGAGGAACCGGGGGGGTCACACGCGCGCGTGACCCCGAGTGACAAGCTCACCAGCGGGCGTTATTGTTGTTGTGTTTTTTGTATCGATCACGCGGTGCTTGTGTACCTCGCTTCGTTGTCGCGGCCTTGGCAACCTTTGGAAGTGTGCCCTGGCAACCTTCGGAAGTGTGGGTGTTGGACCCACGGGGGCGACCCCCCCACCCCCCCCGCCGCCCCCTCCTCCCTCCCAAAACTGCGTCGTCCTCGTTGTTTTATTGTGCTTCCCGAGCCATCTCCTCCGCTCACGTTTGTGCATCAACCTTCTACTCCCCCTCTGAATTTTTTTATTCTTCGCCCTTTCTCTCCACCTGCCCGTATGTCTTGTGTTTCTGTCTGTCTCTCTGTTTCTCTGTGTGTCGGTCTCTCGTGATCCCATTGCTTCCCTACCTGTCTCCCTCGCCCGTTCTCCGATCTGGCACCTCTCGCTTCCAGGTCCACAACGTCAACCCGAACTCACCTCCTTACCCTGCAGTCCTCCTCACCACTGGTGAGCCAGCTGCTACCACACCAACCTATTCCAACAAATCGTTTTCACTTTCCTACATTTCGCACCAACCCAATTCCAACAAATCGTTTTCACCTTCCTACATTTCGCAGGAAGTAACTGTGCCAGCCAAAACGGATACCCCTCCCCTGATTTATACTTGGAAGCATCTCCATAGCCGCGACGATGCCCCATACGGTAGTGATCCCTCTACGGTGCCGCTACGTGTCAGCCGGAAACACCGGCACTACAGCGGCTGGCAACCTGCACTATTCTGTATTCTGCCGATACGGGTCGTTCCCCGCCTGCACCAAGCGATTTCGCCGGCACTGTACGGGGCAACCGGCACTAACTCAATCGCCACTCGTAAAAGGGAGATCTGCTGTGTGTGCGTGTCACGTGCACCTGCTCGTCGCCCCTGTATGAGAACGCGATAGGGTGGCGCGTCTGTTGTCAGGCACGCCCTTTCCCCTGCGGCTGCATGCCGGCCCCGCTCAGGGTGCAGGCAGCCAGATGCGCCCTTAATGATAGGATGTTTGCAATATACATAAGAGTCGCCGACCTATGTCCTTAATGACGACACACACCCCGTAATACGCGCGATCGGAGTATCACACACAGCTTGCAAAGATGAGTTCCGACAAAATCTTTGATCTCACACAGCTGGAGTGTAATTTTTTTTAGTATATAAATATTTGCTCGGTAAATAACATAGGTTACCAACGAACGTCGCAACCCTAGGCTAACCGAACCCCGAGAAAAAAACAAAAGGGTAGAAGTTCAATGTTAGCCCTTGTATTCAGCGCCCTGCCTAAGTTTTCTGCGGTTGGGGCTCATCCCTCTATAGTGCGGTAGGGTTTGCGGCTTATGGCTCAGGCGTTTTGTGTTATTGTTGCGGTTGAGCTCCCTAAGTGTGAAACTATCGGTTAGTATGATCAATTTATAAACGATGATACTTAGAAGCATTTTTTTTTCGGACTAGCGCGCATAAACCTTGGTCCGGTCGAAAGAACGAACGCCTTCCAAGTCATGTTTCGGGTGGGATACTGAGCTCCCGAGGCTCTAAGCTCAGAAACTTGAGCTGCACTGCTATTAATAGCGCGGGATGGCTCTTGGGTTGGCCTTGGTGGTTGTGATGTTGTTTGGCTTCGTGTGCTTTCCCGCCCAACCAAGTTTGGTTTTCTGCCAACACCCTAATTAGGCCGTTTGGCAGCCATGTTCCACCTGGCGCTTGCAGGGCTGGATCGTAACGCGGGGCCGATATTTCTCTGCTGTCGTTTCTGGGGTGGTCGCGGGCGCCGTGAGGGTTTTTGGTATTTTTTTGTGTTGTTTTTGCTTGTGTATTGATTTGGTTGCTTTGGTGTCCTCCGAGACCGAGAAACAGTAGATCAACTATTAATTGTATATCATCGGTGTGGGATACTTGAATCTGAGTTTTTGTTTTATTAACTAACGGTACATTTTTAGACGCTTTACCTAACGGTACATTTTTAGACGCTTTACAAGGGCTCCGCGTGGATAGGGCAGGGCAGCACTTCGACTTGTTCAATTCCACAGACAGTAAAATACGATACTACACTCATACCGGGTAAACAAAGTCTACGCGCACAGTACGGCTAGTACAGTATGTACAGTAAGGCCAAGATATCACTATGGCCTAGTGCTGGCGGCCTGCTTTATGTGCCGTTCCTCATTCAAATCCGATTCCAAGCTTGAGATTTGGATCGGATTTTCAAGCTGGTATTTTTTTTGCTCGAAAATCCGATCGAAATCTATAAAGACCGGTTGCACCTCTGGTACCTTGGATCCGTGGATACATGCGTGTGACTCGAAGTAGCCTTGTCTTCGCAGAACCCGAGCGCACGCCGACTGACCCTCTAGTCCAGCTACGCATAGACGTGTCGAGCGCGTTTTGTTCGATGTTTCGACTCAGTCAAGCATCCGGGGCCAGCGCGCTGACTGACTGTTTGCTGCATTTTGCATGTTCTCTACGTAGCCACGGAGAGGCGCATACTAAGCTAGAATTTCGTTACTTCGCAAGCGCAGCACCGCGCATCAGACGTTCAAGAGGCGGACCGCGTCCGAAACGAACAGTAGAGTACTGTAGCTTGTTTCTGAAGCTGTACTCGTTTCCCCCCCCGCCGCGTTTCTTCAATGGTACACTCATGTGTGCTCGCCATTACCAGGTACCGTAAGTCTGATAATTAACTATGGGATATCTTTCACGCTTAAAATGCTATGTTTGGGGACCAAATAAGAAGCCAGTATCGAAAAAAAAACAATGCTTAAGTCGCCAGACCCCCCCCCCCCCCCCCCCGCCATCAAGATCCAGGTAAAAACTCGAGAACGCTGCTGAAAATCCACGATAGTGCCATGATAGTGCCTACTTCTCCCTTGTCTCTCTCGGCATATGTACGCGTTCACGCCGAGGAGGGCACCGGATAAGGAAGGGCGAAGGGCGCCGAAGCCGATCCTCGAAGAAAGCGTTCGAACCGAAGGAAGTTAACCTCGAGCAATTCGAGTTTCGGTATTCCGATGCTGAGGTCAACACGATAAGACACTTGTTGCCAATCCATGGTTTCTCGTCGGCCTAACAACTTTTTACATATATATATATATCGCAAACTTATTTGCATTGGGTTGATTTTGTTCATGTGTGTGTGTTTTCAGGCGACCACGACGACCGGGTATGCCCTTTGCACAGCTTCAAGTACATCGCGGAGCTGCAGCACACCATCGGGTCGCGACCCGGAGAGAAGCCCCTCTTGATACGGATAGATCGTGACAGCGGCCACGGCGGAGGGAAGCCGACGGCGAAGGTAAGCCCCTCCTTCTGTCTTGATTTTTCTCTGCTTGGCTCTCTCCAGTTGCTTGACGAGCTACAGCATTAGCTTCTCTGATTTTTGTCTGCTTGGCTCTCGCCAGTTGCTTGACGAGCTACAGCATTAGTGGTAGTATTTACGGTATCTTACGAATACGTACGAGGTGGTTATTGAACTGTGAATATAGCAGATATAGTAGCAGTATTCAAGATGCCCTGCTAATAATCGTAACAATTATACTGAATATTGCAACGGCAGCAGTAGGAGTAATTAGTAATGCTATTAATATCAATACAAGTGGTACTTCTGTAGAAGTTGTAGGGGTAGTTGCCTAGCATGAAAAGTAGTCTCATTATTAATGGTGGTAGTGAAAATCGAAAATGGTGGTGTAATACTTGCAATGCCGTAGACTCGGCCCCACATAAATCAAGCACGGAAGCATATACAAAACAAGCCCGTGCTAGGATGAGTGCATGAGGCTCCTCATCGGTGTAGGGCCATGCCGAAGCCAGACGGCGATTGTGACAATACCTGAAAGTGAAGCCCAGTGAACTATTCCGTGCTTAGGTGTGCAACGACTGGCACTTTTTTTTTTTGTTTTCTTCATCCCAGTTATTATCCTCGCACTACTCTCGCGTTCCCTCCCAGTAGTAACTCAGATCCGGGGTCACATAGCGGGCCCTCCTCCCCCCTCCCCCCTCCCGATTACAGCAGTATGTGCCTTCGCTTTTATTGCGACAATAATTCAACATTTTCTTCCCTCATCGACTCGCGTCGAATTGCACCTTAAAGCATTCGACCATATCCGGCAGTTTGTTAGTCTAATTGAGTGTTATTAAATGATACCAGGTAGTGGAGAAGCCTCCATCAGTCACGAAGGTTTTGGCCGAAAATATATATACTAAAACCCCTATTGTAACGCAAATCCGCACGAACCCCGCACCTCCGCGCGCTTCCGTGCCCTATGCACTGGCGTTTCTTTCATGTGTTGTTTCATGTGTTGCTCTCGTTTGTTGCTCTCGTGTGTTGCTCTAATGTGTTGCTCTCGTATGTTGCTCTCAATTTTGCCGGAGCAGGTGCTAGCCGAGGCTGCCGATACGTACGCTTTCATCGCCAAGCACACGGGAGCGACATGGACGCCGTAATTGGCCTCGAGTATTCCCGCTGCACCCACCCCGTCTACCTCGCGACAAATAGGCAGCATAAATTGCTCTCCCCTTCTGAACTTTCATTCACATTTCGGGGACAAACTACTTGGAATTAGAGTGGGGTCGTTTGTGGGGTGGGAACGGGGTTAAGTAGTGTGCGCCGGTTTCTAGTACAGTAGAAGCCCCTCTATAGTGCCGGTTGAGCAGTGCCGGTTGCCCGGTATAGCGCCTGTGAAATCGTTTGGCACATATGGGAACAACGAGAAGTGGCAGCATTCGGAGTAGTGCCGGTTGCCGCTATAGTGCGGGTGTTTCCCTCCATAGTGCACACACCGGCACTATCGAGGAGCATCTACTGTGTCCAGCCGAGCAGGGGAGAAACGGAGGGCAAGGGAGAGAGGTAAAGCGAGAAACCTAGATAGCGAGGAAGATAGATGGAGATAGCCCAAGAATGAGAGAGAAAAGAGACCGCTCTTCTATCTCGGGCAGAGGGCACGTCTACTCTGTCCAGCAATAGTGCAGCGTAGCGGCGGCCAACAATTTTGATCCGGGCTCTGGACGGAAGATGTGGTGCCCTTTGTGGTCCGGTGTGGCGTGTGGCTCCTCGTTTGAGGAATGCCTCCAATAAGAAACTTGTTTCCCAAACAAAACTTCCCCTATCGTCCCAGGCAATGTGGCCTGTGACTCCTCACCTTGAGGAGTCCAGTTACACAAAAATATTTTGGCTCTCAAGCACAGCTGCTGATGTCACAGTATCGTCCTCTTACCTCTCTTACCCTACACGTCGCTTTCTTTCGGGAAAGCACGGCGCATCATTGGCGTACCGCGATTACTTTGCAATGCGTTTTTGTTTTTCTGTTTCACAGTCCGCGACCGCATTCCTCTCGACAGTAGAACAACAAATCATTACGGGCACTGGGTGCGCTGATGCCGTTGGGTAGGAAAAACGGCCTGAACTACAATATCGATCCGACCCTAACGCCAAGTTGATTTGTCCGCAAACACGTGGGCGCAGTTGAAAGGCGGTTAATAATGCCAAGACGACACAAAAGCATTATCTGTAGGTTAACGCACGCGGCATCACAAGACTCCTACTCCTACTGCCACAAGACCTGACTAATTCGGTGACATGTCGCCCCACAATGCCCGTGACGAAAACGCCTCCGAGGTTGTACGTCTCTCGTAGCGGGTGCATCCTACATACTGTAAGCCCATAACACAAAGTTTAACGCGGGCCCAACGCACGTCTTTTTTCTAGTACGAAAAGCATCCTACGAGCTATTAATAGGCTACGGCTACGGTATTCTAAATCCCTTTGGGGTTTAGTTTCTGTTTTGGCTATTCCTCAGACAGCTTCGTATACAGATTCATTTATTTTTACCGCGGCTGATAACTTCCGCCTACGGGCCCCAACGGCCACGCGCTCGCGGCGGTGGCTCCGCACGTGTCACCCGCGCCCCCATCTGGAAAGCCTAGGTGGTCCTTCTCGTTGAGCTCGGCGAGAAGTCCCGGGAAAAGTCCCAACACGTTGACACCACCTGCCCAAAATCCTGAAAGTACGTGTATTCAAGACAAACACCCGCAGTATACTGACATATTGGTGGTTGTTGTCTAATCTCAGGTGAAACAAATACTGATTGAGCCAATGAACTAACCACTTGACCAAGCCTCTATTTTCAACTCGAAACTAGTCAACGTAAAGGAAACTATCTAGTCTAGTAATAGAAATCAACACGCGTAGTCTAATCAACGCACCTTTTGCTTATGCTGGGCGATTGTTTTTAAAACCATCGAGGTCGGGGTTGTGTGTTAAGCGATCACGGAACTATTAATAGTCGAGTGATTAACCAACAACAAACCACTTTTATTACCATCAAATAACCTCAGTTGCCTGATCATGGAAACGTCAAAATAGTGAATACTACAGTAGGTGGCCCCCTTTAAACTCCTTTAGAGCTCCTTGAAACCCTCCCTGTACTAATTCCAAGTAATTTGTCCCCCAAAACGGCTTTCCGGTTGTAAAGCTTTAAGGCGTTAAGGGACCATGCATACTGCGTCAGGCCCCGAAGGTCCCTTATATAGCGACCTAAAACGCCAGGAAGTACGGTATCGGCAGCCGCGACCTGTAATGTTGAGCACGCAGCGAAAAACGAGTACTGTTGTAGCAGTTTGAGCTGTCATCTCGAGTCGTTCAACTCCTTGCATTTTTCCGTTACAAAATTTGCGAAAGCCAGCAGCTCGCGGGTTTCTTCCTGCGTTCGATGCTGCAACCGTACGTTATTTCTCGGCATTTTGTTTTCCCTCTCAAACTTCCAAAAAGGGTTCGGTAACCCTCTTTTACTATTGTACTGCAATAGACATGTACACTAACTCCGAACCGCCTGGCCCCCAAAAACATGTGTAGAGTTCTAAAACACGGTTGATCATGTGCCTCCGACCCGCAGCGAACGTTGTTGATAAACCGCGCTGACAGAAGTGTGAAAGCTATCGCCCACTACAGTAGGTCAGGAACCCGGGCGCTTGTGAGAGGTTGCTCGGCCGTCCGCTTTCACCCCCCCACCCGTGGTATACACAAACAGCAGCAGCTTCATTTTAAGATCTTCTCCTGTAACAGCCACATACAGTGCTTCTGTGCATGCGTGGTGTTGTTGGTGTCGCTGTCACATTACCTGATCGCTAAGGCATTGTCCGTAGTCACAGGACAGGCTCCAATACCGCTGGAGTGGAACAATAACTCAATGTGCGAGCATGTGTGCCATCCTATATAAGGAATACAGTCTCGATAATTCCCACCCACGCCTCCTCTGGATTTCAAAATCACCCAAGCAGCCGACTCCGACGAGTGCCGTATGAATGGTTTTGCCGTGAAGGCGGCGACTCCACGAATAAAAACATCAAAACAGTGCGACCGCCCACTAAATCGCAAGCTTCAAGCTTCCGTTATTCAGCCGCGAACGGGGTACACATCGCGAATCCTCCAGCTCGCACCAGAGCGTCTCAACCCCTTCAGAACTGCACAAACACAGTTTGGCGACAACAACTTGAAATAAGGTAGGTTCATTTAACCACTTGAACTAAGGTATTCATGGGTACATTTGTACTTGAAATAATGTGTTTTTTTCATAATTAAAAAGGGGGTTAAAAGGGTCAACTGATGTCTAAAAGAGACACCCCGGACGAAGAAGGTCTGAAAACGGCAAAGCAGCTTAAGCATGCCCCTACCCCCAAAAGGACACGCTTCCAGCATTCGCCACTCTGAAACGTGGTGTGTCTGCGTCAATTAAAACTCAGCCTCACAGCGAAGGTGCCTTTTGGGGAAGAAAATCTGCAAATATTGTAGTGATCGCTCACTGCGCCACCCCCCACCCAAAAGGACACGTATTCAGCATCCTTAACCCTTTTGAGTCCGCGTCACACGTTAAAAACTCGTATCTCACAGCTGAGGTTTCTTCAGCAACAAAGTAAAACAACTTTTCAAATCTCCGATACATAGCCCTCCGAAACATTGCCTAACAAAACCAAATGCGACCGGCGTCAGAAAGGCGGCACGCCTCCGCCCCCACTCCCACACACACCGTGCGAAGACAGAAAGAGGCACCTTGCTGTAGACCAGGGACTTAACCCTTTCACCACTGCAATCATTATCCCATACTAATTCCAAGTGTGTAGCGCGTCCCCATAACCCTGGATGCAATCCTAAAGGGGTTTGCACAAATGGCCCAACACTAATTCCAAGAAATGTATCCCCGAAACCGTGGGTGAGGTTCTAAATTAGGAACTCTACGTCGGTCCCCTCAATCATTGTTTCGATTTGCGGACGGAATCTCTCCATAGCTTCTCCAGTTGTTTCTCGGATAAGGTTTCGTACACCTGCACGTTTTAGGCCGCGGGAGAGGGGGGGGTGGGGGGGGGGGGGGATACTCAGTTTGTGCATGGCCGTAGTCGTATGACCATAGACCCTCGCATCCCTACTATACCGGGAATGAGCACGTCGGGTTTTCACCAACCAGGCTGAGGAGGGTGGGTGGGGGGACTTGAGACGCAGCGCACGTGACATTTTTATGGTTGCTGCAATGTCGTGTGTGTCGAAGAGCTGTACCTCACAAAGCTACGGTTCCCATTTTCCGCGAAAAAAAAAACAAACGTGCCAACCACATTCAAAGCCATGATTTACCGCATGAAACCCTAGCCTTGTTCATGGGACGCAACCTCTGTTCATGGCATGCAACCACTTTTCATATACACTTTTCTCTCAGGCAGAGTCAGCGCAGACAGACAGTTTTGATCACACGGACCTGCACCCCGCCAGCCCCACCTCCGGCCTCACGGCATGTTAACCTTTCAACTTCGTCAGGAAGAGGAGAGTAGCGCCCCACCTTCTGTTATACATCTACACGCACACATTGTTGCGGCAAAGAGACTCACGAGATTGGGTGCTTCAAGCCCTATAAGTATGCATTTACCACCTGTTGAGCTAAAGCTAAACCAGTCACATGTGTCCGAACAGGTAGTTCCTTCTAACGAAAACACATCCCGGACGGAATACAGAATAACAAGGGTATATTCGGTAGGATACGTATCAAAGTAGACAGGGGGTGTTTTTATCGGCAAATACCTTGGCGAAGTCTACGGTATGATTCGGTACGACCTCAATACCGGTACCCGACACTTCGATACATTCGGTACCACTCCAATACCGTTTCTTGACAGTTCGGGAAGTTTGGTACGCCCGCAAAAACACCCCCGGTACCGGCATACCCTACCGAACACACCCTTGCATATTCACTACCTGTTGATATATTTGAGCCACGTGGCTGAAGTAGCTCAACGGGTAGTTCCTTCTACAAATAACAAGCACACATAACATACCATACCTCCGGGAAGCAATTGGGGAGGTCCTCGACCGTGGCCGTCATGTCCTCGACAGGGGCGTGTTGGAAGTTGTCGTCGGAGAGGGAGAACTTGAGCAGCCCTTCCGTGAGTCTCTCCGCTAGAACAGACTTAAGGCCGGTGGTAGGGAGTCCGATCGACTTCAGCTGCGCCTTCAGCTCTTCAACCTAGATCGGGGGGAAAGAGTGCGCCAGCAAAAATCGTAAGAACAAAAGGAAAGAGAAAGAGAAAGAGAAAGAGAAAGAGAAAGAGAAAGAGAAAGAGAAAGAGAAAGAGAAAGAAAAGGAGAAAGAAAAAGAGAAAGAAAAAGAGAAAGAGAAAGAGAAAGAGAAAGAGAAAGAGAAAGAGAAAGAGAAAGAGAAAGAGAAAGAGAAAGAGAAAGAGAAAGAGAAAGAGAAAGAGAAAGAAAAAGATAAAGATAAAGAAAAAGAGAGAAAGAGAAAGAGAAAGAGAAAGAGAAAGAGAAAGATAAAGAGAAAGAGAAAGAGAAAGAGAAAGAGAAAGAGAAAGAGAAAGAGAAAGAGAAAGAGAAAGAGAAAGAGAAAGAGAAAGAGAAAGAGAAAGAGAAAGAGAAAAGAGAAAAGAGAAAAGAGAAAAGAGAAAAGAGAAGGAGAACGAGAAATAGAAAGAGAAAGAGAAAGAGAAAGAGAAGGAAAGAGAAGGAAAGAGAAAATAAAAGCAAACGAGTGAAAGAAACAGAAACAGAAACAGAAACAGAGAGAAGGGGATAGAGAAAGAGAGAATGAGAGAGACAGAGAGAGACAGAGATATAAGCAGAGACAGAGACAGAAGAGGGGGAGAGAAATAAAGGCAATTACAAAGACAGACAGATAGAGATAACAAAACGAAACAGACGAAACGTATGGAGAACGGGCAAGAGGATACAGCAAACGGATAGAGAGGCCGAGGAGAAGAAGTGGGTGGGCGCGGGGGGAGACAGAAAGGCGATTCAAAACTAGCCGGAAGGTAGAAACTCAAGAGCCTTCAAGAGTGTGTGAAGGTACTGCTCAAAGAGTACGCCACGAAAGTCGTGGGCATTAATGCAACACTTCTACCACCAACAACACCGACACCACCAACACTACCACCAACACTACCACCTTCACCTCCACCAATTCCAACAACACCGGAATCACCAACACCTAACCAACAAAAGCACCACCATTACCACCATCACCGCAAGCACCTAACACCGATATTCGCACCACCGCTACCACCACCACCACTATAGACACCAACAACCATGGCCTCCCCCCACCCCCACCCCCCCCCGCGCAACACCACCGCCACCACTACCAACAATTCAGCAAAGGCTGCCACAAAATGACTGCAGCCCGAAGGTACTCATACCTTCATCGCCTTCACAGCGCCCGCCATCGATGCAGGGTCTAGGTTATCTTTCCACCACGCCTTAAAGCTCCCCTCTGTATCCAAGCCCTTGTCCTATCAGGCGTGGGGGGACGAAACGTCAATATCAGGCAGGCAGGCAGGCAAGGCAGGTAGACAGATAGACAAGTAGGCAACCAAACAAAGAACACCACCCACGAGCTCGGCGCGGATATTTTCTACGCCCCAAGTCCAAGTCCAGATTGCGTGATACCGGAACGATGGATGAAATGCCAATGCCCAACCGTGTATGAGACACACAAGAAGAAAAATGGAAAGTCCCCCGTCGTCGAGTTTTCGGGAGCGTTATGTCGTAATGTTCGCGGGGCGCGGACGGCGGGGGGGGGAGTTATCCACTGTTTTGGACATCGTAATTTCAGGTCTACATTTTGTAGCAAGCGCACTGTCCGCATTTTTCAGGCACCACACACCACACAGTGCAGTAGTACACATACATTAAAGGTGCACGTTTGCGTTTTGACGTGTTGTCGTCACAACAGACAGGCGTTATCTAGTTTGAAAACACATGCCCGCAGTCGACCGTAGAGAAAGCATCAACGTTTAATGGGGTCAGCAGGACACAACGAAACAGCCACGGCTGGACGCGAAGCACTACCCCCCGGCCTACCATTTGCCATGTGTTCTCGATACAGTCGTGGCCCCGCGTTTGTGCGGCACCCTTTGATAATAACGCCGAGCCTTAGTTTAGGGCTATGAAAATCTTTTGTCGTAACCTTCATACTATCCCTGGATAGTAAGGGGTTCCACTTTGCAGTGCGGGAGTTTTTATCTGGCAAGACACCAACCTGGCGGGAGACCGCGACGGTAGCGGCAAAGGCGGCGACGATAACGATACAATACTGGACTCTCTATAGTGCCAGTGTTTGCCAGTCGGAAATAACCGCACTGCAGCGTCTACCGAAATACTGCCACTACTGGTTGTTCCCATCTGCGCCAAACGATTTCACAGGCAGTATAACGGCCGACCGGCATTAAAAACCAACCGGCACTATGGAGGTGCTTCTACCGTAGGGATAGGTGCGAAGAACAACCGAGTACAGCCCACACCCCCCCTTGTATATTTCCCGACAGAACACGCTATCACCCCCCACGCCATGCAACGCCTCCTTGCTAGGGTTATAAGTTGACAGGACTTTAAGGCTAGGCCACGGGGGATCGTACAGGGATATTTTGAGTAGGAGCTCTTACGGAGGCATTTCGCGTACATCTAAAATCACTTGAAAATGGAGCATGACATCTGCAAATAAGATCCTTATTTCGAATTTTTAGAAAAAATGCAGCAAAGATCCAATAATACAGAGCTTTTCAGGTGCTTTTAGCCCTTTTTTGGACTCCATAACTAACTACCCCTATAGTAGCGTCCCTCTATCTTTCCTTCTAAGTCCTTAAACCCCACACATTACAGAGTTATACCATCCGCCTGGTGAACAGCAAGCTTTTGGTGAAAACCGTTTTTTCATCGGTGATGTACCCATTGTATTCGTCTCCCGCGAGTGAAATGAAATATTTCGGCGGTTTCAGTAGCTTTTGGTGTTGCTGCTCGCAAGTTCGAACTCACGAAAACATCTCGTGAGCCGCTTCTGGCCGCCTACGACTGCTGGCTGGCGCACCCGACGTTGTCATACGCCCCACCAGGAGCGTCCCTCAATTTCGCGGGCCGTGGTTGCTCGTGGGGAGCTGTAGCTGCTCGCCAAAGAAGTGCATACGTCATGTTGGGGGTCGTTCTTTGTCTCGTTTTGTGTATCCCAAATTTCGACCACTGCAGTGCCTCAAAGTCGAGGTGTGGAACTCTGCTGAGAACCAGAGGGACACCGATCTGAAGAGACTCACAGCATCTGTGGATTAAGCCTTTTTTTCATTGGTGTCCGGGTCTGTGTTCCACGAACCAGCCGCAGCTCTAAACGCAGCGTGTTAACCTAGCCATGTATTTTTTACTGTAATCCGATAAAACATGTAGACATTAGAGATACTGGAAAACCGGGGACCAGGGGACGCTTGGATCCCCCCGTGGTCTTAATGCCTGGTAGCTATCAGTTGGGTGAAGAAGTAAACGCCAACTATTGACAGACCACGTAGTCTAATTTTTATGAACAAACAAGCTAGAACAAACACGGCAAAATAAAGACAGCACTCCGCTAATCACCGCATGCCGCAAACTGCATTAACCTATACCAGATATCATTAAAGTCAACCGAAAGCCAGTCGGCGACTTAGTACTAGTAGCAGTCAACCAACTAACTCACAGCCTTATTCCTTCAGTCATTCTCGCTCTTCACACAGCACACTCACCTGAACCTCTTTGATGTACCATGGAACCTTATCGTTCCCCATGTACATGCCCACAGGAGTCGTCGACCGACCCCTCCCCCTCCCCCTCCCTCCTCCCCTGCCCCGTCCCCCTCCCCTTCCCCTTCCCCTTCCCGCCGTATCCTGAACAACTCTTCTCCCCGGTTGCCCCCCGCCCGCAGCCTGTTGGCCGCGCCCCCCTTGCCCGTCCCGACCGGAAGGGCTTAAAACCTTGGCGGAATTCCACCCCTTTACCAGAGGATCCTCCCCGTCTATTCCCCTTCCTTTGCGGGAGCTTTCGCCAACCCCCGCTGCCGCTGCTGATGCCGTCCCTGGTCCCCTGTCACCAACCCCGCGTCCTGCGCTGGACCCCAGACGGCCACCTCCCCGACCTCCTCTCCCTCCCGCCAGGTCTAAGGACGGGCGTCGAGAGGAGTGTGCAGCGGGAGGGTCTATGCGGCCACGGTCGTTGTAAAAGTCGTCGCTGTCTGGGTCTGCACGTCGGGCAGCTAGGCGCCAGGACGAGGAGGGGGCAGTATTTAGTGTATTTGTGAAGCTAATGCTACCGCTGCTGTTGGCATGTTGCTGCTGCTGCAACATGGGTAGTCTCGTAGCAGCAGCAGGGTTGATGCTGCTGCTGATACGCAAGCCGTGGACATGCCGTGCCAGCACGGCGGATAAGTGGCGACGGTACCGTTGTGCTGCTGTTGCTGACGATGAGGATGGCAGCGAGTTGGTTATTGACCTCGTAGCTGCTGGTATAGCCGTGGAGAAGGCCGTTGTTGACGTTGCTCGTTTGCGGTTCCGGGGCTGCTTGTCGTTGCTGCGGCTCTTTGACGCGTGGTTTCGGGCGTGACACTGTCGACCTTCAACGCTGCTGCCGCCGCTGCCGCCAGCGAGAGCGAGCCCGGGACACAGAAGAAAGGAACCCGCGAGGGACGCCCAGAGTAAGACGTGCATTGCAGCCACACCAGCCAGCTGTGCCGCTCTGTATTGCTGAGGGTGGGTCGGTGTTGGCCGTCGATCATGGACATGCACCCCGAATGGCACATCCCTCCAAATGATGCAACTCCATTTTTTCGTCGTCCTTCAGGATTTAGGTTTCAGCAACTGCTTTCGGGTTCAGTGCACACTGGTTTGTCTGTGTCCCTGCTGTCTATAACGTTGGTCTTTGTCAAGCACATCGGGTCATGATCACAGCACGCACGGGGAGGAGTATGGCTGGGCTGGCGACTCGTCGAGCAGGTAGGCATGCAGTAGTGGTTATGCTCGATGTGCTGCAAAGGCAGTCAAAGTGTTCTTTCGGTGACTGTATTCGACTTTTTAGACTGAAGTCCTGCAAATCAACACCTCGTGGAATCGTATACCGGCATATACCACCTGCACCATCAGGTCTTCGAACGTCAGCACGGCAAGCACGGCAGCACGGCAGAAGAAGGACCCCGTGTTAAGCATGTGCGTTCGAGCTGGCGGCGTTCAAACGCCACACTTCATGTTTCAGTGCTGCTGGTTGCTGATCGGTCCTCGAGAGTATTTTGGCTCCCGTCGATTGATGCCCACGGAGAGGTCTGAGGTCTTGAGAGTGCGTCGACTTGGAACTTGGAGTGCGTCGGCTTGATCTTGGCACGCGTATATCTGTGCCAAGAACACACCAATATCGTACTCGTCTGTTGTTGCAGCAGTAGCCAGGGAATACGCGGTGTTTACGAGTTTGAAAAGCGTCGCAAAAATGCGTGATGCGGAAGTAGGCTCGAGCGAGACACTCTGGGCTTGGGATGCCCTCACTGCACTGCTGTGCGGGTGCGCGGCACAGCATCACCACCGCCGTATCTTCCCGTTCATGATGACGTCCCCTACTGCTTACGGCCGTGTGCTCGTACAACAGTATACGAGCATATGTGCAAACTGCAACAGCAGCAACGACAGCAACAAATCGGTACTACTGTAGAGGCTGACGCTGATGCCTACAGCAGTCCTGCTGTTGCTCTCATTGTCGGTGCGCTTCTAGACGGTTGCAGCGATATTCAAAGCGGGTCAGTACCTTGTAGACATTTCGGCGGAAGACATCGTGACACGCTTCGATCCCCCGCTACGTATCCATGGCGGCCTCGTCGCATAGTGCCGGATTTTCTCAGGGATTTCGTTTGTTACAGCAGCAGCAACCCCGCCTGGATCCGCTCGCGCCCCGACCCCTCCCTCTTTTGCGCTCTCGGAGAAGTCCCTCCTTGACCCACTCGTGCACCCGCCCCCTCCACCGCTTGGGTCTCTCGGAGGAGCTGTTTGGACTACCTGTCCTGTTTGGTGCAGCAACAGCGGTGCCGGTAGTTAGACGCTGTGCTTCTAGCAGTAGTTTGAAGCGGCAGCCGATGCGCGGGCTCAATACCGTACAAAAGTGTTTCTTCGGCGTGACAGTCAAGCCCTTTACACCTCCGCCGCTTGTCCCTCTCTTTCGTTCCTCAGGGCTTGCCGTGGCGGCGCCTCTAGTACGCGGCAGGGTTTCAGCACGTACGAAGGCAATGTACCGACAGGTGTGAGCGTCGTAGTGAAATCGGCTGTCATACCCCCCGCATACGTGAGCGGGCCAGACAATTAATCGTGCTCTGTATTAGCAATAGGGGAAAACATGTCCCCCGAACGGCCTTTTGTGCCATTTCTTCGAACAGCATAACCCGCTTCCACCGCTGTGATGACCAGCCATGTGTGGAGGATTAGTGCAGAACATGCTCCTGCTGTAACAGTATCTCCAGCAGCGTCCACAAGCACGCTCACTTATAAACTCAACAACTTGACACCACCGGCAGGGCCAGGCTGCGAGCAAGGTCACTTCGGCAAAGAAGACGGGCATCGTGGGGGAACCAAAGATTTCTAGCTCGACAACACCCCCACCCCCGCCTCCGCCTCCGCCGGCGGCAGCGGCAGCGCCGACGGCAGCACCGACCTCCGCGGCGGGAGCAGTACCCCCTGCGACGAAGAGGAATAATTTGCTCATCGGAGCCGTGCTGGTCGGATGCGTGGGAGCCTCATATTTCGTGACTATGAACAAGATGCAGGATCAGGCGCGTGTCTGTATTGTATTGTTGCTGGAGAAGCGATACGCGACGATTTTTTGTACATGTTTTCGGTTTGATCTCTAGTTATTACGTTGCTGCTTGTTTTGTTTGTTTTTTTGTGTTATTTGCAACGCCTCCTTTGCTGTTTGGTGTCCCTCAGTGTTGCCAGAGTTATGGTTGACAATCTTGCTTGTTTTTGTTTCCTTTCTTTCATGGTGTCTGCTCCTGCGCGTATATAGCATGGCGTGTGTTTTGCTAGTCGACATCATCACGCCGCCCCGCCTCCCCCCTCCTAACTCCTTATTCCGTGTCACCTTTTCGCGTCTGCTGCTGCTCTCATCTGCCGCTGCTTTCATCTGCCGCTGCTTTCATCTGCTGCTGCTCTCATCTGTGGCTGCTCTCATCTGTGGCTTCTCTCATCTGTTACTGCTCTCATCTGTTGCTGCTCTCATCTGTTGCTGCTCTCCGCTGGTTCTCGTACGCTGTGCCGACGGGAGCAGGATTTCCTCGGAGACGTTGAGAAGGAGGCGGAGGAACAGGCTCAGGTGCGCCGTCGTCCATCGTGCTCCGTCACGATGGGCGGTATAGTGTTCGTACACTGCTGCGATTTGACCCTCGGCTGTTCGGGCCTTGTATTTTCCACTCGCGCGGTTCGATCTCGGTGACGAGCGGTTCAGGGGGCATTTACGTGTTCATCATCAATATAGTTGCCCATGTTAACGTAGGATGTGTAGGCGAATACCGTTCGCGTGAGCCGACACGCCGGCTCCTAGCTTTTTCCTCGGCACCGCTGGACGGCGTTTCTTTGGCACTGGTGGTGTGCTACAGCAAGAGGCGCTCTCACCCAACCCCAACGTGGTAGTCAGAAATTTGACGATATCAGTCCGGCGCCCCCCGCAACCGGAGCAACCGCCGCGGGTTCCGCCCATGCTACGCGTACATCGGTACTGGCCTCGAAGCAAGTATCCTGGCTGCGAACGCCCCCCCCCGATGTTCTGAAACCTTTATTTACGCCCCTCCTACTTTCGTTTTTTTTATTTTTTTGTCCTCTGGCGGATTGAGTAAACACGAAAGTTTCCCTCACCACTCTTCTACGTAGATGCCGCACGTCAATCTAACCCTCCTGGTTCGTTCCGCCCAGCGTTGCTGCCAGCACAGTTGGACGTATGTCACTTGTGCTACAATTGGGGTATGTCACCCTTTTTTTGCGAGACTTTTTTTTCAGGAGCTCTTCACCTCAACCGAACATTGGCCTTGATGACAATAATTAACCTTTCTAGCACCGCAATCTCGACATGGGGACAAAACACTTGAAGTTAGACAAGGATAATTTTAGGAGTTGGAAATGGGTTAGAGTGTATCCCGATGACCGATCCTACGGCCCAGGTGTAAAGCGTGAAACACACGGAAATCTGAGCGATAGCTGGCGATGACTGGCTTCTGTGGTTGAGGAACCTCGCCGGTCAAACCTTTTTCGGGCAAAATGTGCTACCGTTGTCGTTGCACGCTTCATATGACGTATCAAAATGACCCTCCCAGCTCATTCTGCCCACCGTCGCTGCCGTCGCCGCCGCATCTGCCTGCCGCCTACCCTCATGTTGTATCCGTCCTCCTGACGCGTCCCCCCCTACGTCGCTACCGTCACCGCTGCCACCGCCGCCGCCGACCTGCCTGCCGCCCGCCCGCCGTACCCAATGTACATCTGTCCTTAGGTCAACCTCCACAAGAGCGGGCTAAAGGTTTCCGCGAAGGTGGTGCCGGAACACGCCTCTAGGAGTTCCGCCGACGTCGACGCCATGTCAAAGGCGGAGGCTGCGGTAGAAAAGGCCAAGTCGGAGCTAGTCGAGGTGGCAGACGAGATCAAGGAGGAAGTTTCGGAGGTGGTGGCAGAGCTTAAGGAGGAAGCTTCCGAATTGGTGGATGAAGCGAAATCGGCGGCGACCGGAGATGATGCCGGGAAGAAGAAGAAGAAGGGCTGGAGAAAGTACTATCTCTTCGGCCCACGCGTGGGCGGCGATTAGCGCTCGAGGCAAAGAAAACGAAACGGCACGGTCTGTTTTGCCCTACTTGTCCAAGTCGGAGGGGCACAGTCATATTCTGCGCGAGCTTTTCTAGTGGGCGGGCAGGGAGGCAGGGAAGAACGGGAGTTAAGAGAGCGTGAGCGGAGCGTGCGCGGAGCGGCCGAACAGGAGCGCTCACGTGGGCCTGCCGCACGCCCGCTCCCCGGACATCTGCTTACGGCTGGGGGCGTTTCAGATCCCGTCGATATCGTTACTACCTGGGGGCATGCCGTGCCGTGGGTGCTGTTTTTTCTTCTACGCGAAGGGCCAAGCGTCCGCGACAAGCAGCCACAGCGGACAGGCACTGGTAACAGACTGGATGGAAATTGCTCTCAATCCGCGCGCGCTCGGTAGGGGGTGGGGGGGGCGGGGGTGGGGTGGACATTTTTTTGTCTTTTTATGGGAGTTGGGGTTTTTGAGTACCGTCGAATGCGATGTTTACTTGAATACCAGGTAAGTGTTTATACGTACATCTTTTTTGAAACCCCGTGTGCGGCGCATTGGCACACTGGGTGGGACTTGCTGGCTTTGTAAAATTCCCCGCCTTCGGCAGGGTAGTGCGGTAAACCCGCACCGCACATGCCTAGGCAAATGCGGGGGACGTTTTCTTACGAGCATTTGTGCCAGTTTTTTTAGGGCACCTTTGTGTACCTTATGTGGGATTTTCGACAACTTGAGGTGGCGTGATCGTGGAGGTCTGAATTATATGGGGTGTCCGGGATATGCCCTCTCGGGAGGGGTCCGGAGATCGTATGCGCCGACTGACCAACCCCGCGTTGCGCACCTCCGTTATCGAGTTTGTCATTCGATCGCGTATGGTATCGCTGCAGTCTTAAGACGAGAATGCTGTTGTTGTTGTTTTTGTAAGTGTCTTTGGTGTGAATCATGTGTGTCACTCGTATGTATTTTTCTTTTGGAGATAAGCTCTTACGCAGTCGAAGCATCTCGTAGGCAACACGGCATGCGGGTCTCGTGGGTGCGCGCACACAACATGTGACACATGGGTTACTAATCAACACTATCGATTTTGCGCTTTTACTGCAGCCATGTTCCCGCATATATACCAAGTATATTTTTTCATAGGTTTGTCAATCAAAGTTTGTTTCTGCATGCTCTTGGTAGCGAAACGTTTTTCGTGGACGGTTGCCCTCACGTCGTTCCACCTCGAGAGGACCGAGGGAGACATGCTTTTGGGATTCACTTATGAACGTAAAACTTGGTCCTCAGGGATGGCATGTGTGAACATGTCACCTCCTGAGCTAACTAAATAAAAGGCTCGCCAATCACACGTTACCCGACCCAGAGCCACCTTTAGTATGCGTCGCTTCGGTAGGACACTGGACACGTCATTTCAATTGTTGAAGTACGTAAGACCGCACATAGCTGCGTGTCCAGTAATGCTGGCGCTGCGCTGAGTGGTCATCTCCGCATCTGACCATGTACTCACTCATCTTTGCGAAATATTATCGCCACCCCCGTAGACTATCCCAAACCTTCCCGAAAGGAAAACAAGCCCCCGACCCTACAGCCCCAATCCCGCTTTCAACGAAACAACCAAGCATCAAACGTTACATCCAAGTTTGTCCAGGAACCCCCAGACCACCGCGTAGATCTTCACGCCCCCCACCCTCGCCCCATGAAAGCGCACCTGACCACGGCAACTTGCGAGATACGCTCTAACAGGGGGAGCGCAATGCATACAGTGCAGCCAACCATTAAATTTTTCAACACAGGACGCGTGCCGAAACGAGCTTTGTCGCTCTCAGACACACGATCCCTGGCCATCAAACGTTCATGAAAGAGCTGGCGCTATACCGCAGCGGCAATGCGCTCAGGAGGTCCCATGCAAATCCTCGAAAACCATTGCAGTATATGAACGAAAAGCTGGCTGTTCGGCATGAGGCTTCATGAGTAGCTTACTCTCACGACACCCTACAAGACGGTTGCGCGCCTGACAAAAAGTATGGGGCGCCGGCTGGTTAGCACAAAGTAGCGGATACTCCTAGGCGAGACTCCTGTCGCATGCAAGCGAGAAAACACAGTTGCCAGGTGCCATACACACATGAGCACTTTGAGCAGTTATCTCAACGAGCGCGCCAAAGCTGCCGCCATGTGATGCTCAAAGTGCACGCATCTTCCCTTCTACACATCGCAGTCGTTCGTAAGTATATACGCCGAACGCCAGGCATGCACAACCACCACCGTCCGGATCAAGTACACTAATAGGCACGAACACTCGGAGGGCACAACAACCACGTCTCCACTGCCGCCGTCGCTCTCGGGCTGGATCAAATGCTGGCCGTAAATGGCGGCCAGCCTTCAATTCCACACCCTGTGCATTTACAACCGCATCCGCCCGCGCTCTCACGGAGACCCCTGCTTTCGTTTGTGCGAGCCAGGATGCCAACATCATGACCTGCAGAACCTGGAAATATGCGAACTATTCCATGCGGGAGAAACGCCATCCCCGCCGCTGCTGACATCGCATCCAGCCAGTGATTAGGGTGGCATCAGCTCAATTTTTTCTAGAAATTTTCAAGTTGGGTTCAGTTCTCTCTAGAGATCTACTAATCCCTAGAGGGCTTACAACGAGACGATCGCGCCCCTTAGCAAATCTTTACTCGGCATCGATACGGGCTCATACAGTAGTATCAACATACCCGGAAGCCAGACGAGAATCATGACACCGTATTTTTATACCGCCTGATCAAGGCAAGAAAGCACACAGAACGCCACCATTCGGGTATTCCAGCAGCCGCAAGATCGCCAGCCAGCACGAAACACATCGAAGCCTCTGACTACCGCACTCTAAAAGTATCGCCTGCTGGAACCATTTCGTCCAAACCTTGGTGTTTGTCGATGCAACAATTTGCTCGTATCCTTTCTTAGCGTCGTGATCCGTTCACAGTTCGTTGACAGCAACAGTGATCCCGTAAAAGTTGCTACAGTGGTAGCCTCCAAATAATGCCGGTATGTGCCAGCCAATAATGCCCGCAGTATACCGGACACCGGCACTATTGGGTATAGTGCCGAGATACTAGTACTATTAATAGTGTGGAGATATCAAGTCATGCCAAGCGATTTCACCGGCACCATACCGAAAATAGGCACTATGAAACAGGCACTATCGAGGAAGACCTCCACAGTATTGAAAATTCCAATTGGCATACTTCCGGCGGTGTTCCGCGGCATGCTTACCCTGCCAGCCGTACGTTCTTCCCGAGTTCTTGCCGAGGTATCGACACTCTATCGAATCTCTCTACATCGTGGAGTCTCAAGGTAGAGCCCCCGCTACTTGATTATAGGAAAAACAGTACTGGGCATTGACCAGGTTACACAGGGCCCTCAACTCCACCCAAAACGCGCTTCGTAGCTAAACAAACGTCATGGCACGCACAGGCCGCTCAAAAACGACACAACACAAGCAGGCCACGACGAAGGCGCGCCAAACTCGACAAATGATGTGACAACGCCCTTGAACGCCACCTACGATGCCGTGATAAACTTCTACTCTAGATGCATTGCGCCTTTCGAACCTCGCACACACCCGCAATATGTAAATCATCAATGAAGGCGGGGCGACGGGTTCTACAAAGAGCCCGCATCGACTACCAAACATCGACAACTCAACCGTAAACAGGAACATATAAACCTGGTTACGGCATATCTAACACCCGAGGGCATGACCCAGAAAACCAACGGAGGTGTTCACGTCCTAATTGACAGCGTGTGATCCCCACGATGCCTTAGGCGGCGCTAAACAACACTACTACAAAGCCGATGTAGCAACAAAGTTGGACTCGCGAAACGCTGAACAAACTGCCAGGCCTCCATAGACAATTCGCAGACTTATCAAAACAACCTGTCACATTTCCCGTTCCATCGGGTCCCCATCTCACATAGCCTATAGAAAGTAGTGTCAAATGGTGTCGGTATACTGGCCCAAGAGCCATCACCCCACCGTGTAGATCCGAGCGGAACGCTCATTCTCGTGATAGTGTATCTAGCTGCGACAAAGAACACCATGCATCAGTACGCAGTCTACCGTGCGTACCAAGGGCATTACAGGAGCCAAAACACGTCTATACACGACACCTCCATGATACGGGGAATCACTTACTAAGACCCGCGGTGGTTACATCCCAAAATGCGATGCTTCGCAAACACCAGATTCTTGGATCCAGTGTAAGTTTACTATAGTGCCCACGCGCAACCTTCCAATCGTGCCTCGCGCTGTATCCGTTTGAAGTCATGCCTGCGTTCTCACAGATCCTCTTCGGGGACAAACCAAATCGTGTTGCGTAGTCCACATAGAGTGGTGATCCCCGTACAGTGCCGGCATATGCTAGCCAGTAAGACCGGCGGTGAGAGTGTACCAGACACCGGCACTATTGGGTATAGTACCGACACTGGTATTAGTATAATAACGGGTTCCAGTCGTGCCACGCGATTTCGCCGGCACTTTACCGGCAACAGGCACCGTTCAGCCAGCACTATAGGGAGTCCCTCACTGTGCTACAGTAAATTGTGTCGCGCTCACCGTATGCTCCAAAACCATGATCCGAGGCTCTAACACCTCTATTGCTGCCAGACGTATCCTACGGTAAATCTACGTCGTTTTCCCCAAACACACGGGTGCAGTTCTGAACGTCCGGTCATCCACTTGCAAACGACAAAGAAACGCCGTCGCACTTTGCTGAAGGCAATGTCACGCCGTCGCCCACCTCGTGAAAGTTCAGGTCACCCCCTCGCATTCCACAAAGCCACGCTGTCGCCTACGCCGCGAAAGGCCAAGGCGTTTCCTCGACGTTATGCAATATCAACGTAACGGCAGCTTGCCTGGAAAACAAAAAAATGTAGGCATCTCGCCATTTCCGTTGTATAAGGGGGGGGTACCGTCCACCCGTGCGAGCTAGACCAAGGAGCTACGACAAGACGCCAAGCTTGGGGAAATCCACATCAGGGACGTGCCTTAATGCTCTTCATCGACTCTTCAACGATGTTGACCATACGCGCCCCAGCCATCCCCGCGAATCAGGAGCTAGCTTCAGGCCGCATCCACTGCACTCACAGGGTCCGATTCAAAACATCTACGCCGAATCTGCACATAGTAAAAAACTGCCATACTGGGGGGGGGGGAGGGGTCGCACGTACCAGCACCTTGCACCGGCAGTTCACCCCCCCCAGGGACGCCATTCTAAGGCTCTAAACTTGTGTGGGAAGCACGGGCACTAGGTGGCTGGCTGCCATAGAAAGGGAACCCTCTCATGACAGGGCTTCTCCTCGCATGCTAACCGCTGTCGCTGAACGACGAAAGATACACCAACACGTCAACGCGCCGCTTGGCTCTATGATACGTAGCCTTCAGGTTCAAACTCTGTTACCGTTTTGTTTATTTATAATCACGGTATTTACCAGGCCTTCTGGGCATACCGCGGACATAGATGTCGTCCCTACTCCTCCGCGGTGCGTGTCCTTTGCTTTTCATCGCGCACGGATTCGGCATTCCTACCGTTCGTCGGTTTCCATCGAAGTTTCCCAACTCATGCTCTCGCACTTTCGGCGACGGAACGAGACAAACAAACACGTCCTGTGCATAACACTACACACCAGCCGAGATTCGGACTCCAGCGCAAGAGCCAGAAATGATACCAGCCTATCGTCGACCCATCGTCAAAGTTACCTTGTGCCGAACCAAGCGCGCAGTAGTAGATACACTTTCAGATCCAGTGTACAAAACATCTGCGCTTGCTTCCCTTTAGAACGTAACGTCATTCACACTATGCCGGCATTGCCAGGCACTCAAATCTTCATTGCCAGCATCACAAAAAACCGGCGCGCAAACTCCGAACCCGCCCAAAACCTCATCCTATTGCGCTTGCAATCATATCCTGCGCCTGCTGCGGCCCGACGTCGCCCCACGGTCGTCGCTCTCCTGCGATTTCGCGCCGTTCACCGCTCTGACGCCAAGCGTTGCCGGGACCGGCGCGGCAGCAGGGGCGTTGAGCGGTGGGGGGGCGACCAATACGTTGGGGGCCGTGGTCGTGTGCGGGGTAGCACTAGAATCAGTGGTGGTGGCGGTGGCGGAGGCGGCAGCAGCATTCCGTGCGTGCGACGCTTGTCGCCCGGCGCGGTTGCTCCTGGCGTTCAGCCTCTGCATGGCAAGGGCGTACGCCGCTTTACTCGCGGCAGCGGGGGTAGGGGCCGCAGGAGCAACAGCGTGCGTGGCCGCAGTCGGGGCGGGGATGGGAACCGGGGTGGCCATGGGGGCAAGAATGAAAGTCGACGCCGGGGCGGGGACGGAAACCGGGGTGGCCATGGGAGCAGAAATGGAAGTCGACGCCGGGGCGGGGGCGGGAGTTGGAGCAGGAACTGGAGTAGGAGCGGGAACAACCAAGCCGGGAGCGGCGGCAGACGGAGGCTTTCCAGAGCGAATGTTGCTAGCCTGCTTCGACGACGGATGGCAAAGAAAGGCAGGGAGGGGGTTGTTCAATGCTCCGGGCCGGCGTTTCATCAAGTACAGAGCGAGCTTTGACGGTGCCTGGCCGGGGTACCGTTGCATTCCACAGCATAAGCAAGCATAGTAGTTGTCGACTACACTTAGCGCCGCGCTGAACCCACTACGAATAACGTCACAAGGTTTGTATAGCCGCCCCTAGCCCCTCTAAGGACGACCCTCGTGTGATCCGAACAGGAAAGACAAGCTGGAAGACGCACAGTCGTACACGTAGATAAAACATCGGTGCATGAGGCGCTTCAACGATGTAAGCGTTTCCACACCAAACCCGTTCCAATATTCGTACCCGGTTAGAGAAAGTTGTTTTAACCTATTTCATGGCGCCACCGATCAATTCCTTATCCTCACATGCGCCGTAGTGTATCCCTGGGGCATGACGGGTGACCATACCCATCCCGGCGGACCGGCTCGGACATACTCCACCAATCGTTGCCTGTCGTCGGGAGTCAGCTGCACGCACGGTATCTTGGTCATGGCCTGCGCTTGTACCTCGCTTATCAAACCTTCTACGGCGGCCTTGTCGTTACTGAATGCGCGGCAGGCAATGGTTAAGCGATCCAGGGACGATAGGAGAGTCAATACGGGGTTAATGAGAACGACGCGGCCCACTAACCGACACTTGACAATTTGCTTGCTCGGGGCAAAAGTCCACGCTTCGTGCCGAGAAAGCTACCAATGCCATGTAACGTCGGAAAGCAGGTGGACGCACGCGCGCGCTACGACGCAGGTACAGTACAAGGTAGCACATAGCGAAACGTTTACGACTAACGGGGTTCGTCTACTGCGCTGCTAAACAAGTGTACTTGGAACACAATACTATTAGTATACTGGTATTGTAAAGTCATCCCACGGCAGGCCAGATTCTAAGAATTTTCTGAGGTCCGACCGTGAGGAGCTCAATATCTCACCATCACCATCATCACCCGAAACATGACTTCGAAGGCATCCAATCGCGCGATCCGACCAACGCTTCTATGCGCTAGTCCTAAAACAAATATACTCGCGAAAGCACTTGACTAATGACTAGCCGGTAGTTCCTCGCTTGAGGAGCTCAACCGGCCAGGAATACCTTTTTTTGGCTCAAAACGTGCAATCCCTACCGTTACTACCGTGGATGCCTCCATACCGTATATCATATTCAATTTTTGGGGGGTTATGTACCTAGTCCTGAGAATTGTTCTTCAGGGGGCGCTTTCCGTTTTCCCAAAGCCAGTTGTTAGTAGGTATTATAAATGCAGGTACACATATGTGTTTTTCAAAGCTATTTGGGTATGTACCTAGTCATTGGGGACTGTAATTTGTTTTCTCCAAGTCAGTTGTTTGGCGAGGCATAGAGCTCCTTACTTGAGAACCCGCAGTCAGAAAAACGGATGAGTCCGCTTCAGGGGTAACTACTCTACTGTATGTGGTACTGTTTGTGGTACTGTATGTGGTACGGTGTGTGGTGCTGTATGTGGTGCTGTATATGTGGTACACCGCAACGTTACGGGTGATCGAGCTAGGCGGGAGATTGATTGCCGCGGCATCGACGGCTCCAAGGCATGCTGGTTAGAAGGGCTACTCAAGACCTGTGCTGTCTGAAGCAGGTGTTGTACACCGGATTCAATGTGACGAGCTTGCAAGACATACACCAAAGCTGTACACGCAGATTGTGGTGTGACAGCAACGCGAAAAGTACAGCAAAAACAAGCAGCCACCACGATGGCCTGAACAGTGCTAAAACCTACGACGTCAACCGTGAATACCTCCAATAGTATCAAACCTGGCATCTACTGGTATTGCGTGCTTTACTAGTATATAGGGTCTGGCGTCTGAATTGCTCCAGTGAAACGGTCCGCAGATTTTCCGGCAATATCGGATGTACTAGGAAAAAAAGGTTATGCATGTTATAGCACCTCGTTGCTATACATGAGATCAAGAGCATCCCTATTGATCGAAACTGGGCGTGACTCAAGTGCCAATATGTGCACCACATTTAACACCGGATATACTCGTGGTAAAACAGCTGCCCAGGGAACATTCCGAAAAACGACTTGCTTGAGTAGATTCACCCCTTTAGTGCACGAACTAGAGCATCCCTGCATCCGCCCGACACTCTCTTGACGAAACAAACAGCACACGACTAACAACAAGAGGGTTTTGCACACAACCCGGGGGAACTGCCCACGCATACCGGTCGACACCGTCTAGTTAACGATGGCACAGACTCACCCGTTCCGGTGTAGGTGGCCAAGCAAGAAACTGCGGTCAAGGGGCAGCGACGCGACGTGGACGATCTTCTCCACCCACGATGCCATTGGCTGAAGGTGAGACGCAACCTGATCAGACAGCGGTTGTGGGGTGAGATTTCGCCAATAGTGCTAACGGCGGGCATCTTGAGCGGTCGTCTTCACTGAAGCTCCGACAATGGGCAGGCAGGTGCGCAACGAAGCCACCAACAGGTGCAGGCGTGAGCAGAGGCTGCTAATGCTTTACAACTCGTATGCTCAGTACCCCCTTTTATTCTTCTTAACAGGCAATCAGGACACAACACCCGCGAAACCGTTGGGAGGCATTCTTCATCCCCGACACCCTCCTTAACCTTCAGTTATTCTTCATAAACATATCTGTACAGCCACGGACCAACAGCGATGGTGAAAACTACTCTAATTGTCAACAGCAGCAATAATTTGTTACGAAAACCCCATCCCCAAGCTACTTCATGCTGACACCGTACCTGTGCCGCCAAGGGTAGGGCCGCCGTACTCGTTGCTGAAGAAGTGCGCACAACTTCAAGGGTGCTTGCTAAGCCCGCCTCGGCGATGGATGCTCTACTCAGAGCAGCGGACAGCTGCGCGCTAGCAGCGGACAGCTGAGCGCTGGCACTCTCCTGCATGGCCGCATACGCTTGCTGCAGAACAGCGTATTCGTTCTGCATGGCGCAGCAATTCTGCTTAAGACGCGAGTGGTGCTCTAGGAGGGCAGCATGCTCCTGGCCCTGCTTGAGGTTGATCGCTTCTTGTGAGCACAGCTTTGCCTCCACCGTAGCCAGGAGGGCCGCATGCTCCTGACTCCGCTTGAGTTTTTCCGCCTGTTCGCGCTGCAGGAGGGCCCCATGCTCCTGATTCCGCTCGATGTTAGCCGCCTGTTCGGCACATATCTTTTTCTCCGCCGTAGCTAGGCTACCCTCAGCAGCCTCCGCTCTGGCAATCGTGCCTGAACAGCATGCATCGGCACGTTACAGCCAAGCAGGATAAAACCAAACGGTGTTACAGCGGCGTCGTATTGAGGCAGCAGGGGGGGGCTTCTGGGTGAGAAGAAAGCTGTTTCGGGTGCCTCAAGCTATCTTTCTTTGACGTTTCTACCATTAATAATGGAAGCCGCGTCTTGTTGGTTGTACGTGAGCGCCAGAAAAATTCAAAGATAGCAAAGGTGACTGGCGCGATACCAAATATTACACCGTGAACGAAAGGTCCGCACACTTACCAACACGGGCATGTATGGCCGGTTGGCATATGTCGCCGATCGAGTTCATATCGTCCAGCTATGTACGGTGGAAGCAAATTGGCCATACCCAAGAAAATACCCAATACGGCATCGCCAACTACAGCACTCTACGTACAACGACCGTAGGCGGTTCAAGGGTGAAGGGATTTACAGCCACGGGGAACAGCACTAAGAAGATGGGCTACAGTAAAAATCGGGATGAAGTATCCTACGGTTTTCCACCACATATGTTAGGTTCACCGCCACTCTCGACCCTGCAGCCGGTCGCACACAATGCGTGAAACTCACCAGCCAACTGCACGTCGGTCGTGGCTCGGAAGGCGCGAAATTTTTCGTTGCATTCTTTGAGCTCGGCGTCACGGGCTTTAATGGCCTCCTCCGCAACAAAGGCCTCTTCGGACTTCAGGCTCATGGCCAAGGCAAGTTCCTTACACAAAGCCTTGCGGATCGCTTTCCATTCCTTCCTCTCTCTAGTGTACTCTGTCTTCACATGCTCCCATGCCTTCCTCTCTTCACCTTGTTCGGCATTAACACGCTCCAGCTCTCCGAAGAGGGTGGCAGTGAAGGGCTGAAGGAGAACGTGACAGCAGATGGGAGAGGGGAAGAGGGAGAAAGAATTGAACACAACGAAGCGAAAGGTGGGGGGAGGCTGCAAAGGGGACATGGCTGTCGGCATGCCGAGGTGTGGCGCAAGATAAGTTCCACCAGTAATGGTGTCGGCACGGCACGGCAACAGCAAGCATGCCGATAAGTCTGCAGATTTTGGCCGGATACTGCCAAGGCCGCCAACCAGGTGATAGCTGGCGTGCGGCTCGAATCAACACGACCCCGACGGCAGCAACAGTAGCAGCAGAGGCTACCGAACTGCCCAGAGAATATCAAAAGTCGTAAAAACATAAGCCTACCATGCAACAGGTGCATGTGCGGACACAATATCGACATTTCCCTTCTGGTTTTGTTCAACTTCAAACGGGCAGATCTACGATACATCGATTGCGGTACAGCTACATGACACCATGGAGGGGTGAAATAACTGGTGCCTGCGGTATGCGAGTCGTCTCGCCGAGTGTTTTTCCAACGAGTACCACGCCGATTAAAACCATCGGTACCTCCAATTGACCGTCGGGCTTGGTCGGGTCTCGTCTTCTCTTGAGGCCGTGTGCGTAACCTCCGACGCCGGCCTGCGCACGCCACGGGAAGGAACGCGAGGGCAGACGGTAAGGTTGTTAGCTCCTTTCCGCAACAACCAATGCTTGCGAGCGGCAATTGCCTTGACTTTGTGGAGAACATGCATGTGCCAAAAATGCACACATGAGCCTCCCATTTTCTCGTCAGAACCTGCTTACTTCACTGTGGCACTGCCACCGTGGAGGGGGGGGGGGGGGGGTACTCAATTTGTGCATGGCCGTAGTCAGTCGAATGACCATAGACCCTCGCATCCTTACTATGCCGGGACGAAGCACGTCGGATTTTCACCAACCAGGAAGACATTGCTTGCACCAAGCGCGAAGCGCCGTGAGGTGGTCGGCGAGTCGCACGAACGGTGAATTGCATCTTTCCAAGAACCGCTCGTAAGACGGACTTCGGCACCTTGTACCAACTTTCTTGCCTATGGATGACAGCGCCAACGAGCTACTTTGTTTCCTGGTGTGGCCTGTGGCCACTTCAGAGACAGCAAAGAGTATTACTCTGTAACTGCCTCGTGGGTGCCTTACCACATTCACACTACGTGATGCGACCATCCCCCTTGTGCGGAATTAGGGTTCTCCACCCCGCACAATATGGTCTAACTCGATAACCATCATGGTGACCGCAAAACAAAAAAAATGGTACCGTGGTGTTCTAGCTCACGCAGTGATTGACACGTTTTACAGCGCCGTTGCCAACCAAAGCCAACCCCAATATATGTAACGTTTTACAGCGTCGGTGCCAACCGAGGCCAACTATTACATATATATATGTTATAAGGAGGGCACCGTGGAGGGGGGGGGCGCTTATTCCCTAGGACTGTATACAGCTCTATAGGCCCTGCCCTTTCATAAATATACTGTTGTGCATACTATAGCTCGGTTTATTTCATAAAAAACAGTGACGTCCAGGCCTTGCTGGGATTCATTGGCTTGGTCGCCCAGTGGGAATTGATGGCTGGGTCTACCGGGGCACTTATACACCAGCAGAGGTTACCGTACCGCCGAAAATTGGCACCGCGTGTACTTTCGGCGCCTGCGGTAATATCAGTCACGCCTTAATGGTCCAGATCATGATCAGATAGAGGTTACAACAGTTTATAGTTGCATCTCCCGCCTCGAACATACTTCGGACATACTATTTACATGTTGCAGTGTACGGCGGAAGGGGTGAAAGGAAGACGACGGCAATAGGCCAATCCATCTGCGCATAATATTCAATTCGTTGGCCACACCACATTCAGAAGAACCAGTCTTCGGTCAGTCGTGCCGTCTATCATAGTATCATAGTGTCTTATCATATCCTAGTATCATATATCATAGCTTGTATTGTAGTTGGTGGCGGCAGCGTCGCAATTCAAGTACAGTGCGGCACAATGACGTTACAGAAACGATATTCTCGTTTTGATGGGTCTGGTTAAGTCGGACCGGGAGGTTTTGAGTCTCATGGTTCGGGTCGGGTCGGGTCGGGTCGGGTGAGAAGGTTTTCGAAATACCACGTGCCGGATCACGTCGGGTCAGGAGGCTACCAAAATGTCACGGATCGAGTTGGGCCAGACATTGACCAAACAATATTTTTCGCGGTTAGGGTCGGGTCAACCCGACCCGCTAGGTTTAACCTGACCCATGAACAGTCCTGGTTACAACGGCAACGGCTTCTTCTACAAACGCTACTGCTGTAACGCTGTGCGGTGGCGCAATCTCGTCCAGGTCAGACACTGTCACCCTGGTGGATTATGATGCCGCATGTGTTACCCTGCTCTTTTGTCCGACCCTTTCTGACAGAACAGCCCCTAGACATCGCTGACTCCCGGACCGCACGCGATTTCCGCTCAAGAAACTAAAGCCAAGGAAGAAAGCGCATCATTCTTGATCGGAGCACGAATTGTATGTTCCTCCATACGCATCATGCTGTTTTTGTGAGAAACAGCACACTTTAGTTGAAGTGCTGAATATACAAAAAAAAAAAACATCACGGTGGTATCAAATCGGCTACAGGCCATACACCCCGAGAACGGCCGAGATGAACGTGAGGCTGACTTCGTCACCCGATAGTCTAGCGCAGCTTATCCCGCGATCCAATTTAGCTTCGGCAATAGTTGTTGATTTTTTCCAGCGATTTTTCGTCGACGTTTTCATTGAATAGTTGTTTCATCGTCACCCTCCGGCTGATCGGGCGGATTGGACAAATTACACACTTGTACAACCAGCTGCTGCTATCGAGCCCGACCACGACTCGGAATCAAATATGTACCGATAGAAGGGTGAACTACGATGGCAGGTGGAACACATTGTAGAAATCTAAATCCTCGCAGGGCAATGGATGTGCTTGGTAATCTTACAGTTTTGATCTTCATAGAGGCCATTAATTTCAACCTGAACACCAAAAATGCGATATTATCAACCGCCTCGAATAATTGCAGGAGTCTGAATATGAGTATCAGCATGCTGTGGGCGGGTGGCACAGCTCCTAGGTTTGCGTTACGGATTCGATCCTATGCCAGCTGCCTGCGCTGCTTCGTGTTGCTGATTCTGCTATCGTTATTAATCGACACCCCCCCTAATACTCCAAGGGCTACGAGTTAACAATGTTGTAATGCTCCAAGGACTACTAGTTAACACTGTAGTAATGTTAAACTTATTATTTTACCTCCAGGTAAGGCACTAGGGGGCCCGGTCAACAAGACGTGCGGGGACCAATTTATACTTCGAAGAACTTGCCGAAAGGTGCTAGCTTAAGCCCGGCGACATAACTCTAACACCAAGTCTCACTGCAAGCCCCCGCCCCGCCCTCGGATAGGGGGTTGGCGACCTGCGATCAGCAAACCGATTGACAGTCTCTGGTAGGAACATAAGCATTGCCTGCATAAAGCGAAACGACCGCAGTATGCAGCGCCGACATCCTAGTGACAAAACACAACACAGTACTCGTATTTCGGAAGGCTCCGCACAAGCTTCACCTTTTTAGTGACTTCGCGTTGCTCAATGAAGGCTAAGACCAGTCCCTCCGCAGTTAACAAACATAACGTGGACGTTGGGCCTTTACTGGACGTAGTAGTGTTCGCCACTTGCTGCTGTTACTACTTGGTTATCGGCACAGAAGTCAGTCCAAAAGCACGGGAGCTATCGTCAGTCCGTACGTATGGCTTCAACAGCCAGTACCCCTACGAACTACTGATACACCGTCTATTTAGTATGCTGCGCACGGGCAATTAGATAATCAATGTTTGACAGCATCTACCTATTGATTGAGAGACCTGCGTCTACTTTATATCACGTACGTCCCAAGAAACACGCCACAACATACCATGGAAAGCCATGAACACGATCGTGGCGGTAGGAGAGAGGACAAGAAAATTGAGAGGAGATTATAGAGCGAGACCGCGGCCTAGATAGACGCAGCCACTTCAACCACTAAAGCCATTTTGCGCTTCTTGGTGTGTCGATGCCAGCAACTACAGCAGCCCTGGACAGCACAGCAACATTGTGGCGGGGGACAAAACGAGAACGTGTGTATACAATTGTTTGTCTATTTTATCGCCTCCGGCGGCGCCTCCAGCGGGGAGTTCACCGGCCGGGGGGGGGGGCGTACACAATCCATATCCCGTAGCCGTATGTATGACAATAGACCCTCGCATCCCTACAACTCCGGAGCGGAGCACGTCGGGCTTTCACAGACCAGGCAGACATCGCGTGGGGGGGGGGGTCAATTGGCCTTGCTGCGTTCGGCTGCCTCGCTTCGCTCGGCGTTACTCGCTTCGCTTGAACCCTTAAATCCGCGCGCTGACACTGTAAAGACTTTGTCCAGTATACCGACTGCTGGTAAAGCCAGTGCACCACCTACCGAGTAAAGCTGCCAGTAGATTACAGTATCATCGTACGACAGCAGTGCAGTACGATGTACTTGTACTGGTATACAGTAATACCATGTACCTGGTAGCATTGTCCACGACATATCTTCGCCGTCAACTGATCTACGTAGCTAATAACAATAGCTTTAACCTCCAACACGCCTTTTTTAGTAAATCAGAGATGTAGACCTCTCTCGCCTTCTCTACGGGTATGCTTGGACCCGTCTTCCGTTACCTAGTACAACTTTAGACGGGAATACAGAGACCGTTGGGTGTTTCATATAATTACGATGTCAGAAAATAATGGTAACTGTATGATGATGGTGACAAAGAGTGCATGACCACATCACCTCGCCTGTTGTATTTGACAATACGTATCTCTTTCTTATAATTAGCGATGTCAGAAAATAATGGTACCTACAAATATTCTACAAAATATTCTAGCTTTCGATCGATGTATCATACAACAACAAATTATGAAGATTTAATACGTTATTTACTATACTTAAACACTGGGTTGCATGCTGCATCTAACATCAAACCTTCTAGAATAGTAAACATTACAAGGCAGATGATATAAAGGGATGTCTTATTGCTTCAATCGTCAGGTTTGTCCCCTTTGAGGATTTATAGTTTCCGCGCACATATTGAAATGTCCCGCCCCCCGCCCCCCCCCCCCCCTCCCCTCCCCCTCCACTGACCCCTCTTGTTCATGAAAAAAAAAAAAAAAAAAAAAAAAACCAACCCTCCCCCCCCGCCCCTCCGTCCCCCGATTCCCCCCCCTTCCGCCTAGTTTGTCCAAACGCCCCACTCACAATCAAAATCGGCCTGAGTAATAAACACCTATACGCAGTTGATATCACGCCATTATCTTTCTGACCATCCATGACGTATTTTTCCCCCCAACCTCCCCCCCCCCCCCTCCCTCCAACGCCCCCTCTTTTCCGACCACCTGCACAATCGCCTAGACCTAGCACCACGCGTATAACAAGCTGCTACATATCTTTGATCTCACAGCCGAAGTGTATTTGAATATTATTTGTGACCTAAACCTCCTCAAAAATCTCCCCCCCCCCCTCCTCTTGCTCTCCCTTACTCAAACGCCCCACCAAATATCGAAATCCGCCACATTAATAAACACTTCAAGCACAGGATATCACCTCATTATCTTTCGAGAGCCATCCATGCCGCTGTGTCCCCCCCCCCCCCACCCCGCCTCGAACGCCCCCTTCTTCCCCATCACCCGCACCATCGCCTAGACCTAGCACCACACGTTTAACAAACCCCTCACCTACAGCCCTTCCTCCACCCCCCCCCCCTCCAACGCCCCCTCTTTTCCGACCACCTGCACGATCGCCTAGACCTAGCACCACGCGTATAACAAGCTGCTACATATCTTTGATCTCACAGCCGAAGTGTATTTGAATATTATTTGTGACCTAAACCTCCTCAAAAATCTCCCCCCCCCCCTCCTCTTGCTCTCCCTTACTCAAACGCCCCACCAAATATCGAAATCCGCCACATTAATAAACACTTCACGCACAGGATATCACCTCATTATCTTTCGAGAGCCATCCATGCCGCTGTGTTCCCCCCCCCCCCCCCGCCTCGAACGCCCCCTTCTTCCCCATCACCCGCACCATCGCCTAGACCTAGCACCACACGTATAACAAACCCCTCACCTAAAGCCCTCCCTCCCCCCCCCCCACCGCCCCCCGCCCCCCCCCCCCGCCCCCACACCCCCCACCTCCCCCCCAACCCATCCCAACCCCACCCCCTCGAACACTCCACCCTCTCTTTACTCACTGATTGTACGACTTACCCCAGGATATACATGATAAACTGATGTATTATTTCCAAAACCGTCACATTTATCCCCTCAAAATAATGTATAGTTTCCAGGCACATATTGAGCTGCCCCACACGCCCCCCCCCCCCCCCCCCGCCCCAACCCCCCCCCCCGCCCCCAATAATATACTGGTGCCAAATCCGTCAGATTTATCCCCTCGAAAGGATTTATAGCTTACATGCACAAATTGCCCCCTTTCCCCCCCCCCCCCCCCTCCCAACCCGCTCGCTTTTGATCGAAACCAGGCCCCCGCGTCCTTCAAAACTCCGCCCCACCCCCCTCACCGGTTATTCGACTTACAAGATTCACTTGATAAAAGGATACATTTCCCTTCACAGCTGTCAGATTTTGTCCCCCTCAGAAACGGGTTTTATAGTTTCCGCACACAGACTGACTAAAATCATCCTGTTGACCCTGATAGCTACACTGTAGTTGTAAGGGGAGTCGCCGACCTATATCCTTCATGAAGACACACAACTCGTAATGCGCGCGATCGGAGTATCACACACAGCTTGCAAAGATGAGTTTCGACGAAATCTTCGATCTCACAGCTGGAGTGTATTTTCATTTTTTGTAATACAAGGGCTCCGCATGGGCGCCGGCATTCGCCGGCGCCCATGCTTCGGGTAGGGCAGGGCAGCACTTCGACAACTTAAGTTGTAGCTGTCCGATTTGGCATGCATTGAACTTTAAAGTAATGCCAAGAGTTTAATACGAACATGGGATTCTGAAAGTCATGCTTTGACAAAAGAAAAAACGTCATATTATACAACAAAGAAGGCAAGGATAGGCGAAACAAACTGTTGAATGCGCCGTCAAGTAAAAGTTGGCGTCTATCAAACAAAAATACCGAAAAGAGTATTATTGAGAACCTGCGTCGCCTCTAGGCGAAACAAAAGAGGCCTTGGCATTAATGAAGAAACTGCACTGCCGTCCCCGTGGCAATGGAGGTTCGAAGTCGACAGGATGCAAGGTCGGTTCGCATCAAACGTCGACATGAGGACATGTCAGCCAGCGAGGTTTGGGAAGAAGATTGCTTTGTTTGTTACGTGAAGGCTGTCGCATTGATTGGTCTGCGTGGTCGCGGGCGAGGAGGAAAACGTAGAAGAGGAGGGCGATCTCTCGTTGAGGCGGCGTTGTCTAAGATTGGTGCGGGGGTGGCTTTGCTCGTACGGGAGGTTGGCGTAGCGCTTCTTCTCTGTTTTTTCTCGGGAAGGCGGGATATGTGTGTCTGCTGTCTTTTCTTCGTGGGGGCTTTCACGTTGTCGAAATTGGACGCGTCCCCTCAATGCATAATATCCGGAGTGTCTCTACCATGACGACTGACTGCTGATAGTGCCGTGCGTATTTCCTAGAGACTGACATATTATTTACTGGTAGTAATAATAATATACCTTTGAAATATTTTTTTTTTTCATCCCATTTATTATCCCCGCACCACTCTCGCGCTCCCTCCCAGTAGTAACTCAGATCCGGGGTCACATAGCGGGCCCTCCTCCTCCCTCCCCACTTCGGCACGTGCGTTCGTTTTTACCGCGAGGAGAATCCAGCATTTTTTTCCCTCGTCGACTCGCGTCGAACCAACCCACGCTGCTAGGCGCTCTCAGCAATTGATCCCTGTTTTTTTTTTTTGCATTTTTGCAAATAAAGTCAAATCTCATTGTGGTGGGTGTCGAACTCAAGGACAACCAAACGTTAGTAGTATTCGAGGGTAAAACCACTATTATTAATAGACCACCGGGGCGGCCGGCTGACAAATGATTAGAAAAAAACAGGATCTTTGCATAGAGATTACATTCCCTCCCCCATATTGTATGATATTACGATGGTTGACGCGATGTGTGTAGAATAAAGCGCCAAATACCTAAATATCAGCGTACGCGGAGTTTTAGATATCATGAATAACGAACGACCGCGACGGCAGAGGACGGCAAAGCATAGCGCGTCGCTCTGCTGAGCTAGCGGTGCGCTGCTGAGCTGAGCCGCAGGGCACTGCACGGCGCTTCGTTGCTGTAAGCTATAGCGCTGCGATGGGGTGCTGGGCGGTGTCGAGCTGATGAGCCAAGCCCAGATCTCAGCCGCTGAAGCTTCGTCAAGTACAAAACAAATGGTGCGAATCAAAGAAAAGCTAAAGCTGGACCGTTCCGCAACTAATGCACAGCTGTCAGGCGGCAAATTAGCGGCAGTAGTTCAACTTACTAGACAAAAAGGAAGAAAAAATCGCGAAAAAGTTCAAAATCGTGTTGGCAGAAAAACCAAGTTTGCAGGAAGCAGCTGAAAGGTCAAGAAACAGGCAATATTTCAGTTGTTGTTGTCGTTCTCACATTAACTTGCATGATCAAGTCCGTGGTCACAGGACAGGCTCCAGTCACTCTGGAGCTGAGGAATACCCTAGGGGAAAAACACAAACGAAAGGTGGTACACGCATAAATCACAGCTGATGCAATTCATGCCTCCACCAGAAACATATAAAAGTGAAATCGGGAGTCAGTCTACGATGTGCCAGGTCCATACCGGTGCATACGTCTCATTACTCGCGCCTGGAAAAACCGACTATACCGCTTGCCAACCAAGAAAGACTACCACGTGTATATTATACGTGGTATCTATCACTACGCATGCGCACAACAGACGCAAGTCAATTGAAAAAAATACAGGCCGGGTCGACATACACACGCACCCGTATACAACGGCAGCTTGCGCTGCCGGGGTTGTAACAAAGACCACTGATAGGGACAGCTTACGCTATACCTACAATGGGACTCGAAGGGTGCGCCAGCTAGCGTTGGGCTGCGAAAGCAACTGAGTTAAATCGACACACGACGCGTATGAAAATACGCGGAAGTGTGGTGAGCTACAGCTTTATTTTTCCCCATCCGCCGGAGGATAAAAAAAAAAAAAAAAATGGAAAAAAGAAACAAACAAAGAAGAGAAAGGAAAGGAAATGGGTGCATGGGGCCAAGAAAAAGAAAAGGTAAATAAATTTTGGGGGGTCTACTGGCGAGTCTTGCCACCAGATGCCACGTGGTTTTTCGACGATCTACAGCAGTACTACGAACGACTCCCGATACACCCACCGAAGCACGGACTACCGGCGAATTACGCGATCTACAGCTGGCCGTGGTTGTCACGTGTCTCTGTGTTGGGGGGCCCTGTGCGCTGCCTCTTGTTGGCTCTTGTTTGGGTAAAACATGCGGTGTGCTCGATGGTCTCACGGCACCAGAATCAGAACGTCCGCTCGTACGACGTATCATTCTTACAGGAAATAAATGTAACACCTGGTATTTTTTTCTCCATCAATATGAACATAAAACGGTTGTTATATATTGGACAAAGTGATGCGTGTACGACTAAACTTGCCAACGGCACTCGTACTGCACTTTGAGCTATCTGCTGTGGTTCTGGTTGCTACTAGTTGCTGCTGTATGTGCTGAAAGTTTCGCCCTTCGGCTACTGCTGCTGCGCCTGATGTTGTGTGTTTGCCAATGTTGTCAGTTGGCGTTCATGCTCGTCGTACATACTGCTGTTCTCACCCAGTACGTACGGGTTTCCTCGTACCTCGACGGCACGACGACGAGCTCAAAACAGAAGGGAGGTGACATGAAATGGCATGGACAATGGCCACATAGAAGCGAGCACAGCGGGATAGTTCGCTGCGAATCAACCGCACTCGTTCATGCCTACAGCAGAGGCTGCCTGGAGTGTCAGCGGCCGTGCTAAAGCCAAGGCCAAAGGCCGAAGAGACGGCTCTTCTACCTGCTTGAGATGCTGTTATATATAGACTATTGGACAGCGTGATGCGTGTCCGACTAAACTTGCCAACTGCACTCGTACTGCACTTTGAGCTATCTGCTGTGGTTCTGGTTGCTACTAGTTGCTGCAGTATGTGCTAGACGTTTCGCCCTTCGGCTACTGCTGCTGCACCTGATGTCGTGTGCCGTCAGTTGGCGTTCATGCTCGTCGTACATACTGCTGTTCTCACCCGGTACGCAAAATTCCAAACATTATCACGCACCGTTTGGAAATGATGCCAATTTTGTAAATCATTCAGGCGTTGCAGCCATTAAGATTCAACATTTTTTCCAAAATTCCTCCTCGACACTCGCTCGTCTCGCTCGGAACCCGTCCGCGTTCACGTCGGTGTGCGGAACGGACACGGCAGGGCGAGGGGCGTTGGAGCCGCCCCCCGAAGGCGGCGCTCGAACCAAGCCATATTCGACCGAGAATTCCAGTTCCGCGAATCGCATACTTAGGCCGAGACAAAAAACTCCTGACCAAAGTCCATGACACCAAGGAATGACTCGATATTCAAGGAATGATTTTATATATGTTTATAATTACCGACCCACAATTCGAATTACCAAATGGTACTTACATGTCTGTCGACAGCAGTGGTATCATTTGGTTTGTTTGTGTTTTTCCCCTGGGGTATTCCTACACTCCAGAATGGCTGGAGCCTGTCCTTTGACCACGGACTTGATTATGCGAGTTGATATATGTGAGAACAACAACAACAACAACAACAACAACAGGTACGGAAGAGTGGAGGAGTGCATGGACCGAGAGTCTCCCTCTTCCAAGGGGGCGTCAACGGCATCATATCAGCGGGGAAGCACACAGCAGTTGGCGCCATCCTTCAACAAATTGCCTCAGATACCTACCTACTACCTGCACACTAAAAACTCGCATGGTCCGACTCTCACATGGATGTACAGCGGCAGCGTACGGTTAGTAGTAGTCCCCAGGATCAGGTCGGGGGAAAGAGCCCCTCAAGACGCAGGCGTCCCAGTCACAAGCGGCGGCGGTGACAGGGTTAACAGTGCCTTTGTGCTGTTTGAGCTAACACCTTATGAAAATGGCTGCTCTGCTGTAGGTCAGCAAGGTCAGTGCTGCTCATCCGAACCCTTTTCACCTGGTATTTGATTAGCTGGCGCTTCCCACGTACGTGCGCACATTATGTCGTAGCATCGCACGTCGTGTGGTCACCTCACTCGCTACAGGTATTACTGCACCAAGTGTAGAGTAGGCGGGAAAGAGCAAAGGGCGAGCAGAGAGGAGAATGCACGTAGGGGACAGCTCCCACCCTCCCACGCCCGCACTCTCTCCCGCTTCCTCTCACTTGTCTCAGGACTTGCGGTATGTAATTGCGCCGCGTATCTCCGGAGAATATTAATTGATTCTACGCTTTGGTTCTTGGTTCTGGTTCTTGCTCGGTTCTTGGCAACTTTGTCAGGTGCCCGTCTAGTACGGATTGACCCCATCACGACTTGATTTTCATGATATTTAGTTCGGACATAGGTATCCTTGACGGCTTTCCGTCAAAGGGCAAGAGTCCCGTCAACCTACGTTTCGGATTATTCGGGGCTTGAAGAGCTGTTGCATTCTCTCTGTTCTTTCGTCAAGGCCGAAGGATGCAGTAGTAGTGCGTGCTACGGAGCGGGCTGGTGGATGGCGTGGTTATCTGATGCTGCTGCCGACGCGATGCTGACCCTGGCGCCGCTGAGTGAGGTGTGTGATGGTGTTGTCTCCTTATGCTTTGATCATGTTCTTTGTTATTTTACGTACCGCTGCTCTACCAGGTGGTACGTTCGTACAGGTAGTAACGCGTGTGCCTGCTGCTTGCTGTGCTTCAAAGCATTGTAGTCTACAGCAGAGGCGCAGAGCAGAAACAGTCCTCGTACCTTACAATAGGTCCAACGCCATCCGTGCATAGTACAAGAAGAATCGTCGAGCTCACTCGCTTCGGTTGTCATACGAATCCTGTACGAAATCGTATCACACTTATGTGTGTCGGAGCAGCATCGGCTTGTGGCAGAAGACGTATCTGCAAGACATAATGGCGGGTGAGGACTTGCTTTTAACTACCAGGTAAACTATTCAAGAAACCATCATTTCAACTTCAATTTGTCAACTGTCAACTGCTGCAGCGCAGCGTGTAACCTATTCGAGTACTCCGTCGTACGTACTGTCCTATGCACCACCCAGGTGATATTTTGTTTTACATCCCAAAAACGACCACCCGGTTCATCACCCGGGTACGTTGTACCTGGTGTTGTTGTTGTTGTTGTTGTTGATGTTGTTCTCACATTAACTCGCATAATCAAGTCCGTGGTCACAGGACAGGCTCCAGTCACTCTGGAGCTGAGGAATACCCCAGGGAAAACACACACACATCACCCCTGCAGTTTCATGCCTAATTACTCTCGTACAAGTATTCATCAGTATTACAGGACACCCCCAAGATGAGGCTTCCCCTAAAATGCAGAACGGGCAGCAACAAACTTCCTGCCCGTCGTTTGAGGTCAAATTCAGATTCCTTGAACATGGCCCTATTGAATAGACCAACCAACGACACGTTCTGCGGCAGGGATAACACTAACTGCTACTCACGCTCGACTCATGGCACTATTTCGCCGAATCGTTTCGTGCTGGTGAGGCTCCTCGATTAGACTAACAAACTAGTAATACCCGTATGTATATCGTGGGCAGGTATGACGATATACTTCGTGCTTTACCATATTTCATAAAACTGCGACCAGGTACTGTACAAGCTTCCCCTTCGGGATGGGTTTATCATCTGGTTCTCAATGCTCCAAAACCCAGGGGTGTCGCAAGTTCAAAGGGGGAAAAAACTCTTGAAAACGAAGTGACAAATGAAAAATAGCTACCGTGCAAGTGGCCCGGCAAGTACTACCCACCAACCCAAACCAGTTCATAGTTTTGGCCTATCTCAAGTACGTCAGTTGCGAGTTCGATGAAAAAAAGTGAAGGGTCGATGCTCATATTTGCCAAGCTCCGTGGTACACCGGCCGCGCGTTTATTGTTCGTGTTAATTGCCTATTATACCAATACGTCGTGGAACTGTTAATCTGGTGGTAACTTCATTTTTCTCCAATTCGGTACCAGGTATCATATAGTCCTCACGCCAGGAGCGTCGGGAAAAGTGTCTGGACCGCTACCGTAGCATGCGTCCAATCCGACACCAGACCTACAGTAGCCCTAACCGCAACCCTACCAGGGGCTCCGAGTCGGCAGGGGCGGTCGCGTGGCTCCGCAGTCCGCAGCGTGTCTTGGTGGGGTTTCCCAAAGAAAACGGGCAGCCACAACCTCGACCAACAAGACCAACGGCTGGCAAAAATATGTCGGAATGTCCGTAATGCATTTAGGGTCGAGTCCAGTTTTGGCGTACCCCACCAGCTTGCAGTGTCGCGGCAAAATCCTCTGCGACCGCCATCACACCCCTTTTACCACACACCTCAAAACAACCACCCCATTTATCACCGGGGTAAGCCGTGTGTCACGCCACCTGGGAGTATACCACACCAGGTGATAGGCTTGGGTGTGATATACACCCTCGTCGTATACGGTACTTCAGCGGTGCTCCTAAATTTATACGGAGTATATTTTATCTCTAGACTACTACTACTGTCACAAGGTTTCTGCGGCTGGCGCCGCCCGCCCAATGCAGCAATACCAAGACCATGACCACGGAGACGCGTACCATTTCAATCCACATATATACACGATAGTTTTCTACAGCATTTCGTACTAAGCCGATAATCAGGGTCCAGCACCGCGCAACACATCAAACCAGACGCTCTCATTCAAATGAAACCCTATGGATTACCGCCGTCGCCCAATATAACTCCTCAATTTCTTATTAATGTGGATTGATGTAGTACGCGTCCCCGCTGTCAAGGGCTTGGGAATCGCTACATTGAGCGGGCGGCGCCCGTCGCAGAAACCATTTTCGATTCATTCGCACTTCATTTTTTGCGCATGGTGCGTACAGGAGGCGGGTGTACGGTCTCCGGAGATATCGAGAGATGGGTGAAACGAGCCGACGTACGTCGCAAGACGTCGGAAGCTGAAATGGTATATTTAAAGAGACTTGAACAGATAATTACTACGTGTGCAACAAATTGTAGACAAGAGCCTATGGCCTGTTGAAGAAAAACCACGGGGCCGACACTAGTATAGTAGTTTCGGTGTTGTACCCCTTCTTACTGTGGCCGCTCTGGTGGAAACCTTTTTTTGGTGGGTAAATCACTTGCGACCAGTGACCAGAGTATGTTGATAGACCCTGCCGGCGGAAATTTATTGTCTGACGGGCTGTTGTCAATTAGCATGATTGCCACTCCTACTATTAATATCGTACTACCACTACTACTGCTGCTACAACAACTGCTGCTGTTGTAGTGATAATCCACGTCCTCTGACTTCTGACGGTAATCGATTACGTACAGTACTTTTGTTTTGTGTGCCATCACGTGACCGTGCCCCCTACCCCCTATTGTTGTTGTTCTCACATTAACTCGCATATTTGAAGCGGTCACAGGACCGGCTCCAGTCACTCTGGAGCTGAGGAATACCTCAGGGAAAAAGACGCAACTAAACCAAAATTGGTACACGCATATATCATAGATAATGCAATTCATGCCTCCGCCAGCACAATATAAAATAGCGAAATCGGGAGTCAGCCTACGATGTGCCAGGTCCATACCGGTACATACGCCTCACTAATCGCGCCTGATAAAAAACGACTACACCATTTGCCACCAAGAAAAGACTGCGACGTCTATAGTGCACGTAGTATCTATCACTACGCATACGCACATCAGATCTAAGTCACTTGGAAAAATCAAAGAAAAGAAAAGAAAATAAGTCGAAAAAAGAAAGGAAAAGAAAAGAAAAGAAAAGAAAAGACAACTGGAGGAAGCAAGGAAAGGAAAGGAAATAACACCATACTAGCAGACCCTAGGAACTGGCTAAAGACGGCAATGGGCTCATAGAGGGTGTCAAGTGAATCTATGGCACTGAGGGGAGAACGCAACAAGACGAAAAAGTTAGGGCGGCCTTACGCTAACTAGTGACGGCCATTGGAAGGCCCACAGACTGCAAGACGATGATGGCCAGGCCCAGACTTCAGTCTCTTGGGCAGGACGCCCCCCCTTCCCCCCTTCCCTCCCCCCGGCCACGTAGAGATGCCAACGGTGGATGGCGCTGCCGTGGCCTTTGCGTGTCGCTTTGCAGCTTCGCATCTCTCTGCGTCATGCCATTTCCGCATGAATGATTCTGCTCCCTCATCTACGCGTCGAAACCATCTGCCGGCCTTCTGGGCAGCCTTTCGCCACCCTTCGAACTTCATTCCAAAGGCCGACATGTCCTCCTTCAGGTGCACCATTCAATCCTCATCTTGCCCCCTGAGTAGCCCTCACCCCCAACAAGCTCCCCAAACATCACCCTCTGTGACAGACGCCCCTCCGCAATACGCGCTACGAAACCCGCAAACACTATCCTCCGCTTGCGCATTATCGCCTCCATGCGCTCGGAAGCTGTCTTGGCAAGCGCGTCGGCGTTCGATAGTGTGTGGTTGTCGCGCTTCCGTGTCGCCATCCAAAGGAGGAGCATGGAGTGGTGGACCCGTCGTAGCCTGTCATATTCAGGCTTTTCCGGGCTCCACGTCATGCAACCGTAGAGTAGTGTCTCGATCACCTCGGCTTCAGCAACCGCACCTTTAGCCGTAAGCGCACGCACACCCAGGTGATCGTAGATTTCCATCTTGTACCGCTGGAAGCAAGCCCAAGCCCTCTGAAGACGCCGCGTTATCTCGATGCCGAGGTCTCTGTCTGCGCTGATAGCGCCGCCCAAGCTCATAAACTCGATCGTTTATATTACCCACACACACACATTATGGAAATCCCGTGGAAGCACACGCAGAACACACGACCATTACGATCACAGGATCGCGGCCACACTGCGTTATGACACGTGCTGCATCCCTCCATCTCACCTCTGGTGGCCACTCAGTATTGCTATATCGCGCTATTTGCGCCATTGGTTGTGGTCTCAATTTTCCCCAAAGCTCGTACCTATCATTGAAATGCAAGCTTTAAAAAGTCCAACAACGGACAAACCCTTTTAAAAAAAGGGCCGTTCACGGGTTAGGAGGGTCGAAATCTCACGGGTCGGGATGGGTCGGGTCCGGCCAGGAAATGTTCGAAATCTCATGGGTGTGTCTGGTCCGGTATGGACAAGCGGAACTCAAACTTTCGCTGAACGGGTCCGGTCACGATTCAATTTCCAAAATATCGCAGGTCGGCTCCGATCGGGTCGAGTCAAGCGTGTTCAAAATACCACCCGTTGGGTAGGGTAAGGATTGAACATCTAGAAACCTCACGGGTCGGGTCTGGTCATTCCCCCGCGAGATACTTGCACGTCGCAGGTCGGGCCACCTTGACCCTCCAGTTGTATTTTGCTGATCTGCGTGTCGGACTCGCCGATCCGGCTCGCCGATTCGACACTTCGAAAAGTTACCGCCTCCTCCTCGAGGGCATTTTTCGTGCCGATGCTCGACTCCTCGGTTGAGGAGCTTGAGGCATCTCCCAAAAACGATCTTAGGCCGTTTCTTATGCAGTCGGGTTTGTCAGTCGAAAACGGCCTTTTTCGACTGAAGCCCAAATCGGGCTTTCTTACGCAGTCGAAAAAGGGCTTTTTCGACTCAACTTTTTTCGACTGAGCGTTCCGACTGGCGGGTCCAGTCGAAAAACTCGACTTTTTCGACTGGAGGATCCAGTCGAAAAACTCGACTTTTTCGACTGGATCCTCCAGTCGAAAATCTCAGTCGAAAAAGTTTGACACGTGTTTTTTGAACCGATCGCATCGCCCATCCCACCACCAAACACACACCCACACGGCCACACGGCAACACACCCATACCAGGTACCACACTGCAGTATCATACAAGGCGCTGACGCTGGCTTGGCTATCCCTGCTGTTGCTTCTCGCAGCAAGTCAGCGTGGCGCATTCCTAGTTCCGCTCTCCAGCAGCGTGTATCACACGACGGCAGCAGCGCGTGGTCTCGATCCCATGCTGCCAACAACGGCTGCGCCTGCTGCAGCTTTGGCGGCTCTCGGCTGAGTGCAACTCCACGAACGTAGCTTTGGCGGCTTTAAGCTAAGCCCAAAGCCACCAACTCGCTGGGGCGAAGGTTCGTCGAGCCGTTGCTCGCGGAGACAGCACGAAGCACAGAGCTCCCAACCGATTTCGCCTGCTGTACAGCAGTACTCCCTCACGCCAACCGCCTCTAGGAAGAGCACAAAAACTATAAAATCAACTCGACTGACGATAAGAAGAAGGATAAGAAGAATCCAGTCGGAAAAGTCCATTTCCGACTGCATAAGAAATGGCCTTAGAAAATGAAACTGCCACCCGATGAAACATCAATCATCAATGACCTTGGTGTACGACGAAAAAATCGTGCAAAAAAAAAGGATAAAATTCCGACGATCTTGGGTTACGAAGCCGCGTCATCCAGAAAACATTCTGGGCAGATAGTGATACCTCTATAGTAGCACCCATCCATGTCCACATCGGCCATACCCAAAACATCCTGGGCACACATCACTGCTCGAGATATACAACAAAAAAACTTATTATTTTAGTCAAGTGCCGACCCACGGGCCGGCTCCGCGGGTTGAACCCGCGGGTCGGGAGAATACGTATCGCGGGTCAAGGTGATCCAAGCTGCGACATGACCCTCAGCTATTTGAACCCGTGCTGTGATTGGCCATGACTGTCACGGACGTGCGCTACAAAAGGGGTACCGTAGCCCGCACTTTTTGGTCATGCTATTTCTGGAACAAGTATCAGTGACGTATTCCTAGGGTTGGGCCCTGGTCGGGTATATGCTGGCGTATAAATTCGTGGGGACTTTTTCTTGCGCACAAATTGACTTGCGGAAAGCGCGAGAGCGTGAGTTAGCAACACTCGATGAAAAATCGACGAGCACTGGGATTGCTGAACCCTATGCGCGATAAAAATTGAAGGCAAGAACCGGGGGGGAGAAGGGACGACACCTGTGACCACGGCTTGCCCAGAAGCTGGAAAGTAGACGTGTGAACAAAAGAAAGAAAAAAAACTGGCAATACTATCGTACTGGCTGAGGGGGCTGCTAGTGCTGGCAGTACTTTGACGACTTGCGTAAGCCCTAAGATAGCGTGTTGTAACAAAATGGAAACCCATCGAATAGCGCGGCGACGAGAGAGGTGCACGCGAGAGAAACGAGAGAGAGGGGAGAAGGAAACACACTTAGGTCCACTTTAGAGAGAAGGGAGGAGGAAAAAACAGTTAGGTCCACTTTAGAGAAAAGGGAGATGGAACTACGCTTAGGTCCACTTTTTCTCTTTTTTTTCAGAGCCAACCTACCACACCTAGAACCAGGAATTGCCATTGAAACATGCCCCGAAACTAAGGGTTGTTTTGGGATCCAGTGAAGCCAAGTCGCGTACAAACCTGCCTCCGGCAAGGTGCCTCCAACGAGGCACTCCGGGGGCGCCTCTGCTGAGGTCCCCTTACCAGCCGGGGGTGGGCGGTGGTGGCATCACCTATTAATAGTGCACTGTTCGGATCCAGGGTGCTGGCTGGCGACAAAACCATTGCAGCTTGTACTTGCCGGAGCTACCGAGGCCCAGCCCTAGGAGCTGCCGAATATCGTCGGAGTGTCATGCCATTTGTTATTTACTCTGTAGTGGGTGTATATTACATCTAGGCCACGGGGCCGTTCATCGGGTTGCTCTTGATAATTTATGTCAGTGTTGTACTGCTGTGTTAGACATGGAGCTCCTCATGTGGGGAGCCCCCCAAAAACTATTAATAGACGCACACCCTCGTACCTAATAGTATAAGTTCTTGGATACTGACTGCGGTACTGGCGAAAGACTGCTAGCTTTATCAATCAACTCGATCTGCTGTTGTAACCTTCGTGAATAAGTCTGCTGCATTCATTGATCTGATTTGGCTCTACGTCAGACCCATACCCTCTTAATGATACTCGTATTTATGTAATCAGTAGGGTACTTCAGCAGCGTAGGTTAGTTGCACGTGGAATAAATTGTAAATTTTCGATCCGAAATGTTTAGGGTTATAGTACGCTGACAAAGCCACGTGCGAAATAGATACAAGCAATAACCCCAGCCCCTATTAATAGTTTGTGTTTCTTATGCCGCGTCCTTTACGTTCCTGTGTATGCATGCCACGCATGTGCCTGGTAATGACATCTACTCCACCTAAAGTTCACAGGCACGAACGAATGAACGAACGAGCTGAGCACACACACGTTGCTGCCCCCCCTCGCATAAAACCTGCTCGCTGTGGCTCATTCCACCTCAACACACAGTGATTCCGATACAACAACACTAAACTGGGACATGATAAAATACCTGGCGAAACCAACTGCAAAATGCGACCAGGCATAGTAGTGATGGCGTGCGGAAAGCTAAATATTATATGTAATGTGCTAAAAGCATCGAAAATGTACCACAAGAAAAACGGATGAAAACGATACCAGGCACCTGGTACCAGTATATAATGTTAAGGGGGGGGGGATTATTAATTCGTTTTGCAAAGCAGGAACCAGAAATACTATTCATCAGGCACGCAACAGGCTTCGCAGACTTAGACATGTTGGTTAGGAGGAGAGCGAGTTTCTAAATTGCGAAGGCGCCAAGAAACGTTGGGGCTCCTTTCCACCGAATCTTCGTGTGTAACTCGATCCGACGATCGCAATCTCCCAAACACAAGAATGAATAAAAAACATTATATCATATAAAAGATGGTATTATGCATACCGGATGCATTTGAGTCAATCCAACCATTGTGGAACACACCCCAACGCCCAATTATAGCATATCTAGTTGGTTGGGTTGGGTTGGGTTGTGGGTTGGTCTAGGTGGGGTTGACGAAAGCAGATACAAATATCCAGCAACGCAAGTTTCTTAATTCCATACGGAGAGCTACAGCAAAAGTAATGTTTTTACATTGAGAATACCTGGTATGTGTGCAAGGCCTATTCCAGAAGCAGATATATTACGTACGTAACATATGTACCCTGAATGAGTTCAGATTTACACACTACGTACTTATGTACAGATATAGTACAGATATTACCGGCACCTCTACTACCACGTGACCTCGAGAGCCCTGTAACTAAGTTCGAGCCCACCACTGCAACGAACCCCCTGCTTTTTACGCTTGAGTCTGCCAAGATACCCGCTTTCCTCTGTTGTAGCTATTTAGCAGAGCCTCCGTATGTTTTATGTATTGTATACCTATAGACTATGTATAGAGTACCCATTTACCAGTACATACAGCAATCTGTACTTGGGATCAGGTACGAACATGTTTTTTTAGAGTTGGCATAATTTGGGCTGATACCACTGCATCGATATCCCACTGAATTTTTGCTACTCGGTTCTCACCTGCGAGATTGCGGTGGAGAACATCGATCCTGGCCCGTTCACCCTCACCGCCTTACTTTGCCTGCGCAGCGTATAGAAAGATACGGGCAGCAACAGCGGTAGCAGTTACACATTCAGAGGAAAACGCGGGAGGCAGTTCGTCACGAAGCGACATTGCTGTTTCGATGTTTATACACTGGAGGGGTTCCTCTTTAACGCTGGTTGAGTAGTGTCGTAAGGCCTGTCAAATCTTGTGCAATTTCTTGGCAAAGATGGGAACAACCAGCGGCGGCAGTGTGCTGAATAGCGCCAATTACCACTGCGTTGCCCGCTTTTCCGGCCGGCACATTTCGGCACTACCATAGAGGGATCACCTGTGCCTCGTAGTCCGACAAACGTTATAGCACCTCATCCAGGAGCCGTTGTCGCCATGCTCCTATGCTATATAAATACCGTGGCATATGACACGGCGTGTCATGAAAATAATATACCAGGTACTTGTAGGTATTTTTTTTTCATAGTATACAGACCTGGCACTGCACTGATGTGTACCAGGTACACTGCGGCAATACACGTGGAGATGAGTTGGTACTTTGGTTGCACCACGGCCCAGCCAACCAACCAAATATTAGCAGATCATCCGCTCACGTACGAGACCAACCGTTCTGTTCGCTGGGGGTGTTATATATGTGTTCCTTTGTATTTCTTCAAGTTCAAATTAACGTCCCCCCCTATTATATCTATGGGTTGGGGTGGCGTCGGTTGGCAACGACACTGCTGTAAAACATGCCGCTCATTACATGAGCTAGACCGCCAGGGTCTCGTTTTCGTGTTTTTGGTTTTTGGCGGTCGATCACAGCTGGCGGTCGAGTCATATCATTTGTGTGGGGAGAAGAACTTTCACTCCGCACAAGGGAAATTATCGTAGCACCTACTGGTAGGGTTTATGGTAAGACACCCACGAAGCAGTTACAGTTACTTAGTACTCCCATTGCTGCCTCTGGAAGTGGCCACACCGGAAAATTGATTAACTCATTGAAGCTGTCATCCATATGCAAGTCCGCCTGAAAAGCGGTTCTTAGCAGGATGCAGCTCACCCTTCATGCGACTCGCCAAACGCCTCACGGCGCTTGGTGCAAGCAATCAATGTCTGCCAGGTCGGTGAAAACCCGACGTGTTCCGTCCCCGCATTGTAGGAATGCGAGGGTCTACACAATATGGTCAACCACTACGGCCACGCATAAATATCGAGTACCCCCTTCCTCCCCTCCCCGCCGCCCCTACCATTGCCGACTATCATCACGCAAGCAGTAAGCTCCTATTCGTTTATGCGACCTGTCCCTCCTTTACCCACCCCCCTCCCCTCACCTGTCATGCGACTACAGGATATACTCCGGAGTATATAATAAACTGGCGCATTCCACAGCGGTCAGGCTTTTCCCCCTCAAAAAGGGGTTTTATCATTTCCTTGCGCAAGTTGATTAACCTCACCCTGTTGACCCTGGTACAAGCTAGTTCTAAGGGGAGTCGCCGACCTAGCTAGTTCCTTAATGGGGACACACACCCAGCAATATGCGCAATCGGAGCATCACGCACAGCTTGCAAATATGAGCTTCGACGATATCTTCGATCTCACAGTAGCTGGAGTGTATTTTTATTATATTACAATAGTATCGGTCGACGTCCACCGCATGTTCCATCATGACTCGACAGCACTAATAACCCGAGCATCAGGCCTGGGATGGACCTCGGCTGGCCTGCCACATACACAGGGAGTACACAAAAACTTGCGTTCGAACCTGGTAGACCCAAGTAGCCCACTCCAAAAGTTAACTCACACTATATACCAGTTATTGTTTCATGCATACTGAATTCCACAGATGTCTAATTTTGTCCCTCTCAATGCGGGTTATATAGTTCCCGTGCGCAGAACAAGGTCGAACATCTCAAGTCCTGTTGCCCCTGGCATTAGCAGGGGAGTCAGCGACCTGTATCCTTCACGAGGGTATAAACACCCCGTAACACGCGCGATCGAATCACACGCAGCTTGCAAAGCTTAGTTTTGATCAAAAAACCTTTTTGGTCGATCTCTCAATTGAAGTGTATTTGTTCATTTTTTAAACTATGCTGAAATAGCAGGTGCAGCAAATTGCGGTGCGGGAGGAGCGCTATGCGTACGATTCATCCGAAGCAACTGCTGCTATAGGTGAGAGGTGTGCTTTTGGACCATACAGTGCGTTATACCCTGCTACGAACCAGGTACCAAAGGTATTGTCTGCAAGGCAGCACTCTGAACGGAATATAAAGACCGCCAGAGTATTAGTATATGAGTACCGAACGGTCCTACAGTTACAGTAGTAGTATTCCGTTTCAGACCGGTATATCTCCTTCAGAACTGCACCCACGTTATCTGGGACAAATTACTTGAAAGTAGTATGAGAACACATCTTTGCAGTCGCAAATATTACGGATTGTAGAACGAAAGCCTGGATGGTATCTATCGCCTTTGGCTGACTTCAAGATTCATCGAGCAGGGGAGTGGTTGCTGATCCAAGGTAATGCCTGAGGCAGTACGCCGTGGCAGGGGCTAAGAGGAAAGGCACCCCGCGAGTATTTAATGGCATCCACTTCTCGGCCCTAGATACCACATTTGAACCATATGAGTGCTTACCAGGTATTATGTTAGTCCCCCTGGCGGGTGCTGGAAATTTGGAAATCTGGACTTTCCATTTCTTGCAAAAACGTTTTTTTCCAAGGGCCACGGAAGTCTCTCGTGATACACATTCTCTATGGTAAAAGAAAACACGCGCTAAATAGGTCGGAGGGGAGGATTTCTAGGCAGGCACTGCGGATAAGGTCTGACCTATCTCCGTACTCACGGCATGTCTGTCGTGGTTGCGTTCACCCTCCTGCCGTCCCCTCTCATGCACGACCATGCACGACTTCATCGGCGACCTCTTAAGAACATTTCCGGCCAAGGTTTCCCGTAATTTACCTATTGATAGTACCGCTTTGCACTGCACTCGCATTCTAGGTCACTGTGATTTTAGGTATAATAAGTATTACCAGGTAGGTTTGGGGTCTTGCTCTGTGGATCTACTGCGTTTCACAACAGAACAACAGTCGTATCGAAGAACAGGCACGGGGATCAAGCCTGCTAAGCAACGTGGGCGCACCAATGGCTTGCATCCATCTGACGCCCGCTATCTTCTGCACCTCGTTCCCCCGTTGCCCCCTACCTACAATAGTGCAAGCGAGCTGATGGGAGCGGTTGCCGTGTAACCTACCTGTCGTCGGCGCCCAAAGTACCAAGTCGCACGCCGGGAACGTTCCTCAGGAGCGTCACGCGAAGATCGTAGCTGGCCCGGGGAAACATTAGTCCAGCAAGAACACCTCTTCGACGTCGCGCAAGAGTCAGGCTAGGGGAAACAAGAAGGCGGTTGCAAGCTTATTCTGCAGATTATGGACCACTTCTTATGATCTTGCGCAGGCCGCGGAAAGCTGAAAACTTGGAAAGCATTAGGCGGAGGGTAGTATGATGTGTTTGTAGGCGTTTGTGTTTATCCATTTGGAAATTGAAACTGTCAACATTTATTGTCTATGATGTGTGATGATTTTTCAATGCTACTTATAGCGGCTACACATTAAACAGCATAAACAGACAGAGAGCGGTCGGACAACAGATGGTTTGCCGATGGTTGTGGGTAAGGTGCTCATCTTTAAACTTTACATAGAGAGTGTGATGATATAGTTCACAGGGTATCGACGAGGCGTGTTGTTCGCTGTGCTCAGATATGTATATTTGTGATGCGTTCCAGCTTGCAGAGGGGTGGCCGTTGGGTGGCCTATCGTTCTAGCTGAGGAGGGCGGGGTACAGCAGCAAGCAGTTTTGTAGCATTATGACAAGGTTGTATCGCTTGAATGTTGTGCTGCAGCGTTGTGCGTGTCCGCCGGCAGTAGTAATCAATAGGTCCCATTTAATATGGGTCAAAAATGTATCATTAGACTATATATCAAGCGTTGATCGATTTTGTATAGTTACTTGTAGATCCCCTCGAGATCCTGAGATACCTGGTAGACATCTCGTCTTCTGCCTCCGTCGCCTAAAATAAAGTGTAGCATGAGAGCGCGAAATGGTAGAAATCGACGCAAATCGACGAGCAATGAATGGGAATGCTGGACCCCCTGCGCGATAGCAATGAAGACACATATTATCTGGTAGTACGTACCGGGGTTGAGACGAGGGACGGCAGCATCTAATCTGTGACCATGCATGGCTTTGGTCCAGAAAACGTTGAGAGTAAAACCTACTACGAGTTGAGATCAGAAGGAGTATAAAAGTCTGTTAAAAAGATAATCGTATACCAGGTATGTACTGAGATGGTTGGTTTCTGTTTTCCGAAGAAATGAGTCTCAAGATCTCAAGATCTCCCCCTATTGTACAATTGATACAGTATGCCGGCGAGTTGGGTTTCAAGATCTCGAGATCTCAAGATCCCCCCCCCCGTCTTCCGTGAAACCGCTATTCATACAGCATGTCCACGACCCCTTTTAAGGGACCATAGTGCGTCGGGGCAGTAATGTCCCTTTACATTCCGACTTCCGACTTCATTTGTTCCCTCTAAAGGTTTCTTGCCTTATATATGTGGCGTTTTTCAAGCCTATCTAGCGGCCCCTTACGAGCTTTCAACACTGACCTGGGGTGCTTGGGGTTCCTCGTCGCGCGTTATGCCCATTACTTTTTATGAAAAGGCATGATGACGAGGTCCCTTAAAGTGGCGAAAACCTTGCGGAGAAGAAGTTTGACGTCCCATATCGTACCGATGTTCCTTATCGCGGGACCCCTTAACAGGGGCCTACTGTAGCCGATTTCAAGGTCGTTGCGACTCTTGCTACGCTGGGAAAGGAGGGGGGGACTGGGGGAGGAGGGGGTACCGGTACCTGCCTTTGGGGTTTCGTATCAAGACTAACACGTGTACATGCACAGAACTTGGGGGTGACTCAACACCCTTTCATGTTTACAGGAAGCTGGAATAGTTTCCTGAGCTGCTTTCTGCTGCTCTAAAATATTTTGTGGCGGAGATCGCAGATCTTTTTGGACTTTAGCGACCAACGCTGTCTTAGTGTACGTGGGGTGTTGCCTTACAGTCGAGTGTGTCAGGGGTGAAAGGTGGTGTCGAGGCGAGCATGTGCAACGAGCAGTCTTGTCGCCGGGTGCGTTGTGTATGTGGGTACCTGACGATGATTCACTTGCAGTCCGTCGAGTTTAGAAGACCTTAAAAGAGGAGGCTTAATTTATAGAGAAAAACATGCGAAGGCTGATGGGTGATCGTATTACGAGTAAGTAGTGTATCACTATGGACGGAAATGGAAGGGTCGTCTAGCGCAATAATAATGCAGAGCAGTCATTACATTTGCGTCAAAAATGGTACCATCTACAAGTATGCGCATCGACTAATATTATAAATATACAAGGGCTCCGCATGGGCGCCGGCATTCGCTGGCGCCCATGCTTCGGGTAGGGCAGGGCAGCACTTCGACAACTTAAGGTGTAGCTGTCCAATTTGGCATGCATTGCACTTTAAAGTAATGCCAAGAGTTTAATACGAACATGGGATTATGAAAGTCAAGCTTTGACAAAAGAAAAAACGTAATACTATACAACAAAGAAGGCAAGGATAGGCGAAACAATGTTAAATGCGCCGTCAAGTAAAAGTTGGCGTCTATCAAACAAAAATACCGAAAAGAGTATTATTGAGAACCTGCGTCGCCTCTAGGCGAAACAAAAGAGGCCTTGGCATTAATGAAAAGACTGCACTGCTGTCCCCGTAGCAATGGAGGTTCGAAGTCGACAGGATGCAAGGTCGGTTTGCATCAAACGTCGACATGAGGACATGTCAGCCGGCGAGGTTTTGGAAGAAGATTGCTTTGTTTGTTACGTGAAGGCTGTCGCATTGATTGGTCTGCGTGGTCGCGGGCGAGGAGGAAAACGTAGAAGAGGAGGGCGATCTCTCGTTGAGGCGGCGTTGTCTAAGATTGGTGCGGGGGTGGTTTTACTCGTACGGGAGGTTGGCGTAGCGCTTCTTCTCTGTTTTTTCTCGGGAAGGCGGGATATGTGTGTCTGCTGTCTTTTCTTCGTGGGGGCTTTCACGTTGTCGAAATCGGACGCGTCCCCTCAATGCATAATATCCGGAGTGTCTACCATGACGACTGCTGATAGTGCCGTGCGTATTTCCTAGAGACTGACATATTATTTACTGGTAGTAGTATGGGTCACAGGTACACTTTCTACCGTTACGTAGACAGATCTTCCCGTGAAGATTTGTATGAACGGTAGCCGTTCCAGAGGTATTGAATATCGTATCTTGTTGTACTAAAAGTGGTCGTGGAGTCTCCATAGATTCTGATGACAGAGAGGCGGGTAATTACGTCTCCCGCTGACAAGTAATCTCTCCGTCGAACCTTGCTCCAACCTGGCGTGTCCTTCACGCTACGAAGAACATGAAGAGAAGTAGTTGCAAGTTGCGAGTCGAACCTGGGATACCCCAATCCCTCAGTAATATGCATATGTACCATTTTGATTTTTTTGCCTAGTCCGTCCCTTTTTCTCCGCCGGCGCAGAGTTTTTTTGTGTGCTTTCTTCTGCAATGCGATCAGACTACCCGTCGGTATATTATCAGCCGTGTGCCGGGCTCATGGGACGTCCGTGGCGCGAGCTATGGCCGCGGAAAGCCGCCGAGACTGGCTCTATTTTGCGGGGTATGAGACGCTTCTGTCCCCGGGCAACCACACACTAGACGTATTTAAACCTCGAGGTTAGGTCTTAAGTACTTCCAACTGGAAGAGCTAGGCCATTCGATACTTCGACCTTAAACGCATAAAAAAAACACCATATGTCTAAAACTCGAAATAGTGGTCTCTTTCAGTACGCATAAAAAGAAAAGCCGAGGAAAGATCAAACTACTTGAAAATAGACTATGATATTTCTGCACTACTCCAGACGCAGATGGCAAGACGAGGATTTATGTCATGAGTCAGCACATGAGTGGGTGGAAACTTCGAGAAAGACCCTCCCCTGCCCATGCTGTGCGAGCTTGAACAAACGGCCAAAACAAATAACTGGTGCCTGGCAAAAACATTGAGTGCTTCGTACTCCATACTCGCTTCATATGTAGGATACCTCGCAGGCGTCTGCCGCCTTCGGTGTGCCTCAGTGTGGCAGTCAGTACAGCAGCACAGCAGGACTGGCCCTCAACCCGGTTCAATTTCCACCCTCGAAATGTAGGCATCCGCGGGAAAGAGGCAACAGGGTTGTAAACTGCAGCAGCAGCTCCGGCCATGCGCTACGTCGGGCACAAAAACCAAACAAAAAAAATGTGTCATCGAAAAATTACAGCCTCTCAGGACGAGAGAGCAGGAGCACGAGCGCGCGACGAACTATGTCAGAGTCCCAGTTCTCTGACCGCAGAGAACGCCAGGGTAGGAGGAGTCTCGCGGGCGTTTTCCACCGGCTAGTTGTGCTGTAGTTGGGTTGGGTGTTGGGGTGCTGGTTGTCTGTGTGTTGTGCTGTGTTGTTTTGTTTTGTGGTGTGTTGTGTTGTGTGTGCGCTCGATCCTCGTGAATGAACAAGGACTCCTTTTCAAGTAACAGTACGTAGAGGCATGCCGCTCCACGAGAGTGGGTCGCCTCTGACCACCGCCAACGTTTCTGATGGTGTTGTACACGCAGGTTGATTAACCCGGGTTGAGGATACACCAAGCGGCTTGCTAGGTTGAGCGTTGCAATTACTGCGTGGGTGTTGTGCTGTGCTGCTGCTGCAGAGTGTCTGATGTTTCCTCGAGCTTTTGTCGTCTGAAATGCTGTTGTTTGCTGGAAAATACTTGGAAAATTGCTTCAAATATGCACTTGGGCCAAAATGTGCCCAAGTGCATATTTTGGGAAAATCCACATCTCACCGTGGTCTGCCGTGGTCGTTAGGTCGATAAAATAGACCTATTTTTTAGACATTTTAAACACGATAGGGCTTAATTTGGTTTAGAGCCAAAAAGAAAAGCATATCGTCAGGCTTAAATACGTCTACTACACACATGGTGGAACTTTAGTCCTCGCACGTACATCGGGGTGGCATCAAAATGTATTTGCGAGAGAATTTTCCCGCACTGCTAGACGCGGGCGCGGTGTATATGTACCCGCTGCAACGACGTGAACTATGTCATTACTGTGAGTTCTCCCTCACAATTGACACGGTGGTTGCCATACAGCAGTAGCGAAACCTGTATAAAGAGATATAAAGTAGCAACACAACTCAAGCAAAAGTAACGATGTGCACACAACAGACCATATCGGCAACAAACATCGGTATAAACTGTTTAACTGTTTAAGCGCGCGGGGAAAAATACTGGACACAGAAAACAAACAACAAATTGACACCAATGATTCCTCTAACAGCAGCGACAGCAGTACAAACGTAGAATTAATTGCTGCCACGCAGTTATACGGAGTGGACTTTCGAATAACTTATCACACCGAGCCTCAGCAATATCCCAACCCTCCTCCTCCAAATGTCTGTGATATCTTATATTATCCACATTATTTCCACTACGCATCCCTCCGATATACACCTCCTGCATAAATACTTCATCATCAGTTGTAGTCATTCGACTTGCGTCGCCCTCGGGAGGCACGTGTCCACCTCCCGAAGGGGAACCTTGTAATAATATACCATTGCAACCTTTTTTTTTCTTCATCCCATTTATTATCCCCGCACCACTCTCGCGCTCCCTCCCAGTAGTAACTCAGATCCGGGGTCACATAGCGGGCCCTCCTCCTCCCTCCCCACTTCGGCACGTGCTTTCATTTTTACCGCGAGGAGAATCCAGCATTTTCTTCCCGCGTCGACTCGCGTCGAACCAACCCACGCTGCTAGGCGCTCTCAGCAGTTGATCCCTGTTTTTTTCTTGCATTTTTGCAAATAAAGTCAAATCTCAACGTGGTGGGTGTCGAACTCAAGGACAACCGTAAACAGTAGTCGAGGGTAAAACCACTATTATTAATAGACCACCGGGGCGGCCGGCTGACAATTGATTAAAACAAAACAGGATCTTTGCATAGAGATTACATTCCCTCCCCCTCATTGTATGATATTACGATGGTTGACGCGATATGTATAGAATAAAGCGCCAAATACCTAAATATCAGCGTACGCGGAGTTTTAGATATCATGAATAACGAACGACCGCGACGGCAGAGCACGGCAAAGCATAGCGCTTCGCTCTGCTGAGCTAGCGGTGCGCTGCTGAGCTGAGCCGCAGGGCATCGCAGGGCACTGCACGGCGCTTCGTTCCTGTAAGCTATAGCGCTGCGATGGGGTGCTGGGCGGTGTCGAGCTGATGAGCCAAGCCCAGATCTCAGCCGATGAAGCTTCGTCAAGTACAAAACAAATTGTGGTAATCAAAGAAAAGCTAAATAAAGCTGGACCGTTCCGCAACTAATGCACAGGCGGCAAATTAGCGGCAAATGGTAGGAAGTTCAACTTACTAGACAAAAAGGAAGGAAAAATCGCGAAAAAGTTCAAAATCGTGTTGGCAGAAAAACCAAATTTGCAGGAAGCAGCTGAACAGTCAAGAAACAGGCAAGATTTCAGTTGTTGTTGCTGTCGTTCTCAGAGTAGCTCGCATAATAATCAAGTCCGTGGTCACAGGACAGGCTCCAGTCACTCTGGAGCTGAGGAATACCCTAGGGGAAAAACACAAACCAAAGGTGGTACACGCATAAATCACAGCTGACGCAATTCATGCCTCCACCAGAAACATACAAAAGTGAAATCGGGAGTCAGTCTACGATGTGCCAGGTCCATACCGGTGCATACGTCTCATTACTCGCGCCTGGAAAAACCGACTATACCGCTTGCCACCCAAGAAAGACTACCACGCATATATTACACGTGGTATCTATCACTACGCATACGCACAACAGACGCAGGTCAATTGGAAAAAAGAAACAAACAAAGAAGAGAAAGGAAAGGAAATGGGTGCATGGGGCCAAGAAAAAGAAAAGGTAAATAAATTTTGGGGGGTCTACTGGCGAGTCTGCCACCAGAACGATGCCACGTGGTTTTTCGACGATCTACAGCAGTACTACGAACGACTCCCGATACACCCACCGAAGCACGGACTACCGGCGAATTACGCGATCGACAGCTGGCCGTGGTTGTCACGTGTCTCTGTGTTGGGGGCCCCTGTGCGCTGCCTCTTGTGGGCTCTTGTTTGGGTAAAACATGCGGTGTGCTCGATGGTCTCACGGCAGCAGCACACCAGAATCAGAACGTCCGCTCGTACGACGTATCATTCTTACAGAAAATGTAATATTTTTTTCTCCATCAATATGAACATAAAACGGTTGTTATACATTAGACATGAGTGATGCGTGTACGACTAAACTTGCCAACGGCACTCGTACTGCACTTTGAGCTATCTGCTGTGGTTCTGGTTGCTACTAGTTGCTGCAGTATGTGCTAGAAGTTTCGCCCTTCGGCTACTGCTGCTGCACCTGATGTTGTGTATTTGCCAATGTTGTCAGTTGGCGTTCATGCTCGTCGTACATACTGCTGTTCTCACCCAGTACGTACGGGTTTCCTACGCGAGCTCAAAACAGAAGGGAGGTGACTACACGACGACGAGCTCCAAACAGAAGAGAGGTGACATGAAATGGCATGGACAATGGCCACATAGAAGCGAGCACAGAGGGATAGTTCGCTGCGAATCAACCGCACTCGTTCATGCCTACAGCAGAGGCTGCCTGGAGTGTCAGCGGCCGTGCTAAAGCCAGGGCCGAAGGCCGAAGAGACGGCTCTTCTACCTGCTTGGTTTTGTCTCGAGATTCTGTTACATGAAAATGTCATGATTCCATGGTTTGGGAGTTATTTTGTCACGCAACGTTTTGCCGTCGATAATTTGTGTCGCGAAGTTGTTGGATATCGTCGGCAACTTGTGTCACGTTTGAGGTGAACCCACATAAAAAAAATGAATTTCCAGCTGGCAAAACGAGCAGAAACAAAAGCAATAAAAAGGCCGGGCAAGAAACCAAACGAACTAGTAAAAAAGTACAGCAAAGAAACTAACGCTCGAGAGTATGCCACCGCAAAATTCCAAACATTATCACGTACCGTTTGGAAATGATGCCAATTTTGTAAATCATTCAGGCGTTGCAGCCACTAAGATTCAACAATTTTTCCAAAATTCCTTCTCGACATGCGGTATTTTTGCAACTTCTCGCTCGTCTCGCTCGGCACCCGTCCGCGTTCACGTCAATGTGCGGAACGGACACGGCAGGGCGAGGGGCGTTGGAGCCGCCCCCCGAAGGCGGCGCTCGAACCAAGCTATATTCGACCGAGAATTCCAGTTCCGCGAATCGCATACTTAGGCCGAGACAAAAAACTCCTGACCAAAACACATGACACCAAGGAATGATTTGATATATATTTATGTATGATCATTCTTTTTGGGGGGGATTCGGTCAGGAGTTTTTTTTCGTCTCGGCCTCAGCATGCGATTCTCGGAACTGGAATTCTCGGTCAAATAGCCTCGTTCGAGCGCCGCCTTTGGGGGGCGGCTCCAACGCCCCTCGCCCTGCCGTGTCCGTTCCGCACCTCGACGCGAACGCGGACAGACGCTGAGCGAGGCAAGCGAGAAGTGCGCTTTTTTCGCATTTTGGGCGATATACGCCCGAGCTATTCTTGGATCTTGGCATATGTAGAGCTTGAACGAATAAATAAGGGACAACATTTCCAAATTGATTGGCGTCATTTTCATATTTGCACATTTAAATTTCTTCCCGACGATGCTTTTTTCATGGCTGCCTCCAAGCGCTTGCCCTATCGTAGCTACTACTGCTGTGTGCCGTTTCCTTTCGGCTCAGTGGGTATAGTGCTATATAACCAACGAAGGGTGTGCCGTGAGTACGATTCTCACCCAGATCATATATGTTTGGTATTCAGGAGCGTGCGCGCTGGAGACGTTATGAATGGTTATTATGATAGTTGTTACGAGTAGTGTTCTCCTGAGTACTACTAACTGTAGTACGTGGAGAGGGGATAGCTCCAGAGATCGCTCTTACGAAGTCGGTGATAATTAATTAGCGAACTGGAAAATGTATTTAGTTGTTTTTTTGCATAACCCACTCACTGTGAGTGTTTCTGAGTCAAGTGACAGTGAGTATTGCTATGTGTCGTGAGTTCGATTCTCACCTACTTCATATTTGTCTTTTTCAAGCGTGCGCGCTGACGACATTATGAACGGTTATTTTGGTAGTTTGACATATATACGTAGTAGCACTACCCACTGAGCTACTGCGTCAAGTGATTAAGTATAGCTCAGTGGGCAGTGCTGTAGCATTTCTCGGTCAAATCACTTTGTTCGAAGGACGCCGTCCAAGCGAGAAGCGAGCCAAATTTAGTATTTTGAACGGTACTCTCCATCCAGCTATTCTTCGGATCTTATACTATGGAGAGGGTGATAAATAAAACTTGGCAAGACATTATTTCCAAATTGGCGTCATATTTTGCCCCAAAACAAACTATAATATTACTGTAAAAAAATCCCCATGGTACTGCGGTAGGGATCATAGTAGTAGTGCATTTGTTTATTGAATTTCGGTAGGTACACGTACATACATACATGGATGTAGACGTGGCAAGCGCACGCATGACTAAACGAGGAGGCGGTAGTAGTGATTACGATTTCTGCGCCAGGAAAAGCCACACAGCAGCATTGCGAGTGGCTGCGTCCCCGGGGCCTCGAGGGATGTATTATACAAGTTCCTCCTGTTGTTAAGCTGCGCCACTCGAAGGTGGTAGTAAGTAGACAGTACCCACGGAGGAAAACAGTGATGGCATGCATTCGTCCCCGTATCGCATTGTTTGTTGTTGTTTTTCCCCGAGGAGACTCTTTGGAGAAATGTGTGCGGATGGCGTGCTTTGTTGTTTCTGTGGTCCCTGACTCCGTTGCTGTGGTCGTTCGCCGGTCAAGTGCAAGCGGTCGTGTTGGTACGTAACTGACAAATAAGTTTGTGTTGCTTCTTACTTGACGTGCTGCTTGCTGCTGGTTGCTGATTGATCATCTCTTTTACCAATAGTTACTATTATTTTTTTTTGGAACTCTTCTACTTTCCAGCTTCTGGACATACAAGCCGTGGTTACAGGTGTCGTCCTTCCCTTCCCCCCCCCGGTTACTGCCTTTATTTTTTTTGGCGCATAGAGTTCAGCAATTCCACTGCTCGTCGGTTTTTCATCGAGTGCTGCTAACTCACGCTCTTGCGCTTTCCGCAAGTCAATTAGTGCGCACGACGAAAATTTAGACGAGTACGCACTCGGGGGGATTCGAACTCACGAAGCTGACCAATATCAGGCTCGAGGATATAGCCTGATACGCCACAGGGGCCGTGAGTGATATAGAGCCGGTCGCCCCGGTGGGGTTACACTCGAATACTACTACTATTAATACTAGCGTTGGTCCTTGAGTTAAATAACCACCGTTGTGAGCTTCGTTGGCTTTATTTATTTGCAGAAATAAGTGGGGGGAAAAGGATCAACTAACTGCTGAAATCGCCTAGCAGTGTGGGTAGGTACAAATCGACGCGAACCGACGAGGGAAGAAAATAGATGCTGAATTCTTGTCGCGATAAAAATTAGGGCAGGTACCGTAGTGAGGAGGGGGGAGGGGAGCCCGCTATATGACCCCTGATCTAGGTTATACTACTGCGTTGGGAGGGCGAGAGTAATGCGAGCATCACAATAAATGGAATGAGAAAAAGAAAAGAAGTAAAGTGTATTATTACTGCTGCTGTAATAATACGATACCCAACCAAGTTGCACCGATCGACTCGATCTGGGCTGACTGCTGTATTATGCAATTGGTCCATGTACAACTTCTCTAATCACACGCAGCGGACATGGTCAATCACCCCTCTGGCCCCGGATGCTTGATTGAGTAAAAGTATCATAATGAAACGCACTCGACACGTTTCGTCGCCAGACTTAAAGGTCAGTCGGCGTGTGCTCGGATTTATCCGATCGAAATCTGATGAATGAAGCTCGGAATCAGATTCACTGGGAAAACGGTAGCTATTAATAGTAGTACATTGTTATGATTGTTAGTCTTTATCGAACTCTTGGCATTACCTTACATACTGTACGCGCAGACTATGATTGTGTGTGGTGACTTTTGTTACTCTACCAAGTATTGAATCGAACATTTCGAAGTGCTGCCTTGCCCTACCCTTGTATTGGTAATAGTGTTTCTTTTTAGGGAAATTGACAAAATCGGGTACACCCGGGTGGTTTCTGAACAAAATCGGATACCTTTTTTTCCGCGACGGGGCGCGCTTACGTACGTCTGCAACACGCCTCCAAATCGCCTTCTGGCGCCTGAACTCACTGCGCCTTGTGTACGCGCAGCACCCCAAACCGTTTTTTCGGCGTTCGAACCCTCAAAACGGCGCCAATGACGGCCCCCAAAAAGTGCTCTCGACGGACAACCTGATTTTGTTCAGTAACACACCGGGTATACCCCGCCCTGTGCTTCGAGTTCATCAACTACCCGATTTTGGCCATACTGCACCCGTTTTTGTTCACTTGCAAAACCCGCGGAGACACGGAAACGGACGACATCTCCCCGCAACCCAGCTGTGGAAGATCCCGCACACAACTAGCAACTTGCCGACTGTCATGCGACCACAGCAGCACTGCTAACTTCCCGGCCCACAAAGATCCCGCCCCGATGCAACCGCACTGCGAAGAATGGTGGCATGGCGGTGAGCGCGGACACCCAACCAAGATCCGGCGCTAGGACGAAAAGACAAGACCATATTGTTGTTTGTTGTTTTCTCACATTAACTCTTGTCAAAAATCTAGAGCCCGTGGTCACACAAAGGTGCTGGAGCCCTAGGATGATCCGAAAAACCAAGTGAAAACCAAGTGAAATCAAAATTCGTCAGGGAAATACTACGCTTTCCCGCCTAAAAACGCATGATACGGAAGAAGGCGCACAAGTGAAAAGGTCAAATGTGCAAACTAAACTCACATGTCCGCGGGTATCCACTCAACTACAGCATAGAGTTCCCCCGTCCCCACAACTAACCAACTCGTATATGTAGAGACGGTCCACTGTTGGTGATTTGGTCCTCACAACAACTCTATGCTGTAGTTGAGTGGATACCCGCGGACATGTGAGTTTAGTTTGCACATTTGACCTTTTCATTTGTGCGCCTTCTTCCGTATCATGCGTTTTTAGGCGGGAAAGCGTAGTATTTCCCTGACGAATTTTGATTTCACTTGGTTTTCACTTGGTTTTTCGGATCTTCCTAGGGCTCCAGCACCTTTGTGCGACCACGGGCTCTAGATTTTTGACAAGAGTTAATGTGAGAAAACAACAAACAACAATATTGTCTTGTCTTTTTGTCCTAGCGCCGGATCTTGGTTGGGTGTCCGCGCTCACCGCCATGCCACCATTCTTCGCAGTGCGGTTGCATCGGGGCGGGATCTTTGTGGGCCGGGAAGTTAGCAGTGCTGCTGTGGTCGCATGACAGTCGGCAAGTTGCTAGTTGTGTGCGGGATCTTCCACAGCTGGGTTGCGGGGAGATGTCGTCCGTTTCCGTGTCTCCGCGGGTTTTGCAAGTGAACAAAAACGGGTGCAGTATGGCCAAAATCGGGTAGTTGATGAACTCGAAGCACAGGGCGGGGTATACCCGGTGTGTTCCTGAACAAAATCAGGTTGTCCGTCGAGAGCACTTTTTGGGGGCCGTCATTGGCGCCGTTTTGAGGGTTCGAACGCCGAAAAAACGGTTTGGGGTGCTGCGCGTACACAAGGCGCAGTGAGTTCAGGCGCCAGAAGGCGATTTGGAGGCGTGTTGCAGACGTACGTAAGCGCGCCCCGTCGCGGAAAAAAAGGTACCCGATTTTGTTCAGAAACCACCCGGGTGTACCCGATTTTGTCAATTTCCCTTCTTTTTAACTATTAATAATATGGTCTAGTCTATTGATATCTGGTATTTGCAAAGTCTTCTATTTAGTAGCATGTTGAGCGGGGCGATGACGCATCAGGGAGTAATGTTGGTAGCACACCGCATAGATAGTCCAGACTCCATTGTGATCATCTTCTATAAGAGGCCGAGACGTGGCCAAGCTTGCTATCGTGATTGCCTTAGCCTGAAGGGATAGCTGTGTTGGCCATGCTGCCTCTCTGCCATACGCGCTTGACGCGTGCTACGATAGAGGTGCACCCCTTTTTTTCTTAGGTTCCTCGATTTCAGAACGTAAGACCTCTCCCAAAAATAGATTTGGAGAAAAATCAAACCTGCTACCGGATGAAAAATCCCATGGCTTACGTACACAGCAATAATCATGCAAAAAATGACCTATTTCCGACGACTTTGGGTCAAGGAGCCTTGTCGTTCAGAAAACATTTCACACGAAAAGTGTCATCTCTACCGTAGCACGCGTCGCTTCTTGGTCGTCGGCGACTGGCAGTCATCGGCAAAAAAGTAGTTGGCGCTTATTTCGTCCACCCAGCTTTAACCTGAATTGCATGATTAACATCTTAGGCTTCTCGCGACCACTGGGCCTTCTTAGATGCTCTAAGTGCTTCGACGAGAAAGGCATCAACTCCTGTATCAGCATGACCACATACACATCAATTGAAAAAAAGAAGCAGCCCCAGTATTCTTCGCTCGTTTTCCGAGCTCCCGGTTTCAAACCATTGCTTCGTCCCTATGACAATCTAGCCACTACGAGCGGAATGACTCGCCGCCTCGGGTTGTAATCGGTCCTCGCCCCCCGTTCGTTGAAACCGTATAGCCGCAATTCGGTGTCGATGTAGGCGATCGCACCTATCCATTGGTGACAGTCTGTACTCATGTTGATGTGGTTTGGCGCGACGAACGTGCCCTACGTACCATTACTGCTTCAAACTTCGTACCACTACCACTGCAGCCTCTACTAGAGTTGAATCGCGGTCACAGCTCGATACTAGTAACTACACCGATGCGATGTAGTCTGGTTGCAAACGCAAGCTGGCACACCCACGGCCGTATCTCGCACCTAGCGCTTACCATGTCAAGCGCGCATGAACATCGGTTTTATCCGGAAAGGCCGGAACTTCCCCATATCACTCCACGCTGTCGACCTCTCACACCACGCTATTGATCGTTTCAACATACATGTTGGTCAAGATACAGGTTATCTTTGTGGCCAATACACGACTCTAAACTCGACCCACGGCGGCTTTCCGCCACTCCCACAACGTCAGAACACACACAGACAACAACGACTAAAAGCTCCAACTTAGTCTCATTATAGAGGGGTGCTCTTTAACGATAGTTATGTACTGGAAATTACCGTAAGCTTCTAATACGGTGTAAACCACAAGTGCAGTCCCCTCCACCATACTTGGAAACAATACTTGTATACTGGCGAGAGTTCTCTTGCTCCACACCTTGGTAGACCTGCAACCAGGTTCCCCTTGCAACTACTCCCCACCAATCGCTCCCGTGTAGATATAATGCCCCCCCCCCCGTTCCTCCTCCGTCTCTTTAACGTCCCCTTTCAGCCCTTCACGGCCATGAGATATAGGTAGCTTGATAGGGTGACCACCGACAACATGAAGGTCAAACTAACCTGGGGTGCTATGCACAACATCTTTAGGCAACAACTCGCAATTTTCTTTCATCTTCAAGGTGCTTTGGCACGAAAACGTTTGATGAGCTCTCCACATAAGGCCTTGTGCATTGCCTCCCATGTCTTCTTCTTGATCGTGCCGTCGGTGTTCACCAATTCCAGCTCTCCAAACCGTGTAGATGGTACGGGCCGAAAGATAAGGTATTCAGAGGTGGGGAAGAGGGATGGGCGGGGCATTGGTTACAACGAAGTGAAAAGCGAGGTGGGGTTGCAAGAGGAAGATTGCTGTGGACCTTCCCGAGGAATGCTTGCTGTAGCGCGTGCTGACACGTCACAGGTGGTATTTCATTGCCCCACACCTCGGTATACCGACAACCACGTGCCCGTTCCGAACACCCCCCACTCTTCGCTGCGTTGCAACCAATGTACCCCCCACCCCCCGACCCATATTTTGCTACGTTCCTTCCGTCCTTGACGTGCATGCTTTCTCGGAGACTTCGAAAAGATAAGCGTCAATAGCCCGAAAGAGATGCGGGGGACAAGCCAGATATATTGTTCGCTTTCGTATTATTAGGACTTACCCTTTCCATCTCTCCGGACAACGTGGATGCTACTGTAAGGATTCAAGGGGATTGCCACAGGAAATGGAGCGGGTGAGAGAGCTTTCGTTTCGATGAAGGGATCGTTCTACGGTGCACCGTAGCCCCTCCAACTTTCCTTTAACGGAATCGCCGGTTTTGAAACCAGCTCCCGGCCTTATCTCCTGAAATACGGGACCGCTTGCCACCCCGTCATCATTCGATGATATATTGCGAACAAGAGAATACATAAGGATATTTTTTTATTTAGTTCTTCCTCGTGTCGAGCAGCCATAAAACGTCGGTAAAGAAAATCGCTGTTGTTTTGGGGGGGCTATCGTAGCATCAGTCGAAGCGAAAGGTGGGGCTTGTGGACAACGGGAGAAAGGCGTCGGCATACCTCGAGGTGTGGAGCACGAGAGCCCTCGTCAGTGAAGGTGTCGCCACGAACGACAGCAAGCCTGATATCCCTTAGGCCGCCTACGTAGTGATGGTTGACGCACTGGTCAAAGTTGCAAGACTACAGCGTCAACCAGCACGATTGGCAAGGCCTACCGAACCGCGCAGGGATGAACACCTTTCCTGCGACGGTGTTTCGATCTATGATACATTGGCTGACCGTGGTGCCATACACGATACGATGGCGGGTGCAAGAGCTACCGTAGTAATACTGTTGTAAACCAAACATACCATGTACTGCAATTGTATCATTTTGGACAGTGATAGAGCCCATCACCCCTAAGAGGCCAGGGCGTCACTCCCCATCGAAGGCGGCGGAGCTCCGGCAGACAGAAGGTTGTACACATACTTTCTTCGCGTAATGTAAATGACAAGGCCACTCATTCATCAATTTCCGCGGAAAATATATGGCAAACTTTCGGTCGGCCCGCAACGGCCTCCTCTTGGTTTGCCCAGACCAACGTCGGGGGGTACGAGGTCAAGAGATAGGGGGCTCCGGCAATGCCCGACGATTAGTTCGAGGTATCTCCTGATTTTTTTTTAGAAGCGTCGAACACGAAGTAGAAGGGTGCAAAAGGTTTGCACGTTCGCCTCTGGATCGTGCTTGACGCTTCTGAGCGCGTCTCCCGTCAACTCTTGCCTCGTTCTCCTGGGATCAAACGGTTATGATTGTTTTTCGGGCTTTTCTTGCTGTTGTAGAGTTATTTGCTTTCTCTTCAAGCTCAAGTCTGTGTCGCATCTGAGCGTGCCTCTCGCCAAAGTCGAATCTTCCTTCTCGGCCCGAAATATGTGTTGGCGGGGCACGCGTTCAGAAGCGTGAAGCAAAAGATCAATAAGGGGCATAACGTATTTGCGCCCAGGTTAACGATACGTCTTTGACAGGAGCAGATCTCGGAAGCGGCATACGCACGCTAGAATAGAAAGCAAAGAGCTCAAGGAGCAAGTTCAACAAGTTTACCCCCAGGAGGATAAGGAATATTTCGAAGAGAAACGCGCTCAAGCACGCCAAGTACAGGCGAGAGGAGTGAGTAACAGCCTGCCTTTTGCATCCTTCAATCAATACCAGAAATCTCACCGTTCGAGGAGCTTCACGTTTTTTTAGAAGCGTCAAGCGCGAGATGAAATCAGAATGCGAACAGTTCGAGCAGCAAAAACTCATTTAGCTCCTGGGAGGAGAAGGCGTCTTTGTTAAGAGAAGCGCTCAGAAACTACAAGTTTATATAGAGCAGAAAGAGAAGAATGCTTGAACGGCTATGCACCAGGTAGGGTCGAAAGAACGTATTAATCCGTTTAGCGCCAGGGTCACAAGAAGCGTTGGCAAATTCTTCCTACAAAATCTGGTGTATAGCCACCGAGGACTTCTTCGCTTTGGTGATACTAGCGTTCACTCTTTACAGCTTTCCAAACAGCGTGGACGTCAAGGAGTGAAGCAAAATGTCATAGAAGATACCAGTAAGTGGGCGGGAGAAAAGCATCGGCTACAACAAATAGAAAGGTGGGGAGTGGTTTGGACGGGAAGGTTGTTGTCGGCATACCAAGGTATGCTCACTGTCACGTATGTTGACATACTTTCTGGTAGAACTTCGCTTCCTCTGCACCTCGGTATGCCAATGATCAAGCTATTTCACAACATTTCCCCACCCTTAGCTTCGTTGTATCCCCCTTCGTTGTAACCCCCTCCGCCTCTCCAATATTTTGTGGCACCCCCCTCGAATCCTTCACGGCCATGTAGTGTGGAGAGCTCGCAAGGATGAATTCCACGAACTCAAATTGAAAGACAACCAGAGCAACCATCAACCAAAACTTGTGCCGAGGAGTCGTCAACACCGTTCGTGCTCCAAGGCCGTGGTGCGAAATCCTAGTCGAGTCCTTGTCTCAAGACCGTGTCGTAACTATCCCCGTTTCCTTACATTGCGTGTTCTCTGCGTTGACCCCTGTGACCTCTTCAAACAAGGTGGTCGTGAAGGGCAGAAAGGGGCCTTAATTTGCGATGAGGGGGCAAGCATAGAGGAAGCGTACTCATGTGTTGACTGCCTCAGTCATTTAACCATCGACCAAGCATGCTTTGCGAGAGGGAGCACCGTTCGTACTCCTAAAAGGGTCACGTCCAGCATGGACATCGATTAACTTTTCCCTATATGCTTCGTGCGACGTTTTATTTACCTCATCTCCTTCCTGTTCTACTTTTTGTGACCACCATCCATCTCCTAGCGCAGCAATCGTTATCTCGTTATGTACCTGGTGTACTAAACTTCTCTACGAGCTGGACCAGCCTCAAAACTCATTTTCACTTAATAGGCGTTTTCTCAATCGTTTACAAGTATTTCGACGCCGGATTTTGCAGCTGTACGTCTGAGTCTGTACCGCGTTTGTTGTCGTTGGAATTATTTCAATCTGAGTTTTTTTTGTCGAGAAATTACAAATCAAATTAACCCCCTCACTCCCGAAGGTGTATCGATACTAAAGTCTGAACGAAAGCCCGAAAACGCTGTACTGCGTATGCCGCTGAAACTGGGTGTGAGTGTTCTTTGAGGCATCGGGAAACGATCGATACCCGTCTCATCGTTTAATTCCTTCTCTGTGTCAAGAGATATGGCGCGCAGAAGATCCCAATCCAATTTCAAGATACTACGATGCGAGATACAAAATATGTTTTGCGCAGCGCAGTTTTGCGATTTTTGACCTGAAATTTTGACATGTGATTCGAAGCGCATTTGCCTAGGCCTTCAAGCGGAAACCCAAGAAAAAAAAGTTTTTTTTAACGTACATTTCGGTCAATTTCTAGGTGGGCGTTTCACTCAAACGGTCATAATTTTACCTCATCGACTTTTTTTTGGGGGGTTCCAGCTTGAACGCCTCGACACATGCGCTGCGAATCACGTGTCAAAATTTCAGGTCAAAAATCGCCAAACTGCGCTGCGCAAATCCATTCAACTGTCCTGACTGGCTCTAAGCCAGACCAGCTCGTATGCCACATTAATCTATTTCCCTCGTCTCGCATCTTCTTCCCAACGAATAAAAGGTAGGGGCGGTCGCGAGGGCAACCTAGTTGTCGGGATACCAAGGTGTTCACCATGTTGCGCGTGCTGAAACCTTTACCGGAGGAACGTATTTTGCTCCACATCTCGATGTGCTGACACTCAAGGTCTCTAGATCCAACCCCACACGTTTCGCTTCGTTGTTAGCAATGATACGCCTCCCCTCCCTTTCCCATCCGCTGTGAAGTTCAGCTTCGGCGCTTCACAGTCACGCTTTTCGAAGAGCTGGAAAACGTAAAAGTTGATAACACGAAATAAAAAAACAGCTGTGAAGCAATGCACGAGGACTTCTAATCAGAGATCATCAAAGCACTCCATGCCAACGGCCCGCTGGCACGAAATACTTGGTGAGTTGTGCCAGCAAGACCTTGTGCATACCTCCCTAGATTTTCTTAACTGTCTTGTTACGGGTGTTTACCCTTTCCAGCTCTCCGATCGGCGTGAACGTTTGGGACTACACGAGGTGTCAGAGAAGGGCGGGGGGGGGGGAGGGCGTTGGTTACATCGAAGCGAACGAATGGGGGTTGTTTGCAAAGGGAAGATGATTGTCGGCACACCGCGGTATGCTTCTTGTCGTGTGTGCCGGCATCTGTACTGGGGACAATTCTGCTGCTCCATACCTCGGTATGCCGACAACCATGTTCGCTTTGGAACCACCCCCCACCATTATATTCGTCGTAACCCCGTCCCTCTTTCCCCATGTTCTACCACGTTCCCTTTCCGCTCTCAAGGTCAACGCCGTTCGGATATCTGGAAATGGTTAACGCCATGGACAATAAATTGAACAAGGCCTTGACGCTTTTAAAGAAACGTGGAGCTCACCAAACGGCTTAGTTTCTGTTATTGCTTGACAGGCAAAAATTTCCTCCTCTTTCTCCACAAACCCGTGCTTGACGCTTCTGAGGGCGTCTGCCACCATTTTCCCGCTCGTTCTCCTGGGCGCAAAATATTATTGGTTGGTCGTCAAGCTCTGCGTTTTGTTGCCCCTCGATTCATCGCTTCCTCCTTAAGCTTGTGCTCTTACTCCTTAAGCTTGTGCTGGAAGATCCTGAGCGCGTCTCCCTGAAGTTTCGCTCCGTCCTCCTCGAAATGTACTTGTGCTGCTCGTCGAGCTCACTTGGCTGAAAACACGCTCAGATGCAAGAGATCGAGGAGCAACAACAAAGCGGTTCGTGCCCAGGAGGACGAGGAGACTTTGATGGGAGACGCGCTCGGAAGCGTCCAACGCAATCCCGAGGAAGCTAAGAGCTCAAGTAGCAACAAAAGAATATGTTGGTACCCAGGAGGAGACCCATGCTACGATAGGGACAGCGCCTACATTTGTCGTTTAGCCTCCAAATTCCATCGTGGTTATCGTCTTTCTGGGTCGTGGGAGAAAATACTAAGAATTCTCCCCTCGACCAGATACACCCATCGCCGCTTCCGGCAACCTCCAGCGCTTCTCGCCCACACCTTTACCGTACCCCTCTCCCTTACATGATACGAGCCGTGTTTATTTGTAACACACGTGCTACGGTAAAGGTGCAACATTGTTGTTTCAAACAACCCTTACGCTCGTGAGGAGTTCTATACCTCGCCCAACAACTTATTTAGAATAAACTGAAAATGCAACCCGATCACCAAACTGGCCTAGATTTGCAAAATATTCAAAGCAAGAATGTCATTCCGACGATTTTAGCTAACCGCCTTGGGGCTTCAGAGGGAAAAACTGGCAAAATACATTGACCATGATTCCAGAATCGGCTACACGAAGCACAGCCCTTTCTGCCGGGTAGATGGCATGTTCAAAGCGCAACGGTATGAGCTATACGGCATACGCACCGCATTCTGATACTATCAATAGTGCTGCTGCAGGCTCTTCCTGGACGGTTGATAAGGTTGCATATATTTTGTTTTAGTTCGATATAAACGGGCCTCAAAAGGGTTAGAGAGTCCCCTCATTCACAAAACGTTTTTACCAAAAAGTGTTTCCTTTATCGTTGCACGCGTCCTAATTCTTACCGTCTACAGTCTTCCGGGATGAGCAAGCCTCAAAACGATACCGTACCACTCGACTCCTCCGATCCAACTCAAGCAACCAATAAAAAACAACGAAAGAACAAATACACGCAACCCCAGCTACCTGTAGAGCTTCACCTCCCCCGTCAAAACCAAAACATGCACTTAAGAGCATAACGGGTGACCACCCTACAAACGTTCACCTTTTCAGCTCTCCGGGCAGCGTGGACGTTGAGGGCTGACGGGAAATGTCGTACGAGATGAGGGGGGGGGGGGGGGATTGGCTACACCGAAGCAAAAGGTGGGGGTGGTTGGACGGGTAACATGGCTTTCGGTATACCGAGGTATGGATAGATTAAAGTGCCGTCAATTTAAGGTGCCGGCACGCATTACAGTCAGCAAAATATCCCACAGCCGCCTAAGTGTTGATGGTTGGCGCCCGTTTCGAATTCACAGGACCACGGCGGCAGCAATAGTGGCAGCAGAGCCTACTACTTCCCCTAAAAATAGCTTTCGTGTGACCAGTGCTTCCTGGAACCAGCACATCGTACAGATCCAGTACCGATATCTTCGTCCAGGCTTCGATTCATTTACGTCGGCTAGTTCCATGAGGCCGCCATAGTGGTGTAGCTATGCGATGCGATGACGGGTGTTAGAGCTGGTAGACCAAACAAACAAAGTTGGGGTTCGGATGGGAAAAGAAGAGATAGCGTTCTGCAAAAGATTCCAGCAAAGAGTATGAGGGAAAAAAACGTCATTGATTTGCGCACCAAACTCGTGCTTGACGCTTCCGAGCGCGTCTCCCGCCAAAGTCGCCCAGTTACCGTGGGTACGAGATCGTTATGGCTACTTTTCGAGCTCTGGATTTTGTTGCTCCTCGAGCTCTTATACTTCTCCTAATGTTCATGCTTGAAGCTTTCGTACTCGTCTTCCGCCAAAGGCGATTCGTCCTCGTAGGTGCGAAATTATGCTGCTGTTACTCCTCAAACCCATTTTGAGGGAGATTCGCTCAGAAGCGCTGAGGAAGGGATTGAGGAGAAACAAAAAAATACTAAGTACCCCCAGTAGGATAAGACGTTCTTCACAGAACACGCGCTTAGAAGCAGCAATCAATCACAGGCTACAAGCAAAAGCAAAGAGCTTGAGGAGCAAGATAAACAAATTCACCCCCACAAGGACGAGGAGGTTCAGGCTTTTTGAGGTGGACGCGCTCACAAGCATCACGCTCATAGAAAACAAACGAGAAGAAGCCCTGAGCGGCTATGCGTATGATCTAACGCGGAGATCTTGCCAGGGGCGTCTGCGCCACGGCCGATGAGGGGTGTTGCTGTGGATCTCGTGAAAACCGTAGGGGACAAGCTCGAGGAGCAACACAGCTCGTCCCCAATGGTCTCCCCCCCCCAACATAGCCCTCTTCGGCCTTTCTCGCGAAAGACCTTGGCAAGTTGTTGCCACAATAAGACCTTGTGCGTACACAAGGCGTTGTTCGCTTTTGCGCTATTGCGCCCACCCGTTCCAGCTCTCCGAACAATGTGGTCGCCAAGGAATGACATGTCTTGTCATAGCACATCGGGGGGGGTGGCTACAACGAATCGAGACGGGGGGATGGTTGCAAGGGGATGATTACTGTCGGCATGCCGGGGAATGCTTGCTGTCGTGCGTCTCGATACATAAAATGGTGGTAGTTGTTTTTCTCCACACCTCGGTGTGCGAACAACCACGATTCCCCTGTAACCACCGCCTACCTTGTAACCACCGCCTACCTTGTCTTCGGTGTAACCAATGCCACCCCCCTCCTCCCTCGCCCATATGTTGTGACATTCCCCTACCGTCGCGAGCATGCAGTTTATAGAGCTGGAAAGGGCGAACTCCGATAACACGAACGAGAAGACGACCTGAGAAGAAATGCACAAGCGATTGCGATCAGAACTCACCAAAGCCTTCCACGCCAACGGCCCATTGGCGCGAAATGTTTTGGTGAGTTCTGCCCCCAAAACCTTGTGCATAGCTCCCCAACTGTTTTTTGGTTTCGTGGGATCGGCGCTCACCCTTCCCAACTCTCGGGGAGCGTGGACTACAGGAATGGTATAGAAGCCTAGGGGAGGGGAGAGAGCATTGGTTACAGTAAAGCAAACGAGTGGGGGGTGGTTGCGATGGGAAGATGATGATGGTATACCGCAGAGTACTGCTGTCGTGTGTTGACAACATCATTAGTGGTGAGTTTTCTGCTGCTCCGCGCCTCGATGTGCCGACAACCATGTTATATTTGCAACCACTCCCCACCTTTCTACTCCTTGTACCCAATCCCCCCTTCGTACCTCCCCCCATGTGCTATTGCTGTGGCGGTGGTAGTGGCGGTGATGATGGCGGTGGCGGTGGTGGCGGCGGCAGCGGTGGCGGTGGCGTCAAGCATGGTTATCTTCAGCTCCAAAGTGCTCACAATCTAAATAACTGTAAGAAACACACGCGGTGTGCTATTACTCATCCTGCTGCGCGCTCAAACACTACTAGAGTTGAAAAGGGCGCACATATCGTGATCTCGTAAACCGGGTACCCAGGCGCGCCCACCACCCGATCCAACGCATGCTGTTCCTTGCGGCTCGCGGTGGCGGCAGAGCACACCAGGAGTTTGATGGAGAACTACTCACCGCATTTTACTCTATCCCAGTACCGAGCACACCACACCTCTGAAAGGTTATGTCCGGGATTTTCCAGGCGCGTCGGGGGCAGACCAGTCTCCGTAGAAGAACGATACAGGGTTCCTCGCGACTGCGGCAAAGCACACCGAGGATGGATGGAGACGCTATGGCTATATGCTCGCTCCCAGAACCGAGAACACCAAGCACAACACGACGCCGAAACGTGATGTGTCCGAGTTGTTGACGCGTGCAGGGGCCGGACCAGTCCTCGTTAAGGTAGGGCTGCGCTACCACGGTTGTGTGGCCCTATGGGCTCTGACGGTTAAAAGTGGAGCTTCAGTCCATAGGTAAGTGGGGCCACCTGGCGAGCACCTCATACATATATACATATAACCAGGCTTACAGTTAGTTGGCGAGCACCTCATAACCTTATACCAAGAAAAAAAAGGCTTGCTGGTAGTTTCGCTTGTTGAGATGTTGAGACCCGTATGAGATCTTGTGATGACCAACGCTGATGCTGCAGCCCGCCCGCTCAGTTTTCGTCAAGTTGTTGATGAGTTAACTTTGATTGTTAATATCTGAATGGTTGATCTACGCTCTCCCGAGATATTATAGAATTTCAATATCGCCCCTTCATCGTAGTGAAACTGTTATTAATACTGATTATTGTTACACGTAGGTGGCCCCCTTTTATGAGACCCCGCGATAACGAAAAAACGGTATAGAAGGGACCTGATATTTCTTCGCATCGCTGTTTCCCAGCTTTAGGGGACCTCATTCCTTATTTTAGTGGACACAGCACTGATGAGGGACCAGGTTACTCAAAAGCGGCCACTACACGGTCTCCCGCTGGAAAACCGCCACACAGACTGCTAGAAAAATGAGGTATGTGCTAGAGAGGGAGAGGGCCAGATTCGGAAAGGGACGCCGGTAGTTAAGAAAAGAGAACCTGCCGCCTCGACGAACAATGGTCTCTATGGTCTCTCAAAAGAGGCCGCCTAATGTTCACAAAGTTTATGTGACGGCACAGAGGGCTACGAGAATAACTGTCACCCCGTCGAACCCGCAGAACTTTTTATTTGTGAACAGCGGGGATCCTCTAAAATCAAAAACAAATACAGGGCACTGAGGGGTACAAAATTGGCATTGCCTTATTTCGTCAGCAGAGATCACAGCCCTGGGATTTGCCCACACCTCCAGTGTTTCTCGCCCACACCTTTACCGTACCCCTCTCCCTAACATGATACGAGGCGTGTTTGATTGTAACACAAGTGCTACGGTAAAGGTGCAACGATGTTGTTTCTAACAACCCTTACGCTCGCGAGAAGTTCTATACCTCGCCCAACAACTTATTTAGAATAAACTGAAAATGCAACCCGATCACCAAACTGGCCTAGATTTGCAAAATATTCAAAGCAAGAATGTCATTCCGACGATTTTAGCTAACCGCCTTGGGGCTTCAGAGGGAAAAACTGGCAAAATACATTGACCATGATTCCAGAATCGGCTACACGAAGCACAGCCCTTTCTGCCGGGTAGATGGCATGTTCAAAGCGCAACGGTATGAGCTATACGGCATACGCACCACATTCTGATACTATCAATAGTGCTGCTGCAGGCTCTTCCTGGACGGTTGATAAGGTTGCATATATTTTGTTTTAGTTCGATATAAACGGGCCTCAAAAGGGTTAGAGAGTCCCCTCATTCACAAAACGTTTTTACCAAAAAGTGTTTCCTTTATCGTTGCACGCGTCCTAATTCTTACCGTCTACAGTCTTCCGGGATGAGCAAGCCTCAAAACGATACCGTACCACTCGACTCCTCCGATCCAACTCAAGCAACCAATAAAAAACAACGAAAAAACAAATACACGCAACCTCAGCTACCTGCAGAGCTTCACCTCCCCCGTCAAAACCAAAACATGCACTTAAGAGCATAACGGGTGACCGCCCTACAAACGTTCGCCTTTTCAGCTCTCCGGGCAGCGTGGACGTTGAGGGCTGACGGGAAATGTCGTACGAGATGAGGGAAGGGGGGGGGGTGGCTATACCGAAGCAAACGGTGGGGGTGGTTGGACGGGTAACATGGCTTTTGGTATACCGAGGCATGGATAGATTAAAGTGCCGGCAATTTAAGGTGCCGGCACGCATTACAGTCAGCAAAATATCCCACAGCCGCCTAAGTGTTGATGGTTGGCGCTCGTTTCGAATTCACAGGACCACGGCGGCAGCAATAGTGGCAGCAGAGCCTACTACTTTCCCTAAAAATAGCTTTCGTGCGACCAGTGCTTCCTGGAACCAGCACATCGTACAGATCCAGTACCGATATCTTCGTTCAGGCTTCGATTCATTTAAGTCGGCTAGTTCCATGAGGCCGCGATCGTGGTGCAGCTATGCGATGCGACGACGGGTGTAAGAACTGGTAGACCAAACAAACAAAGTTGAGGTTCGGATGGGAAAAGAAGAGATAGATAGCGTTCTGCAAAGTATTCCAGCACGAGCATAAGGGGCGAAAACATCATTGATTTGCGCCCCAAACTCGTGCTTGACGCTTCCGAGCGCGTCTCCCGCCAAAGTCGCCCAGTTACCGTGGGTACGAGATCGTTATGGCTACTTTTCGAGATCTGGATTTTGTTGCTCCTCGAGCTCTTATATTTCTCCTAATGTTCATGCTTGAAGCTTTCGTACTCGTCTTCCGCCAAAGGCGATTCGTCCTCGTAGGTGCGAAATTATGCTGCTGTTACTCCTCAAACCCATTTTGAGGGAGATGCGCTCAGAAGCGCTGAGGAAGGGATTGAGGAGAAACAAAAAAATAATAATAAGTACCCCCAGGTAGGATAAGACGTTCTTCACAGAACACGCGCTTAGAAGTAGCAATCAATCACCGGCTACAAGCAAAAGCAAAGAGCTTGAGGAGCAAGATAAACAAAATCGCCCCCACAAGGACGAGGAGGTTCAGGCTTTTTGAGGTGGACGCGCTCACAAGCATCACGCTCATAGAAAACAAACGAGAAGAAGCCCTGAGCGGCTATGCGTATGATCTAACGCGGAGATCTTGCCAGGGGCGTCTGCGCCACGGCCGATGAGGGGTGTTGCTGTGGATCTCGTGAAAACCGTAGGGGACAAGCTCGAGGAGCAACACAGCTCGTCCCCAATGGTCTCCCCCCCCCAACATAGCCCTCTTCGGCCTTTCTCGCGAAAGACCTTGGCAAGTTGTTGCCACAATAAGACCTTGTGCGTACACAAGGCGTTGTTCGCTTTTGCGCTATTGCGCCCACCCGTTCCAGCGCTCCGAACAATGTGGTCGCCAAGGAATGACATGTCTTGTCATAGCACATCGGGGGGGGTGGCTACGACGAATCGAGACGGGGGGATGGTTGCAAGGGGATGATTACTGTCGGCATGCCGAGGAATGCTTGCTGTCGTGCGTCTCGATACATAAAATGGTGGTAGTTGTTTTTCTCCACACCTCGGTGTGCGAACAACCACGGTTCCCTTGTAACCACCGCCTACCTTGTCTTCGGTGTAACCAATGCCACCCCCCTCCTCCCTCGCCCATATGTTGTGACATTCCCCTACCGTCGCGAGCATGCTGTTTATAGAGCTGGAAAGGGCGAACGCCGATAACACGAACGAGAAGACGACCTGAGAAGAAATGCACAAGCGATTGCGATCAGAACTCACCAAAGCCTTCCACGCCAACGGCCCATTGGCGCGAAATGTTTTGGTGAGTTCTGCCCCCAAAACCTTGTGCATAGCTCCCCAACTGTTTTTTGGTTTCGTGGGATCGGCGCTCACCCTTCCCAACTCTCGGGGAGCGTGGACTACAGGAATGGTATAGAAGCCTAGGGGAGGGGAGAGAGCATTGGTTACAGTAAAGCAAACGAGTGGGGGGTGGTTGCGATGGGAAGATGATGATGGGTATACCGCAGGGTACTTGCTGTCGTGTGTTGACAACATCTTTAGTGGTGAGTTTTCTGCTGCTCCGCGCCTCGATGTGCCGACAACCATGTTTTTGCAACCACTCCCCACCTTTCTACTCCTTGTACCCAATCCCCCCTTCGTACCTCCCCCCATGTGCTATTGCTGTGGCGGTGGTAGTGGCGGTGATGGTGGCGGTGGCGGCGGCGGCAGCGGTGGCGGTGGCGTCAAGCATGGTTATCTTCAGCTCCAAAGTGCTCACAATCTAAATAACTGTAAGAAACACACGCGGTGTGCTATTACTCATCCTGCTGCGCGCTCAAACACTACTAGAGTTGAAAAGGGCGCACATATCGTGATCTCGTAAACCGGGTACCCAGGCGCGCCCACCACCCGATCCAACGCATGCTGTTCCTTGCGGCTCGCGGTGGCGGCAGAGCACACCAGGAGTTTGATGGAGAACTACTCACCGCATTTTACTCTATCCCAGTACCGAGCACACCACACCTCTGAAAGGTTATGTCCGGGATTTTCCAGGCGCGTCGGGGGCAGACCAGTCTCCGTAGAAGAACGATACAGGGTTCCTCGCGACTGCGGCAAAGCACACCGAGGATGGATGGAGACGCTATGGCTATATGCTCGCTCCCAGAACCGAGAACACCAAGCACAACACGACGCCGAAACGTGATGTGTCCGAGTTGTTGACGCGTGCAGGGGCCGGACCAGTCCTCGTTAAGGTAGGGCTGCGCTACCACGGTTGTGTGGCCCTATGGGCTCTGACGGTTAAAAGTGGAGCTTCAGTCCATAGGTAAGTGTGGCCACCTGGCGAGCACCTCATACATATATACATATAACCAGGCTTACAGTTAGTTGGCGAGCACCTCATAACCTTATACCAAGAAAAAAAAAGCTTGCTGGTAGTTTCGCTTGTTGAGATGTTGAGACCCGTATAAGATCTTGTGATGACCAACGCTGATGCTGCAGCCCGCCCGCTCAGTTTTCGTCAAGTTGTTGATGAGTTAACTTTGATTGTTAATATCTGAATGGTTGATCTACGCTCTCCCGAGATATTATAGAATTTCAATATCGCCCCTTCATCGTAGTGAAACTGTTATTAATACTGATTATTGTTACACGTAGGTGGCCCCCTTTTATGAGACCCCGCGATAACGAAAAAACGGTATAGAAGGGACCTGATATTTCTTCGCATCGCTGTTTCCCAGCTTTAGGGGACCTCATTCCTTATTTTAGTGGACACAGCACTGATGAGGGACCCCAGGTTACTCAAAAGAGGCCACTACACGGTCTCCCGCTGGAAAACCGCCACACAGACTGCTAGAAAAATGAGGTATGTGCTAGAGAGGGAGAGGGCCCGATCCGGAAAGGGACGCCGGTAGTTAAGAGAACCTGACGCCTCGACGAACTATGGTCTCTATGGTCTCTCAAAAGGGGCCGCCTAATGTTCACAAAGTTTGTGTGACGGCACAGGGGGCTACGAGAATAACTGTCACCCCGTCGAACCCGCAGAACTTTTTATTCGTGAACAGCGGGGATCCTCTAAAGTCAAAAACAAATACAGGGCACTGAGGGGTACAACATTGGCATTGCCTTATTTCGTCAGCAGAGATCACAGCCATGGGATTTGCTTTTCATTCTGACCTCTGAGGGTGTGGTGGTGTGTCGGTTTCTCTTATTTTTGGGCAAGCACACCTTGTTGCGCGTCGTACGCGCCATGGTGTTGTTGATATACCGTTTTCTCCAAACATGTTAGCAGACAGAACTTATTTTACCCCTCAACCTCCTTGGCAGACAGCGGCATAAGCTAACACCATCACATCAACCCATGGTCATTAATCTACACACACACCCTAAACCCTAAACAAGAGAGACGCTGTATTGACGCATTGTACAGTAGTATGCTGTAGATACACAAGAGTTGTATAATGTTTCGACAGTGGACGGGGGGGGGCGGGGGGGGTCAGTCCATCTCCATTGTTGGTGACAATAGAATGCCAAGCATTGATAATAATTAAACGGGGGTGTACCCGGGTCACTATCATTCAAAAACAGGTACGAATTGTTTTCGGCCAATAATGTGGCCCGTGGGTACGTTGCGGGCTTGATTTTATATTGTGTGCATACCCGATTTGAGCCATGCCGCGGTATCGGTGAAGCATCAGTCCCTGAGGTCCTTACTTGAGGAGCTCAATATTTCACCCGAAAAATGATTTCGAAGGCATTCGCTCGTACAACCCGACGAAGCTTCTATGCGCCTTAGTCCTAAAAAAATGTGTACTCTTGAAATTCCTTGACTAATGACTAACCGGAAGTTCTTCACTTGAGGAGCTCAATCGGACAGGTACATTATTAGTTAATCCGACAACTGCAACCCCTAGCCTACCGTGGGATTACTCATTTTGAAGAGAAAACGGATCGGATGCACCCGTGTTTGGTGTCTGCCCTTCAACTTTTAACCCCTGTACACGTTTTCGAAAACGACTATTTGGACTCAATGCGGGACGGGGTTTCTTCGGAGTGGGAAAAAGGGTAACGGACGACGCCTTCTGCCCATCGAGTGGGTGCCATGCCAGCCGTTGCTAGATCAGTTGCTCAGGGAGAAGTCGAAACATATAGTGTAGCAACATGAAATAGTCCAAGAAAAGCAGGCTAGTATTTGACGTTTGCATGTGTCCGGGAGTCGTTATGTACACTGAGGTTAGTGTGGAACGCACCCTTTCCCAAACCAAAACAGGTAGGTTTCTTGTTAATAGGTGCCCTGCAATGAATGTACAGTACGTATCTACAGTAGTATTCAATTGAAGCTGTTGACGTCCAGCTACTGTACTTCGGGTACATTACGTTGCAGCAGCGTGTCATAACAGTCACGAACAAGGGAATATGATGTGGCACTACTGTTCCAGGATCTAGCGCGCGCTGACACTTGTACGGCTTTTCCTTGCATTTACGTTGTGTGCGCTCGTTGACCGGGTCGGATTTGGCGCCCCAACCTCGTCGTCGACACAGTATGGTAAACTGTTTATGCGCGTCGATTAGTCTATCTAACCGTCCGTCGCGCACAGTTGGCCGGGCAAGAACGTGTGTTGTGACTGGTGCGGCACTTGGGCCAACGGCGGATATACAAGCCATTTTACATGTGACAAACGTCGCGCTCTGAACCCACGTGGTGTTTCTCCACAATGTAGACGCAATTCTGAGAGGCTATCCCATGTTGTAGCTCTACTTTTCTGACCACCAAGCCATCACACAACAGATATTTTTACCGTTGCGTACGACATGTATTTGATCGCGGCCGAGAAGCGAATCAACCAAAACAATAGGGCGATGCGATATCATGTCCGCGGCTTGAACGTGATATCGGTTTAACACGTACATGCAGTTCATCACCTACAATGATACAGGCAACCGTTTTCTCTAACAATTGTGTTATTATTTTTGTCCCGCCCCCTCTAAATACATTCCACCACGAACACTACAGCTTGACGCGGCGATAACACTGAGGAGGATTTCCGGTGGACAATTTATCCGAAGAGATAGGTACTCCCACGACCGCGACTTTTCACTCCTGCCCTTGCCTCCCATTTTTTTCTGGGAACCCCCCGCATCCGCTGCCGTCTCTTCCCCCGACCCTTGTCAGATGCCCCGTTAGCCTTCAACTTCTGAAACGCAAAAGCCGCGAGGCAGACAAAAAACACGCCGTTGACGATAGGTACAAACATTCCCACGGCGACTACGTTTGAAATCTTGTAGTTTATGGCCCCGCATATGACGGCAACGCTTGCGGCACCCCACGGGAAAGGAGAGTCGGTTCTGAAAGACGGATCCTCGTCGGCATGATCTGCATTGCTTCCGTCAGCTTGCACCTGATGTCGGCGATTGCGGAGGCGCTTGAGCCGCGCTGCTGCCGCCGAAGTCGCCGAAGTATTCGTTGACGCCGCGTGCAATCGTGATAGAAGCACCTAGAAAAGGCAATATTGAGGACGGAAGAACGCACGTAGCCATTGCGAGGAGGTGCCGGCGGGGGGGGGCATAACCTTCGTGTGTGAATAGCAGCGATCTGTAGGGAGTGGGGAAGATGGGGGGGGAGGAGGGGGGCAAATCCGTAGGTGCACCGCGACAATTCGCCCCCATTCGTATAGAGTGCAACCTGGTCAATTGCAATATTGCTCGTCGGCCCACATCCACGCCAACCTCAACCATAACCCTTACTCACCCTAACCCCAACCATTGGAGAGACTCAAGGTTGGCAGAGGCGGTTGCGGGCTTCGCCATATGTACGTGGCACTTTTTGATAAAAAAATGGCCGGCCGAAAGGCCAGCTTCGACCAATTGGGCCCTTGCACCGCACGAATGCTCAAGGTTGGCAGAGGTGGTTGCGGGCTTCGCCATATGTACGTGGCACTTTTTGATAAAAAAATGGCCGGCCGAAAGGCCAGCTTCGACCAATTGGGCCCTTGCACCGCACGAATGCGGGTGCAGGGCCACGCTGCATTTAGGAAGTCCCGGGGGGGCAGTATTCATACCATGCATGGTCGTAAGAGGGGGTGGGGGGGGTGGCCTTCATATATAAATGTACAAAGCATACATGATATAGGCGATAACAATGTTCGGACGGGGCGTGGGCGTTTTCTAGGTCAGTTCGACAAGGTCTGTTCGGCGTGGGGAAATGCGAAAACCGATGGCTTTGTGGTTTACTTTGCGAGTCGCACACTTTGGAAAACCCGGATTGTTTGCGCTTTGCAGGACAACACTTCGAATGTTACGTATCGCAACGTAAAATGCATGAATGTGCAAATCACCTCAAACTGCGTGAAGGCGCCCTCTGGTGCTCTACCTTCGAGCTAATTTGCTCGTTTTCCTCTCGTCTCTCGGCATGATCACGAGGCTTTTAAGCCTTCTCATAGAAGTGGGGCTTACCTCCGCTAGGCCAGTTGTGCCCAACACCATTTCGTGAAAGTTCTCCTGTTGAGAAAGCTGGGCCAGGTTGTGCTCGGCGTAGAACAGCGCCAACCCTCGCAGAATTGGAGCGTTCACGAGGTCAGCCACGTGCAGAGCCTGAGTCGAACGCAAAACGAAATTTCGGGAGATCAAAACAGTGTAGTTGTTCGGCAGAGGGTTTCTCAAGCGGAGCCCTTGGGCTTGTCTGCAGGTTCTACAGTAAGAGGGCGTCGCGAAGCAGTTGATGGTCGAACAGCTTTAGACAAGCGACGCATGCGTACGCTCTAAACATACCCAGGACATATGGGAGGGAGAAGTGGCACGTTGTAACTTTTGCGGAAACACTATCAGCTAATTGTTGGAAGCAATTCCGTGCAAGCCTACGCTGCATCTGCTGGCCTTGCTTCAAATACGAACTTGCCTTCGGAAAGCGTGAGCACGTCTTAACATCACACCAGACAATAGGGTTATACGCCATACGGTTCACGACTGATATATATTTTTCGTTCCAAAACCAACATCCCGCTGTTCGCAGCCGTATTGCATTTTGATGCCAAACCACTTCACGACGTTCCCCACTTCAAATAAGGCTCCCACGTGCGATCAGATTAGCTACGATCGACTCTACGGTTGTGCTCGGTCGGCATAAAGACTGTTAGTTTCACCCTTCGGAAATCTATATTGATATAGAATACGTCCGTTCCGGAAACAATGAGCTTGACGGCCCTGTATCACTGGCGATTGTGAATAGGTATCATAGCCGAATTCGGGAAACCGCTTCCATTTCCTCTTCCCGGTGTCTGTTAGGCACAAACGAAGTACCAGCGCTACCAAGCGAAACACTTGTTTGCCATAACCTCGTGTTCCATACCTGTAAACAGTTGTCGGCGCTAATGCGGAGCATGCTCTGACAGATACGCTTCATTCCCAGCAGCCGATACCTATCGGCGGAAACAAGGTCTTCAAGCAAGGATTCAGGGCTGCTGTCTGGCAGGACACCTGCAAAGGTAACGGCGGTAAGCCAAGGAAGGGGGAAGCCAATGGCGATGAGGGATGGATTCAATTGTATTCAAAATTGATCTGGTGGCTTCCAAGACACCAGGTACCCGTTACCTGGTACGTACTATAGTAACGATTATGACCACATGAAAAACTAGTCCGTCTTTGTGGGGAGCGACCAAGACTGCTTGAAAATGACTGGGAATATGTAAAAGCGACAAGATAGATAATTCGGCGCATTGCGTTGGATAAAGTTTGAGCAATCCAACCAATGTTTGTCAATCCTTCCAACCATCAAGTACGGGGAAGCCATTGGTCACCTGTGTACAAGAAGAGAAGAAGCCGGACGAATCCGGAGTACGAATCTGGCACCACAATTTCAGGCATAGCGTCTGCCTCTTCTTCGATACCGTTTCCACCGTCGTTCATCTGGTCTCTGTTTAGTACGCCATCAGTTTCGTTGAAAACAAACACAAATTTGTCGTGGGGGCGGGATGGGGGACGAGGTCATCAACTCAGGCGGCTTTTGCGGCCGCAGTCTGTTGTTTCATCCAACTGCCACGATTTAGGCCTAAGATGATGCAAGCATCCAAAACTTGCTATTTCTCGATTCACGCCTAGCGGGATAGGCACGGAGATGGTATCTAGCACAGTTGTTGCTATGGTTTCGCTCGTCTGGGGGTGCGACTGAGCAGCTATCGACGTGATGGCTGTGTTGAGACATCGAGTGCAACGTCTATATCGCAATGGTTGCTCCCCTAACAAGCTTCCGTTTTTGCAAGAGGCATGAAAAAGCGGCCTATTGAAAAGGACAAATTCCAAAGCATTCCATAGCCTACGACAAAGCGGGGGTTTTACCACGACGGTCGCACCGTCAAATCCGAACCCTTGCACCTTAACGGAAGTCAGGAGGCGACGTGGCCCGCATACATGCCTGAATCGAAACATTGCAGCAAAGTACTCGCTTCCGCAGGACAGCACCGCCCTGTGCGCATAGACGGGTCTGTCGCCGGCAATGAACTTGACGTCCACGTGCTCCATTGACCCCAACGCAACACCAAGATCACCGGCGAGAGAAGGGGGCGGTAAGGCCTGCAAATATGCCGAGGGAGCGTGTTAACGTAAGAGTCAAGGATAAAAAGAGCAATCGGCTTGGACCTTTGACCAACTCATAATCAGTTGCTTGCGGAGGAATCACTAACACCGCAGGAGGATAAGATTAAGGATAAGGGAGACGGTGGTGGGCAGAGATACTGCTGGCATGCTGATCTGGTAGAAGGTTGAAGGCGTTAGAAAACGTGTGAAATGAGCCAGTCGTTTGATACGCGGATAGAACCCCTTGACGGATACTCAGACCCACTGGCGTTTTCATCTTTTCAGTGGCATTTTTGAGCGCGCCGTAGCCCGTCTTCGTACAAAAGTACGTGTTGGGAAATTCGTCTGTTGTCACTTCTCTTGGAGTCGCAGTGCATACCTTGACCTCATGCCAGACGATACGTATCCTCCTATCCCTGGCCTGCATGATATTGCGCGTATGAGTTGGTCGCGCACTGCTTATCAACTTATGGCAAAATGTGCGTACGCGTGCACGGTGGATAGTTCCCACGTGGCTCACTTTTTGGCGTGGAATGAGCTTTGAAGCGACGCGTGATGTGTGCCAGCAAACCAACAAGGTATTGAAAACACCGTCAAGAGGTTAAGGAGTTGCATCTAGACCACCGCGGGGACACGTCACACAATTTGGTTTGCAACACCGTCGTCGTAGGCATCGAACGCACACGATGAACGCTGAACAAGAGTATTAATTATCAGACACCTGGACAACACGCGAATTCAGCTGTAAATACACATATTATCACTATTTCAGCAACCAGCGAACACCTACCAGATGGATAGAAATATAGCAACGAGGCGTTGTGAACAACGTGCCCCTTCCAGCCACCCCCTTGCTCCACACCCGCTGTTACTTACCTGGCCCCAGTCCTCCTTGCTGTTCGCCCCGAGTCCGGGGTCTGAGCCCAGCGCTATTGCCTCCGTGCATAACGCTTCTAGCCTGAGAATTCCATACGACTTTGCTGCTGCACGTAAATCATAAGGTAAGGGAGAATCGAGGTCGAGCGAACGACGCAGCTCTCCTGTGTAGATGAACTCGAGGAGAGCGCGAGCGACATCGAAGCGAAGGTCTGGCAGGAGTAGCTGCAGTGGAGCGCTGCCACCGACATTGTCTCCCGGCCGCTCTTCCTGCGTCGGTGTGAGCGGTTGCGGGTGGATCACGTCCAGCGGGGGTTCTGGGTGCGGATGGGACACGAGCAGTCCCTATTATACTAAGGCGGTTCTACAGCGGTGTAGCCATACGCAGACGAGAACCTCGATGTTCTCTCGCTTGCCCCTACTTTATTACTGCCTATGGTGCACCTGGTGATAGTTTGAGCAGCCACTAGAGGAAGAACAAGGATTGCATAGATTTCTCATGTCCACCTTTGATATCCTGCATCACCTGAGCAATCATGTCCCTAAGGACGGGTGATCTCCTGGCCAATACAACCCGGTGCGCGTAGAGGTAGCTCCCGGCTACAAGCAGTTCACAGTCCACCCAGCCGTTCGCACGGCCCATCATTTCCACGATTCCCTCCCCATTATCGTTCTCGTCCACGTCCCCACGCACGCTTCCAGGTAGTGCGAACCCATCGTTGTTGCGGTGAGGACGCTCAGTTCCCATGGCAATCCGAAACAAGTCCATTCCAAGGGTGTACCCAACGTGATCGCCTGGAAAGTTGAAGGAGGCAGGGAGCGATTCGTGTGTAAATAAGGCAGCCGGCACAGCGTCACTTTTTTACGATGCACGAGCCAACCCCCTCCTACGTAAGACAGAGGCAGAGCACGAAGGACAAGTGTCGGCGATGATGGCAGTGGCAACAAAGGACGATGCATGACGCTTCCCTCTGAAGATTTCAAATCAGCTTCGTTTCGTGGGCAGAATACAGAATACTCGTGCGCACATGGAGCCATCTTGGTGTTGTTTCACGACTTTGACCTTGGCCGCGTGCAAAAACAATACTACCAGGCATCTGGTAAATACCAAAAACATACATCAGTGTGTCTCACCTGCGAGGAGAGCGACAACATGGTTCCCGCCACAAGCCACCGCCGCTACTCGGCGCGTCGCGATGGAAGGGAACCAAGAGGAGCACGCCTCCCTTGGCACTGGAGCAGGTCCAGCAATGGCCGAGAGCGCCTGCACACGCGTCGGCGTGCGATCCTTATTAGCAGTGTGCACGTGTATTGTTGCTCAACGAGTCCCCGATAAACCGTGCAGTTACAACCACAGAACCTACAGGCCTCAAAATGCTGGCATACCACTTAAAGAAATAGCACGCCTCCCCCTCTTGTTGTGCTTCCCGTCGTTTCTGATTAACGTCGGTTGTAACGTTGACAGTGGAACCACGTACGTACCGCATCGCAAAATAACGGCTTCATCGGTACAACGTTTTCGGCTCCACAAGAAGATCGACCAACAGCCAAGAATCGACATGGAACTGGCCGAAACAATTGTCCACCCTCGGCTCACCACGAGGGGATCGATGTCCCCTTTCTCCTTCGGTGTTCGCACTAACCCTCTGCCTTCCCTCAGCCTCGTTCCATCAACCTTCTCCTCTAAAGTGGTCAAATCTCCTCCCGCCACCGCCGCTCCCTCCCCACACAGGAACATCCTCCCATCGTCGGCAACAAACACCGTGCAACTGAACCCAGCGGTGGCGGCAACAATCCTTGCTCTTCCACCTCCCTCCGCTATACGCATGCCTTTTTCGTTGGCAGACCCTGGCACCGCTGGCCTTGACGCCGAAAAAAGCGATGACGAGAGAGAGACGACTTCGCGTGGCACTGCCCACCCGTCGGCCTGCGCGCGACGGGCGCGGGAGCGGGAAACCTCGCGCTCGCGAGAGAGTGGGATGAACGAAGGCTGTTGCTGCTGATGCGGCTGCTCTTGCGATGAAGATGGCGTTTTTTCTTGCCTGGCGTCGATTAGCACGTGCACGGTCGTGAAAATAGCGTGTTTCAATGATAAATGAACACCAAAGTATCAACTTGACCACCCCGTACTCGAAATGCTGTGCACAAATGACAGACGGGTGTCCGGCATGGGACGAATCGTACTACACATGATTTCAGGATCCTTCCACTGTAATCTGCCCCAAATCAGTACAGCGAAGCACACCACGGTAACTCTCCTGTCCGACCCCCCGGCTCTTTCCACTCGTCTGCATGCACCCTCACCTTTCCCCTCCCGCAAGACCCATCATTCGCGCCTGAGCCTCCGCGGCGACAACCGCTCCTCCACGTGGACCTCCGTACCCCGCTTCGCCGTGACCAAGGCAGGCCCTTCCTTCTCCACCCCACGTCCAGGCGGCGCCTTGAGAGTCGATGGCGACAGAGTGTTCTTGGCCGCAAGCAATGTGAACGGCTCGTCGTCGTTTGATGTTTCTGATTTCCAAACGACGGATCAGAAATTGAGGCACGACACGTTTCGTGGAAATTTGAACCCTTTGACAAACACCAGAAGGATCGTGTACAGACTGCAGAAAAGATCAAGCTGTTTTTAGAGACGCAGACGCCGAAAGGTCAGAAGGGCTAGGTGTCGTTACTTGTGGTAGCTGTGGGCCCTGCTCGACCATGGTCAGCGCAAAAACTTCATATCGGCAGTCCAACCCATCGCTGGAGCAATGCGTACACCACTATGGCGGGTAGAAACCGGCTACAGACATCAGGGTTAGAAAGAACCGGCGACCCCCTCCCCCCACACCGTGTTTCGCACCTCAAGTTGTCCACACACCCTTTTTCTTGTTTTCCCTCGGATCCTATTCCCTCCCCGCTGACAGGTGCCCGCGGAGATTCCGTGGAAGACATGGACGGGTCCCCGAACGCGGGGAGTTTAACGGGCGTCCAAGAAGAGCGCAACATATCTGAAAGCCTGGTAGTCGCTGTAGCAACGCCGGTAGCAGCTGTTTGGAGCTTGATCCCTCGCCACCGCTGGTCCCTCGGAGAGGGTGTCGCCAGGAACCCGAGCTTTGAGCGTTGGTTTTGTTTTCGAATTGGAAGGGACGATTTTGCGCCGTTTTATTTCGCCGTAGGTATGTCGATTTGAGTGTCCGATGATTCCGTGTTGTTTCATAGTGGGTAAGCGACAGAGGCGCGCTCGCGGGTTCCACTTTTTAAGAACGTTACCGGGTGGGGTACGGGGATAACTGCTTAAGCCATTGTCTAGCTCTCCTCACATCGGAGAGAATCAAAACGTATTCCTCTTCAATTCCCTCCACGGAGGCGTTTCAAAGTGTCTGAAAATATATATATATGGGACCTCCAGCGCGCAGACAATTCAGCATCGAACCGTCAAAACGCTTAAACCGTTAGCCATGCTGGAATATAACACTGTCGAACGCGGTGGGAACACGTTCAAATATTAATAGCAGGGGTACGATAGAGAGCAAAGTACTATGCGTGCTTGTTCTTTTTCACCTGGCCAGACGCGTTGTGACCCCACGTGTACACCTCGCCATCCTCGGTGAGAGCCATTCCGTGCCACGCTCCGGCGGCCACCTAACAAAACGTCGTCCGAGCCATGGTTTGTGGTGCGAGGTTTCGCGAGTCGGAAGGTGGGGGAAGCAATGGGTAGCACGAAGATGAGCAAAGTTGGAGGGGCGGAAAAACGGTGTTACATTCACTAATATACCTAATATACTTGCAGTACATATCTACAGCAGCCAACGTGGACCTCACTGGATGAAGAACTTCATACTAGTATGACGCTGGTCGAGGTCATAGTCCAACAAGACGAATATAGCTTTCCATCTATCTGTGGTACCCCTGCTCCTCTCCTCTCCGAGGACGACGCCGCACGCGCTTCCAAGAAAGATGCAATCTTGATCCACGTCGTGATTTTTCGCGAGCAACTCAACTACTGCATCATAATGTCCGCATGGCGCCTACTTTTTGGTTTCCAGACCCCATACGTAAGAGCTCTTTCCCCTCCATGTTCCCCGTCGGGCTACTTCCCCTATCAGCACCCGCTCGTACCTGAACTACCGGCGCACTCCCAAAACCCGAAATCCTTCGAGGGGTGACCTGAAAACGGGGAACTCGCTTCTTACCCCGCGTCGTGCGTTCGGGGGGCATTCCTAGGCCGAGTCGGCCTCGTGCCCAAGAACCCCAGGAGAATACCTGCGACGCAGGAACCCCGCCTTCAGGACTTAAATAAGGTGCTTCGTATGGCGTCGGAAAGCTTGGCAGACGAGTCCTTGAAAAAACAAAGCCAGGACTATCTACAGTTCCGGCGACCATTTTTTCGAAAACCCGCCTTTCTTTAGAGCGCTTGCTGTCACCCGTTTTATTCTCGCAAGGCTGGCATGCACCGGGGGTAAAGGTTCCGTAACACCAACCAACCGATGAAACACCGCCATCCCAGACAACCGTCAGCCGTCAGTATCAATGAGGTCGATTTTCTCGGTATTAGTTTCGAAGGATAGGCCTTCATTCAAAGAGGGTGGCGTCAATCTCGAACGCTGAATGGCGAGGTAACTACGAAGCTGCTTCATATGAAACGTGTACACCGCCTGTTCACATGCGCACCATGACGTCGCGACGCATGTCTTACGCGACAAGACCAAATACCTCGACGTCACCGGTCGGGTTTTGTTTGCCCCGTTTGCTGAGGGCTCTACAGTTTACGCGCACGCCCGTCCTCACTACACCTTCCAGCAAAATGAAAGCATCGTTGCATGCAAAAAACACATTTCGAACTTATGGAAGGGCAGACGCATTGCTCGCCTTGCCCCCGTTCGTAACGGCCAATGTGTAGCCTCCGCCGCAAGCAACTGACGCCACCCTTGAGCTCAAGCTTGCCGGGAGTCCATCTTCATCCCGGGCTGCGCCTGCTGTGCCATACCCCCCCAGGATTCCCATCTCCCTGAAAACGGCAGCGAACGAGTACACTAAGAACGCCCGAAAAAAACGGTAAGCTGTAGAAAATTGTGGCAAATACCAAACATCCCCCAAGGAAAATATCGCACGGGAGTGGGATGGACCATGCCATTTCGCACCAAATTCCCGATCTAGTGGCCGAATAGGTGGCCGACAGTTTCACGATTGAACGTCAAAGAAGGTTTAGAACACGTTGTTGTTCTGCGAACAGAGGTACTTCGAAGTATTGCTTTATTGTTTCTGTCGGGCAGCAAGCAGTACCACACCTGCAGCAACAGCATACAAAGATGTGTTCTAGATGTTTCCTCACCTAGGAAGCAGCACCGGCGTAAGGGACGCAGACCCAGACGCAGCCCCCACCCCCCACGTATACAGTCGCCCGTCCACGTCCACAGCAGCGCTGTGGCAGCCGATCAAATCACTTCCCGCGGAGGCCTGGCACAGCTTGGGTGGAGGCATACGTTCCGCAAACCTTTCGAAAGTACAAAATCGGATAAGGAGAAGGCGCCGATATCACTCTTTTGGCCGTAAAACAAGGTTATTTACGATAAACCATGGTCATTTGCCACAGGATAGAACGGAAATATGTGTAATCGTGTTGACTGTTCCATAAGCGCATAGGCTACCCTTTTTCTCCGCACATACTGCCACTGCTTTGATTTTCGCCCCCCGCTACGCGCGTGGTACACGCAATGTCTGCCTGGTCGTACCCAACATGCTCTGTTTCGGCATTGTAGGGATACGAGGGTCTATGATCATATGACTACGGCTAGGCATGACATGAGGACATCCCCGCTCCCCTACCCCTCCCCCTCCCTCTTCCCCCGCACATCTAGAGATTGTATTCGTGGTTTGATTCGATTTTGTGCTGGAGTATGTTTAGGGTCCGTGACATCAGACATGGTGGCCCGTGTAGGAGGCGTTTCGAAACGATCGTCACCCAATCATATCTCAGCACGCCAGGTTTAGCGCTGTCCGGCACGTTTTATGCATTTGACGAACGAGTAATTGCAAGCCCCGGTAGTCCCCCATCTTTCGTCGTTCCTTCCCTAGAAATGGTTCTCACCACTCAATCAAACGAAACGCCTCGCTGTTTTCTCGACCTCCAAGGCCTAGGGCACCATCAGTGCCATCGCCTGCTGCATAGATGGCGCCCATGCCCGTCACCAAAAGCGTGTGCCTGCCCGAAACATACGGAGGGATGTGCGTTCAAGGATATTCGACGAGACATTGTTTCGTCCAACAGTGAAAATAAAGTTGTGGCCCAAACTCGAACCCTGGTTAAAGCGTGGGCGCCGGTCGGTACAAAGTTTGTAGCCACGCCCAAGGTTTTCCAAAGCCAAGGCCGACCATCGCTAAAAATCGCTACGGCACGTCTTGCACCATACTGGCGGAGGTTGTTCCATATATTGAGCCCGCGCCTGCTTCCTTTGTCAGGACAGAAAAATAGTGCAATATGGCACAGTTGCCGTAGTTCCAAGCAGCGGCTAGATTTGTCGCAATCAGTTGTTAGTTCACGGCACCGCGATCTAGAGGATTGACCATTCTCAACAATATATTGTGCACTTCGTCCCGGCAAATTGGAAAACAACGTCAGCTGTATTAGGGTATGGCGAAAGAGAACGCGAGAAATAAAGATGGTAGTCTAGTGGCCGACGAATGCCGGTATGGGCATAGATGCGCCGACGCGCATTGCAAGCTCAATCTCTTGAGACGAGCGAAGCAAATCATTCAGGCTTAGAAACCGAGCGTTTTGAGGAACAAGCCGCCCGTAGGCGCGAACAGAGTAGAGGAAAACGAACACTACCGCCTCGTAGCCTCAGGGGGTGTCAGTCACGAGACAAAACGTTAGAGACGACTGCACCTGCCATTATTTCCCACACTTTGTCTTTACTTTGACTTTTGTTGGCTGCAAGAGCTTCGCCGGTGTGTGCACTCCGTCATAAGGTTTTAGATATCGTCCACATAATATTTTTCAGTTTTCTTCAGCGGTTGTGCATTTTCTCGAGCTTAAAATGGCGTGGCCATCGGCTAGCTAATGAAGTCCGAGAAGAAAAACACATGCACATATGTACAGCATTTTGGGGTAATCCAAACAGAAATAAAAAATGCTGGAACAGAGCCCAGAAACCCCGCCCACCCCAGAAGCAAAAGAAGCCGTACCATCAGAGTCACCACTATACCTCTCACTGCAAGCCAAGGACACCACCCTTTCGCTCGGCAGCAACCCATGTAGCTCTAGCTCCCGCGGCAGCAAAGCCGCCGACGTACCACGGGCCAACCCCAAGCACCCCTCAGCATTATCCCCCCACGCAAACGCCTCCACAGACTTAGAACACTGCTCCGAAGATACGCCGCACGAATCCTAGGGTGGTCCGGGTTAGGTTGATTGACGAGTGGGGAAGGGGGTTACTTGGTTAATCCTTTAAGAACTGCAGCCGCGTTTATGGGGACAAATAATTTGGAATTAGGGTGGTAGTAAACGAGTTAGAGGCATGGACCGGCGTTTCTACCCGTGCTAGTATCTAAAGCCTGCTCGTATTCTGGGAGGGGTTATTCTACTCTCGGGTGTCCACCATAACACGCCAAGGCGCTCGATGTGAAGGGGGGAGGGAGAGCTCCTTGCAAGGCAGCGGGGCAAAATAAACAGCCGAGCTGAAGCTATGAGGACATTACGCACGATCGAGAAGCGCCTTGGTTGTGTTGTTGTTTGTTGGTGCGGATGAGACAGTCGTTTTCTGAAACCGTCATCAATTTCTGGACTCTACACCGCCATAGACGTGGAGATACCGAACGACCGACAGCGCACAGGTGCACAAGCCTCCAGAAACAAAATTTCGGCGGACAACTCACCCCCAACTTCCTCCCCCCGGTTGCGAAGAGCCGCTTCGTTACACTGGCAAGCGGGATTCCTATCCCGCGAGCAGCTCCATCGCCGGATCGGGGCGACGTCGAGCGCTCGCTCTTTCCCCGGGAACTACTTCTGTTTCCATCGTCAACGCCCTGACGAAGGAAACGATGCGGTCAGCGGGAAATCATGCCCACGGGTATGATATGAGCAAACAGTGGATTAACAAGATCGACATATCGGGATGTCTACTCCTTCATTAGAGTTTTTTCCGTTGACTACGGCATTCGGTAGTAGAGCATGGTTGCGCTCGTGCTCCGACGGACCGAGCATCGCACCGTCAATCAGTGGGTGCTTGTTTGATATGTTGCGTGCACACTACCTTGTTTCTTGTCGTACGAGTACGTACGGTGGCAACAACAAGGCCCCGAGCCAAAGAATGCACATACAACCGCACCTCGCGTTCCCCACTCTCCTCCGACCCGGAACCGCTTTCAGGGCCATCGTCGGAACTTTCGTGATCTTCTGCTTCCCCTCGATCGACCGATTTTTCTCTCAGTCCATCAGGGCGCAGCCTCAGGCACACGTGGCCGGCGCACCATTCCTCTGCCCTCCCGGCAACCGCCCCCCCCCCGCACCTAGCCTGGGTCGAAGGTAGCACCGCGACGGGTGTGCTCAGCGAGGGATCTAGGCCCTGATCGGCAAAGGCACCGACCTCGTTGAGGCTTGATTTGTGGGTGTCGGCTTCGTTGCCGTCAGCCGTGGCAACTGAATCTCCTTCCGTGTCCCTGGTCTCAGCGAAAATTTCTCCGTTGGGGTCTCGATAGTTGTCATTCTTGGAGTACCTAGGGGTAAACTCCCCTGCAAGAGGGGTTGCCGTGAGAAGCGCAGAGAGGTAGGGATAGTGGTTAGACACCGTCTCGCCGACTGGTGCGGCGGAAAATCGCAGTTGTTGAGCGTTGGAATACCAGGGACTGAGACTGAGCCACGGTGGTCCCATGTTGGAATTATGTTTGCATAGCGACGGCTTCGTGCTACTGACGTGCACTTGCACCGAGATACAATTGCTCCGGGTGACATTGCTACATGTGCCCCCAATCAATTCCAACTAGCGGGGACTCTCTGTGCTCCGAAGGTGTACCTCAAAACAACAAGCAGTATGGTACAATAGAATGTCGCCTCGAGAAATATTGGCGTGTGAGACGACGGCGCACAAATGGCATCGAGGAAACGTTCATGGTGCGCCGTGAATTACATGCACGTCGACCTTGCCCAAGAAGCTCTCGAAAGGGAGGAAAGCCAAGCGCTATATCAATACTGTCGTGCATCATGTGCATCATTCTACCTGTGGCACGACGCGAGGGGAGCACCAGCCGAACTGTGATCACCTATCCACACCTGTTCGTTCCAGCGTGTGGGCCTTGCAATAGTTGCAAGTTAGGCTTCCGACCCAGCCCTCAACGTCAGATCTGCCATCCTCCTGCCGTGACACCAACAAATAGGGCAATCAGATACAAGTGGGATATATCGTGGTAATAATGCATCGAACGTGGTGCCGTCTGTCCATGTGGGCATCAGACCTGCACGTTAAATGTATGGAGAGCACGCGCTGCTAGTAATGGGCCAGCGCAACCCTGCGATGGCATGATCCTGCTCTGTGCTCCTCGTACGTGGGCTTGACACGGGATGAGGTTGGCGACTGTATGTCTTCGCGCCACCCAGTGATTCAGCAGCGCTGAAGACGTCGTATGCACCGCTTCAAAAGGTAATCTCCTTCGTTTATTTTGACGAACGGTCCCGTGGTCTGTACCAAAATGGACGGGACTTGAAAAAGGCGAAGCCAAGCCTAACGAGATAATCCTCCCCAACCTCTACGTGCTTACCTAGGGTCTACCGATAGCGAGGAAGGCATTTTTTTTAGTGCTGAAGAATGCGTCCTACCCAGGATGTGCAATACACCGGGATCTCAAAACACAGCCTCTTAAGGAGTGTGGCACCCCCTACCTCCTCCCGCCTCGTTTGAGCCTTCCGCCGAAACCCCATAAATCCGCTCCGCTTACGCCACCCCCGTGATGTGTTCCACATTTTCGAACCGGGGGTGTTCCTCGATACCTCCTCTCCTGCCGCGCCTGGCGAGTTGGAATGTCTCAGCCAGCCCAGGCGATACTTGTCTTGGGTCTCGACGGCAAATCCAGGGCCAAAATAGTCCCGTCCCCACCTGAAGAATCGAGTGCCGGGAAGGACAACGGGATGGTTAGCGGTGAACGCGGGGATACTTTGCAGCGGCGATGCTACCGGCCGTCAGTTGCCTACCCTGCGGTATCCTTCATAGTCGACCGTAAGGTGAACACAGACCGTAAGACTTTGCCAGGAACAGCAGTACTCGAGTCATTCTAGAGGGTATTCACGCCGTTTGAGCTCATAAACTGGCCGGTCTAGTTGTGTAGACACTGCAACAGAGGGTTGTCGTAAAAAGGAACTTGATATGCATAACGGTGTCATGTCGTTCTGCAATATTTCCCGTGTTCTCCCACCGGGCCTTCCCCTGTGTTTCCATGGACGACGTTCGCCGATGCTCCGCGGCCGCACCAACCAAGCGCTATTCCCGACGAGTGCGTTTGCTTTTCAATGTGGCGCCTGTTTGCAGTGCACCTACCGTCAGCCCCAATTGACAATCACCCCCGCTTTCAGCCGTACTATTCCGCTTAAGGAGAAAAAAAAACATGATTTATTGCGCGCTGTTCGGTAAATCGGCATATAGTGCAACAAAGGGTACCTCCGCACTCCGACGTAGATCGTCATCCATCGAACGCTCGCGCTGCCACCACCCGGAGGGCAATCGAGTCGGATCCTGTCCCCCAGCCCCCGCAGCGTGCACCTCGCAGCTGTGGTGGTCACGGAATCGCTAGTCGAAGCCGTTAGCGCCGCTACGCGAACGATGCGCTTGGCCGTTGAGTGCACCTGCAGCACCACGGTTTGTTGGTTCAGAACGAGCAAGGCTAGGTTCATTGTTTTATCCTCGCGGGCTTTAAGGAGGGGACGTCTGAAATCAAAAGAGATGGGAATGTTCTTTCTCGAGCATGATTAGATGTAACCCTGCGTGATTTGGGTGATGACATACTTGTAAATGGAACAGCAATAGTTCGGTCGGGTGCGGTGCGCCGGCTTCACGGCACTAGCCGTGGGACACATGGCCAGGACCCGGTACGCACGCTACATCGTAACCCATCGCCGGAACCGAACCGGTGCTAGCAAGCGTGTGACGTGGTTCCCGAAAATGTACACCGTGAGAGCAGGTCGTTGTCGGTGAGCTTCGAGTGATGTTCTGCTGGCTCAACGTAATTTCGGCGCGGCTCTCGTTCGCGTCCGAACATAACGTCACATGCAGCAAATACACGGTGTCGTTAAACCGCTCTTAAGGCCACGGGGGGACCCAAGCGTCCCCTGGTCCCCGGTTTTCCGGTGTCTCCAATATCTTGATGTTTCATCTGAACAGTAAAAAACGTGCTAGGTTAACGCGTTGCGTTTATAACTTCGACTGGTTCGTGGCTTAGGGTTAGGCAACAACAGGGTCAGGAGCGCCTCATCCACAGGTTATGTGAGTCTCTTCAGATCGGTTTCTTTCTGGTTCTTAGCAGAGGCCCACACCTCGACTTTGAGGCGCTGCAGTGATCGAAATTTGGAACACACAAAAACGAGACAGAAAACGACACCCAACTGAACGTGTGACCCTCACTAGCGGGCAGCTACAGCTCCCCACAAGATACCACGACCCCCGAAATTGGGGAAGGCTCCTGGTGGGGTGTATGGCGACGTCGGGTGCGCCAGACAGCAGTAGTAGGCAGCCAGAAGCGACTCACGAGATGTTTTCGTGAGATCGATCTTGCGAGCCAGCAACACCAAAAGCTCCCGAAATCGCTGAAATGTTTCAATTCACGCGCGGGAGCCTAATACGATGGGTACATCACCGACGAAAAAGTTTGCTACTCGCAAGGCGGATGATATAACTCTTGTTGCTGTCTTTGGAGAAAATCCGGAGGCAAACAATTCTTCATTCCCGTGAGGGGTAGGAAGTCATAAAATCCGAAAAAGGGCTGAAACACCTGAAAAGCTCTGTATTGTTGGATAGTCGCTGCATTTTTTCTAAACTTTCGAAATGAGGATCTTGTTTGCAGGTGCCATAATATAATTTCAGGTGGTTTACATGTGCGCGAAATGCCTCCAGTCCTTCTCAAAATATTCCTGTGGGATCCCCCGTGGCCTTAATTTACGCGCGGGCACTTAACAGCTGGCTGAGACCGAGAGAATATGACACAGTGGGGCATGTACATCACATATTTCATCGAGGATACAAGAAGAGGAAACAATCACCTCCGACACCCTAAAGGTTAAACAGGCTGGGGACTGGAAAGCAAATAATTAGCGGGAACATGGACCACAAGCCGGCAACATCAATATAACACAAGTTCAATTAACCTCCTTGGTTGAACCACCATGGGTGGCCCTTGGCAAAAGTTTATCCCAAGGTACCAGTACCTCATATTCCGTCAGAACACCATCCATGCGCCTAATCGCCGCCCTCAGCCTTCTCAGTACCGACGCAAGCTCCTCCTTCCTCTGAAAATATATTTCATCCTGATCCTGTTCTCTCACGTTTCTCCCTCTTCCCGCCCTTCGACCGCCGCTAACCTTACTCTCCCCCCATACGCCACGTCGAGAACGGCGTGGTCCGCGGCCGATACCGACGTTGTCGTGACCATCTTCGTCGGTCGACTGTTCCTCGTCAATTTCAGATTCGCTGTCTTCGGTTTCGGAATCTTCGTCTTCGTCGTCGCAGACGTGGCCGTCGAGGGTTTGGATGGAGAAACGGAGGCGTTTTTGCATTATTCTCCCGCCAATTCTGCGGCTTGTAGAGGATTGTGGTCCACCCTGCAGACATGCGGCGTACTGTGTGTTTAGTTATCGAGTCTTACGGCAAAGAGGGCACGAGCGATCCGCTGGATAAAGATGTAGCCGCAGACAACGAACATCCCGATTTTTGGATATTCGAGTTACCCCTCCCGTTCACGCACCCAGCGTGGGTAACTTAAGCACGAGGGAAGGAAGCCTACAACACGTGTATACAAACGTTGACCGTTGCGCACCTCGTAAAGGCAAGCATCACCTAAGAGAAGAAAAAGTTCAGATACTTCGAGAAAAAAAATAACCGCGGGGCATACCATGTCAAGAGAAGCTCACGTACCAGGCTAGCACTGCCAAAGTTTCCCTCTTCCCCCTCGCTGTCGTCGTCTTCTTCGCACCACATGGTCGACAACACCTCCCTCATCGACGGGTACTGAACTGGTGCCTCGGGAGATGTCTCGGGCGCCGCCGAAGCCGATGGTGCAGGTACGATGAGCGGAAGGAGGCTTTCGACTTCGATTGGTGGAGGAGGACCTCCGACCCGGCGGGACTGCCGAACGGGTGTGACGCCGAAGTTGTTGACAGTGACAGGTTAAGGGGGTGGGGCAGGGTTAAAAGGATCATGTTTGAGTGTTGGCTGTGGCAGCCCATTCTCTGCATGGGGTTCGGCTAGATTGGTCGTCACCTGTGTTCAATGTAGGACTCTCCCCGTGAAGGATAAGGGCAATGATGGTTTTGTTCTCAATGAGCGCCGTGGAGAATGACGATCGTCTCGAATCCAACGTTTCCTTGCGACTGCGAGGAAGCAACCACCGGTATGATGGCACAGACAACCTTCTAGAGAAGGTGTGCCGATGTGGGTGGCAGACATCAACAACTCTCACACGGTCGCCAGTGGGCAGCTGCAGTAGCGCTCACTTTTTTTTGGTCTAGACGACACATTCTACGATAGAGGTGCGGGAGTGTTTTTATGCGGCTCCTCGCTCCAGGAGCTCCATGCAGCCATGCACAAGGTTCAATCTATGAAGCGTGAAAACTCCGCTTGACGTCGGAAACCGCAAAGCAGGATGTTTTCGAACCTAGGAGGAAGCCAAACAATCTGATAAAATGCGCGTGGGAACGTTTGGCGCATTTGCCACAAGAACAAACGAGATAGACGAGAGGGAAACCGGCGCAATGAACTCTTCACCGAGGTTCTTACCTGGTACCCTGTCTGGTGCTTACTATAAACGAGCGTACGGTGCGTCTCCGCCGAGCTCGGAACATTGTTTTGGTGCAGCACAATTGATGGGACTTCTTGCCTCTTCTTCGAGTATTTAGCACGTCAAGCACGAGAAAATAAGACGTCCGCTACAATATTATCTGCACGGACGCTGGTAGGAACTGTGTGTAGGCATTCCGGTGGATCGCACCGTTTGTTTTTACGAAAACGAACGCATGCCAGAGACCTTTTTTCCCCGTGATACGTGCGGTGGAACACTTGAGGACAGCGGTCGATCTGTTTCACCCCCGCCGCCCACGCAATGGAAAAACTAGCTATCGCACTCCAAACGGCACGAAGTTTAAAAAGCTCTCGCACGTTTTCCGTGTTACATTCGAGCAAGGAACAAGGCGTCAACAATTGTCCACGGCCGGAGCCATGAACCAAACATCAATAGCTGCCCACGCAACGCGCCGCAGAAATGAACTGAGGTTCACCTGTTCCTCCTCTTCAGCTTCGACGTCCGACGGCAGGAGGGGCTCCCGAGCGAACACCCGTTTGGCTAACCCCACCCGTAGACCCGCCACCGTCACAACCCTCACCCGCGCCCCTCCCCGCTCGTGCACCTCAGAGGGATCTATCACAGCGGGACCGAAACGCTCCGCGAGCATCATGAGGCTGAACGGGCGCGGATTCTCGGTTGATGTTTCGGTCATGCTAGTGCCCTGCGATGCACATGATGTTTTAGGGTCCAGGAGGTGGAGAAGGAAAAGGGTTGAGCATTGAATGGAAATCGAGGTGCGAATGTGCTCATGGGATGGCTCTGGAACGCCCCGCGGTCTTGCCCGAAGACCGACGAGATAACCGCGGGAAAACGGTATTGCCGCTCCAGCATGCACCTGGCGTAACTGCGTCAGGATTAGCATATCATATTCCAAGTGGAATTATTAAGGACCGCTTGGGTATTCCTATTAGTACAGTCGACCCCGCTTTAAGGAAACTTATGGTTTTGCTTCGAAAAATATTTCCTTAACGCGGGGAAGTTTCCTTAAACTTCAGGGGATCAGAACGCACCATCCCCGGGGTCAATGGTGGTGGTACATACGTCAAAAGGTGCGCCCTGGGCAGGGCATTGTTGGAATAAAAAAGAGGCTGGGACTCGGCGAGAAAGTAATTGTTTATTGCTGAACACCACCGCACAGCACGGAAAATACCTGATGGACACTTCAAATTCACCTGGTGACTCTTGTTTACCCCTGGGGGAGCGCACGCAGAAACTCTCCTGCGTTACTCTCTACTGGAGCGCCATTCAGACACAAGCACACAATACGGCGTATGGCCGACAAACCGCGAACACTCAACGCTACGACTTCCTCCACATATCGCGAAGAGTTGCCTGCAGCTCCCCCCCCTCCTTGGACCTGCGCTTGACTTGTGTTTCATGCGTGAACGAATGCACCGTTTTCGAAAGGAGGTGATGTGGATACCCTAGACGAGGTTCGTGATCGTGCACGTGGGTTCCCCGCACCGTTTTAACCCAGGTGCAGAGGACGCACCGGTAGGTGAAACGAATCTTTGCATACCGCAGACAGCAGGTGAAGCAGCAGACTACTCTCTGCTGGCGAAGAGCGTACGCTGAGACGTGCTTCAAGGGGGGCCCGCGGACTAGAATCTGGACCCCCCCATATATATTACATTTCGCGGGGTATTGTGTTTCGGCGAAAAATTGTTTCCTTTACCCGGGAGTTTCCTTAATTTTGGTTCCCTTAAAGCGGGGTCGACTGTACCCCAAACTGTCCGCACATTTATGTCCAGAGAGGTATGGTTAGCGCCAATCATTCAATTTCCCCTTGTGCTACGAGTATGGAGCCTGCCTTAATTAGGCAGGCACTGCTGAGGTCATAAGTTATCTCAGTGAGGTGAAAACATCCCAGAGCGTTGCATGTCCACCATGCACCCCTTCGAGGCACACAAGATACTGCCTATTAAAACAAATGCAAGTCGTTGGTCATATTTAACAAACGACCCTCAAGAAGAGCGACGCTCCTTCGCGAGTTTAAAAACGAAACGTGGTTGGTTCGCGTGATAATATTATTTTGCTTTGAAGGAAAAGGCTGCACGGGTGTATGCACGGAGAAATGATTCGAGAATGCAAGCCCACATGCCAAAGCGTTGCAGTTGCTCTTGAATCACTGCAGAAGTACAGTCGCTTGCCACGCGCGTACAACAGACAAAGCGCACAATTACCACACAAAAAAGTCATACCTCAGCGCAACTGATCGCTCCAGGACAAAGACATAGCTCGGGGGAGACACCGATGTATATCATGAGGACATATATACCCGGTGAAATATCACACGCAGCTTGCAAATTCGAGTCTAGACGACAGTCTCGATCTCACAGCTCAGGTGTGTTCTTATTTTCTTTTTCAAGCGCACTACTACCGCAGCAGCTGCAGTGACACAGATATCAAATTGGCTGCCCCATCACCCGGAATGTACTCGGCCTGCTGTCTTACACTCGTACCTCATCGAAGGATGTAGAACAGCGAGACCAGCTCCGTGAGCAGTATACCTCAATTTGCAGCAGTTAAGGTCACACTCCATGGAATGCATTCTTCATACATGGCAGCTCAGACAACGACGGTAGAGCTCTACAGACACGGGGGTTACCTTGGCGACCATGAGTCGGGATAGAATGGCGTCCAGATTTTTGCGGTGCTCGAGCATGTTCCGCATTGCCGCCAGCTCGTCCGCACGGTCAGGAGGCGACGACGTCCCCCACAGCCGGGTCAGCTGAGTAGGCAGGTCGTCCGACCCTGTGCAAGCCTGTGACCCTCCAGATCTCTCGCTGCCGTGCGCTTCAGTATGTTGTCCTCCAGACCCTCCACCGTCGTGCGCTTCTTCCGCCTTTTCTAGGCTGTATTCTTCGTCGGTTGTGATGGTGCCGTTGGATGAAGCAGGGTGGATTTTGGGAGAGGAAGCCGATACCGAGGAGGCGTTCCGATCGCTTTGAACTGCGGATTGCTGCTCTGTGGGCATTGTATCTTTCGGGCGCGGTTCGTCTTCTTCGTCGATGGATCCAGCTGGCCGTGGTGGACTTTTGATCAAACGCTCCTGAGAGGGTGTAGTCCCTTGGTCGACGCTAGTGGCATCCACGGATTCAAATGACGCCGGTGAATCTTCGCCGCTACCACTGCTGCTGTACGCGCTCTTGTCGGGTGGCGGTTGGTGTGGTTGCTCCCTTTCGGCGTCGGTGGAAGAAGTTGAAGAGTTGTGCGTTGCCTCGCCAGAACGAACTAAAATCCATTCGGCTTGGTTGACCGCAACCTGCGGGAAATCACCCACGCTGGAAAGTTCACCTCCATCCCCATCGTCATCATTTTGATCGCGTTGTGGACTGATTGTGTCGTGCTTGGTGCTTGGCCGTGGCTCTCGCAAGGACACCTTCTCGGTGCTGAGCGACGGGTCTTTGGCGTCGCGCAAACGGCCGTCTAAATCTACGCCTTGCTCAAAGCCAGTAGACATTGTGACTCAAAATCAAAAGAAAGATACAGAACCGTGCAACGGACAGCCCTTCTCGAGGCTAAGATATCCTTTAATAAGTGGGGGCAAAAATTATTCCCGAGGTTACCCTGATCTTGTCACCATCAAACGTGCAGGAGCGGCGTGGGTCTCGTAGCCGAGCGCGAAGATAATCTCACGACGACATCACGTCGTGGTGGACGAGTGTGTACAAACAAACCAAAATCTCAAAAAATGTGAAAAGGGAGAGTTCAAGAAGATACGCAGGCGGCATGCAATCAGGGCTTTTTGTGTGCCCAGAACATGACCATCTGTTTGCTGGCCTCCGAACCACAGGACCTGGGACCATGAGCTCTCCTAGACAAAGGACCTTGATGCATCGGGTAGCCATAGTGCTGGGTCTTCTCTTTGCAGGCTTAGAACAGGTCTCCAACGCCTTTGTATTCCGTATTCCGCCATCAAAACTGGCGACATGTCGAGAAAATGACCCGACAGCATGCGCTATGGCAATGGTAGCAGAATCATGGCAACTGCTGCCATCGTCGGAGAGGAGCAGTAGAGCGCAAGGAGCGGAGGATTTGCATCGACAGCGATATCGTGGGCAGGTGGGTTGTTATGCTTCTTGCAATACAAGCATATTGATAGAGTCTGCTATCGACGGGCACATCATTTTTATCAGCCTAAACGTTTCTCAGTCGGCCTTGGCCTCTCATAATGTGATGACAACAAAACAACCGTTAGACTAACCTCCGGCACTGGCAAGTACGGCTGTACGGGTGATCGCGCTCGTATGCACAGCCCTCCTCAACCTGGATCTCCTGCCTCCGCGACTGCCTTTCGTAGCGCTTGCCCCTCACCGGTCTGTGATGTCCTCCTCTTCGTGCGTATACTCACTATACAGCAGTATTAGTAGCAGCAGTGGCTCTCAGTCTTGTCCATAAACCTTCGTGCCAAATCGATACGAGTAGCGGTAACTGCTGCCGTGGTACCAATGAAACCAAATACCAGTACCAAACAACTCGCGGCTACTGACTGCAGCGGTTGCTGCCTACAATGTAAAGTGCTGCCGGCACCGTACGAACCGCACGGTAGTCGTGAGCACAGAGGAACACGCCTGCTGTCTGGAGTGCTGTCAGAGTGACAACCCGCGGGCATGCATTGAAAAAAGTGCAATCGAACCAAAAGCCACCATACACGTATCAACGTTGCCACGTCTAATTATACCGCTACCTGGTCGTAGGCTTGTACCTCGCTCGAAGTATGCCCAGTGTGTACCTGGTCGTAGTTACCACCCCTCTGTTGCCCTGCGGGGCGAACTGACGAAGGCTGGCATCGCTCCACTAGGCAACAACAGCAGTGTGGGGCACAAAAATAGCAAGTCGAGTACAACTACTGCTATACAAAGACAATTTCAGCAGCTGTCCTCTGTGCGACGGTTGTTGGGTGACAAAAGGGCCTACCAAGTAGACTGCTGCACACTACACTTGGTATGCCTGGTATCAAGTATCGGTAGGTACATTGCTGCGCTACTCATGTACCTGTTGTGATACCTTGTTCGTATGCAGTATCATAAATATAATAATACAGCAACAGCAGAGTGCGTTCGTATACGCTACTCGTAGAGCGAGAAGAGGAAGCTGCAACACGGTACGAGAGCCGATACAGTTTATCGTGCAATACTGCTGTTCTTCTCGTATGTATGAGCATAAACATGGTAACATGATACTTGGTATATTGTTGTTGATATTAACTCTTGGAGTCAATTTCGTGGTCACAGGACAGGCTCCAGTCACTCTGGAATGGAAGAATACCCCACAGGGAAAAAAGAAGAAAGAAAAAAAAGTGGTGCACGTGTACTTGGTGTATCATAATAGCTGAAGCAAGCCGTGTCATTCATCAGCCAACAATAAAATAAAAACAACAGCTAAATCGGAAGTCACCGTACGGACGTATGAGGCCCGTACTGTTGCATGTGTTTCGAGACTCGTACCAGGTAACTGAAACCGAGTACGCCGCATACCACCAAGGAAACCGAATACCATGGTAGTGTACAAATCCGAGGGAGGAAAAGTAAATGGAGAAACAAAGTAAAACCAGATAAGTAGAAAACGAAGCAAGGAAGAGAACACGCGCGTGAGAAGTCACGTAGACTCGCCAACAGGGGGGGTGTAGCCAGGTAAAGCCGAAGGCAACCTATACAGCGGTACGAAGTAACAAAGTACGCCTCCGATAGTAGGCAAATACAGTATAATAAAGCAAGCACGTATTACACGTAAGTGAAAAGTGAATACGTGAGCTCGCCAGCAGCGGGGTGTGGCGAACAATATCAGCCAATCAACCAGCGCTATGAATACGCATACTTACAAAAGAACCGAGGAAACAATTGAAACAGGAAGCAAGAACAGAAATCCAAGGAAAGAAAAGGGAAAACACCATAACTGCAGATCCTAGAAACTGGCGGGATAAGGTATTGGGTATACCCCCCCGCCTCCTCGAACACTCCGCCCTCTCCTCACTGGTTGTACGACTTACAGAATATACATGATAAACTGGTGCATTCCTTCCAAAACCGTCAGATTTATCCCCTTGAAGGATTTATCGTTTCCACGCACAGATTGAGTTGCCCCGCCCGTCCCCCCGCCCCCCCCCCGCCCCCGCTGCCTCTTCTTCAAACCCAGGCCCCCACGCCCTCAAAAACTCCGCCTTCCCCTCACCGGTTATACGACTTACAGGATACCCTTGATAAACTGATGCATTTCCTTCCACAGCTGTCAGATTTTGTCCCCCTCAAAAACGAGTTATATAGTTTCCGCGCACAGACTGACTAACGTCACCCTGTTGACCCTGATTGCTACACTGTAGTTCCAAGGGGAGTCGCCGACCTATATCCTTAATGAGGACACACAACCCGTAATACGCGCGATCAGAGTATCACACACAACTTGCAAAGATGAGTTTCGACAAAATATTCGATCTCACAGCTGGAGTGTATTTTCATCTTCATCATATAGAGGGCATGGAAGGCATTGAGGGGAGAATACAAGCCGGCGACGTAATCCAAGTACGGAAATTAGGTTATCCGTACGTGTAGTCGACCACGCTAGCGGCGCGGTACGCAGGAATAACACTTCCGAAAACGACTACCACGATCCGTGCACCTTCCAGTACTGCAGGCCGAGTAGCGTAGGCCGGGCAGTTTCTGGTTCACAATTTAGTTAGAAAAATCCCCGTCCGCTCCGCCTTCGGAAAACAGCGTACATCCATCCCTCCGCCTGGTTACTTTGCTATCTTGAAGGCTACATACGAACCCAAGACGTGCCGCCGTTTTTGGACAGAATATTAGCACTGTATTTTGAAACCACCAAACCAGCCAACCAACAAACAGCCCAACCTACCAAACATTCAACCAATCAACCAACCAAACAATCCACCAAAAACCAAACAACCAAACCAACCAACCAATCAACCACCAGCGCCTCGTTTTCTCTCTTCAGTTCGCGCAAGGGTCGACTAGATTGGTCGTAGCGTACCGCTTACCTTACCTAATTGTTTACCGAAATCTTCGCCGACGCTACTGCTCGCTGCTGCTACTTCTGATGTTTCTAACACGTGTTCAAATTCGTGGTCATGCTCCGCACCTATTAATAATAGACGATCACGCGCGTGGGACCTGGGTCTGCCGTTGTGCCGCTCCGGAGCGGGATGGGTGCGTCGGTGGGCGGCGGGCTCGACCAAAACCCTGCGGAGGACGAAGACATGGGCATAGCACCCGTGGACCTCGACCAAGCCATGGGGTCGTTCTCGCCCGAGTGGGACAACACAACGGTGAGTGGAGATTTGCCAAATTCGTTTTTTTTATGGACGGATGCGGCGGCAGAATAGACGGTGTCTTCAGCGTTGCGCTTTGGTTTTCGGTGGTGGCGGCGGCGGCGGTAGTGGTGGTGGTGGTGCAGGTAGTGATGGTGGCGACGGGGGTGGTTGCGGCAGCGGCGACGGTGGTGGCGGCGGGTAAAAATGATCGCTTAACGGTGCCCGTTACGCACCCTGGTGACCCTATTTGATTTTTTATCCTTGTTTTCCAGACGTGTTTCGTGTTTGTCGCGCGCGTTTTTGTCGTACGGGGACTATGCAGTTTTCTCACTTCCAAACTCAATCACTCTCCACTCCCGCCGATTTCCGTCGGATTAATGGTTATGCATATACACGGTTGCACTCGAGCCCGCCCTTCCTCGTAGAACGCGGCTTACCAGCAACCCCAATGTTTCTGTTCATTTTCGTCTGGTAGTTTTCAACAGAACGAGTTATGACAGCAACAGAGCGGGAAACCATAACGTCATTGTCGTCCCAACGCTTGGCGCCATGTCCTATGACTGCGTGTCGACGCCATCTGTCTACTATGTAATACGTATGCGGTATGTGTCGCAGCGACGTCAAACATCACCAACAAGCCCGTCAACTTCTCGGTGACTGCTCACACCGCCACCACCCCCACTCCCCACTCCCCACCCCCGCTGTTCCCTCCCTTCGCCTTTCCTTCCTTCCTTCCTCCCTTCTTCATTCCGCCGGCTTTTGCGACCACTAACCGCGCTGACGCCTCCGGCGTTGATTCAGGCCAGAGACGACCCGAAGAAGCACCTCATCAAGGGCTCCGTCATCGCCGCAAACCAGACCGAATTTGCGTACCCGCTCGGCAGTTTTCCGCCGCTGATCAACAGTGAGGTACGTACCACACAGTAGGCGGTCCCATAAGGCGCTCGGAAATATTTGGAACAGCAGGTGCGGCACGCTGCTGTAAAACGAGCATCGACACGGGTCTACGTATGTTGTTGTTGCTGCCGCTGTTGCTGTTGTTGTCGACGTTTTGATAGCAAGAAAGGCTTAAAACAGTCTGGAAAGGGAAAATTAGTAGAAGGAGATTAAAAAATGTAAGGAGTAGCTCGAGCACTCCCCCCCCTCCTTTTGTCTTGGGAGTGCAAGTGGCAATCCGTATCCGCCCCCCCGCGCACTCCCTCCTTCGGTGATGTATCTTCTTATTGTGCTGAGCTCGAGGTAGCATATTTCCCTTTCAACGAAATGCGCATAGAGCGGCTGACTCCGAACAATAGGCTGACTCCTGTGTACTATTGTAGCAACGCCTGTTCTTGGATCTGTTTCGTGGTGGCTTTTGGGGGGGGTTGAGAAGGTCCTCGATGTGTTTTTTGTTGCCGGCGTGTCCTGTTGCGCACTATTAATAGAGCCACAGAGATAACTGCTAGTGGCTGTATTCGTGGGGGCTGTATTCATTGGCTAGACTAGTTATCAGCTGAGTGATGAAAGAGGCCTTTCAACTGGCTTTGGTTGTTTACTACCTGGTACCATTACTTCGGGTCACAAGTGCACCAATCAGATACAAAGACGGAGAACTCCGAAAAGGTGCTGCACGCAACTGACTGAAACGCCTAGGCAACCAATTAGTGTGGATAATCGGCGACTTTTGTATAGTTACTATCCGTATTGTCAGCCATGTCATATCTAGTATTGCTAGTCGGCGACTTACTATTGGGTACTATTTGTATAGCCAATCCACAGCCCTAGTACTCGTACTGGAATCTAACATGCTGCACCCCCTGCCGCTCGGCACCCCACTACCTGCTTCGCGCGCGCAATGTCAGGTGTATTACAACGGCACTGCCGAGAGGTACTGGTGGAACCAAAACTCTGATGCTGTGTGCGTGTACGTGCCGGTACCCGAAGGTTTCGACCCTAAGACAGTCGAGTTCACGGCCAAGACCAAGCAACTCTCGCTCAAATTCGGCGGGGAGGAGGTGAGAGGGGCCTATTGTTTCCACGTATTTCACGGGCCGGGTCACCTCTCGCGGGTCGAGTAGGGTCACGACCCGTGGGATTTGAAAACGCCCTGGCCCGACCCGACCCGACCCGACCCGACCCGGCCCGACCCATGATATTTCGAACACCTCCTGACCCGACCCGACTCGCCCAGCGAGGTTTCGGAAGCCTCCTGACGCAATCCTTACGGGACGGGTCATGGCCCGTGAAAACCTGTGCTTGTTTCTTTGTTCCTGCAATCTTCGATTTGTTCTATAGAATCCCGTGATAATTTTCCGTTGCAGTAAAAACAACCCAAAAACTATCGAAGTTTCACGCTCTGCGAAGATAAGTTTCGACGAAATCCACCATCACACAGCTGAGGTGATTTCTATTTTTTTTTTGTCAAAACAAAAAATTATTCACGTGCCGCTTGTACCCGTACTAGCTTCCATAAAATTTTATGTGTAGCGTGCAATGTGGTGCTTACTGTTGGGGGATAGGAACGAGCTTCGATGGGTGCTACGATAGAGGTCCACCCCTTTGTTTTTTGAGGTTCCCAGAATTTGGGAGCTTAAGACCTCTCCCAAAAACTGACTTGGAGAAAAAAAAAAACTGCTACTGGATAAAAAATCTCGTAGCCTAGGTACACAACTAGAGTCTTGCAGATAAAATGGCCTGTTTCCGACGATGTTGGACTAAGGAGCCCCGTCATTCAGGAAACATTAGAGTGTTTGCGAAAGTACGTTTTTAGAAATTTACTTCTTCAAAAATTGTCCCGAAGGCAATATTTGCGGTAAATTTTTGAAAAAAAGGCAAAAATGTACTTTGTCGAAGGTAGGTTTTGATCAAAAGTTACGGTAAATTTTGTCTCTCTGTTTCATTGGCCTACAACACACCGAGCATTTGTCCGAGGCAGAACGCCTCTGCAAGGGTCTATAGCGCCCTAAGCAGGACCAGTTTGAAGCACCACGCTGTTGTCACGACACAACACAAGCTACTAATACGAACGCACGGAGGATTGAGAGGGTAGTACCCTGAGCACGACGCGCAGGCGTAACATCAGAGATATGCAGCAGGCCGGTGATGAACCGTCTGTTGCTGCCCTCTGCGTCCGTGACCAAGGGTTCAGCGCTTGCTGCAAGCTGTGGTGAACTTCTCGCAGCTGGCGGAGTCGAACGCACGCACGCGGAGAGGAGCCTCAACGCAGAGAGCGACACCACGCGCCTTGATTGCGGCTATCGTGTGCCGCATCTGGCAAGCAAGATAGGACTCGTATCGGTCCATCTGTGCGACAGCAGCCACCGCGCTTCTCCAACATCACCGCGACTGAAGCGTGGCATGACTTTCGGTTTAGGGCAGAGGAGCGGAAACTCCTCTGCCCTAAAAAATAAACCGCTGCCCGCTCCTCTGCCCTAAACCGCTGCGTTCACTGCGGATTCTTCGCAGGGTGGTGCTTCGCAATAACAGGTCCACGTTCCATGGGGAAACTGCGCTTCGCCTTCCCTTCCGTCGCATGAGGAAGGCGTTGCTCTGCTTGTAGCACGTGTAATGAGCTAGTCCCTGCTCACAAGGAATTTTTTACGCGCGAGACAGACCGCCATACCTCTGATTTGTAGTCTGTTGGGTGCTTGCATGTACCGTGTTCCAGGTACTGCTGCACCTGAAACGAGAGGCTCGAGACTGGAGTACGTACAACGAGTACTCGTATATCGTATAATACTACGAGTACTCGTACTGCTGCTGCTGTACTCGTACGTATATTACAATCGCGCACATCCCCGTTTCCCTACTAAATTTCGGAGGCGTCGCCTGCAGGATTTTGTTTACCGCTAGCGCAAACACACCAAAAACTCGGTGGGAAGGCATTTCACTTTTTTTAGCGGAAGGCAAGTAAATTTTTAGAAACGTATTTTCGCAAACACTCTATTTCAGACGAAAAGTGATACCTCTATCGTAGCACTTGTCCCTGGACTTTTTCTTTTGTTTGACCTATTCTCTTCACTACCTAGCCGTCAGCAATTCCCCGCCACGCGCGCTAGTTTAGCGCGCCAGCGTCGTCTTTATGTAACCCCTTTAAAACTGGACCCACTTCGTTTTTAACAAATTACTTGGATTTTGACTTGCGGTATTCTTGTTTACTATGATACTCGCACTGCACAACTTGTCCAGTTCTCAATTCAAGGCGTTTTTATCCAAGACGAGGCAGCAGTTGCGAAGAAGTTATCAGTTAACAGATTGACATGGTTGACAGTAGTGTCGCGCTAACTTGCATCGCCCCTCGATTGGCAGTCCTCCCATTACATCTTCGCAGGTCCGTCGCGTTACGTTTGTCTCCCAGCGTTACGCTTCGTTTGGCTCCAAACTCAAAAGCTTTTTTTTCTGATTTTCCGTCTCCTACCACATATCCCCCTCTCTATGTGTGTCCCACTATTGTCACCCGCACGATACATCAGCCAATGCCACATTGCTGCCATGAAGTTCTACGGTTCACGCACAGTATTGACCAGCACGCCTTATTGTCACTTACAACAAACCAGACTATTCTTGGTTCGGTCGGGTCTCTAATAATCCACTTGTTTTTGCCTTTCCCGCTCACAATATGCAGATCCTCTCCGGCACACTATTTTATCGGATCGACGGCTACGAGTCCCTGTATGTGGTAGACTCTCAAAACGATCCGCCCTACGTGCAGCTCGAGCTGTTCAAGGTTCGAGAGTTTCAGAACTGGGAGGACCTCATCATCGAAAAATCTAGCTTCTCGCCGGGAGGAGCTCAATGATGATACTTGTGTTGTGTGTGCTCCTATAGTTTGTTCCGAATAGTCTGGTGTGTTGGCTTGCATCTTCCTTTGCACGCGTTTTCATTACAGTTCAGTTCATTGCCAAATTACACTGCTGTATTCGCAATGTGTATGTTTATCTCTGTAGTGTATTTTGTGACCACAGAGCTCGTTTCTCGTAGGCGGCATCGGCACAGACACTGGTTGTGCTGGATGTAGAGGGATGAAAAGTCGGATTAATGTTAAGAACACACACGTTGAGGGTCATTCCTAACAAACGCTAAAAAATACGAACAAAGTGAAAAAAACATCGCGCGCGGTGCGCGCAAATGTCATGTTTTTTGTTTTTGTTTTCACGATTCGTCGCATTCTGTTCGTATTCGCAGTAAAGCTTGTACGCAAAACAAGTAACCTCTTTTATCAGGGTACTCTTGGATGTGGCGACGTTTGGATTAAAGTTTTTGTGTGGGATAGCAATGTTCGCTCACGCGGATACACAATCGAGAAAACAAGCGACCTCAGTATTGAAATATTTTGATGTGGCTAATGTTGGTAGTGGTCGAGCCACGAGGCTTGCATATATGGCAGAAGAGTGTGAGAGACGTGTAATACAACAGGGAACGCTGCGATGTGCCACTGTTTTGGTTGTTGGGTGCTTAATTTCAGCAGTTTTTTTCTATTCCGCCACCACAGCTGGTGCATAAAACGTACCAAATAAAACGAGGAGGTTGTGTGACTCGTCCGGTTCAGACGAATTGTCCGGTTGAGACAAACTGGTACTTGTACAAGGACGGAACCTTGCGGAAGGCATTACGATAGGGGGAGAAATCGCGTCTAGATATATGTTGACCTCTGGCGGCAAAGTTATTCACACGACGTGACCCACGACAGCAGTAGTATTTGATTTCTAGTACGACTACACCGGACTAAAAGCAGGACCTGGTTTAACGCGAACTAGCTGAATACTCCACGACAACCATCTTGACGGGCTCGGTTGAGCTACGACAGAGAAGACCCACTGAACTGAACCACATATAGACTATGGCGACGGATACTACGACAAATAAAAGTTCGACTCAATAATCCGAAAAAAGGGTATGTACCACATTTTCGTCCTGAAGATTAAAAGAAAGGAAAACGCTTGCGTACAGCCGGCGGAAATGTGAGGACGGACGCCGTGTGACGTGCTGCTGATTACTGGTACCACTATCTACATCAACTAATGATAATGGTTTGCAAGGTGTCAGCTGTGTGTGGCTCTGAAACGAAAACACAGGTCATGTTGTGCGCATGCATGTTTTGTCGATCGATCTGTCTATCTGTTCACTCAAAGCAGCCCCCGCCTAACCTGTACATTGCTACAAGTAGCACGCCGTATAAATATGTCAATGACCGCACCAAATATTTGCTCGTAGATCAGGTAAAGGAGTTGTCGGTAAACACCGTACGGACGAAACGTTTCGGGCAACCAAACACCAAAATAATGTGGCTACACCGCTGCTGCAGCTCTAGTCTAGACTAGTTAGTCTATAGCTATTACCTGGCGATGCATGCACCATGAATTTTTCCTTGTCGGCAAGCGGCGAAACCGTTTTCAGTTGGACGAATTCACGCACATCGATATAACGGCTGTTACCATCGTAAGAATAGTAGGTTGGGCAAAGCAGAGCGAAAGGGTTGGGGCGATGAAAGCTGAAACGGTTGACAAGAGGTCAACGTGTTGGCAGTTCTGCAGTAGTATTAATAGTAGTAGTCGCGTTTCTTGAATCGTCATGTATTTGTAACTTCGTTTTATAATATTTATTTGTTATCGTCACTTTTATAAGTATTCTCCAGACCAACCCAAGGCTTTACCCTCTTCGACCTTCTGGTCAAGCCATTGCCACAGGCGTCTTCCCTCCTTCCCCCCGGGAATGTGCCTGAACCTGTCCTCTTCTCTCCCGATGCTTTCTTCATCGTGCATTTGTTCGTCGAAAATGACAAAACAATTAACTTCGTCGATAGCTGACGATTGCCGCATCGGTCACACGTGCTATAGCAACCCGGCGCTGATTTTGTAACTGGCCACCAAGAACCAAAATACTGTGTCGTCATGTACGCGTACGACCAGACACCGGGCTCCCGACGTACTCGGAGCTCGGATCCAAAAGTTGAAAGCGAAAATGCGAAAAATGAAACCGTTGCAGAGGAAAGCCTCAAAACTGACTTGGAACTCCCCTGAGTCAAATTCCAAATTCAAGTGCTGCATGCTACATGCTGCTTGCCTCTGTGTAGTTGATCGCAAGTTTCGCGGGCTTTGCGCCTCCTGACGCCACCCTTCTTGCAGGTATCATGAGGTTCCTTTTTCCGGTGAAACTCCTGCTGGCTGGAATTGTCCTCTTCACTGGTAAGATCGGCGGCTGCAAGGCGTTCTTCGTCGCGCAAACATTGCCCTCGCATTATTCAAATGCCGCACACGGGTTGCACAAGTCGCCTCGGTCGTTGTTGTCATGTGGGATAGGAAGCCCCGTGCTCCCTCTGGAGGCATCATGTCTTGGCTGCTGCGGTGGGGGGGTGCGATGGCGCACCTACTCGCCCGATATGGTATTGCCTTCAGCGTCTTCCCAGCAGTGGGTTCGTGCTGCGAGGAGACGATCTAGCACATCGCTCTTTCTCAACAGAGGTGCTGGGGGAGGAGGTGGGGGCGCAGGAGGAGGAGGAGGACAGGGGTCGGGGACACAGCAGCTGTCTAGGCAGGCGAAGCTGGCCATCTCTGTGCTGATCGATCTGATTGGGATGTCTTCATTCGCCCTGCCGGGGATAGGCGAGGTGGGTGTGATGGGTGTGCCCTGGGGAGGTGCGGCGCGATTCCCTGCTTGTACAGCAACTGATGTGCTTACAGAGTAGAGTTCGCTAAAACATGCGATCGCATCATATGACGAACTTCGGTTTGAGTCTAAGCGCGAACCCAATGATGACGGTAAGAAACGTCAAGTTCGTTCGTATGGAGTCTAAATCTCACGAGGGGGGGCATCAAATGCTGCGTAGGCTTCGGTACCATTCGCCCGTGTCTATTGGCATTCGCTTTTGCCGTCGCGGTTTGAAGTCGCTGGCGTCATGCGTGGAGCAGTGGGCGCGGCTCTCCCAATTGCCACCGTTACGGCAGGGCTTACGCAGCACACTCGGACTCTGAACGGGTTTTGCCGCAGAAGGACATGAAGACAGACTGGCACTGAGAAGAAGAGCGCGTGGATCTATCGACGCGTGTAATCGATCTGCTGCTGTTGTACTGGGTATCACCACACCCGGTACGGCAGTAGCGCGCCTTAGCCCCACACCAGTGTTCGGGTGTTTTCTTTGCTGCGGTGTAAGGAAACACACCGAGCGTTTGTTTGCGCGAATCTCGGTCGACGTGTTATATTGGTGGCACTGGCTCTTTGTGCTATCTATCATACCACGGGCGTAGAAAGAGTATGTCGGTAACTCGTAGTGCGGAGGTGTGGTGCCCCCAGAGACAACTGTGACGGGCATTATCGGTGTTGGAATGAAACAGAAGGCTGATTGGTAATAGTGGAATGTACACACTGGTTTCTGCGTGATTGCCGAGAGGGGCGATGTGTTTTGTTTTCACCGCCCACATATTAATTGGGCTACGTTTCACACGTTTTGTCAACCCCTGACATAATGCCTCTGTATCATAGAAGCATTGCGTTTCGTGGGATTCTGCATCACGTTATCACGTTCCGGGGGTGTTTTTGTGTTTTTGCTTATAATCGCGTTTCGCGAATTACGTGCTCATCGCATGTATCCCGACCCTTCGAAAGGATAACGAGAGCAGCCCTTTATACTTTTTGTTGTTAAAAGGCGTAGCTGAAGAAACTGCTGACGCCACGCACCGGAGAGATCTACAGTAGACTCATTTACGTTGTCTTTTTCCTAGGCGGGCTCGGTTGGTACGTCCCTGGCCTCTCAAGATCTTGCACTTCAACACCGCCTCCTTCAATTAATTGCGGAACGGTCCGGCATTCCTTCTTTTTTTTTTCTTTTTTTTCCCCGATTTGTCAGTTTCTTGATTTTTCAACTATTTGTTTCCTTCAAATTTGGTTTACGCCAACTCGATTTATGGAAGTTGTTTTTTCAGTTGTTTCTTGACTTTTCAACTGTTTCCTTCAGAGTTGTTTTCTGCCAAATCGATTTTAAGTTTTCTATTTTTTCTGAGACCTACCATGAGCTGTTATGAAAAAATTTTGAGCGATTATTTCTGGCGATTATTTTTGTAGTTTTGAGGCTCCAGAAATACCTGCATCATGAATTAGGGGCGTCCATTATGGCTTCTGATTTCGGGAAAGTGGTTCATTTTGAATTGGCAGGTCTTGTTTTGCCGTTTGCCTTTATTTTTGATCTGGCACGTACACTGTCGCCGGCGACGTTAGGTCACCACCGCCTCTGCTGCTGTCTCTGCTGCTGTGCTGCTGCTGTGCCGCTGCTGTGGCATTTGGTGGTTTCGATGGTGGTGGTGGTGCTGCTGTCGCGTTTGTGTGAGGACGAAGCTCTGTCTCGCACACAACAAGCGCGGTATGCTGTCGTAGGTAGGTGTGTTTGTGATTCTTTGTGGTGGGTGATGGGTGACGTGTACAGCAGACAGGTATCATACCAGGTACAGTATAGGCAGCGGTGACATGTGATACTTGGTACGAGGTAGTATCCAAAAGTCAAATAACCCCAGTTTTGAGAGGTTGGAAGAGCTGTTACTTCTGGGCTCAGAAATCACCAGATCCGCTGATTTCTGGCCTCGATTATTTCTGAACCCAGATATAACGATGATTTCTGGTCGCATAGTGGATGATTTTTATTTTTGGCGTCGGAGATCCCTGTCAAAGAGAGAAATAACCGCTGAAAATATTTCCCGTAATAGTTGGTCTTACTATTTTTCATTCATGTATATTTTTGCTTATAAAAGTTTAATACGAAGTATCATCATACCAGGTCCCAGCTCAGCAGCGCGGCGCCGTGCGGTGCCTTGCGGTGCCTTGCCCTGCCGTGCGGTGCGGTACTGTGCAACATTGTGCCGTTCTGCGTGCTGTGCTGTACTTAGTATTTCGTACATGCCAGGCATCATTCGAAGCATCATACCAGGTGCCTGCGCACCAGGTTTGTCCGTACTACATTGTTGAGTCACCAAAAACGCACTCCCAGCCCAGCTCAGCTCAGCTATAGCTCAGCAGCGCAGCGCAATGCGGTGCCGTGCGGTGCCGTGCCCTGCCCTGCGGTGCAGTTCTGTATTGTGCCGTGCTGCGCAGTGCTGCACTGTGTTTTTTTTCGAACATAGAGTACCAGCAGTCGTGCGAACTACAAGTACCAGGTACGGTGTGTAGGTTTGTACTCGTATTTTTTTCTTGATCGTCCTCTCTCGGTCCTCTTCGTGTTTTTTTTTTCGCAAAGTACCCGTGATGCCGATCAGAACGTGGCATCGCCAGCAAGCACCCAGCACAGCACAAGGCAATCAGCTGTGTAACAGTAGCTCGGGGCTTTATCAAATCGCTAGTCGCACCAAATCATGGGCCTGTTCTATCTGCCACCTTTACACTATGTATTCTTCCTTGCGCGCGCGTAGCGGACGGCGTCAGCCGCCCGCGGAGCGGAGCTCTTGTACATTACTATATTATAGGTGATTGGTTGTGTTGGTGTGGGTGGTTGATACTTTGCCTAAATCACTAACGCCCCGGTATCCTCGAAGTTCGCGAGAATCAATCGGCTCCACCCCGATGGCCGCTTCCAGCGGGCTTAGTGCTATTCGGTAAGCTCGGTTCGCCAACGCACTAACTGTTAGCCGGCAAGTTGGCGGGCGGGGCCCGCTGGTGACCAACCGACTTACCGGCTTAAGTCGGGCGAACGAAGCGAGCCAGGTTAGCTTCCCCCGGCCGAAGGGGCCCCGCCCATAAGGAGAGAAATCCATGCAGCATTGAGTAATCCTTCCTACAAGCACGGAATCCCAGTAAGTCGGATAGTCGGCACCTCTGGGAAACGACTATTAGGTCGACTAATACCTAGTTGGTGACTCAAGTCGTGCCGACGTACGCCTCTAAAACGCTGTCTTGGCTGCGTCGTAGGATCATCCCCCGTCCTCCCTTACCGTAGTTTCACGGCTATGCTAGATTGACGGTTCATTCCCCCCCCCGCGTATGCCGCGTGTCGTGCCTGATCCAACCCCCATGCGTATTACACAGACCACCGATATAGGTTGGGCACCGATCAGCTCGGCGCTGATTCTGTATCTTTACGGAAATAACATTTTTGCAGGTGAGATTTAACGTTTCAGACTGCCGGGACAAGGGTCCCGGTATCCTTTTGCATCGCTTTCGTTTGGTGTTTTCGCAGTTTCACGATGTACCGCGCCACGCCGACCAACAGCTGTGCACAGTATAATTTGAGTTCGCGTTGTGCTCTTGCGTAGGGTTTGCATTTGCATGCTGTGGTTCCGCATTTTCACAGTTGTTTTTGGTTGCGTCATGTCGCCAAGGCTCCGCTGCCCCGACCGTCCCTTTATTCAAGATTGGCAAAATGTAAATTGGTGGTGTGTGCCACTCGTTGAGCTATTTTTTTTACTGCCGTCGGCTTTATGCGGGCTCAATTCCTAGCGACTGTCTTGGCTGCTGTGTTGGTTAGAATGAGTCTTCCACACGCCTGATGTTCTGGTAATGACTTCAGATGTGGGAGCGCGACGGTCGGTGAGGCTTCCAAAATCAAATTGCTCTCCTCGCAGGTTCCACAACCTTTCCCCGATCTACTGCAGTAGCTTCCTGGCCGATACCAGTCTCTATTGAAGTAGTGTTTCAGTTCAGCGCTAAACTCGGGCCCATCGAGGTCACACGGCTAACCCCCCCCCCCTTCGCCTACTACTACCCCGGTTCCTTGTTTTACTTTTTTTTTTCGCACACTTCTACTTTCCAGCTTCTGGACAAGCCGTGGTCACAGGTGTTCTCCCCCCCGGTTCTTGCCTCCAATTTTTATCGCGCATAGGGTTCAGCAATCCCACTGCTCGTCGATTTTTCATCGAGTGTTGCTAACTCACGCTCTCGCGTTTTCCGCAAGTCAATTTGTGCACAAGAAACGAGTTTATACGAGTATACACTCGGGGGGATTCGAACTCTCGAAACTGACCTATACCAGGCTCGAGGATACCCTGATACGCCACCGGGGCGACCAGCTGTGGCGAGCTTGTATTACTATCGCGCCCTTGGTCACAGCACGCCCAACGCTCGTCGCCTCGAACGGTTTGCTTGCAGTTTCTTCCTTCGCTTGCACCGTATTTTGCGTGCGTGCTACCCAACCCCCCCCCACTCGACCCCTTTGGGCGACCAGGGCTCGCGTTCGTGGAGGAGATTCTGCCGGGCTTCGACATTATCCCCACGGCTACCATCGCGTGGTTCTTGAGTGAGTTGCCGCGTCATGCGAAAAATGCTTTTTTGGTGGTGCTCGAAACTCGTGTTAGTGCTTTATGTAGTTTGTATCGCGACGGATCCTCGTTGGGGTGTTTCGTGGAATGTGACTTGTTGCGTACCATTCTGTCTGGAAACGTAAGGAACGCTTTGGGTATTAACATGAACGCCCAAACGGTCCTCACGGTTCCGCGCAGAGTGGTACAAAGCATGGTTGACGGGTCTTGTACGTGTCTCACACCTGCCTGTGACTCCGGCGGGGACTTTCCGCTTTCTCTGTGGTAGCTCGGCACTAGCTTGAAAGGAAACGATGTTGATAAGAGTCTAGCCCAGTTGCCCATTAACGTTGCGTTGCTTAATGGCGACACCCTCGTATCATGAGACACCAAAAAAAGAAAATCTGCCTGCCTCGAATACCGCTCGTAAGGTTGCTGCGTTCAAATGGCGCTCTTACCCCTTGCAGTGTTGCAATTGATAACCCACCCTAATCCTAACTCCTGTGGTTTGTCCCCAAAATTGTGGATGCAATGCGCAGGTAAATGGGTTATGTTTGTTGCGTTCCAACGACTCTCGTAAGCGTGTTGCTTACTGAACGGGTGTACAGTTATTCCTTACGAGACCGCGCCCTCCGCGTGTATCCCCCGTGTGTGTCTGTCCCCCCAGCCAACAGCGAAGTCGGCCAAAACGTCACCAACGCCGCGTCTGGAAAGGCAGGCGGCCCCACCAATAAAACCGCGTCGTCCGCCCCGCCGCCCCCGCCGTCGTCTGATCCGAGAGCCGACGCCAGCCCGGCGACAAGCGGCAGTCGTAAGGTTGATGGCAATCTCGTCCAGTCTGGTGTGATAGACGTTGATAGTGTGGATTGAACATTGGCGTGAACGGTGCACATGCATAAATTTGCTCCTGTGAGCGGCCGACACTCTGTGTGCTGTATTCTCAGCATCGTTCTTACGAGTTGAAACATACATTTAGAAAAAAGGTTCCGATACAGCTGTTGTTAGATTATAGAGGCCCGTCGTTGTGGCAGACGCTGTGAGATGTACATAGAATTACTCCTTGACTATTGACAGGGCGCCCTTAAAATGTGTGTGAAATTAATTTCCAGGGTTCCAGCAAAGCCTTGCGGAGGCTTGTTTGTAAAGATGTAGTGGCGCTGAATCGGCGATGAAATAATTGGGATGTAAGCTTGCTGGGAGGGAGGGAGGGAGGGAGGGAGAGAGGGTCGCTCGGATTCCCATGGAGAGTTGTGGATTATTTCTGAGCTCGTTTTGGACGGGCGGCTTCTGCTGTCTCCACGCACACAGCGAAAATGCGTGCAGACGGGGGAAATGTCGATATTAGACGGAGTATGGAGCAGAGACCCTGGAATGCGCACATTGGCTCGGAAGTCTAATGCAATTGCGGGAGAAGGTGATCTCAATAAAGACAATGACGCGTCTTGTTTTTGGGGCTGGATTTTCGGTGACGTCCCTTGACGTCGTTTCACCGATGCTTTCTTGCCCCGCGTTACTTGGCGACACCAGCCTGCTTCCCATTTTTTGTTTGTTTCGATATGAAGCATGTCCGAAGTATACATCTGGTATACGTATCGCAGTACGGCTTTATTTTGCTTTGCGGTTCGCGTAGTTTCGACGTATATCCCCGACTCGTGCCACCGGCTCTGTAGGGGCCAAAAGGTAAAGGCGTCTTCTAGTCCATGATCTTGCTAGGGCAAGACCCTGGGAAGAACATCTACCTAAGCGCGCCGTTTGGCCTCGAGAGCCGATGGAACGAGTGGAAAAGGGGCGTCCACGCCACGCGAACCGTTGAAAAAATAACGCGCTTAGCCATTTGTTTTTCGAAACTTACGAATGTGTTGCTTGTGTTACGATGGTGATGGGAACACAGGAAATTAGTTTATTGCAAAAGTGGCAAAGCAAACCTGGTTCAGCATTCGCATTAGAACGGAGGAGTAGCTTGTACATCAACATCTAGCTGGAAAATCTGCATCAATGATCCACGCACCCCGCTCCGTGTACAGCGCCGACTGTAACGAGAGCTCACGCAAAACGAGTTGATTGTGAGTCCTCGCCTGTGGTACTATCGCGGAACGCTCTGGTTGTGCAGCCATATGGTGGCATCGCGGCACAAGAAATGGTGGGGGACGAGGACCTAGACTACAGATGGAACGCGTTTCGAGATCCTGCTCATCTTGGTGTCTGTTGCAGCATCCATCCCCTGCTTCGACCACGTAAGACGTCACGCCGCCAGCACCTCTACCTTCCTCGCTTCAAAAGGTACTGCAACACTCTTCAGGATCGGCGGCGAACGCCAAGTAGCCCTCCTAACTCAGAGCAGCGCAAAAAATGCGTACGAAGGTGTCGAGTGTCCCTTTCGCCCATTCTCTACGAGCCAATCCTCGGCGGGGCACAGGTCTATCACAATCAACCTTGATACAAGGAGCGGGCAGTGTACCTCGGTTTCAGTCTCAACTCTAAAATGTAACCGACAAAAATCGTTGATTTTTTTCCACTGTCTTCATTTGCCGAGTTGCAAGACAAAGATCCTCCTTACTTATTGCTGAGTTTGGCAACCTTCTCTCGTGCTGCCGTCCCACCAATAGAAAATTAAGCAGTACTTTGGGGAGCAGCATGCCAGCGCCTATCGTTGGCGTTGCATTTACAGTAGCGCATGGATATGTAACCTGGAGACGGAGAGACGGCCCAGCAATAGCAAACAAAAAACGTTTGCATCCCCCAGTTCGTGGTCGTTTTAATCCAGGATCCTCCAGACCCACACAAGATTTCCACCGGGCATTCCAAAATTTATGTCGGATCCACGACCGCCCATGCAATGCAACGTGCCCATGGCGCCTCGGATTTGCTTCTTGATTCTTGGGATCTCGTCCGGTTCTAGCATGGCCGTTTTTTTGTACACACTGAATAATACAAGTACCTGGTATGCGAGATTTGAGATGTACGCTGCACGTTGTGGCTGCCTGTATCAGCGCCACCACCCGTATCGACATTGCGAATTGAAACAACTAAGCAAAGATGGACCCCGCTCTTGTCTTTGCTTCGAGGAACTGGACCGTCGGGCGTCGGGCGCGGCCGCTGGCCGGGATCCGGGATGCCGCCGAATCCGCCGCCTCGAAACATGATTGGGCCAAAAATATAAAAACGCCATATGCGGTGCTTTGGAAACCCCCTTCCCGACTCAACCAACACGCAAACGACAAACGACGCTCGTGACTCGTAGCACAGGCAGGGCATGGAGACGCGTACGCCACCCGGGTTGTACCGGGAACCTCCGCCTTTCGACATCAGCCTCGATGACTTCATGTCACTGCCGCGCCGCAGGGTTGAGGCCATCCGTCTCCTTCGGGAAGGCCAACGTTCTGAGGTGTCCAACGGGAACTTGGCACAGCAAGCGCTTACCGATGGCAAGTATGTACAACAATGGTAGACTTTACCAGCAGACACGCCTGCTTGTTGCACAGATCTGTGCTCGTCGCTGAATCCGCTCGACCACCCCGACGTTCCCACTGCCGTAGCAGAAGAGTCCTGTCGACTGTTAGCAAGGTTGCACTGTGCAGGGTTGTATGTACACGTCGCATTTCCGCAACGCATATCAAAGGTCAACAGCCCTATATATACCCAACTGACTTGCACCTTTGTTCAACATTCAATATTGTAATTGTTGTGTCGCAGGTGCAGCGTGAAGAGTCTGGTCCTATGTGCCCTGCGCCGGATATGTCTCTCTGCCTTGTCGCGCCGGCCTGATCCCCTTTGCTCTCGACCCATGTGAAGCCGAGCATCGACCGGTTTGGCTACACTCACAGCTGACAGATGGCGTTATGTTATTGAACATTGATCATTTGCCGGGCATACACCCGCTGCTAACCTGTTCCCTTCGGGCGCCCAAAACGACTGAACCAAACTTCGTGCATACGAAACAATCTTTGGAGTGTTGGTGGTTTCAGCACCGTTTTTACCCCCCCTCCCCAACAACGCACTCATTCAAACCCTGCGCCAGATGCCAGACTGCTGCTCCTCCACGGACACGGCGACCGACCCTCAGAAGCTCGACACCACCTCGCAGACCTGACAAGCCACTTCGTCCTGAAGCTGGCCTGCTGCGGTGGCCATGCTGGTGAGGGCGAGAGCACAGGCGAAGGCAACGGGAGAGGGGATAGGGGGAGAACGACCGGAGGGAAATGGGGGGGGCGGGGGGGGGGCGGGGAGCACCCCGATCGGCGGCGAGATAGGCGCGAGTGGTTTGTGCGAGCGGAGACGGATCTGTTTGAGGCACGACTCCACTGGCATCTCCGGGGCGGTGTCGACAGACCGGGGAAGAACGGCCAGGTATATATGAATGTTGTTGTGCCATTGGGCTGGGGTAAGTTGGGTTGGGTTGGGTTGGGTTAGGTTGGGTAGGGTTGGTGAGTGGGTTGGTGAGTGGGTGGGTATGTATCATACCACTGAATTTTCTGAAGTAAAAATGTCGGCAGATATGTATGAGTAGAAGAATGCTGATGTCTGTTCCATATGCTTTCGTCCGTTTCTGCTCTGTCATGTCGTGGCCTGTCCTGTCCCATCCTGGCCTGTCATGTCACATCCTTTCCTGCCCAGCCATGTCTTGTTCTGTTCCGTGCTTGTTTTTCGTTGCCGGGGTTCTTGGCGTGATTGTGATTTGGTCTCCTTTTAACGGAACGGGGGCTGTTGGACCCCTTTTTTTTAATGCATGCTTGTGCTAATACGTTTGAAAATTGCAAGTCGACCCTGCAGCTGTTGTCGTTATGAGGAGCCTTTGATTCGCTACACGATGTAACCGTCGCTGATGCTGCCGCTAACTCCGCCGCCGCCGCCGCACTCTCTGCTGGCGCAGCTATCAGTGCGGTTGATGCTGCCGCTCAACGTGCTCTCCAAGCGCAGCACTCTAAAAACACACGATAGTCAGCTTCTATTGCTTGCTTCTCAGCCGCTGTCGACAGTGGCTACCCTCGCTTACCCCTTGACCTGCTGTTCGTTTCTGTGTAATACGTTAGGAAACGAGCGCCGAACTTGAAACAGGTCAAACTTCTCGAGGCGATCGCCTCGAGGCTCTTTGCATTGTGTATGGCCTGGGATGGCTGCAGCCGGTTGCAGATGGCCCCAAGTCCGGCGGCGTCGGCGCCGAAGGAGCCGGTGCATGCGAAATCGCTGAACGAGAAATCGCTGGTCGCGATGCAGGCCGTGGCGCGGGAAAACGCCGGCGATGGAACTCCTCTAGAGGAGAGTCGGCGCCTTCGTCTCGGGTTCAATCAGACGCTTACGAGAAAAACTCGGGCATTCCTCCTCCTCAGACAAGGGTGTCGCGACATCCGACCCTGCCGGGGTCGTTCCTTACCAGTTACTTCTCGTGCCCGTTCGACAAGGTTCTTCCGCTGGTCAGGTCGCGCCAGGTTCTCCTGCGGGATGGGAAGGCGTTGCTTTCACCAGAACAGGTGCCGGCGGCATTGGTGGAGCATTTCAAGGAGGGGTTGAGGAATGGGGTTGCCGTCGCTGAGCGAGGCTTGCCTGGGGTTGAGAGGGACGAAAGAGTCAAGGAGATCCTTGTGCAGGTGAGCACTGTGCAGTACAATGCGGCTTGCTTCTTGATGTTGGGTTTGTCTGTGTTTTGTTGTCCCCAGCGCGCGGAGTGGGTCGGTTCGATTGTTCCCCAAGTTTCAAATGTTGTCATCTCCAGAACATGACCCCCTTGCTGTAGGCATACGATGGTGTATGGTCTGAAAACGACGGCTATGCATGAAATGAGCGCACCCCCCCCCCTGCTGCTGTTATCCCGTTATGATCCTGGCTTGACCTGGCTTGACATTCGCTTAATCGGTCTGTCGCTGTCGCCCCGCACGCTATGCTTCTCCTCCTACGTCCAATACGGAACCTCAACCTACCATGGACAGGTGAGAAGGGACATCGATCAAATGGTTCGTGGCCGTTACCGCCTACGGGGCGACGACGACAACCGCGCGTCGGTGGCCATCACGAGGCAAAACATCGACCAGGTCGCCGAGAAGCACTTTCCCCTCTGCATGCGACGGACGCTGCGCGTCCTCCGACAGGAGCACCACCTCAAGTATGAGGCAAGGGTCCAGCTTGTCAGCTTTCTCTGCAACGCGGGAATGGAGGTAACCTAAACAGCATTCCGCTTTTGGTGTGTTGGAGGTTCAGGGTTAAGGTTAGGGCTGAGGTTAACCCTCCCCCCCAGAATTCAAGGGGAACAACACTAAAACCCGGTACATAGTATCTGACCTGCGAAATTCGCCCCTTTTCATCCCACGCTTTTATTTGTGTGTGATACTTCGTGCTATGTTTCTGCTGGGTTTTTTTTGTGTGTTTTTTGTTGTTTTTGTCAGGTTCACGAACTACTGGAGCTGTGGCGGGACGAGTTTCCCAGAGGCATGCCGCCGGAAGAGTACGCGCGTAAGAGAAACCAGTTGAGTTCATAAAAACGCATAAAAACACACCATAGCACATCAAAAGCCCGGTGGTTGCCACGGTAATATATAGCACACCGTTGTGTCGCTTCTCCGGCTACCTAGTTTAATTACAACGTGACACATACGTACGTGGAAGAGTGGAAAGCTTACCCCTTTTTCCGCTGCAACAAAAACACCCTTAATCCAAGCATTTCCACTGCAACAAAAAGCCCAACCTTATTTCAATCAGTATTTCCCGCAAATATGGAGTGAAATTCAGAAGAGATTAAGCATCGAAGTTATCAAAACGACGGAATATACCCAAAAGCGTAAAAGCACGGCACCGCACAGCACGGCACGGTGCAATGCTCTGCATTAGCGAGGGATGTCTGGGTATAGCTTTTATTTCGTGCGTTTTCTTTTTTATTTGGGTGCCAAAAGGAACAGTCCACAGTCCTGGCCTCAAAACCGGGGTTTTTGGCAGGGTGTTTAGAGGCCCTCGTGTCAAAAACCCGAGGAAAACTAGGTAGACCTCCTATCCCCCTATTGTAAAAACAGTATCACTCGTACCGCGGCGCCTGTCCTCCCCGCTCGCCTCGCGAGCCAGGGTTTTGGGTGAGTTTTTTTCCATCTCCCCTCAACAGCCTGAGAAAAAAAGCGGGTACATCCCCTAACGTGTCATAACATTGCTCATACCACACCCCCGTCCCTCCCCCCCCCCCTCCCCCGCCCCCTTCCCCGCCCCGCCACCAGGTACGAGTACAGCCTGAGGCACCTCTACGGGCTGGAAGGGAGACGCAAGGCGTACAGCCCTCGATCCTGCGCGAAAATCGCGTCCCTCGGCGGGGGGGGGGGCTCCGGGGCAGGGGGTTACGGCCACGGGTGTCCGTTTCACGCCTACAGCCAAACGCGGGGTTTGCACAGCGGCGAGTGGGGGGTGGGCATACTCATTTGTTGCACGCCTTAAGTCGTTTGACCATTGACCACGCATCCCCTTTCGAGACAGACAATCGTCCCTACGCCTAATAAAGACGCCTCCAACATTTGGGTGCTCACTACGTTTTGTCCGCGTATTACATGTCGCTTCGCTGATTGTTTCCTCTTCCTGGTTCACCTTTTGTGGCCATCATGCAGCGGCGGGAGCAGGGGCAGGGGGCGGTTCGAAATCAGCCGCCAGTGCAGGAGGCAGCTCTAACAGCAGGCGCGATGATGACCGCAGCCTCCACGGCATGCTCGAGGCGCAGAATCTGAATACGGTTGACATTGAAGACATTGTTGGACCTCTCCAGAATGGGGGGGGTGGGGGCGGGGGTGGGGGTGGCGGGTGCTCCGGTGGGAAAGCGATGGGCGCCTGCCGGAGGCATTATTTGGCGACGCACCGGTGGACGCCGGGAAGCGGCGTATGGGGGGCGGGGGGAGGGGGAGCGAGCCCTAACGGGTGGCTGGCGGCCTCGTCACCGTCGCAGGGGAAGCAGCAGCAGCAGCAGCCATCGGAGGCGTTTTTGACGCAGGAGGGGGGCAATTAAGCGGGATCGGGTTGAAGGGAGCTTCACCCCTTGGGAACTGACTGCGCCTACGTGTTGGAGAGGGGGAATACTTGGAATTTGTGTTGGACATTTTTTTTTCTTTCGTGCAAAGGGTTGACCCTTACACTACTGCAAATGTGTTGCTATTCCAGTTCGAAGAAGCCTGTGTCCCGACCGTTGGTGTGGCGGCAAAGGGGCTACGTCAACCTTTACACTGTGTTCTCAGGGGAGCACACTAAAAAAGAAAGCCACTCCTAAAAAGGTCAAAAGGAAAATAAATCGGAGCGTTGTGATTTCTGTGCGAATCGAGAAAAAGACGTAGGGTTTTCTGTTTTTTTGCTCGGTTTTAGCAACCGCCCTCTGCCCGCACCTCCCCCATGTCTGACTCCTTTAAAAACAAATCATAGGTAAGACTTTTGTTTTAGTCCTCCCCTGATGTACTGCAGGAATTGTCCCCACTCTCTTTTCAAGCTGGATGTCCTCAAGTCGGGAGTGATGTTCCAAGCAGGTTTTGATAGCTACCCGTGCGCGGGCACATGGAGTGGAGCGTTTCTGTTTTGAAGCTACACTGATTAATTTGACAATCTAGTAGAAACAGAGTGTGTTGGCAGGAAGAGCCGTCAGAGGTCCAAGCTGCTGCTGTTGGTGGAACTGTTGGTGGGGCTGCTGCTGCTGCTGTTGGCACGATCGTCCGCCTGGGCATGAAGTCTTGTGCAGTTTGGTGATTGCGTCGACGACTGTAGAGGAGTTCGAGGCCTTGCTGTAGGTCGGCGGTTGGGTTCGTTGTTGTTGGTTTTGGCCCCACGGAACCAGTTTTGATTATGTTCATACACACCATGGTTATATAGGTGTAGTATATAGGTTTCGCTCAGCGAGCGGCTATAGGAAGCAGATATAACGAAGTGTAGAGCAGACATAGAGAAGAGGACGCTCACGATTTGGTGCAATGGGCGACTTCCAAGTGCAAAGAGCTCAGTGGTGCAGAAAGAACTATGCCCGGTCTTCTCGTGATGTGCACTGAAGAAACAAGTCCAAAAATAAATGTCGTGAGCGTCTACTTACAATAAGTACTGTGTAGCAGCAGTACTATCGTACATGGAGACATGCCGCAACCAGCTGCTTGTGGTGTGTGCAAAATTGTATCTGGTGGGGCACATAATATGAACTTCAACACGGAACACCAACAATGGAAAGATGGGAAAACGAGAAACTCTACGATCAATCACGAATACAACCAATCTTTCCAAACCGGCATAAAAGAACTCGAGGATCGATAATGAAGATAAACTATTTCCCCGTCGGCGATCAAGTGCTAAGAGTAGTTTGAGAGGCCAGCAAACTGCCGAGGGTGGCCTCCAAAGGGGGGGTCAGTAACTATGTTTAATGCGGTGTCTTGGACGGTTGCCTTTCTGGCAGTTTTGCCTGGGTAAGCATTAAAAGCTGCGAAGAGGCGTGCTTCGTTTCCGAGGCACACCTGTGATAAAATGGCAAGCAGAAGCAAAACGCCAGTAGTGCTAGAGAATCTTGGCCAGTCGCGCAGTGCAGGGCAAACGCAGAAATCGTGGTCGTGGCTTGCGAGGTGCACGATACCGGCGTTGCTCTTCGTGAAAACGGGGGTTGATCGCGGAGAGGTGTACGTGGTGGTGCTGGTGCTGCTGCTGCTGCTGTTGTACGGCCAGACGGACAAGGCAGACCAAAACGTGTTTTGTCCGTTTCAGGCGGACGCTTGCCACCATATGAAGGGGGTAGCACGTCTTCGCCTAAATCTATATACTCCGTATATAACATGAGTTTAGGGGGGAAGGGGGCGTGTGCTATGATAACGGTGCAACATTTTTTTTGTGGAGTCCCTCACTTTCGGCGCTAGTTGACTTGTGCTTTGGGGGAAATGGGGGGTGAGGTCGGGTGCTTGGCGTTAGTTTGCGTTTGTGCCGGTGGGGGAGGGCAGGGGGGGCGAGTAGAGTAACTGGCTTGTGCCGGTGCGGGAGCGCAGGGAAGGGGGGGGGGGGTGTTTGGCTTTAATTGATTTATGCGTAGGGGGAGGGGGGCAAGGCACTTGTCCTTAGTTGATTCGTGCCGGGGAGGGGGTGGGCGGCGGGTGTATTTGGCGATAATTGGTTATTTCGTTGGGCACGGGGGGGGAGTTCTTCGCTGTTGTTGGTTTATGCCGTCGGGGGTATTTGCCGTCATCATGGTTGTCATAGTTGGTTCGTGTTTCAGGAGGGGGGGGGGGGGCAGGTCGGGTACTTGGCGTTTGACCCTGCGACGTTTACAACGCTTTCGTATTGCGCCTCTCTTCCGCACAAGTGTGTCCATCTGTTTCCAGTTCCCCTGGGTGTTGTGATTTATACGCCAAAATGCTAACGACGGAATAGGACAGCTCTTGGTATTTGCTAGCAGCCATTTTTTTCATTTCAAAGTCCCCAAACCTTGACCGACATATTGCTGTAAGGGCAAAAACGAAAAAAAAAAAATTGATTTTGAAAGTCGTTTTGTTCCATCTATCATTACAATACCAGGTGTGATGAGGATATCCAACAATGAAATTGCCGTGCTGTGTCAAAATGCAGTGCAGCTCAAACGATTTCATTTCTTCAGGAAAACATATTGTAGATCAAGATGGTCATGATTTTGTCCGAAATTACTGATTTTAGGCCGATTTTGGCCAAAACACGGACTGTTCGAAGTGCAGGTACTCCATCTATGACACCCTACTCCGGTGGCTCGAATTGCTTGGTATGACCAATCAATGCTGTTATAACCGTCATGCTTAATATTGTCGCATTGTGCAGTCATTTCGACCCTCTTTTCCCCTCTGAAGTTGCAAAAAGGGGTTCATTACGAAGAGTGCGCGCAGCAGTCCTAAGCTGGCTGTGCTGGTGTTAAGTCTTCTGCAAGAGTCAGAGGAGAGAGATGCTATTATGTTTACTGTACTAGCACTGAGCCATCCCACACGGTATAGGGGTGCATCGGAAAGTTCTGCGCGCTCCTAAGTTAAACGTGGGTGATTTAAGGAGCTCAATACCCCACTCCAAACAAGGCATTCGTTCGAGCAATAACCGACGACCAACACTTACTTCTGTGCGCCATTATAAACTATTATTAGTCCTAACACGAATGTACTCGGAAAAGAGTCAGGCTAGAACAACAATAATAGCCGGTCGCTGTTATAATCATGCAAACGTTAACGTTTGGCATAAAAAGTGCAACACCCCAACTACCGTTACACTACCAATAATACTAATATATAGTACTACTAATAGGAGCCATCCCACACGGTGTATAGGGTGCAACGTCAGTCCCTGAGGTCCTCACATGAGGAGCTCAATATCTCACCCGAAAAAACAATTTCGAAGGCATTCGTTCGCACAACCCGACGAAGCTGCTATGCCCCTTAGTAGGTAGGTAGTAGATTCTCTTATTATTGTTGTCGAGCAAGGCTTGCTCGGTTTTGGTCAGGATACTAGAGTGATCGAGAGGGGGGAGGAGAGGAGGGGGGGGGGGGAGCTTGGCTTTGACCAAGCTCCAAACACCGGCTCTCGTACTGGCAAAGGTATCCAAACTTCATGCCAAACGTCAACCCTGAGTGCAAGCTTCCAACTGCCTACGTCGGCTGCTTCTTCAAGGCCACGTGTGTGACTCCTTGCATACTTGTAGTGAGAGTAAGGATCAACAATCACATCGAGTCCTCGTGTACTCCTAAGAATCATTTTCTCTATGTGAAAGTGCAGCTACCTGTTCTAAACCAATCAGTGCGGGACGCGTAGAGTAGGCAGGATGCTACCAGTGTTATGTTTCCTGCATGCCCCGTAGATCACGTGGTTCATTATACTACTGTACGATATATACGTACGTGTTGAAGTGTCCCGCCCGCCCCCCGCCCCCCGCCCTCCGCCCCCCCCGATCCCTCTTGTTCAAACGCCCCACCTAAAATCAAAATCTGCCAGAGTAGTAAACACTACCAGCCAGCTGGTATCACCTCATTATCTTTCTAGCCATCCATGCCGTAGCTCCAATTCATTTCTGCCCCCCCCCCCCCCCCCGCCCCCCGGCTTCTTTTTTGTTTTTCGCCCCCGTTCCCTCTAGTTCAAACGACCCACCTAAAATCGAAATCGGCCAGAGAGTGATAAACACTTCTACGCAATTGATGCCACGTCATTATCTTTCTAGCCGCCCATGACGTAGCTTTAATTCATCCCCCCCCCCACCACCACCAGCAGCACGGTCGCCTAGACCTATTAATAGGATGAAGAGTCAGCGTCGACACTGGGTGTGCTGTGTCATGTAGAAGCCGATTAATATTAGTAGTCTAGACTACCCGTTTAGCGTTTAGGGCGTTTTTCGTATGAAATGCCTATTATACGGCACCCCAGGTTGTTGTTGTTCTCACATTAACTCGCATAATCAAGTCCGTGGTCACAGGACAGTATCATATACCAGGTACCAGGTATCTGTTTTACTCTTGATGTGTGTAGTACGGTATCAGTAAACAGCATCAACTACCAGGTATCTACTTACTACCTACGTGGTATCTTACAAGGTATCATTTCTGCCATCGCTGCCGTAGTATTGTGATGATCACACTGTATTGAGAGTTTGTATTTCTCTAGGTGAAGAATCAGTGCGGACATTGAGTGTGCTAGAAGCCGGTGTGAGTTCTCATTGAAAGAGCGATTTGAGTTGCAAATGCTCAAGTGTCAGGTCGGTGCAGGTGTGCAGGTATTGCGGCCGAAAAACTCTCGACTCTCGACAACCTTGTCTTTGGTCTGTTGACGGTCTACAGTAGTGTTGACCCGTCAACGTATACTTCGACATATAGTATACCTGGTACTAGCTTTATTATCGGTAGTTACTTGATGGTTGTCCGTCAGGCCGTCAAGGGTAAAATGTGCCGTCAAGAACAGGTCAGCACCCATCGATGAACCATCAATCGTTTTGAAGTTGAAACATACTGTTCAGGGTAATCACGCCGCGCTTTGCAGCAAGGTTCTTCAGGTAATCACGCCGCGTTTCACGCTAACGTTCCTCGGCCTGCGCACACCCCAGCGTGCTTCTGGCAGCAGTAGCAGCAGCAGCAGCATCAGCAGGCACCTGCTGAGATACCAGCTAGATCAAGAAAGGCTTCCGGCTACGCCTTGAGCGGCAGGGTGGGCAGAAGAGAGTACGACATTAGACGGTGAGAAAATATCGAGCCCTCCGGGCCGAGTCAATGTATGCTCAAGGCTACGACTACTCTACTGCAATAATAGTAGGAGCTGCCCGTTCGGGTAAGTTTTTCCGATCGAGAGCTGAGCGAGGCGTCATGGGGCTTCACTCCACCGTTCTCCATTTGCGTCGACCAGTGTGTCCCTCGCTGTGGATTCCCTTTGGCTGCAGTACGAGTAGCCAAGCGAGGCATTGGTGCGGTAGCTGATTGCGCTTGCGTGTAGTCCAGACTACGCAACGAGCGTAAATTAGGTACTTGTACAGACTAGATTAGTGTAGACTTCGTAGACTAGATGTTTGGAACGACAAACTTTGCCGCTGGTTTCCTCGGTCCAAAAGCAGCGGCACGGCACAGGAGGCCGACACCGTGCATGTCGCTCGGACCGCGGCGACCGATTCTCCCGCAGCTCAAACAGTGACAATTAACCGCTGTTGGCCGTATATTTCGACTTGTGCTACTTGTGATCTCTTGCCATTCTCCATTGATCTGTCCATCGCTGTGTTGTCCGGGTTTGTTCCCCGAATGGTGTAGCCCCCGCCTTTCGATCGAGCAGATGGAAAAACGATTTGTTGCAATTTTGCCTTGCCGTCAACCCGGTCTAGCAATCGTATGACACAGTTCTTGCAACCTGTTTATACACCACTGTGTCGGTTGGATCAAAGATTCTGTTTTTTGTGTGTTGCGCCGCGGCGGTGTCTGGTGCGCCTCGTGCTATCACTGCGACGAATACGTAATAATTGGACCACAGTTGATCGATTCTCAGAGGAAGCCTCCTATCTATGCCCGTTGTCACTTCTCACTGCCTCGCCTCGCAGAGGTTGCACTGGCTACAGCAGTAGAGCAAGAAATGCGTGCGATCTGCCTCGTGTCTGTTACATATAGACGTTCGGGTAACAACATCCTGTCTGTACTTATCGTGCCCCTTGTTATCATGCACACATACATATATGAACAACAGCACCGCCAGTAGTTAGTTGGTGAAAAATATCACCGGAACTGTAGTTTTTGCAAAACACTGCAGATAGATGTACTCCATGTGTTATAGCAGGGTACCTGGCACACGCTAGTCTGCAGCACCAGTGAGTGGGTGAAAATTGTTAACAAATTGGACAGATTTGATAACAATCTACCTTAGATCATAGGATGGTACATTATTACGTATAGATCTAGTCTAGTAGATTAAAAACACCTGACGGTACCTCGACATATTACATAGACCCCCTTTCCCCCCCCCCCCCCCCCCCCCCCCTTTTTCTTAAACCCTAACCTCACTCCGTATTTCGATTCAACCCACACTGTGTAGCGAAATCAATAATACACACATAGCCGAACTATGAAGAGTAACGGTATCATAAGTGCATTATGATACCGCTACAACCCATAGTTGTCAAGGCTGGTTACTGCATGTCTATCTTCAGGGATAAATATGCATTTAACCATACTTGACAAAAGCCGCGAGGGGGAACGTTGAAATTCCCAAACGTCCCTCGCAACTTCGTTTTAGGCCCCCCGAATCTATGTTCGAAAACACGATTCTGATACAATACGATAATGAGCTCTAGAACATCAAACAAAAAGTACGTGTAGAAAAAACCACGTGGTTGCAAAACAAACAAGACAAAATAATATGTATTCGAAAACACCACCCTGATACAATACGATAACGAAACCTAGAACATCAACCAAAACGTACACGTGTAGCAAAAACTACGTGGTTACAAAATAACATGTATTCGAAAATACCGCTCCGAAACAACACGATAACAAAGTCTAGAACATAAACCAAAACATATACGTGTAACATCAAAAACGCGGAAAGCACCACTTTGAAACAATACGATAACCAAGTCTAGAATATCAACCAAAACATACGTGAAACAACAACCACGCGGACATACGACACACTAGAACCATATATACGTCCGCATACGAACACCAGTCAAAAGGTGGAACCCATATACCATGGGTTCCAAATTGAGGTCCCTACGAGTCTGAAACATCACATAGTCCACATAAAGTCTTCACACAAACCTAAAAATGCGTCACAACTGCTCGTTGCCAAATGACAGGTTCATCAAGAACGCAAGAACAAACAGAACGAGAGGCAGGGTAATCGAAGCAGCGCAAATCATTATAGCATTCGCCCACCACATCACCTCCTTTGAAATTGGTTTTGGGCATCAGCGAACTGGGTCCAACGCATGCCCGTAGTGTCTTAGGTGGAGTGAGGAGCGGTAGTAAAAATCAAGTGCGCTGCTCGATAACCTGTCCCTGGCCGTCGGTATACTGAACAATCTTCGGGCCGCGTCTTCTCTGTGTCAGGTGTGTGAGGAATTTCTTTGTCATTTTTCAAGCAAGCGGTTGCGTTGGCATATACTACCTGGCTTGATGTAAAGGAAAGGAACACCACTGAGCGATCATCTACTACATGTTAGGGCATGTTTTCATGAACACCACTAACAAGAGCACCAGACATGGACGCGACATCTACAGGACTACAACATTTTCGACGACAGTGGGGAGAAAACAGGACGTATAAGTGTACACTATATAGTCTATAATAATGTGGAAAGTAATTACAGACAGGGATGTTAACACTGCGGTAAACCACACGACCAACCTATTACGCAGGGTATTTCGTGCCTCCATCCGCTTACATGATTGCCTGACAACCCCTACTACACTATTCCAAACGCAGTGGAATGTGCCTAACGAAGTAAAGTCACCCTCGCGTTCAATAGTGGTGACATCGCATGTCCACGTGAGACAACCTTTACGAAACGCAGTAGCATATGCCTGACGAAGTGAAGTCACCCTCGCCTTCAATAGTTGTGACATCGCATATATATGACGTTGCATGCCCACCTCAACTGCTGTATTTGTAAGATGTATCTCTGTCTTAGAATTGGCGACCTCAGAAAATCATGGACGTGAAATCGCACATTTGAGACAATAATAAGTTGAAAAGGAAGCACAAACAGACGTGATACACTGCCGACCCATCGCATACCCTCCTGAGACGACCTCTACGAAACACAGTACCATTTACCTCACGAGGTAAAATCACCCTCGCGATCAATAGTGATGACATCGCATATATATGACATCACATACCCACCTCGCCTGATGTGTTTGTAGGACGTATCTCTGACTTAAAATTGACGACCGCAGAGCCCCACATCGACAAGGTAAAATCATAGGCGTGAAATCGTACATTTATTTGAGACAAAAATAATTTGGAAAAGGAAGCACAGGCAGATGTGTTAAAATTGCGGTAAACAACCTTACCAACCCATTACGTAGGGTATTTCGTACATACCGTCTGCATGATCGCCTCCCCACCTATGCCAAGCGAAGTATTACTAACGAGGTAACGTGATTGAGCGCGTGTATACCAAGTATGGCTAATGAGGTAACGTAATTGAGCACATGTATACCAAGCGTCGATTCGCATCCCTCCCTCTAATGCTCAATGACGGAGACAGCACATGGCCACATACATCACCTCGCATGCTGTATTTAGCAATACGTATCTCTTGCGTATAATTAGCGATGTCGATAATAATGGTGACTGTATGATGATGGTGACAAACACAGTGCATGACCACATCACCTCGCCTGTTGCATTTGACAATACGTATCTCTTTCTTATAATTAGCGATGTCAGAAAATAATGGTACCTACAAATATTCTATAAAATATTCTAGCTTTCGATCGATGTATCATACAACAACAAACTATGAAGATTTAACACGTTATTTACTACACTTAAACACTGGGTTGCATGCTGCATCTAACATCAAACCTTCTAGAATAGTAAACATTACAAGCCAGATGATATAAAGGGATGTCTTATTGCTTCAATCGTCAGGTTTGTCCCCTTTGAGAATTCATAGTTTCCGCGCACACATTGAAATGTCCCGCCCCCCGTCCCCCCCCCCCCCCCCTCCCCTCCCCCTCCACTGACCTTTTTCATAACGAACCCCAACCCTTTCCCCCCCCCCGCCCCTCCGTCCCCCGATCCCCCCCCCCCCTTCCGCCTAGTCTGTCCAAACGCCCCACTCACAATCAAAATCGGCCTGAGTAATAAACACCTATACGCAGTTGATATCACGTCATTATCTTTCTGACCATCCATGACGAAGGTTTCAATTATCCCCCCCCCCCCCCCTCCCCTCCAACGCCCCCTCTCTTCCAACCACCTACACGATCGCCTAGACCTAGCACCACGCGTATAACAAGCTGCTACATATCTTTGATCTCACAGCCGAAGTGTATTTGAATATTATTTGTGACCTAAACCTCCTAAAAATCCCCCCCCCCCCTCTTGCTCTCCCTTACTCAAACGCCCCACCAAATATCAAAATCCGCCACATTAATAAACACTTCACGCACAGGATATCACCTCATAATCTTTCGAGAGCCATCCATGCCGCTGTTTCCCCCCCCCCCCCCCCCCCCCCTCCAACGCCCCCTCTTTCCCGACCACCTGCACGATCGCCTAGACCTAGCACCACGCGTATAACAAGCTGATACATATCTTTGATCTCACAGCCGAAGTGTATTTGAATATTATTTGTCCTAAAAAATCTCCCCCCCCCCCCCTCTTGCTCTCCCTTACTCAAACGCCCCACCAAATATCGAAATCCGCCACATTAATAAACACTTCACGCACAGGATATCACCTCATTATCTTTCGAGAGCCATCCATGCCGCTGTGTTTCCCCCCCCGCCCCCCCCCCCCCCCCCCCCCCCCCGCCCCCCGCCCCCGCCCCCACCCCCCACCCTCCCCCCCCAACATATCCCAACCCCACCCCCTCGAACACTCCACCCTCTCTTTACTCACTGACTGTACGACTTACCCCAGGATATACATGATAAACTGATGTATTATTTCCAAAAATGTCACATTTATCCCCTCGAAAATGTATAGTTTCCAGGCACATATCGAGCTGCCCCCCCCCCCCCCCCGCCCCCAATAATATACTGGTGCCAAAACCGTCAGATTTATCCCCTCGAAAGGATTTATAGCTTACATGCACAAATTGCCCCTTTTCCCCCCCACCCCGCCCCCCCGCCCCCCTCCAAACCCGCTCGCTTTTGATCAAAACCAGGCCCCCCCTTTCCCTTCACAGCTGTCAGATTTTGTCCCCCTCAGAAACGGGTTTTATAGTTTCCGCGCACAGACTGACTAAAATCATCCTGTTGACCCTGATAGCTACACTGTAGCTGTAAGGGGAGTCGCCGACCTATATCCTTAATGAGGACACACAACTCGTAATGCGCGCGATCGGAGTATCACACACAGCTTGCAAAGATGAGTTTCGACGAAATCTTCGATCTCACAGCTGGAGTGTATTTTAATTTTTATAATAGATCCTGCACCTGCCGTTATGAAATGTTGTGCAAGATCTGTGTATAAAGTACGGATCCAACACGGTAACGTTTGGTATATGGTTCAGATCGTACGGCTCCCACCCGGTAAGGTGAGCTATACAATACGGATCTTCCTTGAAATATCTAGATAATCGAGTGGGGCATGATCATCTGTCAGACGTGTGGATTTTTTCAAGTAGGTACCGGTATAGCAAAAAAAAAACAGCATTTAGCCGCGGACTTATAGCCAGCAATAAAACGAGAGTAAAAAGCTTAAACCTTTGACTGCTGGAAAAAGCGTTCCGCGCACACTAAGGATCGTTCCCAACGAACAAAAAAAATCATGATTCGCGACAAAAGATAAAAAGCACGATTCCTGACATTTTGAAATCCTGAAATATATCACGTTCTTTCAAAAAACAAATGACGTTTTTTTGTTGCACGTGACTACTGACATCATTTTTTGTGGAAATTTTCAAAGCTATCCCAAAAATCAGGATTCCTGTGTGACAAATAAGTATCACAATTCGCGAAAAAAATCGTTTTTTTTTGCACGATTCCTAACATTTTCTGTGTGTTCGTTAAGAATGGCCCCTACGATTACCCCGAGCACGTTTGTCCATTAAAACGTAGGTACACTTGTGGAGGAGTTGAAGTTGTGCAGCGTTCAGTCTCTCACAGGGTGTTGCCCTTACGTTTGAGACTGACATGCGTCTCCCATGTTTGCCCCCCTGGTGCTCGGTTCGCAGGGAGCAAGAAAACATGGCAACGGGTTTTCACGAAAGAAACGGAGGCCTTCTCCGACCCCCCCAACCCCCATCGTCACCGCGTGCAGCTACCACGACGCCTAGGTTAGGCACCGACTTGGATGCTGACAAGCTGAAGCAGCTAGTAGCGGCTAGACATCAGCAAGAACAAACGCAACAAGCAAAAACGCGGAGGCAACGCCGAGAAAACAAAGGCATGTACGAAAGGCTGGCGGCGGTAGTGGTAGAGCCGACTGGAAGAGAAACAGCAGCAGCGGCGGCAGTGGAGACCGGTGCAGAAGCGACTGCGGCGGGTGGGGGGCCAGCCCCGGCTTTGATTAGCCAGGCGGCGGTGGTGGAGGCGCTGGCATCCGCAGTGGAGACGGAGGTGGAGGCACAGCCGTCATCATCGTCATCGTTCGCAAAGCTCAAAGACAACACCGACCAACTGTTTCTCGCGGTCAAAGGACTAGATAGTACGGCGAAGGCTGTGGCGGCGGCGGCGGCGGCGGAGAAGGCGTCGGTGGCGGCGGGAGCGGCGGTGGCGGCGTGGGCGGCATCAGAGAGGTTAAATGAAAAGGTTGACGAACAAAACCGAATCGTGGAGAGTTCATCGCAAAGGGTGACCGAGGAGATGGAGAGTTGGAGTGGGATGGCGTCGAAAACGAAGGTGCAGCGTCTGTGTTCTTGGCTGTCGATTTCTACTTTCCTAGAATCGGCGCGTACTTCGACAAGGGGTGCTGTACCTCAATTTGGCCATGACATTTGTGCCTGGCAAGGCTCCTCAGCTAGCACTTAATTTGACCAACAAACTACAGAATGCCGTTAGCAATACCATTTATGCTTTACTACAGCATTCGCTGTATACCTATCACGGGATACGCGGAACGTGCCCTACTACGACATGGTTACTGTACCTCTTTTTGGCGAAAAAAAATGTGCCTGACACAGTGCTCCTGAACCAACGCTCAATTAGGCTATTTAACCCATTTCCAGCTCCTAAAATGATCCTCGTCTACACTAAGTCCAAGTTTTTTGTTCCTATGTCTGGAGTATTGAGAAACTGGGACACTCTCAGGTGGCCGACCGATGACGGTCTTCAGGGGTTGCTCACCCATTCGTTACAAGACGAACTCGAGCATCACATATGGTGTAGAAGATACATGTTTCCGGTTGAACAGGGGCGCTCGATGGCCCAACTAAAGCTTACTGTGACCGATGAACGGGAAGACGCTCAGATGCGGTTGAGGAGAGTGAGCGGGAGAGGGGGTACTCCACCTGCTTTCTCGGCGTCGAAAGAACCGCTAGGTTCCAAAACCCTATTTGACCGACGTCTACATGTTAGCCATGCCCCACAAGCCTGTAGACAGTTACGGAACTGTCAGAAAAACCTCGAATAGTCCCAAAACACGATCTATCGATAACCCTTATTCTACAACGCAGACTACGAGAACGCTACGAGTATTACATGGCATTGCCACACCGACGAGCAACTCTGTAGGATACGCGCTACTACACACCGACGAGCAACTCTGTAGGCCACGTGCTACTGCTGTGACACTGCAGCAAGTGCTAACATGGAGTTGTACATTCGCTACTGAGCACTGATAATGACGATAGGCTGATGTCACCTACATTCTTAAGACTGATTCTACGATAGCACCCCCCAAAACCGGCGATGTTCTCTAACGAACGTTTCATCAATCATCATGGCTGCTAGACACGAGGAAGGATGCTATGAAAAAAAAGCATCCTCAAACATTTTTTTTCATGTTTGCAAAGGTCTATCGAGCGATGTCGTCGGGGCGGCAAGGGGCACCGTATTTCAGGAGAAACGACCGGGAGCTGGTTTCAAAACCGGCGGTTTCGTCAAAGAAAAAATTGGGGAGGCTACCATAGGACGTCTCTTATCAGGGAGTGCAGTGCTAAAGGGGACGCGTGCTACGATAGAGGTGCACCACTTTTATTCTAAAACTACCCCCTCGATTTGGGAGCTTAAGACCTCTCCCAAAGAAACTGATTTGGAGACGAAAAAAAAACTACTATTACGGATGAAAAGTCGCATGGCCTCTCAGGTACACGACGAGAAGACGAGGAATCACGCCAAAAAAAACGTCACCTGTTTCCGACGACTTTGGCCGTTAAGGTGAGCTCCTTCGTTCAGAAAACAAAATAGCCAAAACGTGCTATCTCTGTTGTAGCACGCGTCAAGGCTTGATAACGAACTACCCAACGGATGTCGTTCGAAGCACCATTTCATGTTTTACAATACCAGTCTAGGTCCAAACACAGACCATGTTCATTTAAACTAAAGTATAGTATAATTGGGGGGGGGAAGTACGTCATGCTTGGGCAAAGGCTGGTGGTACCTCGGACGCGGAATTTGCCATGAATTTAACCCCTTCACAAGTGGAAACCCTTTTTTTTTTCGGGGAGGGGGGGGGGTAAACGACTTGGAAATAGTTTAGGGACGAGTTGTGGGGCTCCAAAAAAGGTTTACAAGCTTACTGGTAAGGTACCTCTTTTTCTTCGAGTTCCGTTTGGAGCTCTGCAAATCAAGAGGAGCCTCAGATTGTTTTGGGCGCGCACCTCCTAGCGTAATATGTGTCAATCCAGCTGATTTTCGAGTAATGATAAGGTACAGGACGCGTGCTACGATAGCTCGAGGCAGCACTTTTTGTTGGGGTAAACACGTTACCTCGGAATGACTGGGTTCCTTAACCCCCCCAAAAAAAACGTCAGAATCTCAATCTTGTTTCGTAACGAAATACGCTTCGTATTAAAATACTGTAGTTGACATACCTAGGTCATGGGACTTTTCATCGCTTAGCACTTATTTTTTTGTCTCCAAATATTTTTTTTCCTCGGAAGGAAAAATAGAGCTCCTCGATTGATTGTGAGCCTCAGAGCGAAAATGCAGCACCTTTATCGTGGCGTGTGTCCCAGACAGCAAGTTCCCTCCACGACTGGTGGGGGTTTACAGTTATGCCTTCTTCCAAAGCACCCGAACCCCATTGTCGCATGCCTCTCCTTCTTCATGCCGCCTTGGCTTTGGGTAGCAGCAGCAGGAGTTTGAGGTGTGGGTGGCGCCTGTGCCTTCGATCGGTTATTTGGAAAGAGCACACATCCGTATCAGTCAAGTGTGCGGTATTATATTGTGCTTGCTATCCTTTTCAGTGTGCAGCATAATGAACCTCAATGAATGCCAACACCTCATAAAAGTTCCTCAAGAGTACAACGTCGATACTTCATAAAAAAATCTTCGAGAGCGCTGGAAACCCATGAAAAAGGAAACGTATGTGCGAACTCTATTACGCGTCTCTTCTGTACCTTGCGGCTTTGTGCTATGCGTTATCCTTATCTTTCCTCGAGCATGGACATCCATCTTCTTGCGTGCCGGCGACAATTGATTCGATCACACATTCGACAAATCGATTCGAGGACAGGCAGATACTTGCTCGAGCTCGATTCTGGACGCAGACCCAACAGCTTAGAACATTACCTGACGTTTTGTCCTGCGTAATATGACAAATGTAACATGCTACACGGTAGATGGCGAAGAAGGAAGTATAGTTTTTCGTTAGAGGAGTGTTTTTTTGGTTGTTGTCGGTGTTGTTATTATTATTATTTTTGCCCTCCAACGATATAACGTCAAGATGCCGTTCCAATGTAAATCGGATATCCTTCCACAAAGCAGTAGTATCTACGAAGAGCCGAATAACCCCTCCACAAAGCAGTGGTATCTTCTGCCAATTATTTCCCCATTTCCTTTCCCCACATGTTCTCCTTGAATCTACTGCTTCCTTTCCTTACATTGTCATCTCTTCGATTCCAACGCCGCATCCCGCCCAGCATGTCGCCTGTCTAGGCTCGACCAGCAATGTTGTATCCCATTTTCGTTTCATTTCTTCCGTTCGTACCACTCCCCGGCAGGGTGCTTCCGCCTCGATAGCTCGATACCTCCTGTTATTGGGTAATTCCTACCCAACGCAAAAAAAAAACGATCGACTCGTGACAAAAAACACGACTGGTGTAATACGAGTGTAAAATTAACACTTATTTGTTGATTGACGTTGTAAGTCGTGTTCGTTAAAAAACGAAACGTGTTTTTTTTTCACTTCTTTTGTGACGAATCGCGACATCGTTTTTTTCATGATTCTTTCAAAACAATTTCACTATTATGTAACGATTCGTGACAAATAATAGAACTATTCGAGAAAATGTCACGTTGTGTTGTCACCTTTCGTGACGTTCTTTTGGGTGAGTGGGGATGTCGTTTACCCATATTTCGTGTAGGGGTCAAAACAGCCGTACAGCTGACGTAAATATATATATGTAGTCTACATATATATTTGAAAAATGGAAAGATACACTTCAGCTGTCATCGACCAAAAAGGTTTTTGATCAAAACTCGGTTTTGCAAGCTGCGTGTGATACCTAGATCGCGCGTATTACGGGGTGTGTGTACCCTCGTAAAGGATACAGGTAGGTGACTCCCCTGCTAATGCCAGGGTCAACCGGACTTGACACATATACTTCGTATATCGTATGTGCCTAAACTAAATCTCAAAACGAGACACGAAAAGAAACAAGAAGGTTTAATCTTCCTTGGCACGCATTGCTATGTTATACCTGATATGGCACGTTGGCCATCTCGAATGTGCGCAGTACGTGTATGTTTCCAGGTCCTTGAAGCGTGGCGGGCTTTCCCGCTGCACGCACGGAGTGGCGGTAAGTTTACTAGCAGATGATCGTCAAATGCATTATGTCTATATATTAAGCTCCCTTGTCGGGCATCCATGTAGACATTCAAGCTAGCACAGAGGTCGAGAAGAAGAGTGCGGCTACACCACCGGCAGAATAGAAAAGCCGCCCAACCGGGGGTATTCCGCAATAAAGTACCCACTACACTAATAATATCAGTTCACTATCAACCATATTGTCTTTGCTGTGTCGGATCCAAGCACAATCAACAGTGTGACAGATCGAAATGAAGCACTTGAAAGCGAGAACAACGTCAAGAACATAGCTGTTGCTGGGTAATATGATGGATGTTCGCTGTCTGTCTCAACGATGATATCAACCAGCAGCCTGCGAAGTCAAAGCTACAGCTACTCGAAACATCACAGCCAGCGGAAAATACGCACCATATATCTGGTAGAGAACTATCAATAAGCCGTCGGGAAAATGGACACACGACGTGCAGAACGCATGGAATAATCCGGCACGACATACAGAACGTACAGCTACCGTGCCGAAAAATTCAGGCGTTTTACCCCCCCCCTCGCCCCCCAATAATGCCAGTCACTGCGTGAGCTAGAACACCACGGTACCGTTTTTTTTGTTTTGCGGCCACCATGATGGCTATCGAGGTAGACCATATTGTGCGGGGTGGAGAACCCTTATTCCGTACAAGGGGAATGATCGCATCACGTAGTGTGAATATGGTAAGGCACCCACGAGGCAGTTACAGAGTAATACTCTTTGCTGTCTCTGGCGTGGCCACACCAGAAAACAAAGTAACTCATTGGCGATGTCATCCATAAGGAAGAAAGTAGGTACAAGGTGCCGAAGTCCGTCTTACGAGCGGTTCTTGGAAGGATGCAATTCACCCTTGTTGCGACTCGCTGACCACCTCACGGCGTTTCGCGCTTGGTGCAAGCAATGTCTGCCTGGTTTGGTGAAAACCCGACGTGCTCCGTCCCGGCATAGTAAGGATGCGAGGGTCTATGGTCATTCGACTGACTACGGCCATGCACAAATTGAGTACACCCCCCCTCGCATCCCTCGCAGACGGCGAAACAGGACGAGGAGAGGATAAGCAAACCGTTTTTATGTAACATATGGAAAGAGCGTAATGAGCGACCAAGCGTTGGAGTTTCTCTATTAGGAGTAGGAACGGTGCTCCGTATCGAAAGGGATGCGTGGTCGATGGTCAAACGACTAAGGCAAGCAACAAATGAGTACGCACCCCCCCGCCCCCTTCGCGCCCCCCCCCCACTCCCCCTTCCCCCCTCTCAGGGAACGAAGCAATCTGGTATCCACCTGCATAGACCTGGAAGATTATTCGAAGAGCCGTACATCACCGCAACAGACCCGCCAAAGCATGACGACCATGGCTCCCGCCATTCCGGGAGCACCTTCAAAGACAAGAGCTTCCAGAGCATGCGGAAAGAGTTTGGCAGTAATTTTGAGGGGACACGTGGGGAGGGCCAGGAGTACGTACAACCACCTGCTGATGCTGCGCCGGGTCCCACGCCAGTGCAGCAGGTACACCCCGGGACGTACTTGGTAGGCGTTTGCGGTATGTACTACCCTACCGGTGGGTCGCCCCCGCCTCTCCACCAGGAGGCCAACAGCCAGCCTACGGCACCTGAAGAAAACGTTGCGGCCGAGCACCCAATTCCGATGGACTATGAGCACCAGCAGGTTTCCAACCATGGAGAAAACGATGCGGAGGTGTGTTACCCCAGTCCGCCAGACCAGTGCACGCACCCACAGGGATTGGAGTGTGAGGACAATTTTTCAAGCATGTGTCCTACACCTACGCGGATGGAGCAGTCGATGCCGCGATGCGGCGACCCTCCGTCGGCATACGGGGAAATCGCCTATTACTCGCGGATACCGTAGGGGCGGCCGTTTTACGCGGCAAAAATTTGGAAGTATCGGCGGTGTGTGCGGTGCAACCGGCGCTGGTAGCGGGCGGGTAACGGGAGGGGGTGGTGTTGGTAATACCAGTAGATAATTGTGGTGGTACTGCTGTTGTTAATAGCCACTTAATAGTAGTAAAGGCAAACACTAACGTTAACGCGATCGCTAACCCTAACGCGTACGCTGTCGCTAACGCTATCGCCAACGTTAAGCCACCGTTGTTTTGAGCGCTAACTCTACGCTGAAGCTAAAGCGAAACGCTACCTCTACCGCCAACGCTATCGCCGACGTACACGGTAACGTTAACTCTAACGTTAATGCTAACGATAACACCAACGCTAACACTATCGTTGACGCTATCGCTAACGCTGACGCCGACGCTGACGCCTACGCCAGCGCTAGCGCTAGTACTAACTGGAGTAACGCCAATTATAATGCCACGGTAATTGCGGGCGCTAGCGTTGACGCTGGCGCTGACGCTATCGCCAACGCTATCGCCAACGCTATCGCTATCACTAATGCTAACGCTTACGCTAACGCTGACGCTAACGCTGACACTAACACAAGTGATAACGCTACCGCTGACGCCAACGCTAAAACGAGAGCGAACGTATAAAAAGCTCTCCGCCATACCTGTTCGTTTGGTGTGTGGTTCCACATAATCCTGTGTTTTTAGGACAGTCGCGGTGGGCGTTTTGACCTCGGCTCTACCTCGCAGTGGGCCACAACCATTTCACGCCCAGAATGTATTGCGTGGAGTTTCGCTGAATGTGTTTCTTCATTAAAGTACAAATAAGTTGGTCAGAAATGCTGTGCATGTAAAAATCTTTCTAAAATGTACCTGGTGCTACACGGTTTAAAATGTACCTGGTGCTACACGGTTTTGGGGCGGGCATTTCTTCCGTCGTCTTGAACTTACGGCACGCCTTCGATACAAAAGTGACTTGGTCCCGCCATAAGCATGTGGATGCTGTTGCCGTGTGGGCGACGGCAGTGACAATGGCAATACACTCTTTCGAAAGGCCTCTTAAGGATGGTGTTTCCCTGTTTTTAGTGAGAAAGAACAGGGGCTGGATATATGTGCGGGGCGAGGGTGTTTTACTCTTGGCTGCTGGGCGCTTGCCGCCGTCGGCTTAGCGTCGGGCGGGTCGGTCTTATTGGTGAAAAACGCTTTTAACAAGGAAAGACAGGGGTTGAGCGGGCAAAGAGGTTTTGAGACTCGGGTATGGCGTGTTTGCCACGTCGAATTGATGCCGGACTTGGCGGTTTAATTGGTGGAGAAGATTTTTTAACGAGGAGAAGCACGGGTTGGGCGGGGAATGGTTATGGCGTTTACGTCTAGTGTGCATGCCGCCGCCGGATTATGTAATGGTGCCGGACGTGTTGGCGTAACAGGTCACGAGGATATATTTTCCCGTGCTGTTTCGTTTTTGTTTATGTTGTGTTCTTCAGATGATGGATTGTGCATGCTGCTTTTCGAGGCATTGACGTTGTGTGCGAGTGATGAGCCCCGCCTTCTCGTGCTTCTTGTAAAAAGAGTTGTCCGAGCTAGAAAATATTACTGCTGTAGTACATCAATATCACAGGAGAATATAATTGTGCTTTTGCTTCCTCGGCGGCTGTTTCACTAGATGTAGACTATAGTACTTTGTTATTTCGCCACACCACGACGACCCTTGGGGTGCTTTCGTTCTGCTCGTACAACGACGAGACGTACCTCTAACGTCCCCCCCTGCCGCCCGCAGCCCCAACCTCTCTGTCTCTAAGAGGTCCGTATCCTATCGTGCGTGTAGTGCAAGCTTGCGGCTCGAGCTCGTTCGATTCGTCGCGGATCATTTGAATGAATGGCACGAAGTAGGGGGCCTTTCCTTTCTTGTATAGATGGAAATTTAGGGGGGCGTTGTTTTTTTATACGAGTATCTAGCGGTCTTATGTTTCCACTCGTTTTTGGGCTCCTACAAGTCGATTATGGCACGGAAGGACCCTTTCTACAGCCGTCGACCCTTCACGAGCCGGCAACGTCGACACGCGAAGCCGACCGCCCACCTCCCTCCTCAAGCCCCTTCACAAGCCTACGCCAGCCGGAGCCATTGGTGCTGCTGGCGTTAGCTGGGGCTCTCTCGTGCTGTAGGAACGATACGTCTACAGCAAGTACCAGCAGTACTGATACCGCAGGCTTCAGTCCTCAGACCCTGAAGGGAGCGAGGTTCCTCACACCTGTCTGCGGCTCCCTCGCCTGCTTCTTCGAGTTCATGCAGTCCTCCTCGTAGAGGCTCCGTGATATCCTCTGAGTAGTAGGTGCGAAATCACGTCGAAGTCGCAAACAGCCTGGGCGGAGGAGTCATCCCACGGTAGGGCAGCAGATTCTAAGAATTTTCTGAGCTCCTAACATGAAAGGAGCTCAACATCCCACCCTGTACATGACTTCGAAGGCATTCGTTCGCACAGCGCGACCAACGTTTCTATGCACTAGTAGTCCTAAAACAAATATGCTCGTAAAAATATCTGAATAACCGGTAGACTAGTCCCTCGCGTGAGGGCTTCAAACGGCCAGGTATACCTTTTTTGGGCTAAAAAAGTGCAATCCCTACCGTGAGATGACTCGGACGATCAACAAGGAAACAGACGCGATAACGAGCACGGCAGGCACAGCAATACTCAAGAGGCATGGGACAGGTAGAAGGGTATCACAGATCACTTGGGTTTAAGTATGTATTTTGTCTCTCTTAGAGGCATTTAGAAGTGCCAGGTGGGTGAGGCAAGGCCGCGAAGGTGTCTTGCAAGATACAGGCAGTTTCTACAAGTCCCAAAAGGAATTCCCAACGCGCGGGAACCTTTATTCCGCCATTGGCGTGGCAGGAAAAGTGTCATGACGGCTTGATCTCTTCTCACACAACGACCCTTCCGCACGACACTGATCAGCACAGTCGCCACGCTTCGTATTCTCCTTCCTAGCGCTGCAGTAGCCCCCTTGCCCGACGCATAACCATCGTCGGTGCAGAACGGGCGTCCCGGTCACGTCTCAGCGACAGCGCGCGCTTTCCATCCATTCAACCCTCCGTTCTTCCCCGGATCTCCGTCGCTTCAGCACCCCCCGAGCTCGACGCACGTGAGCGTCGCTGTCAAGTGAGCATGCTGCGAATAACCGGTCCTCCGTAGTTTCGCACACCCTTTAACGGTGCTGATCCTGGACGGTGATCAGAAGACCGGCAGTCCTGGGCCTTGGACGTTCTCCAAAGAGTAGAGCCCAACCAACTGGTACGTCTTCCTCCACCCATCGCGCCACCACGGCATCCATCAAACGGCTGCGACGTCCCAAACCTAACGCGCAGCTTGTCACTTCCGCATATCTATCAAGGCCCTAAGAAGCCATCCTCCAATTATCTCTGCCGTCCTTTCACACCCGCCTATCCCTTCAATCACTCCTTGATGGCGGCAGCAATCGGCGGGTTAGTGGTAAAATTGCACTCACATACTCTCTGACGCAAAAAACTAAACAACTCAACGACGAACTCCCCCCCTGCGTCGCTAATGATCGTCCATGGTGGCGCACCGGACACTGACGGCACCTCCAGCTCTCTTCTAGAAACCTTGCTCGCTCGACCCCCCACAACAGCCAGCAAGTGTCAATTTCACGAGCCCGGGAGCTGGTCTATGATAGATTCCGAAAGTGACTAGCTCTCTCGGCCGCGTTCTCCCCCCCCTGCGTCGCTTTTGAGTGACAGCGGCACGACAAATGTTGGCGGAAGCCCCAGCGAATTCCCAAAACTTGCTGACTCAGCCCCACCCGTGGATGCCTGTTCTTCAAGCCCAAGAAAGAGCTGCTCCATGACGTCTTGGACTATCACCAAAAAACAAAATAAGCACCTTCGAAAGTCAAAGCACCCGCTCAGACACCATGGCTACTCGTTTGCGGCGCTTATACATCTCGTTTACAGCTCTACGAACGCAGGCGCGCACACACGCACGCACACACTCACGTTTGGGACGAAGCCACTGCTCGTTACCCATCCCTGCGCGATTGTAACACAATGAATCCCTTTACTAGATGAACATAAAAACAATCCACCCATTACAAAGGCTGGTCCACAAAACTAAACTCGTGTGTCCTACACAAAAATACCGGTTTCAATACCCCACCCGAGCGTTCCTTACAGTACTCGTTGTCGGTTGTCCTCACTACGTTTACCAGTCGTTCCGCTGCGATAGCGCTACCTCCCCCCCAGCAGCAGAGTCCTACGGCCACCAGACACTTTTCCGCCCCAAATTTCGCAGCATAGGCAGCATTGCGCGCATACATCCGTCGCATAACTGTCCTATGAAGTACACGATTTACTGCAAAGAAAGATATCCTGATATGGGGTAGACATGGGTCGAGGTGCCTCCAGTATCATATGGCGTCATGCATACGATATGATCACGAGCATATTCCTCTGTAAATATGAGGATCGTTTTGCATTGACATTAGTACAGTAATCAAATACTTGTTATATTTGCGGACAGAGTGGTACATACTTCATCAGATATTTAGTATTTTGCGCGTCGTATGATACAAATTCCAGTGAAGGGTCCCCTGCTGGTGAATACTCCAACCTCCTTGCATTGCACTGCAATCTTCAATCTCCCTAGGTTCACCATGATACGACCGGCTTTAGTCCTCAGATCTTGAAGGGAGCGAGATCCCTCTATCTGCGACTTTCTCACCTGTTGTTTTGAGGTCGAGGAATGCCTCTTCGTGCAGGAGCGTGGATGTCCTCCGTGTAGGTGGATAATAGTCACTCGGTAGTTCCTAACAGCCCAAGTAGATGGTCAACAAGGGAACAGATGCGATAACCAGCACAGTGGGCACAGCATTGCTCAAGGGGTATGACACTGGTAGAAGGGTATCACAGATCACCTGGGTTTAACTCTTTCCTGGAGGCACTTATAAGTGCCAGGTAGGCGGGGCAAGGCTGCGAAGCCATCTTGTTGTAGGGTTTAAGGCTTTCGACAAGCCCCCAAAGCCATTCCCAACGCGGGAACCTTTATAGCTCCGTTTCCATGACAGACAGAAAGCCTCACGACGGCTTGATCTCTGCTCACACACCCGTCCCTCCGCATGACACTGATCAGCACAACCGCCACGCTTCGTGTTCTCCCTCCCAACGCTGCGATGCTGTAACAGTCCATACATCTTGCTAGCTTTCGATCGTATGGGGACCGGGAGATTCTGTATTTCAAGCCATAGTGACTAAGACTGCACGACAAAAAAACGTATAAAAAAGGCGTACTTATATGGTCATTTTGCCATAAAACGGACGTGTGCTACGATAGAGGTGCAGCACCTTTTTTTCTCATACTACTCCTCAATTTGGGAGCTTAAGACCTCTCCCAAAAACTGATTTGGAGGAAACCAAAGCTGCTACCAGGTGAATAACCCCTTGCCTTAGGTACACAACGAGAACCATGCCAAAAAATGTCGTATTTGCGACGATTTTGGGTTGAGGAGTCCCGTCATTCAGAAACAATTTCAGACGAAAACTGCTACCTTCATCGTAGCACGCGTCAATACTGTCATTGTATACACCGGCGTGTACACTTGGAGCAGGTGTACACTGGTCATCCGTAGTACAACAACTTCACTAACCATGAAAAGTACGCCAGAAAGGTTATACCGTGTACAATTCAGTCGGCAAGTACAAGCTTGTCTTAGCCATGTGAATATATTTTATTACCTTAAACTGGCGTAGAAAACACTGGTATTATACCGTTTGATCACGATGAGTTTTCCGGACAGGGAGTCATGCGGACACGTCGACGATGTAGGTGACAAGACGATCTCAGTAATTATTTAATGGAGGAACTGACGGAGTTCCTCAAACGAAAAACTCTGAATCGTTGGACATCCATTTTAATGCTGCACAATACAACACTGTTCGTTTGAATACCTAGACAATGCCATTGTTCAAAGAGCTAAGCGTGTGCAATGCTTCTAAGCCAAGTTTGGGGTGAAGTATAGAGCGCCTCACAATATAACACTGACCGTTTACCATTCCGTCCTCGGCGTGTAGAGAAATCACTCTCGTATACCCTTTTTTCCTTCAATGCTTCACAATACGACACTATCCGTTTGTATATCTTGAGGCCATGACATTGTTCCTCGAGCTAAGTGTGTTTCTAGGAGTCTTTGAGAAAGAGCCAAAACAAAATGGGTACCAGACACAACACCACATAGCCCATCTCGCCGACCTACTTGACACTGGGGAACTTGATACCAGCGGATATAACAATCTCCGCAACAGCACAAAGTCGGTATGTATGATATAATAGAACTTTTCGTTGCGCGTTTTTTTTTTTTTTTAAAGAAGCGCGATCAGGCTCTAGGGTCTATGATGGAACTGTGCACTGCAGTATACCGCGCAAAGAAACAAAAGGCGCCAGCATGTAATCCCACCACCACAATCAACTGCCTGATGCGCACTCCAACACGCCAGCACAAGCTCCCTTGGTTTCCTTAACGGTACCGACAACAACGAAATAACAACCTCTACAGAAGCGAGCATAACCTCCCTTGGGTCATTTCGCAGCTATAACAATAATGCGTCCCATATCGAATAAAGTAATCGAACCATGATCTCCTTTGTTTCGTTGCAAAACAACTCTTGAAGCAACAAAAAAAGGTTGTTTGCAGTGCACCACGACCACCTCAACCTTAGTGGTGCAGCAAAGCACATCTCGAAGCAATTCCCATGCAAAGACACGCAGCTGCACACTAAAACATAAGCGACACACAGCAAAAATTCCGGAAAACAGAGAGCGGCGTGAAAAAAAAAAGGTCCATATTTCATAGTTACGAAGTACGTACTGCTCTATTAAAGCCATGGGAACTGGAATAACTCGACCAATCAACAACTCGACGGCAAACAGCAAGCGCGGTGCCCGGCCCGGTTGTGCGGCGTTTGGTAGCTTGGTGAATCCCCATTTATCTCCCTCCCAGACCGCGCGAATACACGGGCCTTGCGCCTCTGACGCCATGCGAAGCATAAATCCATCCATCTCCACCCTCGGCACTTACAGCCTGGGCATTATGTTTCTCCTGAATCCGATCGCCCCCCCTCCCCCCCCCCCCCACGAGGGTCTCTAGTCGTACGACTACGGCCATGCATGAAGTGAGTACACTCCCCGCCCCCTCTCGACACCAAGGCTTCTTCCTCCTCGGCATCACCCACAACATTGTACAACACGCCCTGCCCTGTATAACCCGTTATAGTATGTCCCCCAAAAATATGGACATAATTTACCCCTTCGTGTACAGGACTCTTATTAGACTATATATCCTCCGTCCCTCCCTCTCCCTCTCTGCCTCCCTCCCCGACCCCGCCCCATCCCCCCTCGCTCATGCTCAAGAGTTTAACCTTCCTTCCTAGGGCGGGCGACGTACGGAGAGCTGCTCGAGTAACCTGATAAGATAGCATCATTTTGATTATAAAGTCTAACCTGCTGTCACATGTTCAAGTATGCTCCGCTCGTTGCTGCCTGCTCCTCTCTATCTACGGCGCAGCAAAAGAAGACGGTGAGAATCTTTCGCATGACTCTTTTTCGATCTTCCTCTCACGCGAGCATTATTTTCTGTTGTTGTTATATATCTGGACAATCAATGAGTTATCTTGCTACAAGCAGTATACGGAAGATCAAGCTTTGGTGATGGGACATGCCCACAACAAACGAAAAGCGTGCTTTCCTGTGCATTTCAAAACTATATCCGGCGATTGCTTTGCTTACGCTTGCTTGCGCTCGCTCGAGCATGCGTGTGCTGCGTGGCGATTAATAAACAAAAGTAACACTCTTCTAACCCCCCCCCCCTCCCCGTGCATCTTAAAAGTATTTTCGAAAGCCTATTTCCCCGCTTGAGCCACGCCGCCGCAGCCGGCCTAAAACCTCTCTTCAAGTGTCACCATGCGCATACTGCCGCCTGTCCGCAGAGTTCTAACCGTTAGTTGTATTGGGTCCGACCCGAACAAAACTTGTGGGGCTAATTCCTGCCCGCCCGCCCCCCCCAGCCCAACGTTCCATCCCCTCCCATCCCATTCTCCCCCATCCCAACCCACCCCAGTTCATCCCATGGCACTCCATCCCATCTCATCGCATCCCACACCATCATATTCCAACCCAATTCATATCATCCCATCCCATCCCATCTCATCCCATCCCATATCATCCCATCTCATCTCGTCCCAACCCAACCCCGCATCGTTCCGCACTCGAAAGTGGAAAAACCAAAACCTCACACTGGCCTCGCTGGTCAAGGACAATTAATCGCGGTTTTTGGGTAAAACATGGTCTAGATGTAATTTCTTAGTTGCTTTATTCTTGTTTTATCTCGTTTTTCCAGACATCTCCCAGATCCAAACCCAGATCAGAAAAACCAAGAAACGTCGAAAGTATCAAGAACAAATGTCAAGAATTAAAAAAAAAACATCGAGCAATGTTGAAAGATCACGAGAAATCAAGCAAAATCTAGATGATAAAGGAAGATCAAGATATATCGAACACTATCGATCGAGAAGGATCAAGAAACATAAATCAAATATCAAGAAATATCAAGAAAATCAAGAGATGCATCCAACTCAGAAAAGTAATGTTCAATGTCATGAATTTCAATTACATCCTGTCAAATCAATCCATCAATCAATCAATCACCCAATCACCAGTCAATCAATCCAAAACAATCAATCGGTCTTTTTGCCCGCCCTCTTAACATTGGTGATCGTTTCGCGATAAAGCTTGGCCGACTCCTCCAAAGCCTCCGACGCGGCCGCCTGCCCGGCCGAGATCCTCGCGATGGGCACGCGGAAAGGACTGCACGAGACGTAGTCAAACTTCAGCGAGTGGAAGAACTGGACCGAGTCGGGCTCGCCGCCGTGCTCTCCGCAGATGCCCACCTTCAAAAAATAATTCAACAGAACGCCACATAGGGATAATAATGGACTGCCATTAGCGTTAACAATCACTACGGCTGTGTGTGTTTCTTTGAACTTGAAGGCTGGATATTAGTTGCGTTTAAGAGTAAGCCCCACCTAGCTGGCCTAATTCATCTCTCAAAAGTGCCGGACGTCAAGCCGCAACCGCACCAGCAAGCTACCATGACGAACCCCCCCCGCAAAATACAGCGCACACTTGACTGCAACACCTACTGTAGTCAACTGAGACCTACCATGTAGTCGGCGAGATACTAGTGGTATAGCACAGCTTACTATTGGTGAGAGTCTCGCAGTCCTACCCTTGCGAAACCCAGCTATACCGACCACACATACCTCAGATACGGTCTTTCCAGTCGCCTTGTACGAACTTGCAGCAAACTAGTGCTGGTATCACGCTGCGCACGCGTTGGTGGTACATCTGGCATTGTACGCCGGCACACATCTCCTACACCGGCAATTCGGGCTGCGTTTGTAACCGATGCTGATATCGTCACGTAGTTCTATACAAATTTTTTGCTCGTGGAAGTCCCGCGGGAATGAAAAACAAACTTGTAAAGTACCTTGGTCTCCGGCTGCCTGGCGCGAGCCTTTTCCAGGGCCGTGCGGATGAGCCCTCCCACTCCCTCCTCGTCGATGCGGGCGAACGGGTCGAAGTCCAGCAGCCCCTGCACGAAAGAGATAATAATAATCACGATCATAATAATAAGCAACAACGTTTTTTTTTTAACGCCGATTCGGTTCGACGACGCACTGCTGACAACCTACCATTTCAAAATATGTCAGGTGTGACTTCGACCAGTTAGGTGGTCGATACCCAGCTTCTGCAAGATGCGCGATACTTCGGCCAATGTCAGCTGTGACTTCGACGAGTTAAGCGGCCGATACCTGCAAGCTGCGTGATACTTCGGCTGCGTGATACTTCGGCGGCGCGCTCTTACGTGTTCATTCTTCGTTAAGCCTGTATTTGCGAATACACTCGCGGTCCTTCATTGTTAATAGTGTGGTACCTTGCTGGACGACAACAGCCGCATTAAAGTGGGACCTCCCACTACAGTGCGTACCCGTACTATGTATAAAGAAGTCGTGACGATCGATTACGACCGCAATAAACTAGGGCACCGCACTAACGGGTACCGCACTAACGCGGGGCCACGATCGTTATAATAATTTTACCACATGCGAAGTTCACCGTACTAAACTGGGGCCCTGTACCAAACGTTACAGCACTAACGCAGGACGATGTCTGGAATAATATGAATAGTTTATTTCTGAGCCGTATAGGGACTTAAAAGGCAAAAGTGATGATCATAGCATCGGTCACACCAAGCACTGACGGCTTATTAATGGGATATGTATGGGTCGCAGGTACACTTTCTACCGTGGCATAGACGTATCTTTTTAATCCTACCGTCAACGCCAATCATGAGTTCAGGGTAACCCAGGTTCGGCTCGCGACTTGCAACAGCTTCTCTTCTTGTCTTTCGTAGCGTGTAGGACACACCAGGTTGGGGCAAGAAGACAAGAAGAGAAGTTGTTGCAAGTCGCGAGTCGAACCTGGGTTACCCTAAACTCATACATGACGAACTATGGACAGTTTGTAACATGGTGTCCAAACTGCACGCAAGGATAAGATGCCAGGTTAAAGGCGTTGCGTGGCAATGCAGCAGTAGCACTACTAAAGCTCGGGGTTGAGGCCACTATACAACAGCACGAACACCCCTGTAGCTCAAGAACGCGAGTGCCTCAACATTAGTGCCGCAATAGCGACAATAGCGCTATGGCGGTGTACATCATGAAAAACAAACCAAGCACAAAAGCCAAAAGCGTGCGACTTCCAAAAAACAAAGCACTCGCGCTAGAGGCCCCCAAGCCACTTAAAAAACAAAAGTACTACATCACAAATCGCTTCTACGTTTAGCGTAGCTCGGTTCTTCCACTGACCTGCTCCTGGTAGCGACCGATGAACTTGATCGCGTCGTCGCGGGAGAATCCCCACACGCTTTGGGTCAAATCCTGGATACAGCGGATACAGATATACAAAATCCGTGAGCGTTGGGTGGTGGAGGGGAAGGTCGTGGAGCGGCAAGGCAGCCGGATGCAAACTCTCGGCTCACGTACGTGTCGTTATTCTATCCAACAGGACACAACATCCGTCGCTGAGGTAAATCTCAACTCTAAACAAGCCCTTCTGCGAGCCAAGCACTGAAGCACGACGACCAAAACATGTACTAACAGAAGAAGAGCGAGCTCTCCAGCCGTCTTATCTCCCTTGCTTGCGCAAGGCGTGTATCGCCGGGATACACGCTTCACCAAAAAGCAAGCAACAAATAGACAAAAAGACGAACAAGAACAAAAAACAAAAAACAAGAAACAGCAAACAAAACGAAAAAACGAAACAAGAAACGAAAAAAAAACAGAAGAAAATGCGATACAACCGCCACAATCACCACCGCCACCCCCCCCCCGCCCCCACCCCCGCCATCATCAATACGACCACCAAAACGTTGATGCTACTGCTGGCGCTCACATTAGTACCGAAGCTCATGAATTCCACCGCGTCCGTTGCGACGATCTGGTCCGCCGTCTGGCATGCGCGCGGGAGTTCCATCATCGTGCCGATGGGAATGTCCAGCTGCAAAAAAAAAGGGCAAGGTTTTAGGTGCTTTGTGAGGTAAATATTTAGTAAACATGTTGCAAGGCCTAAGCAGTCCGCAGTTTGTAACGGTTAATGACAGGTTCTGTCTTTGAATTTGCCACCTGGCTGACGGCCGGGAAAAACTTGTTTTTGAAACGGCGTGTGTCTAAACAAACAAAACCAACGAACTGAATAGACGAAAAAACGGGGCCTGATGCGTCAGACTGCCAACCTCCTCCCCCCCCCCACCCCCCCCCCCCCCCCCCCGCCCCCCCATCATCCCTCCCCTCCACACACACCCTCTACCCCCCCTCCTCGACTGCCTTCCCCCACCCCCCACTGCCCCGACCCCTTCTTCCCTCCCCTCCATACACCCCCCCTCCACCCCTCTTTCCCCACCCCTCCCCCCAAACCCTTCACCCCTCCTTCCAAGAACGATAGAACGAGGCATGATGTGCTTCACACCACACATAAACCATTCATCACACAAGCCCCTCCCCCCCTACACTCCGGCACCCCTCCCACCCTAGCCCGAAGCCTTCACCTTAACCCCGGCCTTCTCTAGCTCGTCGGCAACCGCGGCCTGAATCCTGGGAACGATGAGCCTCAGCTCTTTAGCGGTGGACACGACGGGCACCATAATCTCAGGCTTAGGGTCCAGTCCGGCCTAAGGTTTACAAGAGGAACGCGACATACGTAGATGCGCGTGGGGGGAAACAAGTCATGATTAGAAGCTGTGACAGCCGGGGAGGCGGGAAACATTGCAGACATCGGGCAGACAGATCACGGCTGTAAATCATCCATAGATCCTAAGCTTACCTGTATGCATAATTTGTGAAACGGAGCAGGCAAAGTACACACATGGGACAGACAGATAACGATCTACCGCAGATCATCAAGATCCTAACAGTTGCCGTTGGGATATGTTGCGTTAGAGCAATGCCATACAAACCGGGTTGGCGACAAGGTTCGGCGGCAGTTTCAGAAATAAATGTGAAGGGCCCGTTCAAGGTACAAGACAGACACGTCGGTGTAGGGCACTCTGCAGCAACGACATTGGAACGATGGACTTAACGACAGTTCTTGCTTGCCGCGTACAAGATGAACACCCCTAGCCGCGTTCTGCAATGCGATGACGATGGTGTCGTGCCGAGCTGAGTACTGCCCCAATCGGAAAAACGTGTACGCAAGAGATGATGTGCCATACAAGTCCCACCCGCAACACCTGATTTTCCCAAAAGGAGTTATCGTGCTAAAGGCGCCCTCACCTTCACATTGGCAGCAGCCGCGGCGGCGACAGCCCTGGCTTGCATCTCCGTGATCTCGGGGTACACCACGGACAGGCGGCAGCCCCGGAAACCCAGCATGGGGTTCACCTTCAACGAAGAAACGAAAAAACACCCAAGCGGGCGACAAAAAAGGTACAAATTGAGCGATGAGTATCACGCAGCTTGTAAATATATGTTTGTTTGCAGTGGCATATACATCCTATTAAGGCCATAACAAGAGGAAACCCGATGAGCAACCGACCAACTTGGAACTTAAAAAGAGTACGCCAACGCAGGACATCCCATAATATTTTGGCCAGATGTGGCAAAACAAAAGGAACACAGGGTGGTTACGAGGAGATCCGATGAGCGACCGACAGCCTGAAGCAGGAACCATTCTTGCATTGGCCTCACAAAGTGCTCACAGGAGATCCGACGAGCGACCGACCAGAGTACGGCTACCAAAGCGCAGTGGCAAAATAAAACGCGCTGTTACACGAGCAGATCCGTCGATCGACCGACCACCTGAAATAAGAGTACCCAAAATGTCATGTGTGCAGTGGCATCATAAAATGGTTGCTACACGACAAGATCCGGCGAGCGAGCGACCGCCTTGATACCTTGGGTACGACAGCGGGTCTAATGTGTGAAGTGGCATCATGACATGGTGGTTGCTACTACGAGGAGATCCGACGAGAGACCAGCCGTCACATGTTCACATATCAGCCCGACCGTTGAAATCAGACAGCAAGCGTCATCCGAGAGAAACCGCACGCGAAAAAAAGTTCTCGAAACAAAAAGACGTAACGGGGAGTTGCAGTTCGTAGTATATACTGCCGTAAATCATTTTGGGTAAAAAACATACCGGGCCAAGTCGTAAACACTAGACTACTGAATTTATTATACTTTTGACGCTTTCAAAAAAATTATATTTTCTCACCTCCTGCAGCTGGGCTACTCGATCTTGAACAACCGACAGCGGCTTACCGACGGTGTCGGCCAGAGCCTGGAAACAAAAAATACACGGGATGCGCAAAAACAAGAGCGATTGGAGGACGGAAGATATTGTAGATAATTTTTTTCGCCGACGTTCGCTTTCGGCCGTTCTTGGTTAATGTGTCCCTTGGCTGGACAATTGGCTTCTGTCACAATACTTGGTAAAAGACAAGACAAGACAAGACAAGACGAAACAAGACCCGACGACTTTAACGACGTCGACTAAACCAAACAAAAAACAACATACGCAACACACCAAAAACAAATTACCTGCATGTCCTCAACGGAGTGTGGGAGGAATTCGTGAAGAGGAGGGTCGAGGAGGCGAACGGTAACGGGCAGGCCATCCATCTCCCTAACATGCGTGCACGAGGCAATGCAAATACAGCGCACAAAGCGGCGACAGCATCAGCCGAAGGTGGACGGGGACGGGGCTCAACACAAAACAAACTTTTCCCAGGCATCATCAAGTAGCCCATTCAACCCTTTCACCACTTCGGAGCAACAAAAGGACAACACATAAATAGATGGCGATATACAGCGCCGGTCATACGAAGCAGCAGCCCCGGGGGGTTGCGGGGGCTGCTGGCCCACCCCCACCCCAATCTCCATTCCCCCCCACCTCCCCTCTCATCCCCACCCTCACCCGCACCATCATCATCACCACGCCTGTACCTCCCCATCCCCTATCACCCGGCACCCCCTCATCCTCCCCCCCCCCCCCCCCCCCCCAAGCCCCACCCCCGCCACCCCCAGCCCTCACTTGAGGATGCTGGCAATGTCCTCGCGCTGGAAGACTGAGAGCGTGTCAAGGTGCTGAACACGCTCTTCCTTCTCCTCTGCAACGATCATGGCGCGGATTGCCGAGATCCTCTCGGGGTCGAAGAACATGTGCTCGGAGCGGCAAAGCCCGATGCCCTGAGCGCCGAGGCCTCGGGCCACGGCTGCTTGTTCCGGAGTGTCTGCGTTTGCCAGGACCTAGGCACCGGGACAAAAAGCAATCCGACGAAAGAAAGAGAGAAAGGAGAAAGGGGGGAGAGGAAACACATGAGACGAAAACGCAACAGAAATAATAGAAAACCAGAACCAACAATAGACCAAGGTGGAGAGAAGGAAACAAGACAACAATGGACCACAGACAAAGGGCAGATGAAAAAAAGAAAAGAGTTTTGAGTATGACTATCGATAGGTTGAGTTACATTGGCAACAAGGATAAGCGAGTAAAGAGTAACAGAAAGGGAAAAGAGAAAGAAACAGATACTGACAAAGAAAAATCATCAAGATCAAGACAACGAGAAAGATAGAAGATAAAATATAAGAAAAAAAACCAAACACAACAAGCAGACAACGGACAAAAGAAAGGCAAAGACACAAGACAATCAACAGAGACACAAACAATCAACAAAGACACAAGGCCAAAAGACAAAAACAAACGACAAGTGACTTGGCTAGGCATTACGGTTAATCTCGCCTTGAGCTTGCGGGCTTCGTCGGCCCACTTCAGCACCGTCTGGAAGTCCTCATCCTCCGCAGCGGAGCGCCTGTCCACGGTTCCGAGGTAGACTTCTCCCGTGCTGCCGTCAATGGTGATGATGTCGTGCTCCTTCAGCGACAGGTCACCCAGCTGTGCGCGAGGGGCGGCGGGGGGGGGGGGGGTAATTGGCGATTGGCAAGTAGAAATTGCCACAAACAAAACCAACACTTGGGAGAGGACCGCCAATTAAAGACGAACAGCAAAAAAGCATGACAACAGTGAATAAAAACCCATCAAAACAAGGTACGTGCAAAAGAAAAAGAGGGGGGGGAAACAAGAACGCAGGTGAAAACACATGGCGACGTGAAAAACATCACACACACGACTTTTGTTAGGGCACCTTCAGGCTCTTCCCGGAGATGTCCACCTCCGCCGCGGTGCATCCGCTCACGCAGCACTTGCCCATGCCGCGCGCCACAACAGCAGCGTGAGACGTCATGCCTCCCAGGGCCGTAAGAACTCCCTGCGCCGACTTCATGCCGTGGATGTCTTCCGGCGTGGTCTCCTTTCGGACGAGGATAACATCTTCTCCGATATTGGCCATGGCCTCGGCGTCGTCAGGAGTGAATACTACCTTGCCGGTAGCGGCTCCCGGGGACGCCGGAAGTCCTTCCCCGATCAGCGTCTGCGTGAAAAGTACGCGCGTGAAAAACCATATACAAAAAAGATCAATTATTACACTGTCTTACCATAACCGGTTTGCGACTTCGGATACACCCCCCCCACCTTCCCTCCACCCCCCCCGCTAGTAGCGAGAAAAGTATCGCTATCCTAGGAGACAGATGTGCGGCCACAGACGGCGAAAGAGGGGGGATTAGATAAGGAGGAAGCGATCGCTATCCTAGCAGAAAAGTGATGGCCACACACGGGTAAGAGGAAGCAGATAAGATAAGATGAGCAAAAAATATTCTTGAATAATACATGCTACAAGACATTATAAAAATAGGGGTCGTTGGAACTTTGAGGTAAAAAGGAATATGGTCCTTATATTTCCGTACGTAATGGATTTCGTACGGCAAATCGATGCAGGCCGACTAGCAATTGAATTGCTGAATCCCTACGCACGACACAAAAAGAAGGCCAACATCGCGCAGGACAGGGAAACAACCCTACCCGCCTAACCGCAACCACGGCTGGACCAGATTGTCGCTGAGTGTTACACCTCCTGCCGCTTGTGAGCTGAACGAACAAGCACAATTAAAAAAACGCCCCCAAGTCCGGTAGCTGCTGTACGTGTCCGGGATGCGCGGGGTGGAAACCCTGCGTACATTTCTACAGCTCCCGAAACTATATAATTTTCGTATTCGCGCAAACCCCAGACATTGTTAAGATACGAAATTTGCCAAACGAAAAATACTGCTTATCGCTCAACGCTGACATATTTGATAATAGATGGACTTCTTCAGTTGCCGTCTTCGGGCACACGAAACGGAAGAAACTACAAAGCGCCCACGTGTTGGAGGTGTCTCCATTAGGAGAGGAAGGATGCTCCGTCTCGAAAGGGCTGCGTGGTCAATGGTCAAATGACCAAGGGAAACAAAAAATGAGAACGCCTCCCCCCCCCAACCCCTCCCCTCCCCTCCCCTCCCTCCCTCCCGCCGCCCCTCCATACCTTCTTAGCAGATGGGTCAAGGGTAGGGTGGAGGAAGAAGTCCATCTGGTTCGCGGGGATCCGGAGCAGAGCCTCGGTCTCCGTGAGCGTGCCCTCCTTTACCATATCGACCGCGATTTTAACTGAAGCCTTGGCCGTCCGCTTGCCGTTGCGGCACTGGAGCATGTACAGACGACCGTTCTCCACGGTGAACTCAATGTCCTGATACGGGGAGGGAGAGGAGGGGGGAGGGGGAGGGAGGGGAGGTTGACGGGGGGGGGAGGGGTATAGAAACAAAAGCGAAACGTAACACCCTCGATCGAAGTGTCACACACAGCTTGCGAAGATGAGTTTCGATCAATTCCTCGATCTCAGAGCTGGAGCGTTTTGACGTTTAGTACAATAACGCAACGTCCCCAACGGGAAAAAAAACACGTCTCTCAGCATAAAAACGGACTTGCGAGAAAAAAAATGTCGTTCGGCATAAAAACGGACACGAAAACGGAAAGGGGAGAGTCAACACCTTCTGTTTCCTCCCTCCGAATCCCAATAACCGACAACACCCGACGCCAATACGAACATCAACACCACCGATGGCACCTACAACAACAGCAGTAACACCAACATCAACACTGACCCCCGCTAAAGGCTAAACTAGCATCACTGTTATTAATACCACCCTCACAACAACAGCAACATCATTAAGACCATCAACCCCATCAAGACCAAGACTTAACACCAAGACCATCACCAAAACTACCACATACACCACCAGAAATAACAACACCGACCAACAACAACCACACCAGCAAAAAGTACACCAGCAAGAGCGACAACAACCACACTACCAACACCGACACCATCACCATCACCAACACCCTGCCCTCACTACCACCACCAACCCCACCACCACAACTCCACCGCCACCCCTACCCCGCCACTACCACCACCACCCTACCCCCAACGCCACCACCACCACCATCAACATCAACATCAACAAACCTGCATGTCACCGTAGTACTTCTCTAGCTGCTCCTGGTACTTGTAGAGCTCCGCGTAAACCTCGGGCCACTTTTCCGCCATCTCCTCTAGGGGCTGAGGGGTACGGATGCCGGCAACCACGTCTTCGCCAGCAGCGTTGGGAAGGAATTCTTCGACGTGCACAAAACGAAAAGAAGATAACGAATCAAGGGGGGAAATTGAAAAATGAAAAAGGAAAGGAAAACACACACAAACAACATACACAAGAAGAAAAAAAAAAATGTACGAAAAACACGAAAACAAAGAACAAAAACAAAAACACACACCACAAAAAAAAACACGACACGAACAAAACAAAAAAACACAAAACGACTGAAACGAAAGGAAAAGTACACGAAACAAACAGGTTTACAAAACGCAAAGGTTGATGAATACACCCCCCCCGCCCTCCACCTCCACTCCTCCCCCTGCCCCCCCCCCCTCCTCCCCTCTCACCTCCAAAGAACTTGTTCTCCCCGGTGGAAGGGTTTCTCGAAAACGCGACCCCCGTCCCGCAGCCGTCATTCATGTTACCGTACGCCATGGCCTGCACAGACACCGCAGTGCCCCACTCATCAGGGATGCCGTTGTAGGAGCGGTACCGGATGGCGCGGTCGTTGTTCCATGACCGAAACACGGCGAGAACGGCACCGCGCAGTTGCTCCCGCGGGTCCGTGGGTACATTGGGGTTGAGCTTCTTGAACCTGCCCACAACCTGTCGGTGTCGTTGACAACAGTTGTTGTCAATTGTTCACAACATTGGTATGCGCCGGAGATGGAGGCGCGCGGGGGGGGGGGGGGGTTACTCATTTGTTGCTTGCCTTGGCCATTTCGCCATTGACAACGCGGCCCAATCAAGACGGACGGACGGGGGGTGTCAAGACGGACGGACGGGGGGTGTACTCAATTCATGCATGGCCACAGTACGTAGGACCGTAGGCCCTCGCACCCCCACAATGCTGGGACGGAACCCGTGGGGTTTCCACAGACCAGACAGGCATCGCGTGCCCCAAGCGCGAAGCGCCGTTGGGTGTCCGGCGAGCCGCATGAAGGGATGATCAGTGACATCAAATCAACGGAATCTAAATGTTTTCCGCGTGAGCGGAGCAACCCGACCTACCCCCCTCCCCTCATCCACCCCATACAGCAGGCAGTCTATCCACCTTTCCGCTCCCCCCATCCCAACGTTCTTGGAAGGATGTAGTTCACCCTTCAAGCGACTCGCCGAACACCTCACGGCGCTTCATGCTTGGCACAAGCAATGTCTGTCTGGTTGGTGAAAACCCGACGTGCTCCGTCCCGGCAGTAGCTATGGTCATCAACACTACGGCCACGCACAGACCGGGTACACCCCCCCATCCCAGCACATTAATGGCATGATAGTAGCAGTCCAAGCAGCAAAACAGGGAGTCACCGCGGGGGAAGATGCGGTGTCAGGATTCATGTTCGCGGATGATTCCTTATCTGAGGCGCCCGAAGGGCTACAAAAACAAATCGCGTAAGGCGCTGGAATACACGGGAGAGTAACAGCGAACCTAAAAAAAAGTGCGCAGTAGTTTTATGTAACGAAAATAAATGATAACCCCATAACATCACAATGGAAAAAGTGGGGAGCAGAGGAATCACCGGTCGTAGACCAGTAACCATATCTTTGCGTAGGGATCTAAATGGATGGCTCTTGGGATGCACACATTTTTACATAGCAAAGTAATAGAAGAGGGTATAGCACGCGTAGGCAAGATGGATGCGATCCTAACAGACGAGAGTAGAACCAACACGGTGGGGGAATGCGAATAGTACAAGAAGTTACGAAAGGTGTTGGAGGAAGAAGGTATGAGAAAAATAGACGTGACATAAAACGACGGATGCGACATGGACAAGTTTGGTACATTGGGTAGTAACGAGAAAACGATCGTTACCCTGGTACAGTAGATATATGGTGGCCATAGACGGCCAAATAGGAACGAGATGAGATTTTTTTTTTAGTTCATGGAAGATATAGAAAACTAACACATAGCGGACCCAAATGTGTTGAAAGTGTCTCTATTAGGAGAAGGAACGGCGCTCCGTCTTAAAGGCGGTGCGTGGACAATGGTCAAATGACCAAGCCACGCAACAAACGACTACGTCCCTCCCCCATCTCTAATCCCTACACAAACAGATCGTCCTACCCCCCTCTCTCCTATCCCATACGCACAAGACCGCGAAGTCTTCCTGGCAAGTGGTTCTCAGTAGGATGCAGCTCAACCTTTACGCGACTCATGGAACACCTCTACGGCGCTTGGCGCTTGATCCACGCAATGGTGCCTGGCCGGTGAAAACGCGACGCGATCCGTCCAGGCAATGGATAGGGATGCGACGGTCTATGGCCATACGACTGTGCATGAAATGCCCCCCTCCCCTATGAAGGCGTAATTCGGACACACACCTCCTTCCAGTCGTCGGCTTCCATTTCCAGGTCGAGCTTGACCCCCTTCCTCGCCTTGATCTCGGTGATCACCTATTGTTGGGTTTCGCATCATTGTCGTCATAATTATTTATGATTATCGTCGTCATCAGCAGCAGCAGCATCATCACAACAATCATCACCAAATCATGCTTACATCAGAGCATACCGTCGAAATTATCACCACCATCATCAGCAGCATCACCATCAACCAGTATATCACATCGTAATCGTCATTCTAAACATCATCACCATCGTCATCACCATCATCAACACCATCAACACCATCCTCATCATCCCCATGGTGATAATCGTCATCATCGCTATCGCCACCAGCATCATTAACACCATGCCACCATCACCGCATATATACCATGGAGCTCCTCCTTACAAATAATACACCACCTCCCGAAAAAAAAAGCGAAACTATCATTTCGCTCTACTTCGACATGAAAACTTTCCCTGCCTAAAAAATATAACGTTTCACTCTTCAAATGCAAGCATCGCTCTACGTCATATTTTTCATTATTTTGTATTGCTTTGCTACCTCCTCAAAGGGCTCCTTGTCGAGGTTCATGACGACGTCGGAGTACATGTTCAGGAAACGCCGGTACGTGTCGTACGCGAATCGCTCGTTGCCCGTAGTGTCGATTATGCCCTGGTAACATACATATCAGGTTGACGAATGCCGCCGATGCAAGGAGAGGGCAGGGCAGGGCAGGGCAGGGCAGGGAAGGGAAAGGAAGGGAAGGGAAGGGAAGGGAAGGGAAGGGAAGGGAAGGGAAGGGAAGGGAAGGGAAGGGAAGGGAAGGGAAGGGAAGGGAAGGGAAGGGAAGGGAAGGGAAGGGAAGGGAAGGGAAGGGAAGGGAAGGGAAGGGAAGGGAAGGGAAGGGAAGGGAAGGGAAGGGAAGGGAAGGGAAGGGAAGGGAAGGGAAGGGAAGGGAAGGGAAGGGAAGGGAAGGGAAGGGAAGGGAAGGGAAGGGAAGGGAAGGAAGGGAAGGGAAGGGAAGGGAAGGGAAGGGAAGGGAAGGGAAGGGAAGGGAAGGGAAGGGAAGGGAAGGGAAGGGAAGGGAAGGGAAGGGAAGGGAAGGGAAGGGAAGGGAAGGAAGGGAAGGGAAGGGAAGGGAAGGGAAGGGAAGGGAAGGGAAGGGAAGGGAAGGGAAGGGAAGGGAAGGGAAGGGAAGGGAAGGGAAGGGAAGGGAAACAAAACAACGCGTTAGTGAAACCAACCGATCAGAAATTGTGTCTCAACACAGTCAGCACATGTATCTCCCGCACTTTACCCTGTTGGGACTTGCTTGAAACGATTAGTATGGTTTCATCACTGGCCTATCGACAGCGTGAGTGTGAAGCAACACAAGCGATAACATGCTGCGTCCGTGTCGGCCGCCTCCTCGCGTTGTTGCAGTTCGGCTTCTAAGTACACAGCACGTGACAGCACTTGAGAACCAGTTGAGAATTTCAGGTTCGAATTTTAGACGAAAATAAGAGCACGGCCTTTATTGTACTGCAAATAGCATAGGACACACCCTGCCTTAATACCGGTTATACGACTTACAGGATACACTTGATAAACTGGTGCATTTCATTCTACAGCTGTCAGATTTTGTCCCCCTCAAAAACGGGTTTTATAGTTCCCGCGCACAGACTGCCTAACATCACCCTGTTGACCCTGATGGGCTACACTGTAGTTCCAAGGGGGGTCGCCGACCTATATCCTCATTGAGGACATACAACCCGCAACACGCGCGATCCGAGCATCACACACAGCTTGCAAATGTAAGTTTCGACAAAAATCTTCGATCTCATTTCCAGCCGGGCCAGAAAATAAGAGAATCTTACCTGGTGCCGCATGCTGTATCGCCCCCAGTCAAGCAGTGGCGGATGCGGCAATCGTTGTTTTTGTTCGTCGCTTTAATTCGTCACACTTCCTACAATAGAAGTAGCACGTTTTGTCTGAAACGTTTTTTTTCTTCATGACTGGGGCTTCCTTAACTCAAAATCGTCGGAAAATACGCCCCCTTGATTCTTGGCAATGATGATTCTCGTTGATAAGACCTACTCCTAGGCCATGCATGGGATTTGTTCATCCGGTACGAGCGGTTTTGTTTTTCTCCAAATCAATTTTTGGGACAGGTCTCGAGCTCCTTGATCGAGGAACTTCAGAAAAAAAGGGGTGCACCTCTGTCGTAGCACGCGTTCCGTTCAAGTCACAAAAGGATCCACCTTAAGGTCTAACCCTTTACAACTACCCACCTCCCCCCGAGCGCCCATATGTTCGTGGTGTCTGCTAGGGGCAGAAACGGTGTTCCGTCTCGAAAGGGACGGGTGGGCAACGGTCAAATGACTAAGGCAAGCAACAAATGAGTACGACCCCCCCCCAGCCCAACAGCACCGCCAGCAGTAACTACACTACTGCCACCAACAAGAGGCATCCTTATCGAAATTGTTTAGATCTTACACAAACAGTTGCCAGCGAAACATGGCAGCATCGTTTTGTACCTGCACGATTTCGTCGTTGAGGCCCAGGTTGAGCACAGTGTCCATCATTCCTGAAACACAATGATCATGATAAGAATGGTGATGATGGCGGTGATGACGATGATGATGACGGTGATGGTGGTGATGATAGATGATGACGTTGATGACGATGACGAGGATGGTGATAACGACGACCATGGCGACGACGCCGACGTGAATGACGGCGATGACAATGACGACGAGGACGTCAATGACGGCGATGACAATGACGACGACGACGGCGAATGACGATGAAAATGATGGCGATGGTCAACAGGATAGCAGCAACGACAACGAATCGGCGGAAGAGCATTAAGGGCGTGGATTTTTTGCGGTCGAAAATTGCGCTATGCGGTAACCATCGGAACACACAAAAGTGGCCAGCAAGCAGACAATGCCCTCACTGATGAAAGATATTCACCGTCCACACTACCTAAGTACAGTATAATATTTATAGGTATTGATAATCATACATATGAATCTCGGCCGGTGGTCAGTCGTAGAACCTCGGTCGTGGCACCTCTGTCGTAGAACCCAGCTTCAGCCAGCTCGAGAAAATGTCTCTTTTTTGGCGCGGCGTACAATATAACCTCACATTCGAACCCTATAACCCCAATAAACAAGAGCCTGCGCCCGCACCTGGCATGGAAGCCGGTGCCCCCGAGCGCACCGACACGAGGAGGGGGTTGGTCGGATCTCCAAAGACTTTTCCCGTGTCATCCTCCAACTCCTTAAGCGCCGCCTCGTAGTCCAGGGCGGCGGGGAGGTTTCCGGTCCCCTCCTTGAAGTACTCCAGGCAAGTCTCCGTCGTGATCACGAAAGCAGGCGGCACGGGAAGGGAAAGCTTCGCCATTTCGCAGAGGTTGGCTCCCTTGCCGCCCAGGAGCATCTGCAATTGGTTGTGGGTGATTGGGGCGGGGCGTACTCGTTTGTTGCTTGCCTTAGGCCTTTGACCCTTGACCGCGCATCCCTTTCGAGACGGAGCACCGTTCCTACTCCTCCTATGGTGCTATCGGTGTGGGCGTTGGTTTAGACTTGTATATTACTTTCTGGCTTTGGTGTCGTCGTTGATGGTACTGTGGTGGTTGCTCATGTTGGTGATATATTACATTCATCATTTACGTGATGGTGTTGGTGGCGTATTTCTGTCGGGAATAATTTCTGACAAAAAGGGGGTGAGGTGAGAGGACGTGGAATGGGGTATTGACTGGAGTGACGGATAGTGCGGGTTGGCTAGATGGAGGGGCAAAGAGTCCTAGCACCCGGCCGTGAGGACAAACCTTTTTTTCGCGATAACGTCGCGGCTGCCACCATTCAATCTCGACAATGTCCTGCCGACGACGCCATGTAAATAATATGAACCGAAATTCGTCGAACTCACGGCTGACGTCCTAATATTATTGTAAAATAAGATTAAGGGGCTAATACAGACACAGGCCACCCTTGGCAGGTCTCTGGCAGGTTCCATATTTGTCACTCACTCGTACTAGATAAGCTATTGTACTAGTTCCACACACGCCACGGACGAACTGAACAGCGTGCAATTCCGCGAGGCAAAAGCATCATACCCTTTTTCCTATACGCACATGCCTTCAAAGGCATGTGAAACCCTTTTATATCCAGCCGTATCCCATATGTTACGCCTTGTTAGGCTCCGAGAGCAATACAACAACAGACGCGACCGTCATCAACCCTCTTCGGGAAGCAAGTATTGGCATTCGTGTACAAGAGTACAACTACTGTAGAACAATTTATCATCTACTGCTGTGGTGCTGGTGGCATCATGTATCTCGTGGAGGCGAGGCGAGGACAGGCACCAGCCTGTGTTGCAAGCACTCACACCTGCATGCGTAGTCTTCGAACTTCTAAGCCATGTATTATCTTTGATTTTGAATGTTGACAGATGTCACACGTATAGTATAGCTGCATAGCCTACACCAGACTTTTAAACTTTTCTATGCATGCTCTCCTTTTTGACATGCTGTAAGTTGTTAGACGACATGACCATCCAAAAGTCAATATTGCCCGCGGACGCCGTCGACGCCAAGCTATCGACTAGACGCTCCAAGGCGTCACATTGACCCTGGCGGGACCCCCCCCCTGAAAAAAAAAACACAAGTGCGATCGTGTATACAAGCGCGCAGAAGTGCAAGTAGCATAATATGCTGCGTGCGTGTGCTCCGTACGACTCCACGGATCTCCCATATTACACACGCGAATTGCTCGGAAAGCATAACCAACCTCCCCCCGATGGAGCAGCCCGCGTTGCTTCGTATGTTGCATGTGGTAACGGTGGCTTTGGTTCGGCGTGCGCTACGATAACGGTAGCACATTGTTGACCGACGAGGCTCCCCAATTCAGACTAACAAGCCATCAAAATAGTAGGCATACATCAGGGATCCCCCAACAAAGGCGGTCTGAGCAAGCGGTATCCCGATGCAGGGCGGCCAAAAGTTAAAATCGCCTTGAGCGACTGGGGAGTTGCAGTCATAACCTGGAATGTACACGAGGTAAGGCGGTTTACATTCTCAATACAAGGCGGTCACGTTGCTCTCGCACACCCCCACCGCCTTAGTGGGGGACCCCTACTATTAATAACTGTATCCAGTATACTACTGTCCTACTATTAGTAGCTGTTATCACATTTGATCGTTTTTATTTTCCGACACCACTCGCTATTTGAGTCATCCCACGGTATCTTCCCACGGTACCATCCCACGATACCATCCCACGGTATCTTCCCACGGTATCATCCCATGGTATCATCCCACGGTATCATCCCACGGTATCATCCCATGGTATCATCCCACGGTATCATCCCACGGTATCATCCCATGGTATCATCCCACGGTATCATCCCACGGTATCATCCCACGGTATCATCCCACGGCACCACCCCACGGTACGACCGGTTGCATTTTTTGGGTTAACTAATGCTTCTCAACATGTACTCACCATGTTGCTCAACATCTTTCTCGCCGGTTCAGCTCCTCGAGCGTGGAACTATCGATTAGCATGTTCACTTCACGAGTACACTTGTTCTATTGATATTAGTACTAGTATTAGTATTAGTATTAGTATTAATGTCAGTATTACTAGGACTAGCGTAGAGAAACGTTGGCCGGGTGTTGCGCGAACGAGTATCTTCGAAGCCACGTTTCGGGTGAAATACTGAGCTCCTCAGATCAGGAACTCAGAAAATTCCTATAATCCGCTGCACCCCTAGCCAAGCGTGGGATGACGACTCTTTTACGTACAGCAAGCAGGAGATGGGGCCGTTCATCGGGCGGCACGTCCAATTCTCCTCAAATGAAGGCAGTTTGTGGTTGAGAGGGACAAGAGCTCCATTGACGCCTTGACAACCGGAAACCCCTTTTTTTATAAAATTACTTGAATCAAGTATAGGGAGGGGTTTGGGGGCTCTAAATGGGTTAATATTAACAGCGAGGACACCCACGAAAAAGAGGCGCATCCCTACTGCAGTATTTTTGATTTTTGTAGCATGCGTCTTTCGTCATTTTCCCGTCCCAAAGTCTCAAGCGGGTTCATTCACTTTACCCCTTCCATCACTTACTGCGTCCCAAGTTTTTGAAGACAACTATCTCTTGAACTTAAATTAAAGCCTGCACTACTACTGGAAACCCTTTTTTTTTACAATTTTACTTGAACTTAGTATAGGGACGGATTTTGGGGCTCTGAACTGGTCGAGAGTTAGCCTCAAAATAGAGTTGAAATTATTCTTCTGCAATCCAAAAACGGCCCAACCGACGACCGAGCAAGTAGCATTGCCACGGTCCGCGACAGCATTTAAGGAGATGGACTTCGTTTGGCTCGTTTTTCGCGCGAACTGTGAGAAAGACGTTTAATGGCCTGATTTCTGCACGGTAGCATAATAATGAAACCTTTTTCTTTGCACTGGAATTGTGCATAATATTGCTACAAAAAAAAATGTACACCCTGTCTCAAGCAAGAATTGGAGCCCGACCAAAAATACGAGTTTCTTGGGTTACGTCGCGAGCTGCGTACGTGCACATATTCGTATCTGGCACAAAAATGCATTCAAAATTGTACCGGGTACAGTACAACTGGTGAAACGGTACCAGGTACTAGGGGTGTATACATAATATACATACTTCGACGATTCGGAAAAAATAGCTCGTTCGCTCTTTTAGCTCCGGGTCGTGACTGACCCGAGAGGGAATTTTATTATACTATTTCAAATACGTCATCAGCTGTGAGTTCGATCAACGATAAACGTCGCCTGTCAAGCTCCTTTCTGCCGTACAAGTAGCGCCGTGCTGGAGACTAGAGATACACACCAACATCATCATCACCATCATCGTCGTCATTTTATCATCCATCAGATCATATAACATACCCTGGTACGAGGTACTAGGTATCGCTCGGTTCAATCTTGAACTTTCCGTGTTTTTGGCTTTGTCTTCCCACGAGAAGTAGTGCCGCCGCACCGTCGCAGACATATCGGCTACTCGTATAGATTTATGTATGGCAACTAAGAATACCTACAGTAGTACCAGGTGTCACACATGACAGCGAAAAAGCTACCAGTATGGTATTCCAGGAAAAAAACTTACTGTCATACTTCGAAGTACTAAATTGTATATGCCTGGTATAAAACAGCACCATAGAATGTCCGACAGCCGCAGAATGTTGCTACTCGTACAATCAAGTTGGTTGCTACAATTCCATACGCAGTGGTCCATGGTCCATGACGGGATTACAGCAGTATTCATTATTCGCATGCTGTAAGGTGTACCAGGTATGCTGTATCGCCGAACAGAGAAAGGCAGAACTGCCAGGGGTGCAGCATCACAGCATGAGGCGTGCATGCGTAGTAGTGCGTACGCACCGAAGGGCCCGGAGATCACCATGTAAAATCCCAACGAAGTTACGGTTTTCTTCCGTCTGACACAAAGCAAGCATACCGGTATGATCAAGTGTTGACGTTATTTACATGTACTTAATAGTGGTCCCTAAATAAGGCCATACCCTGTTACAAATAAGGCGGCATCCCTAAATAAGGCGCTTAAAACTGCTGGGCATGACCGAAACCCGCAATACGGCACTGACCACCTTATTCACGGCTGGCCCCTTGATACAGCGACCTACCGATCAATTGAGGGCAGTTGAAGCCTCCACATCTGTACAGATACCCTCAGCCGTAACTAACTGACCTAATGCCGTAATGCAATATCCGTAATGTGAGTGAATAAGGCGGTTGCCTCCATCCAACAAGGCGGCAATAGGGGTCTCAAACACCTGCTTATTCGGGGACCACTGCTACTTGAGCATGACATCATGGATGCACACATACCATGCACCACTCAAATATGGAATACTACTAGACTAATAATGTTGCTGTCTCCAAATCTGACGGATCCTTCACAAAACGCATCCAACGATATCCAACGATATTCAACGATATCCAGCACACCCAGTGCCTGTACAGATGCCTCAACCCAGAAAGAAACAAGGTCACCTGGAGTTCACAGCACAAAACTGCATCAGCAGCGGCCGTCGACGATACTATCGAGTAATACATAGCAGTAATTCCCTCTCCAAGAGATTCTTCGATTTTCTAGCAATGAATGAAAACAATATTGACACGGTATAGTATAAAAATTAAATGATATAGTATAGTACCAAGAGAGCTGGAAAGAGGAGGGGAGCAGGGGAGGGGGGTGACAGACCCACACCCCACCAGCACAAATGGCATGGGAATGGAGCCTGGGCGAGGCCTAGGACCACAAGAATTGGGGGCAGCAGAATTGAAGAACCAAGCGGCCAGAATGAGCCGGCGGTGGGGGGGGGGGGGGGGGGGGGCAGGCCCGCACTACAGTAGGTACAGAATGGGGGCACTGCCAAGGTGTAGTGGCCCAAGTTTCCTCATACTTGGTCTCTCTTGGCTTTGTTCTTGCTCTCTAGGTGGTTGTTTATGCGCAATCGGCGCGAAAGGCTGTGCGTATCTTGTGCCGCACTTTGTCGGACGGCAACTGCAGTACTGCTGTATTTAAAACCAAGAAGAAAAATAATAACACAGCAGTCACAAACTCGTACTGACTGTAGCTGGGGACCAAGACAGCGGCGGCGCGAGGTGAAAAAAAGCGCAAATTGCGCACTTAATGAACAATTCAAATGGTAACAAAAAGAAGGAGATACCAGCTCCTATAATAGCAGTAGTAGTAGTAGACTAGAAAGGTTCGTAGTGGAACAAGCGTGCAGCGCGGCGGGTTCATCGCGGTTCGTTTCGGATCGGTGTCGAGTGAGTACATCGACGCATCGACGAACGATGCGGTGATGATGATGATGCGAAACGTACCGAGAAAGATGGATTTGATTATGTTGTGCGAACATGAATTGATATGTATGAGCATGTATTGTGCGTGGTGTGTTGTGTATTTTCCTACCGTGGTGGAGAGATAACACTTACCAGTAGTGGCCCAGTGATGTCAAGAGAGAAACCGCCCCGCTTCTAGATACCGTAATAACGATATCGTCCTGCAGTCTGGTCATACTATCAATACAGTACAGCGGCAAGCGCCGAGGGCATATAGTAGACTTCGGTAACTTTGAGCTTGCTCTTTTATCACGTACGGTAGCTTTCGTAAGATACAGGAATCCTCTTTGCGAAGGTGGGGCGCCCTAGAGCCTTCACGAGGAAAAATATCTGCGAAAACACGAGCGAATGACGCATTTCGTATTTCACTTGTATGAACATCAGGCATAATGACAGCAGTCCCGCAGCGGTTGACAAGGTTGAGCATCGAACCAACTGTGCAAAACTCATAGCTGCCGTACCAAGACAAACAAAAACGGCACTGGTACCAGGTGCTACTGCACTGCGATAGGTCTACTAACCTGATACACCAGCAGTAGCAACAACAGTAGTTCCACAGGTAGGTATATAGATGCTGTAGCAAGTACGTATTTGTGATGGACGCAAATCACCCTGACGCTGTGCCTTCATGCATTGCACGAGGACGATGACAACAGCAACAGCTCAACAGCAAAACTACGTTTGATACCAGGTACCAGGTACACGTATTCTACCGACTGAGCCATACCTGGTACATATTTCTTTTGTTCATCTCATCTACACTGCTTATACTACTGCTGCAGTATACACTTTTCTTCGAATTTTTTATTTCTCCTTCCTCCCTTTTGACCCCTTCAGAACCCGAAACGCCTCCCTATACTAGTATCAAGTACTTTGTCCCCCAAAACGGGTTTCCAGCTGTTAAGGGGTGAACAGACGTAACCCAGATTCCACCGGGTCACTAAGCCGGGTCTTTTGCCCCCTCCCCACTGTGGTACGCGCCTTCATTCTTATCGCGAGAAGAATACTGCACTTTCTTCCTTCTTCGACTCGCATCGAATTGCGCCTGCCCACGCCGCCATTAATAGGCGCTCTCGGCTGTTGGTTCCTTTTATCTGATATTTTTGCAAATGAGCTCAAAAGTGGGACCCACGTAGGATTTGAACTCCAGAGTCAACTACATTATAAAATATTAGAGTACAATCCACCTGTGAGATCGAAGATTTCGTCGAAACTCATCTTTGCAAGCTGTGCGTGATACTCCGATCGCACGTATTACTGTGTGTGTCCTCGTTAAGGATATAGGTCGGCGATCAACTACATTATGAAAATAAAAATACACTCCAGCTGTGAGATCGAAGATTTTGTCGAAACTCGTCTTTGCAAGCGGTGTGGGATACTCCGATCGCGCGTATTACGGGGTGTGTGTCCTCATTAAGGATACAGGTCGGCGACTCCCCTTGCAACAACAGTGTAGCTTGTACCAGGGTTAACAGGGTGAACTTAATCAAACAAGAGGGAGCGGGTGGGGGGGGGGGGGGGGCAGGGGGACGGGCGGGGCAACTCAATCTTTTCGCGGAAACTATAAACGGGATAAATCTGACGGTTGTAGAAGGAATGCATCAGTTTATCATGTATATCCTATAAGTCGTACAACCAGTGAGGTGAGGGTCAAATATATGTTTTGGGCGGTCGCGCCGGTGGCATATCAGGGTATCCTCGAGCCTGGTGTAGGTCAGTTTCGTGAGTTCGAATCCCCCCGAGTGCATACTCGTATAAATTCGCGGGGATTTTTGCTTGGGCGCAAATTGACTTGCGGAAAGCGCGAGAGCGTGAGTTAGCAACACTCGATGAAAAATCGACGAGCAGTGGGATTGCTGAACCCTATGCGCGATAGAAATTGAAGGCAAGTACCGGGGGGGAGAAGGGACCACACCTGTGACCACGGCTTGTCCAGAAGCTGAAAATTTCCAGGGCTTTTCACGGGTCGGGTCAAATCTCGCGGGTCGGGTCGGATCGGGTCGGGTCAGCTGACCCGACCCGACCCGCGAGATTTTGAAAACCTCCTGACCCGACCCGACCCGACCCGCGAGGTTTTGAAATCCTCCTGACCCGACCCGACCCGACCCGCGAGGTTTTGAATTCTCTTGACCCGAACCGACCCGCCACAATTCGGGTGACCGCGAGATGCGGGTTTCATGCGGGTCAGATCGACTTGACCCGTGACATTTCTCACAAGTCAAAGTCGAATAGTCACGGGTCAAAGCATGCATAACTCGGTCGGTTGGTTGGTCCTTGGTCCCTCGTACTTTTCCCAGGATGTCGTCTTCTCTGGTTCTTTCTACCGGTATTGCTTGCAGCAGCAGCAAGCAGCATTTTGTGGTGTGCGCGCGAAAAATGATGAAGAAACTGCATCCCACACGCGTGGGCAATTAGCCACGTCTGTAGCGCTACACCACCGGGTTGACCCGACGAGCGACCGGACGAGCGAGCTGGTTATATGTGCAGTCTACGGCCCCGGCAAGCAGCATAGCTGAGCCGCTTTCGGCAGCAAGCCCACAACTGGGGCGGTGGATCTGTCAGCAGGGGCTGCGATCCGCGAGGATGCGTTCTCTGCTGCTGGTGCTTGCTGCTGCCAGAGTGCTGCTGCTGCTGCGCTGCTGCCAGAGTGCGGCTCCTGCTGTGCTGCTGCTGCTGTTGCTTCGACGACGGCTGCTCTTGCTTTTTTACGTTTGGTCACATTTCGTGCTCGTATGATAATTCTCGAGCTAGCTACTACTACTGTATCCATCTTCTATCTATAGACTATATATGCAGTCTCCAGCCCCGGCAAGCAGCCTAGCTGAGCTGCCTCCGGCAGCAAGCCCTCAACTGGGGCGGTGGATCTGTCAGCAGGTGCTGCGATCCGCGAGAATCCGGGGTCTGCTGCTGGTGCTTGCTGCTGCCAGTGTTGCTGCTTCTGCTGCTGCTTCGACGACGACTGCCCTTGCCTTTTTACGTTTGGTCACATTTCGTACTGGCACGATCGTATTATCACTATTAATATTAAATACTCTTACGGCTGCAGCCGGTACGGGATTCGCGTCACACTGTATGCCTAGGTACGAGTAGCTAGGGGTACTGCCTGGTGATTGTTCTACACGCTGCGATGGCGCATGATCGGAGCATCGGCACGAGAGAGGCAGGAAGAGGTAAGTTTTGTATTATTTACGGATCCGCGGGTCCGACCCGCGGGGCGCCTGCATGGCAATGACCCTCAGCTGTAAGTTTGAAAAAGGCGGATCCGCGGGCCAGACCCGCGGGTTTGACCCGCGGATCAACCGAAAACAACTCGCGGGTCATAATGGCTTGACCCGCGAGTGACCCGTATCTCGCGGGTCATGACCCGACCCGACCCGCGAGATTTTGAAAACCTCTTGACCCGACCCGACCCGACCCGCGAGATTTTGAAACCCCCTTGACCCGACCCGCGGTCGGGTCATGACCCGTCGGGTCAAACGGGCCATGACCCGTGAAAAGCCTTGGAAATTTCAAAGTAGATGTGTGTGAAAACAAAAAATAAAAAATAAAAATATGGCAGTGGTAGCATATACAAGTAGCATTCGAGGCTAACCCCGATTACCGGTCATCCCGTCAACATGTCATATGAGGGGTACCAATACTGCTTAAAGTGAAAAAAGTTGCATATGATCTGGGCAATACTTCGAAGCAGTAATAGACAGCACAAAACCTGTGGGAAAACGCACGCTACGTATGAGCCCTACTACTACTACTGCGATATGGTGTCTCGGCCCTTCTGTTTCATTTCCGCCGCCGTTGGGCGCATACGTGTGCTCGACCCACCCCCGCCACCTTCGAGCTACTGCATGCAGCATGAGCATAGCAGCAGCGTCATGCATGACGAGCCATCTACCCGAAACACATCGCGTCAAGCAAGGGTGTGGTGGAAATGCGTGGGCAGCAGTAAAGCACTCCGACCCAACCAACCGCGCTCGCTCGCGGCAGCAATGCATGGCATGTGACGTGTAGCGAAGCTATGAGCGGCTCGCGATCTACATGCATGCATGATCTACGACTCATGCAAAGTGGGCCTGTTCTCTTTCAGGCCAGCGGAAAAGTCTGCTGTCGTTCGTGTGATACGTGATACCCAATGTGTCTGGGTGGTGATGGGTAATGTGTGTGATTTGTACCCTTTTTCTCTCATTCCATTATTATCCTCACACTATTCTCGCCCTCCCTCCCAGTAGTAATTCAGATCCGGGATCACACAGCGGGCCCTCCTCCCCCCTCCCCACTACACGGTACGTGCCTTCATTTTTATCGCGAGAAGATTTCAGCATTTTCTTCCCTCGTCCACTCGCGTCAAATTGAACCTACCCACGCTGCTAGGCACTCTCAGCAGTTGATCCTTTTTGTTGCATTTCTGCAAATAAGGTATAATCTCTCCACGGTGGGAATCGAACTCAACGACCAACGCTACGTGGTGCTCGAGGGAAACCACTATTAATAGTAGACCACCGGGGCGACCGGCTCGTACCTGCGGCGCGAAAGATGTGATCGTGATCATTGATACATTGATACCGCCAGCTGATTGATATCATACGTACGGCGTGTTACAATCACGTATCATACGAGCATCAGAACTTTCCCAGCAGCAAAAGCAGGAAATTTACGTAGCACCAGGTACAGGTACAGGTATGTGTGTTCCTCGCATTAAACTGATATCTGCACCCATCTCTACATCCAGCACAACCAGCGTCCGTGTTGATGCCTCGAAGAGAGACGAGCTCGGTGGTCACAAAGTACAAGACGGAGTATGTACGTACGAGCGGTACGCACGGGCGGGAGACGTGACAATAAAACGCGGCGCAACCATCTCATATGCGTCATGACGTACACGGGAGACGGGAGATAATAAAACGCGGCGCAATCATCTCAAAAGATGTATCATCATATCAACCAAAAACAAACGCACAACGCACGAACAACGCGGAAGGTAGGAAGGTACCCCCCAGATGGAACAGGAAGGACAATCGTCCGCGTCTTTATTCCGAGATACAGAAAAGATGGTGAAATGTCCATTTGGTCAAGATGCTCCAACAAAAAAATCAACATGCCGCCGGGGCACTGCTGTGTCATTAGCTCTGACCTTCATATCCTTGTTGCCCTCGTGGAGGAGGTAGACACGCTTCACGTCGTCGGTCTTTGCAGATCCAGAAGCCTGCATTCAAAATAACACATACGAAAACGGTAATACAGCATTGAGCAGCAAGCAGCAGCAGCGGCAGCATCGCATCAAGGTTGCAGGTGGCTTTTGTTACGTTCAAAGTGTGTACCCTGCTGGCCTGGGACGAGTGTACGCGTGAAATGCGCGAGCGAGAACAAACAAACGTAAACGCAACGTTGCATGATAACAACCAAATAACCTATAACAAGAGACCACACTACAAGCCATACGGAATCGCACTTTTTTTTAGCAGAAAAAGCTCGCTGACGGGAAAGGCCGGGAGCAGAATCTCTTCTTCCCACCACTATCGGGCTAAAAGGCTAGTCTATAGCAAGAGCTACGCTGCACCCACGACCAGGTACACTGCTGCTGTGGCTCGGGAGGAGGGTGGGATCCGGGATGATGGAAGGATGGGATGAATGTTGGCTCTTTCTTGCACAGCGGCGCGAAAAAGTTGTAATACGTACGAAATCATGAGACTTGGTAAAGTGCGATAGATGCATACACAGCAGGGGCAACTTGACTCACATCTGCCTTGACCCGTGTCGCCTGCGACTTCATGCTGAGGGCTGATGGGGCCGACCTTCTCCTCCCCGACGAGGCGGCATGATGGTGGTGCCGGCGCGCCGCCGATGCCCCTTTCGCAAACCTCAACGTAGAGGAGGAACCAGCAGCACGGCTTCGCCCGGCGGCAGCGGAGGATATCTTCGAGGAGCTGGGCACAAAGGCTTCGATGTGCGGGCAGCAGCAGCCGCCGCCCACGACGGCAACCGCAGCGATGAGAGGGATCTTCATGTCACTGCTTTGTCGGCCTTTTACTTTGTCAAGCAGCTGTGCCGCTGCTGATGCTGCTGCTGCTGATGTTGCTGCTGTCGGGTGCACGAAAGCAATGCGGAGTGAATTTTGGGGGTGATCAATACATACTAGCTTGCGTATGCGGGTTAAAAAATACTGGTGAGGTAGCTGGCCAAAAGTGGAACAGAAAGCGTTATTTTAGGAGGGGTTCGGGCTTTTTTTGAAAAAGCGGCGAAAAAAACGTTGAATTGTGAAAGCAAATAGAAAAAAATGAAAAAAAGACGGAGATCTGGAGAGGTCCCAAGAAAAACGAGCAGCAGCACAAAACAGTACAGCTGCAAAAACAGCAAATTCAGAAGCAGCAGACGAAGCAGCGGCAGCAGCAGCAGCAGCCGCAGGAACGACAGCAACTACAGCAGCCACATCAGGCCCACCATAATAGTGGCAGAGCAATGTGTGTGCATAGCCGACGAGCGCTGTGGGTTTCATCTCGGAATGAGACGATCATACCAAAATGAAACAAAAACTCTAAAAATCGTAAAATTATCGGCGTGACGGGCGGTCAAGCCATTCAGTTTTTTTCGTTTTTCTGCGTGTAAACATAAATCAAGACAAAGATAGCCAGCGCAATCTACGACTATAACCGCGATGGTTGTGTGTGTTGTAGTTGTTTGCTGGGCTGGCTCTTGTCGGTTGAGCGAAAGCACCATGGACAGCAAAAACACGGCCCGGTTTAAAACATGAACATACATGATGATGGAGTTCACATACACTGAACAGCATGCTGCAGCAGCAACTCCTTGTGTTGAGATGATACCACGAGGGCAGAGCCCGCACGCCTTGCATCGATCGATCGGCGAGTAAAAAAAAAAAACGATAGCTATCTACGTACCTGCTCCCAGGAAGAATTCATTGTTGCTGCCGAAAGCGGGACGTTTTACGCGGCCCTTCGTGTTTTCGTCAGGAACAACAGGCCGTCGCCCCCACCAAACGTTCAACACACGATGATAATAATCTACGTGTCGTGATGCCTCGTAAATTGCCCCTGCCTTGTCTGTGTATACTGCGTAGTCGCATTCATATGCATGTATGTGGTGAAGCGGAAGGGTGATGAGGTGTATGTCGATGTTGTTGACATGTTATTATTATAAAAATTAAAATACACTCCAGCTGTGAGATCGAAGATTTCGTCGAAACTCATCTTTGCAAGCTGTGTGTGATACTCCGATCGCGCGCATTACGAGTTGTGTGTCCTCATTAAGGATATAGGTCGGCGACTCCCCTTACAGCTACAGTGTAGCTATCAGGGTCAACAGGATGATTTTAGTCAGTCTGTGCGCGGAAACTATAAAACCCGTTTCTGAGGGGGACAAAATCTGACAGCTGTGAAGGGAAAGGGGGGGCCTGGTTTTGATCAAAAGCGAGCGGGTTTGGAGGGGGGCGGGGGGGGGGGGGGGGGGGGAAGGGGCAATTTGTGCATGTAAGCTATAAATCCTTTCGAGGGGATAAATCTGACGGTTTTGGCACCAGTATATTATTGGGGGCGGGGGGGGGGGGGGGGGGGGGGGTTGGGGCGGGGGGGGGGGGGGGCAGCTCGATATGTGCCTGGAAACTATACATTATTTCGAGGGGATAAATGTGACATTTTTGGAAATAATACATCAGTTTTTTTTTTTTATTATTATAATTAATTGTTGATGTTGAAGACCGCGCCGTCAGTACCACCCCGTCTTACTCTCAGGATTCTTCAAAAAGCGCTAGTTAGTAGTATCATCATGGTGTGCCGTCGTCCCCCCGGTGGTCCAATAGTAAGCCGCGAAGCTGTTGAGGTCGTAGATTTTAATCTCTCACAGGGAACTCTTACAAATCAACAGGCCGAAAGCGCGAGAGCGCGAGTTGGCGAAATTCGATGCAAATCAAAGAAAGGCTATATATAGTCTAGACTATAGTCTATATACGTAACACCTAGCACCGGGGGCGGGGAAGGGAAGACACCTGTGACCACACACGACTTTTGTTTATGATTTGTCCAGAAGGTCGCGAAAACCTCTTCATTATTTCGAGTTGAGCTGGAGTACCAAACACAAAAAAAACGTGGTATTTTGGAGGCTTCGCCCCTGTGACGTTTCGGCCCCGGTTTACCACGTGTGTGTGCCGGTAGGGTAGGGTGAGGCGCACAAGGGCAAACGCGTCGACTTGCGTGGCCGCTCTCGTCGTAAACATCATCACTGCAAAAAATAGACTACATAGAAAAATACTTCGTGGCGCAGCGGCACATACTTCAGTGCTAATAAAAGTACTACAACAGCAGCAGTTTAAAGTAGTAGTCGAAGTCGTGGCGTCAACGGCAGGCGAAAAGGTTTGGAAAACACAACTAACCATTAGACTAGAAGACTGGCCAAATAAAAGTTCGTGTTAATAATAAATGGCTGTGATGCCGCGGCATTTCCTATGACGGCGTGAGCGTTTGAGTATACTTACTACCATAAATATAGCCTTCACAAGTGGAAACTCGTTTTTTTGGTGACAACTTACTTGAAATTAGTATCGAGGGGGGATTTGGGACACACGTGTCACGATAGAGACGGCACTTTTGGCCTGAAATGGTGTCTGAATGACGAGGCTCCTTAATTAACCGAAAACCGTCCGAAACAACAGTTTTTTTTTTTGCATGGTTCTCGTCGCGTACCTCGCCCGAAGGATACTTCATCCGGTACCTATCAGTCTTATTTTTTCTCCAAATCAGTTTTTGGGGGAGGTCTCAAGCTCCGAAATTAATTGTGGAACTTCATAAAAAAAATGGTGCAGGCTCTATCGTAGCACGCGTCGTGGGACTCTAAGGGGGTCCACCCCGATCCTCCCGCTGGTCCAGTCACTGCATCCTGTTGGCAAGTATATGCAGAGGATACTATGTACACATGAAGAATAGTAGCAGCATATCTATATTATATGGGGTCCTTCTTTCCTGAGAATGATTATATTATTGTGGTATTTTGTGTTTTTCGCCGAAAACCAGCCATCCTCATCAAGCAGCGCGCAGCAAAGATGCGTTGCAGAAATCTCTTCTGGCGATACAGGTATTAAGGTACTGTGTTAAGGTACTACTAGTGGGTTATTAGTCCCTTTGACCACTTGGAAAAAGGTTAACCAATAATAGTTTACCCAAACATCTACTATATATATAGCACTCTTCCCCCCCTGAAACCGCGGGATGGCAGGTCGGCCGGATCTCTACCCAAACATCTGCCATATATATAGCAATCTTCCCCCCCTGAAACGGCGGGATGGCAGGTCGGCCGGATCTGTCAATATCCAAGCGATTTCATTTTCCTGGGTATACCGGGGAGAGTATTTTTCAAGTTCTCGCCATGGGGAAAGTCTGAAAAAGTTTATTAATGGTGGATGTGGGACTCGAACCCACGACCCTAAAAACCCATGGTCTGTCGACGACGCCATTTTTCAAGGTATTGGTTGGGTATTAGTCCGTTTGACCACTTGCAGAAGGTTTACCAATAGGTTACCCAAACTAAGCCATATACCAAAACAGCACACCTCATTTTGCCTAGAGATGTTTTCTGAATGGCGGGGCTCTCCTTAACCCAAAATCGTTGGGAAAAAAATAAATAACAGGCCATTTTCTGTTGCATATGGTTCTCGTGTTTACCTGGAGATGGGATTTTTCATCCCGGTAGCAGTTTCGTTTTTCTCCAAATCAGTTTTTGGGTTAAGAAAGGCTAAGAAGGACATGTCTTGACCTCCTAAAGTGAGGAACCCCAGAAAAAACGTGGTGAACCTCTATCATAGCACCCGTCCTTTCTTCTACCAAACCTTCAAAACTCAGAAAACTGGGCTTGACTTCGTACCTTGCAACCGTCGTCAAGGGAGGGAGGGGGGGGGGGGGGGGGGGGGGGGGGGCTTGCATCGATTCGTTCGCAAACCTCTCGGAACGAAAAGGATATACCATGTCGGTACGTACCGCTACCACAAGACACGCCGAATTTCTCCTTCCACTGCTTTGTTAAGTCTGCGAGTTCTTTCCCTACCAAGGCTTTTAGGGAGATTCCCGAAAACGTCTGCACAGCAGTACCCCATATGAACGAAACAGGTATGAGGCGCTTGCTGCAAACATAATCTATAACAGCAGCCGTAGGTACAATACTGTACGAATAAATACAGTCACAAGGTAGTCAAGCGGTACGAGGACTTCGCGGTAGACTGGTGGGGGTTCTGCTGGAAGATATCAGCTCGAGAAAGAAGCAAAAAAAAAAAAACGGAATCCGTATGTATAATTCTTGTATATACAGCCGGTGTCACCCCTTCGCCAGCCGATTAAACGAAAAAACAAAACACCAAAGACCGTCAGTCATCAGCAACCAGTCCCGGTCCTAGATTCCCAGCCAATGACTCGCCAGTATCAGTCATTTTGAAGGGCCTAGTCACGAGGAGATCAGGAGCCGAAATGACCGAGTCCTCGCACACCCCGAGGATACAAGGAGGTGCAGTGATCTGAGTCCTGAACTGATAGTCCTCGCCAGCCGCAAGAGTATCAGGAGCTGAAACGACTGAATCCTTGGCAGTCCCGAGCGTAAGAGAAGCCGAAAGGACTGAGTCGTCGCCGGTCCCAACGGTATCAGGAGCTGAAACGGCTAGTACCCGGAGGACCGGTACCCTGACGACCTTGGAAAAAATACCAACGCCAATAAACGTATGTTTTCATGAAAGCCTGCTTAAACATCCCCGTCTGCCCCGGACTCGCGAAGCGAAAAAAGAAACAGCAAGCACTAAAAACGAGGTCTGAATAAGCACTGTTGCAACCAGCTTCACCTAGCCAACTGTACCATGGGTCCCTCCTACTGCTGTGAGGCAACATTGTACCAGGAAGGTCCTTATTATCCTGCAGTACGGCAGTTCTGCAGTACTGAAATAATATCACTCTGTAGCATAGGTTAGGCACGCTGAAGCGGAATGGAACCGCCTAAAAGCGCAGCGCAGACTTTTAACCTCGCTTGACCACCCACCCACCCGCCCATGGCCACTTCCCCTGAAGGTCCTTATTATCCTGCAGTACGGCAGTTCTGCAGTACTGAAATAATATCACTCTGTAGCATAGGTTAGGCACGCTGAAGCGGAATGGAACCGCCTAAAAGCGCAGCGCAGACTTTTAACCTCGCTTGACCACCCACCCACCCGCCCATGGCCACTTCCCCTGCACATTGTCTCCGGCATTGGATCGCATACCGCCTCCCTCGTCTAACCCCTCACCCCCCCCCTCATGTACCGCCGCCGCGATCGAAGATCAGCCGGCTCCCCGGAGGTACGTACTGGTCGTCCCCGGCCGAGCGGCGACCAGTCAAAACATGAGTTAATCAACGCATCGACCCATCGATCAACCAATCAAACAAGCAATCAGTCAATGATGAACCAATGTTTGAATCAACCAATCAATTGATCGGTCAAGTAGTCACTCAGTGGGCCATCTCACCAAGTAATAATCACCCACTGAAATAATTGATCAATCAACCAGCATGTCAATGAATCAACCAGCCAATCAGCCAATCAACCAATCGTTCAACAACCAAGTCATCAAACACTCAAGTCAATCAACCCACCAATCAGCCAGTCAATCAATCAATCAATCAATCAGTCAATCAATCAATCAATCAGCCAATCGAAATAGACAACCAAACAACTAACCCATCCATCCACCGACAAACCAATCAACTAACCAACCACACACGCAATCAAATCAAATACTCAATCCTTCTTTAATGCACCGCCGCCAATTGCCGTGGCCTCTGACTCCGCCGATGCGAGCGACAAGGCCGACCCACACAGCTGCGCCACGTTAACCGCCTGCTTGCACACGCACGCAGGCAGGCAGACATAATAGCACACCTGGACAAAAAAACGAGTTAAAAAGTACGCGACAAAGAGGAAGCGGAAATGTGATAAGTTCGACCTTGGTGTTTACAAAATACAGCACCAAACACTAAACAACTACGAGAAAAACAACAACAACAACAACAACAACAACAATATGCTACGGAAGAGGAAAGCCGGCCGCCCCAGTGGTCTAGTGGTTACCCTAGAATGCTCCTAGAGTCGTTCCTGGAGGGCAAATCCCACGTGGGTCGGACTTTTTGAATATACTTGCCAAAACTAAAAAATAAAATGTATCAACTGCTGAGAGCGCCTACAGTAGCAGCGTGGGTGGGCGCAATTCGATGCGAGTCGACGAGGGTAGAAAGGGCGAAACTATTCTCGCGTTACAACTGAAGGCGCATACTGCTGAAGCGTGGGGAAAGGGGGAAAAGAGCTTGCCTTGTGACCCCGGATCTGAGTTGCAACTGGGAAGGAAGGAGAAAGAAAAAAGTACGAAGACAACAGAAGGGATGAGCAAAAAAAAAAGAAAAAAAGGGGGGATTCTTTTGGGCGGAACATCTTCCAACTGACCAGCCGCCTCAAGCCAGGAGCTGCCCAACAATGCTTGCAATTCCACTAGTAGTATATATTGTTTGTGATACGCCTATAAATTGCAGATTGGGGTTGTTCATCGAGCTTCTCCAACAGCGTACGTCAAAATCGGGTTTGGGGTCTTACAGGTAATAGAGCTCGTCATGGTTTCGTCGTGGTTTCGGAACCGGACAAAAAAAAAAGAGTAACCCCAACCGTAGCAAAGCCCGACAACAGCAACACCAACAGCATCAACAATACTCACCGCATACAGGCTGACCGTCGCCCCCCCCCCTATCCCCAGCGATAAAGACGCCTCCGGGATGAAAACCATCAGGTACAGCGCCACGTAGAACAGCTCAGTCCCCACACAGCAAAACGCGAAGAACGGGTAGCAGCCGTAGAATAGGCGCGTGATGACGTTGCGGTCTGCGAGGGTATCGGCAGCCTTGTGATGCCGCCCGGCCGTGCTGTTGCAGTAGACGATAATACCAAAAAAAAGCGGTGTGTGGGAGTGGGGAGGGGTTGGGTGAGGGGGGGGGGGGGTGTACTCGATATTCATGCATGGCCGTAGTCGTATGATCATATTGTGTATGCGCTCGCATCCCCACAATGACGGGAGGGAGCATGTCGGGTTTCCACAGACCAGACAGGCATTGCTTGCACCAAGCGCGAAGCGCCGTGAGGTGTTCGGCGAGTCGCATGAAGGGTGAGCTGCATCCTACTAAGAACCGCTTTTCAGGCGGACTTGCATAGGGATGACAGCTTTGGACTGGATGGGCGGGGGGGGGGGTACTCGTTTGTTGCTTGCCTTAGTCATTTGACCATTGACCATGCATCATTTTGCATCCCTTTCGAGACGAAGCACATACCTCCCCACTCATAACAGACACCCCCAACCCTCTGACGCTCACTGCGTTTCTTCCATATATTCCATAAAACGGGAGGGGGGGGGGGGGTCGATAAGGGCGTCCTGTGCTCAACTTTCATCCCATTCACTATACACTGCAAAAAATGGAGGGGCGGGAGGGAGGGGAGTCGATAGGGCGGCCGATTTTTTACCTCAACCCCTTGACCACCACGTACCCGGTATACATTACCGCGAAAAACTACCTTCCGAAATTCTTATCAGTTTGTGTTTGTGGTATGCGGTTGTTCGATACGGGTCCGCGGATATTTGGCGGTTTCGTATATTCTGGGGTTTCGTATTATGTGTCGAGGCATTATTCGGTATATGCCTCGGAGTGTGGAGCTGCCCCCCCGCGGGGCAGTCGATGATGTTAATGATACGACCCGGGCTTTGATGATAACGATACTGCCCGTATATATGTGAGTGGTGCAGCCGGTGACAATCACGTGCGGCTTACCTCCTGTGTGTGGTTTATATGGTACGGTCTCTGACAGAACGGTATTGACCCACCTGGTGTGTATTTGGTATCCGGTGTACGAGTATTTTATCTTCTCTCCTCGATCTACGCCGTAGCGGCACGCCGCGTGGTTACACAGAACACGTTATTCAGCAAGCGTATTCAAACACGATTATCATGGGTTTCCGGGCCCGGAGCTTGCTGAAGGGTTGCTGTTATGGCCGAGGAGGCCGAGCTGCTTCGGCAGCAGCTGGAGGAAGTGTCGATTAATTTGGCTCAGCGAGACGCGACGTTGGCTGAGAGAGACGCGACGGTGGCTGAGCGAGACGCGGCGTTGTCAGCGGAGAGAGCGTTGAGGATGTCCGCCGAGGCAGCGGTTCAGTCGGGTACCGCTGGGGGGAGCGGGCGGCCCATGCAGCAGGCAAGTGCTGGGCAGCCTGTGCCGGAGCCAGATTACCGTCACCACCAGACCCCCCCGGCGCTCATCTTGTCGTCGCAAAACAGCACGCAGCACCTGTGGTCACACAGGTTCCAAGCTTTCTTGACGGCGCGGGGTCTGATCGGGGCGCTTGAGCCCACGAGCGACCCTATTCGGATAGCCGGGGGCTTAGGAGGGATGGAGGAGCGCAACCGATCCATCTATCTTCATGGGCAGCAGAGAGTCGAGAAGTGCGAGAAGGCATGGGAATTTCTCATGGAAGCCATGCAAGGACAGCCTGTGGAGGAACGGATGCATGCCGCTGGGTCGGTGGAGGGAGCATGGAAGGCTGTGATGGCCTGGTATCAGCCGCAGGGTGATGCCGAACGAGATCACCTCGAGAAAGACTTCGAGAACATAGAGATGCAGGGGGATGAGGACCCCAAGCTGTTCTTTGCCCGTGCTGAGGGGAAGCTCAATGTGCTGTCCACATTGGGTATCCGCAAGTCGGATCGCGACGTGGTTCGCATACTAACACGTCGTCTCCCGTCCGAGTTTTACGACGTGGAGCAGCGCACTAGCTTGCTTCGACCCGGCCTCACGCGATCGGAGATGGAGGGAATCGTCCGCACCTCCCACGCTAACCGCAAGACGAAGGAGTTGGAGGAGCGGAAGTTAGCGGCGGTCGTGTCAATGGCTGCTGCGCCGTTGGCGGATCCCCACGCCCTCGCCGTCGGTGGGGGTTTTCAGGGCAGATTAGGCGCCGGGCAGCAGCAGCAGCAGCAGCAGCAGCAGCGGTCGTATGGACAGCAACAGCAGCAGCAGCAGCGGCCGTATGGGCAGCAACAGCAGCAGCAACAGCGGCCGTATGGGCAGCAACAGCAGCAGCAGCAGCGGCCGTATGGGCAGCAACAGCAGCAGCAGCAGCGGCCGTACGGGCAGCAACAGCAGCAGCAGCAGCGGCCGTTTGGGCAGCAACAGCAGCAGCAGCAGCGGCCGTTTGGGCAGCAACAGCAGCAGCAGCAGCAGCGGCCGTATGGGCAGCAACAGCAGCGGCAGCAGCGGCCGTATGGGCAGCAACAGCAGCTGCAGCAGCGGCCGTATGGGCAGCAGCAGCAGCAGCAGTTGGGGGGAGGGCAACAGCAGCAGCGTGGGGGTGCAGACCATAGTTACCAGCACCAGCAGCAGCAGCAGCAGCACCCACCCCAGCCGCAGCAGCAGCCCCAGCACCAGCTGAGGCCGGGGGGCAATGGTGGGGCAGGTAACACCGGAAGTGGGTGGTACCAGCCGGAGTCTCCTCCGCCTCCAGGAGCGTCCATGGGGGAAGTGTACAAGTGCGGTCGGTGTGGTGCCCTCGGGCACAAGTCCGACATTTGTCGAGCGCCGAACGCTTTTTCGGGGGTCTGCAGCACTTGTGGAGCTTACGGTCACATGGCCAGGCAATGCCGCACTGCTCCGCCCACCCGCATGCATGCAAACATTGTCGCGGCCCCTCCGCACGGCCCTCCGCCCCCCCAGGAGCACTACAGCAGCACACCACCACCACCACCACCGGGAGCTTGGCCTCAGCACCAAACTGGCTTCGTAATTCACGGCGACGCATTGGACGGGGGCGGTATGGGCGGAGGCGTACAGCAATGGGACGGGGGCGGTGTGGGCGGAGGCGCACAACAATGGGACGGGGGCGGTGTGGGCGGAGGCGCACAACAATGGGACGGGGGCGGTGTGGGCGGAGGCGCACAACAATGGGACGGGGGCGGTGTGGGCGGAGGCGCACAACAATGGGACGGGGGCGGTGTGGGCGGAGGCGCACAACAATGGGACGGGGGCGGTGCGGGCGGAGGCGAACCACACTGGGACGGGGGCGGTGTGGGCGACGATGGTCAGCCAAAGCCGAGAAGTGGAGGAGCCGGGGGAGCCTACGAGGGCGGGCCGCTTTCCTCGACTATCGACAGCCAGGCGCCGGCCAGCAGTGAACAGCAGGTCGAGTGGCCCACCCTCTTCGTCGCGCACTTAACGTCTTTAGGCAAGTGGCATGCTCTTTCTGTTGGGGGTGGTCTCGTGAGGCCTACAAGGCCTGGGAGTAAGATTCTGATTGGAGATAGTGCTGCTTCCATCCATTGTACTGGTGATTCTGCTCTCTTTTACAACAAGAGACCCCCTGCCCCCGACGAGAAGTATTTGATCATTGGTGACGGAAAGAAGATGGAGGTACAGTTTTTTGGTTGCGTTGATGTAGTGATGCATTGTGCTGAAGACGGAGCAGTGACCTTGAGGAATGTGGCGTTTGTGCCTGGCGTACCTTTCGACCTCTGCTCATTCAACGTGATCCAAGAGGAGCACGTCATTACCCTTGACCACGAAGGGGCGCACATGCTCGATGGACGCGTGTTTTTCCGCAAGGAGAAGTTTGGCAACTACGTTGAGGCCACTCGAGTAGCGAGACACGAGAAACCCCCTGCACTTGCTGCTGCAGTGTTAAGGCCTGGTAGGCAGAGATGGATAGACATCAACGACTTGCACTGTTCCCTTGGCCACGCCCACGATACCGTTTTACGTGAGACTGCTCGTCAAATGGGAATCAACGTGACGGGACGTTTGGGGTATTGCGACGGGTGCGCGGGGGGGAAGGGGATCCGCAAAGCCGTCGCTAAGTCCACGTCGTGCCGGGCTAAGAAGCGGATGCAGCGCCTGTACGCCGACCTCGCAGGACCTATGCCGACGTCAACAGGCGGCGCTCGGTACTGTTTGATGATCGTCGACGACGCCACCAACATGGGCTGGCCGGTATTTCTGCCGGACAAGAGCGCGGCCACCGTCACCCTCGGTTTCCGCACTTTCCTGGCGGCCGTAAATGCCTACGGGCAGCCGGAATGCCTTCGCACTGACAACGCCTCCGAATTCACTAACGCCGAGTTCCAAAGGCTGATGGTCGACAACAACATCCGCCGCGAGTTCACGTCCGTCGACGGCCCGAAGCGCAACGGGCGGGTGGAGCGGAAGCTAGCTCTTGTTGCCGAGGGGGGTCACGCTGCGTTCTTGGAGTTCCAGACCATGTTCGATGGTGTGGAGTTTCCGGCCAAGGCGCTCAACTATGAACGCACGTGGCCGGAAGCATGGACGTGGATGTGCGACGCGCTCAACCTCATGGCGCGGGTGGATGAAAAGCCCGGCATGATGTGCTCGTTCGAGAAGTTCCACGGGAGGCCTTACAGGGGCCCCGTACTTCCATACATGATGCCGGGACGCCACAAGGTCAAGCGGGCGGCTAAGTCAGAGCCGAAGGGGGAACCCTGCTTCTACCTGAACTCCGGCAACGACCACGCCTCGGATTGCAGCAAGATCATGCTGTCGCCATCAGGCATCGCGAGCTACTCGACCGATGTGACGTGGGGCTATCGGCGCGCGCCGTTCGGTGGAGGGACCGCGATTGCCGGGTCCCCGTCGCCGGCTAAGGGGGGGGCTGTCAGTGACCCAGCCCAGCAATCGCAAGCGCCGCGGGGCTTCGAGGTGTGGTACCAGCCGTCGACGCCATCGACTGGTGTAACGCCGGAGTCTTCGCCCACGCCCCTGCCTGCTGCGTCGTCCGTACCACAGCAGCAGAAGCCGACGTCAGCGACCGTTGCATCACCGGAGTCCTTGCCCGTGTTCATTCCCCCTGCGCCGCCCGCGACCGTTGCACCGCCGGAATCCTCGCCCGCGCCTCCACCCTCTGTGGAGGTGCCGGTGCAGCAGCAGCAGCAACCGCGGGTATCGCCGGCGGTGACGCGGTCGGCGGCGCGACAACGGGGGGGCCTGGGCCCGCAGCATGGCTTCGTTTCGATGCTAGCCGCGCGGGAGAATATCGCTATGATCATTGCCGACCAGTCTCCTCCGCACATGCCCGCTCCTGAACTGCCTTCATGCCCTGCGAGTGAGTTGGTAACGCCCGACTCGTATCGCGAAGCGTGCGAGGATGAACACGGAGATGTGTGGTTCGATGCCATGGACACTGAGTTCGACGGTCTGTACCGCGCGGGGACGTTCGGCGCTGTGGTGGACAGGAGATGTGGTGACACTTAGCAACGAAACGGCATCAACGTAATCTCTGCTAAGTGGGTTTATTCTTGGAAGGTCAACGAATTTGGTAGAGTAGTGCGGGCAAAGGCCAGGCTGGTAGCGCGGGGCTTTGGGCAGCGTGCAGGCGTTGATTATTTCGAGACGTATTCCCCGTGCCCATCAGTTGCGAGTATTCGTTTGCTGGCTGCCATAGCGTGCGAGTTGGAATTGGATTTATGCCATTTTGATGCCGAGCAGGCGTTTGTCCAGTCAGAGCTAAGTGAGGATGTCTACATGCGCCTCCCCAAGGGGTGCGGGTCGATGTCCGGTAAGGTGGTTAAGTTGTGCCGCAGCCTGTATGGTTTGAAGCAGGCGTCGCGGCAATGGCACCATCACTTGGTACGCGGCATGAGGGGCCTTGGTTTTGAGCAGTGTGAGGCTGATGCGTGTGTTATGCGTTTGGTTGAAGCGGGGGCCGTTTCTATCGTAGTAGTAGCGCATGTGGATGACATATTTGCGATGGGGCTTAAGAGTAGGTGTGTCAAGTTTTGTGAGGACCTGAACCAGTTCGTTCCTATCAACAACCTGGGGGAGTTGCGGTGGTACGCAGGTTGCCGATTTTCTCGAGACTGGGATGCAGGGAAGTTGACGATATCACAGCAGGTTTTCGCTGAAAGTACCGTAGCGAAGTTTGGTGTCACTCGCGGCAAGAGCATCCCTGCGGTGGTTGACCTAAAGCTTGAGGTGTTTGACCACGATGAACCAGACGTTGATGAGCCTTTTCGGTCGTTGGTAGGGCATTTGATGTGGCTGGCGAACCAGACTCGCCCGGACATCCTTAACGCGGTTCGAGCGGTGGCAAGGTACTCTGCAGCGCCAAAGTTATTGCATTGGCAGGCAGCGCTGCACATCGTGATGTACATCAAATCGACGAGTACATACGGTATTACTTTTCAGAGGGGTCTGAGTGATGGAGTTCAGCTGGAGTTGTACGTGGACGCGGACTATGCGCACGAGGCCAATGACCGAAGGTCTGTCTCTGGTGGAGTTATCATGTGTGCTGGTGCCTGTGTATCGTTCTACTCTAGGACGCAGAAATCCGTTACGCTTTCGTCTACGGAGGCAGAGTATGTGGCGATGGCCACGGGTTTTCGCGAGACGATTTTCATGCGGTATCTCTGGAGTTTTATTTTCCCGGACCGCGATGTTGGGTGTACCACGGTGAAGGAAGATAACCAGGGGGCGATACATTTGGCGAAAAACCCTGTGACCACTCCCAACAGTAAGCACATTGATGTCCGTCATCACTTCCTTCGGGAACGTGTTGCTAACGGGGAGTTTGAGGTTGTCCACGTAGCGTCGACACTGCAGCATGCTGATTTTCTCACCAAGCCTTTGCACACGGAGGCGTTTCGTTTTCACCGCAACTTTGTGATGAATTTGTGGTGATTTCTTGCATTTATTTATTTTTTCGGGTATTGGGGGTGGGTGAGTGGAACGGAGAAGTTATTTTTAGGGAATTGGAGAAAGTATTGGGATGTACTCATGCGTCGAGTAAGGTTAACACGCCAGTAAGATATGTCGATGGTCTTGATGAATCGTGCCGTACACGTTGGCTATTGGTTAAGTATGCACAACGTACAGGGGAACCAAAATTACTAGTATCCTTAGTACTTTTAAATTCAGATGCAATCATTGCCTTTTGCATACTCCCGTGGTGAGCACCTCTTAATAGCAGGGGGGCTGTTATAGTTCGATTTGAGATGCCCTATATATATCAGACACGTTCTGTTGTCCTACTCGCCCAGAGTACGCAACAGGGGGGCCGGATGTTATCGGGCGGTGTGATATTTTTGCACAACAGGGGGGCCGTTGTTATCGGGCGGAATGCTATTTTTAGTGAAGACGGTGTTATTGGTTTTGGTTGAGGATTTTACCAGCATACTCTTGTTTGTTGGATTTTTCCCTTCCCGTATAGTTACTGTCTCGCTTTAGATTGGGAGATCAATGCTGGAATGGAGATTGAGAGATTTGGTATAGGGATTGCCGTTTTACCTTGGCAATTCTTCATGACGGAATTTGGGCTTGCCGTTTTACCTTGGCAATGATTTATTATGGAATTTGGGATTTGCCGTTTTACCTGGCAATTGGTGATAAGTTGTTCGGGACCTATCGTATCGAGCACCGAAATTGGGGGGCTGTTTGTGGTATGCGGTTGTTCGATACGGGTCCGCGGATATTTGGCGGTTTCGTATATTCTGGGGTTTCGTATTATGTGTCGAGGCATTATTCGGTATATGCCTCGGAGTGTGGAGCTGCCCCCCCGCGGGGCAGTCGATGATGTTAATGATACGACCCGGGCTTTGATGATAACGATACTGCCCGTATATATGTGAGTGGTGCAGCCGGTGACAATCACGTGCGGCTTACCTCCTGTGTGTGGTTTATATGGTACGGTCTCTGACAGAACGGTATTGACCCACCTGGTGTGTATTTGGTATCCGGTGTACGAGTATTTTATCTTCTCTCCTCGATCTACGCCGTAGCGGCACGCCGCGTGGTTACACAGAACACGTTATTCAGCAAGCGTATTCAAACAGTTTGTCCCTGAAAAAAAGAACTGTCTAGTTCCTCTTGGTTCCACCCCGAAAAGTGGATCCACGCTAATTCCTAACATAGTGTGTCCATTATAATTCCTAGTAGTTTCCACCTAAAAAAGGCAGGTGCAGCGCTCGGTAGCGAAAAGAAGAAGCGCACTCCCGAGGAAAATAAACAACGTAAACGGAAAACGGTAAGAAGGAAGGAGTCCAGCGGGGGCGGAGAGGGGGGAGGAGTGGCCCGCACGGTGCGGCGGGATGGAGGGAGGGTTTGCTGGGTTCATGGGACGGCGTCGGACCCGCTTCGGCAACATGGTTGAAGTATACTCGTATTTAACACTAAACCTGACCCCGATCGCCTGGGATTTTTCTTGGAATGCAGGTGTAACCAAACACAAAGCACCAGTAGCCTTTACGAGACCTCTGGATGATTATCTAAGACGGCTTATGGAAATCGGGGAGTATTTTTATTTATTAGCTTGAATGTGGTCCACCAAATTTTCAACAAACAAAAAACCTCTGATTTTTTCCGGACAAAATTCTACGGGAAGGGTTGGGGTCGGGGTTTGTGGTTAGGGGTAGGGTCTAAAGTAGTGTTTTGGGCAGTTTTTGATGTATTTCCTCTTTATAATACTGGACGCACACGTGGGCCAAACCAACTTCCTCCCGATGTCCATACTTTATCCTAGACAATAAACCAGAACTGAAGTAACGGCGGCTCCAAAGCACTAAAAGAAAAAAAAGACAAAAGCAGAACATGGCACGATAACGCGTTTGGTCGGGTGTAATAGCTATCGCAAAGTCAGATGTCACACAGAACACAGTACAAGCCACATAAACAAATAACAAAATAACAAAATCACAAGCCTGACCTCTGTACGTGCATCCAGTGGCTGAAGAGGTCGATGAACATGAGGAGCAGGAACACAAACCCCGGCGTCCCACCGCCGTAAAGCCTGGACAGGACCATAAGCAACCCCGCCGTGGAGCAGCGGTCCGTGACCATGTCAAGCACAGCACCAAACTGGGAAGCTGGCGGCAAACAAACATAAGCAAATAACATGCACACGAACCAAAGTAAGAAAATCGACAAACATATAAACAAATGATCAAGGAAGGGAAGAAGGAAGTTTGCTTAGAACTGCAGTCATCTTTTCGGAGTAAAGGCGCTTTGAATTGGAGCAAGACATTGTTTGCAGTACTACATGGGTTACATATGGATGGAAGGAAGTAACGAAGGCAGGGGGAGAGGAGAAGGGGGGAGGGCGAAATGGAAGGCGGGGGGGGGGGGGGGAGGGGGGGGGCAAGACAGGGGGAGGGGGTGGGGGCATGCGTACAGCGCTGACGGGCTGAGAAAGCAGGGGCGTTGCTTGGCAAAAATGAGGCCCGAAAATAAATTAAACAAAACGCAATCATTGAACGAAAAGCCTCGAAAAAAAAAAACCGATCGCTGTCGATCAACTACTGCACAATTATCATGTATCGAAGCTTATGATTATATTGGCGCCGCTTACATTGGTTAAATGCTCTGGCGACCGCACCGTCCACGGCGTCTCCTGCGAAAGCCGCCACGTAGCACAGGAAGCTGATCGGGGTTTCCCAACAAAAGATGAAAAAAAAGGAGGGGGGGCGGGGGGAAGGACATTGATAAGTGGTTAAGCAAAACACGGCATCTACCGCGAAAGCCGACAGGTAGCACAAGAAGATGGCCAGGGTTTCGAAACAATAGCCAAAAAGGCGGAAGGGAAGGAAGAAGGCGAAAACGTCCCCATGACAGCTGCTAGGGCTTCAAGGGACATTTACGTCTTTTAGGCCGTGAGAGGGGAAAAAGTGATACGTAAAAAGGACGATTTACAGACAGCATCATTCACACGAAGCATCCCCGGCCGCACGAGTACGGGATGTATCCGAAATGCGCCACATGGAGCTATACGCAAAGTTCGACGAAAATCGGCCAGAGCAAAAAACTGAAAAAGTGGGAATGCTGAACCCTACTCGCGAAAAAACCGAAGGTATGTACCAAGGGGAAGAAGGGAAGACACCAGTCACCACGGTTTGTCCAGAGGGTCGCCGAGGGCAAAAACCTCTTACGGGTTGCGCTGGAGAGTATTCGTGATGATTAAAAAAATACAGGGCAAAAAAAACAAAGGGGCACTCAGCGCAGCATGATGACATAACGTACACCGTATTGCCACACGCTCTTCTTGGGTACCAGCAGGCGATAAGACCGCCTGGTATAGATCAGTTTTGTGAGTTCGAGCCCCGCCGAGTGCATACTCGTATAAATTCGTTGGGACTTTTTCTTGTCCACAAATTGACTTGCGGAAAGCGCCAGAGCGCGAGTTAGCAACACTCGATGAAAAATCGACAAGCAGTGGGATTGCTGACCCCTATGCGCGACAAAAATTGAAGGCAAGAACCGGGGGGGAGAAGGGAAGACACCTGCGACCACGGCTTGTCCAGAAGCTGAAAAATAGAAGTGTGAGAAGAAAAAAGAAAAAAAAAACGATATTTTTGATTTTTTTTTTGTCGCTAAACGAGGGCCCCAGTAGGTTACGCAAACCCTTTTGGGATAAAGCGACCACAAAACATAGCGTCAGCAAAAAATTAAACTTGAAAAAAAAAAGAATGTCAAAACAAACAAAAAGAAAAAAACGGAGCAACAAAAAAAAACAAAGAATGCCAGACAAAAAGGAGGGTAAAATGTTTGTTTGTTTTTTAATTCACCTGGCCTTCCAGTTGGTATCAGCGAGATAGTAGCTCGCGAGCACGGCGATAATACGCGCGTACCCTGGTAACGTTGGCGTCGCAAACATGGATGCAAGGGTTTCGTCAGGGGACAGGGGCCGGAGAAGCGACGGGGGGGGGGGGGGGGGGTTCGGGACGAGAGTTGGGGTGGTAAATACTCCAGCGAGCAAATTTCGATTCCACAGCACGATGAAACACCCACAGCAACAGGCCCCCTCGCAGGTGCCCAGCTGCTGCTGCTTCCCTTACTTTACCGGCAAGTACCGATATCCGCGTATTACTACCTGCGGTGCTTGCCTGTATCGTATCCCACCTTTCATAAATCACATATAGCGCGTACTTTACATACAGCACATACAACGCATACAACGCGCATACAACGCGCATATAGAACACACCGCACAAGCAGCAGAAACACGCATCACGTCTACAGAGTCACCATCATCCTGGGCCTGACAAACAGCCCTCCTCTGTCTGGAGTTTGAGTTCTGACAGCTGCTGCTGTCTACTAGGCTTAACCTTTGGTATCCTACCAATCATACAGCACCTCCAGCACCTTCAGCACATACAACACATACATTACCGGCACCACATACATTACACACGATGGTATGTTACATACAGCAGTAAATACCAACGCATCAACGCGAATGGATGTAAGCAGTACAAGAGCTCCGCTCCGCAGGCGGTTAACGCCGCCCAATTCGCCCGCGCAAGCAAAAATAGAACAACGTGTTTAGGGGGCAGAAAGAAGAGGCCCAATGACTTGCTGCAACTATCGATTTGAAAATGCCAAGAGCTACATGTAGAGCTGATTACCCTGTGCTGTGCTGTGTGCATGATGGCGATGTCGCGTTTCAATAGCGAGTACGAGTGTAACTTGCGAAAAAAGCATGAAGAGGACCGAGAGAGGACAATCAATGAAGAAAAAAAAAAAACGAGTACACAGCAGTACATACCTGGTATATATGTACACACCGGTCCATGTATACTATTAATAAAACGCTTTCAGGGCTGAGTGCGCTGTGTGCTGTGCTGTTTTGTCCTTGTCACATATGCTCGACGGCAACATGCTACTTTCGTAGCTCTAAGGGTTGCGGGTGTGTGTGTGTTTTTTGTGATCTGAGCAGAAGAAACAGGTGCAACAAAACCTTCCAATGTTGTCAACGAACAACGCGCCACACGATATGATACGCGCAAAATTCGCTCGGCCGGCGGCATCTGCCCGCTACGCTAGCTTAAATAGAACAAAACATGAAGTGCACAGAGGTCCATGATTTGGTGCAACTTACGACCTGCTTAAGTGTTGGGGGGATCCCGAAGAACACGAAGAAGGCGAAGAACACGAAGAAAGCGAAGAAAGCAAGGAACGCAAAGAAAGCCCCCGGGAAGGTTCTCCGCGAGGAGGGTTTAGGTAGGCGTGTTCCGGGCGGGAGCGCTGAGAGCGAAGCACGGCTTATTAATCAAGTCATTCCAAGCGACCTACTCGTATACTACATAAGAAATCACACCCCGGTGATGACGTTTTCGGTAAAAAATATATCACCGGGTGTGGTATACTGTGGGGGGTGTGGCATCTTACGTAACCCGGGTGATAAAGTGCAGCTCGCAGGGGCCAAGAAGGGGAGGTGATAAACCACGGGGTGTTATAGCACTCCCGCACACCCACAGGAGGGCGTATGGGGTGTGGTAATGAGGGGTGTGATAAAAAGGGGTGTGGTAACACTGCCTGTAACGAATCGTACTGCTGCCGCACACTTGAAGGGTGTGGTATTGCGGGGGGGGTGATAGCAATGCCTTCACGGAATGCGGCTGCGAGCGAGTCCGCAACTGGCTGCTGAGCCAGTGCGGTGGGTGCCATATTGGCGCCTGTTGCTGTGCCAGCTGCCGCCGCTGTCGATTCAGCAGCAGCAACAGCTGGAGCAGGAGCCGGAGGAGCCACGGGTGTGGAAGAAGTTTGCTCGGGTCGAAAGAAACGAGGTGATCGGTCGCGCCTGCACTGCTGCGGTCGAAGCAGTTGTCGAAGGAGCGGAGGTGCTGGCGGCGGCATTCTGTTCTCCCTCCACGTTCATGTTGTTGGAGGTCTCCATACGGGGTGTTGCCCCGCACACAGGGTGCGTGTGTAGTGTGTGATCCCCAGGCAAATGCTGTATTACCCCGGTGATAGGAGGAGGGGGCCCGTGAATGTATGCGGCGTAACCTCAGGGGGGGTGTTATCTTATGTAACCCGGGTGATAGTTCGCCTCGTCAAAAATGCTAAAAAAACATAACCGGGGTGTGGTTTTCTGTGGGGGGTGTGGTTTCTTATGTAGTATGCGGTACTTGCCGATAATTTTGTCAAGTATGTCTACACTGCTGTGCCTGACAAACAACCCTCCATTGCTTGCAATTTAGAGTGTTCTGACCTTTGCTGTCTTCCTTGTATATCCTCGTGCAATCCATACAGTGCATAGAGTACCCATAGCACATGCGGTACACGTACAACAGACAGCAGTAGTTACGTGTCAACACGTCCACATTGATGTCACTATTATACTGTCAGACTCCCCTATATTTGGAGTTTTGAGTTTTCTAACGATGCTACCTTCCGGGCTGTGCATGCGCATCTTGCCTTGATACAGCACATACAGCAGAAAAAACGGATCAACTCGTCTACAGTCACTGCTGCTGTGCCTGCCAGACCGCCACCCTTTATTGGGAGTTTGGAGTTCCAATATAACATGATGTCTGCCGGGCGAACACGGCGGTGGACACTTCAACTTTTCTTGCATGCGAACCGATGTATGTAGACTAAGATACGATATACACTCATCTGCGCTGGTCGGTCATACTTGCCGGGTTACGTGCACGGTGGCCATTTTTTCTTCAGTTGTCAGTCGTAGCTCTATTTCGTGTTCTCCCCCTGTTCAGCTTGCGACACCGCCGGGAATTCGAGCGAACCACATATCGAAGGGGAAGCCTGTACAAGTACACTATTAATAGTGTTGGTAAACAACTAACAAAAGCCGGATTAGTTAAGTTTTTTTGGCTTGCTTATTGTACTAATCAAAATAAATGGGCCTTGCATTTTTTGCTTATTGTAGCCGTGCGAATTAGGGCGTGGCATACTATTTGAGAGCATGGTATACTAAAACCCATACCAGGTACACTTTACGTAATACAAACTATTAATAGTTGTGCGGGTTAACCCATACCTGGTACCAGGTACAGCAGTACAGTCTGTACATTTTACGCCATACCGGCACGTACCAGTACAAATTAAGTGTATCGGTTCATACAAACGCCATACAAAAAATAAGTGTATGGGTTAACCCATACTTGGTACGTACCTGGTATGCTTTACGCCATATAAAATAAGTGTCGTATGGGCTTGTCGTAAGCATCATCAAAGCAACTGGGCCTTGCTTATTTGTTTATTTGAGGTGTATGAATTATAGTATAGAATACTTAAAACCCATACACTTTACGCCACACAAGTTAAGTTTCAAGGGCCACATACCTGTGCATTTAACGCCATACCAATTAAGTGCATGGGTACCAGGTACACTTATTTTCGCCATATGATACCAGCTACGAAATAAGTATATGGGCTTATTGTTCGCATAATCAAAGCAACTGGGCCTTGCTTCTTTGCTTATTTTAGCTTACGAAATTTAGTATGGTATACTAAAGCCCATACACTAAACGCCATACAAATGAAGTGTTTGGGGTTAAATGATGTGTCTTGGGGTTTTAGGATGCGATTGTAAAATATATACAAAAAGTTGTGCTTTCTAGTGTACAAAAAAATCATACGGGTTTTAATGTTGCCTACTAAATGTCACATAATTATTGGCATGGGTTAATGCCATGTACGTATTATGGGTTTTAGTACGCTATGCTACATACCATGTAAAGCAAATAAGCAACTAAACATGCTCAAGCAAGCAACAAAAAAAAACAATTAATCAATAATCAAGCAACATTGTTGTTTAATGGTACACCAACACCACTGTTTTAGCAACCTTGAAGAAATATTAGTATTCCACGAAAATCCCAAATGTGTTTCCCTTGAGATAACGCGAGTGCAAGTTCCAAGGAGGATAGGAGGACACCAGGTACGTATTCGCTAGCTGGACACAGAAAGAGGTAGACGGGTGCGAGGGGTAGACGTGACGACTTTGCCCCCAAACCCACCACGCCCAGGAATTCTGAATGAGTAGATCGTATCGTACCAGCAAAGTGATTGCAAGAACACCCCTCAGGTATACGGTATTGGAGTAAATCTGGAACATACACCCTCTCTCAAGAAATAAACCTAGCTTGCTACTATTGTTCGTAGCACCCTGGAATATTTTTAGACGGCAGATGCCGAATGGCTGGACTGCGTTTTGCTAGAGCTGCCTAACTTGGTCTGCTTTACTTGGACCGATGTGCTTGAGTGCTTGGGCTGGTCTGCTCGGAAAGCTTTGTTCGGGCTGCTTAGCTTTGGGCCGATTTTCTCGGACTGGTTTGCTTCGACTGCTTTCCTTGCATTGGTTGTACTGCTGGCATTGTTTGCCCAGGTCGTACTTGTTGCATGCTGCCTACTGCCTACTACGATAGACACGAAGTGTCTTACGGCAGCATGCCTTGCGTCCAGCTATCGCGTTTTTTTGTTTTGTTGTCGTTATCGTTAGCTGCAGGTATGACTACCAATACCGGTACTAAACCTGCTGCTGATGTGCCTGTGCTCTTCTTGGCGTGTGTTGTAGCAATCTACTATACTATTAATAGGTACAACCGCAGTAATTGTACCAGGTAACAGGCAGGCGCCTGCGCGCGAATACAACCACGTACATAATACCGACCGCAGTACCTGTACGTTGTCCTGCTGTACATGTATGTTACATGTGTCTCTTCATTGTGTTTGTGCAATAGGTCGCAGAACTGGCTACGACTACGGCTATGATGCTGGGACCCCAGCTGAGTTTTCTGAGTATAGCAGCATATTGCTGTTGTCGCGAGACATTGCCCCCCTGGCTGGTGGGGAGGAACCGCCGGACTCTTGTTAACATTTTTGCTTCACCTCTTAACCCCTTTAGAGCCCCAATCCCCCCCATACTAAATTCAAGTAATTTCATCCCCCAAAAGGGTTTCCAGTTGTGAAGGCGTTAGTACGCTCCGGGTCAAGTACGCAAATGGTCTGGGTTGGTTGCGGTAACAGCGGTGGATCTACAGAAAAGCTCGGCTGGGTTCCACCGCCCGTGGTACTACCGGGCGGCAAGATTTCGCCTATCGTGCTCAAGGTCCCCGCTATCTCTAGTCCCAGTTTACTCATGTGTTCCTTTGTCAAGTTCTCCGTTGTGCGGGTGGTGCTTTGTGAGAAGTGCTATTAATAAGAGTCAACATACTGTTCAATCTACGGGTGCTCTAAGACAGCACACGTGTATTGCTGTCCAATCAAACTATAAGAAATCGAAGACTAAGAACGAAGGCTGAGATTAACAGGGAAGCGAGAAACCCCGACCGTTTATCTTGAAGTGAGTGGCAAACACAAACACATTCATTCCTTCGGCACCCCTGCCTCCTACTACTGTACTACCGTATTGCTACAGCAGTATACTTGGTATACCAGGTAGGTGTCTGAGTGCTACTGTTCGACTACAGCTGAGCTAAGCTGCCGTCGTAGTCGTAGCGGCGATCAGTACCAGAACGCGCAACTGATTAACAGACAGCCGTTCACCCACTTTGTCGTGTAATATACACTGGTAATATATGCTTGCTGCAGCTTGGCCGAGCTCGGCTAATTGAGTCAAGCAAGGTTGTTGCTGCTTTTGCAGATAAGGTCGTATAACATAAGCCGTCGTCGCAGTCCATTATTCACTGAGGGTTTTATGTTCAGATCGCCCGAAATCAGCACGTCACCACATCTTGTAGCACTGCCGCTCCTAGTGGGTAGAATTACACTCATGTCGTGGCGGGGATCTATTTTTTTTTATTCTTCTCTTCGTCCCATCCTCGCACTACTCTCGCGCTCCCTCCCTCCGTCCCAGTAATAACTCAGATCCGGGGACACATACCGGGCTCTTTCCTCCCCCCTCCCCACTACGGTGCGTGCCTTCATCTTTAGCGCGAGAACAATTCAACATTTTCTTCCCTCGTCGACTCGCGTCGAACATGAACTAAAACATGATACCGCACATAGAAGGCCACGGAACTGCTGTCCTGTAATGCTAACTGCACGAGAGCTACATACAGCTCAGCTCGTACTCGTAGCGGCGGATAGTATTAATAGGACCGGGATGCCGGGATACCACGCACCTGGTACACGAGTAGAAGGTCGCGGAACTATTGAAAATAAAAATATAGTTTCCCGCCTGTTCCTTGAACCAAGAACCGAACTGCTGCGCCAACTTTTTCGGCCTCGAACTACTTGGAATTAGTCTACCGTCGTATTCCTAGCACTTCTACGTAGAAGGGCGGAAAACTTGTGTAGCCCAAGCTCCAACCCAGAAGTGCCGTGCATTGCATTGCACTGCTGCTGTGTTGTACGCTGTACGTACACCGAACCAGTAGCCTGTACTACCTCGTACAGACACGACGCGTGTAGAGTAGAGTAATGTAGAGCACAGAGCAAGCAGAGAGCACAGTGCTGCAAATCCTTCGAACACATCATTGTAGGCGGAAATACAGGTATCGTACGTACATTAATAGTGGTATAAAAGGTCCCTTTTGTAGTTGCGTCGAAAGTGGGTCGTCAACGAATTTCACACGTTTAGCCGTGGCAGATATTCGCTGGCCTTGCGATGCAATCCGGTTGCTCACCGATGAGATTCGGGTAGAACAGTAAAACCTTCAGAGGGGAAGGGCCCGCCATGGTCCTGATCGCCTCCGGTCCAGCGCTGAAGGCTCCAGCAAGCAAGTTTGTTTTCCAATGTTCCGCGGGCAGGCCGAAAAAAAGGAGTTGTATAGACCTGGATGGCACTTTTTTGCGGGCGCGTTTTGGATCCTGAGGATCACGATGACGTTGTGTCCAGCCAGCTTATGTCAGTTAGCTCGCTCTGCTTGCACCGTCTGCTCTTGTTGCCTGCGGTACTGGTGAGTGCCATCCGGCCCTGTCCGTGTGTCCGTGTGTTGGCTTGTTGTACGGGATGGTAAATACTTAGATGCGTTGACCAACGTGTGCACTGTTTGATATGTGGAACATGTGATGCGGGACTGAGTGATAGCGAAAGCATATTATACAACGGCCCGGTCCTGCGGTGTGTATGCATATAACAATGCCATGTAGAGGGTGCGGCTACTGACCGTGTCCCGCAACCTCTATTAGCAATGCCTACGGTCCGCCAAACTCTTGAAGGGTAGCTGACGCCGTCGTCTTTGCCGCCGCCGTGATCATGGTGTGTCGCGAACAAGAGTATCTTGCTCTTGCAGGCCACACACCCACCTGCTACGGTATGGTACCATACTGCGGACTCCTCAGGCAGTAGAATGGAACATTGCACGCAGGAGTATTATCATGGTATTACACGAATTTCGAAATTCGAAATTTCGCTGTAGTATATACCCTGCTACTGGTATATCACATCAGGATGGATTCAGGCGGAATCGCCAAGCACAATGATGCCACAAACTCCCGCACACATGTCGCAATCCGCACATAGCAAACTTGCTGCACCCAGAACCCCTCCCCCCCCTCCTCGCCTCCCTCGTCCCGTTCCTGCACCCACCCACCCAGGTGATCCTAGCGGTCAGACCTTCCGGTATAACTGTCGATAGTACTATTAATAGTATACCTTGCGCCTGTCCTGTCGCAGCAAGAGCCAGCACACCATACAGGCACAACAGGGTCAACGTCGTCAGCCTTTGCATCCACGATGTCGAACAATGACGCCGAGACTCAAGCGCTGGCCATGTCGAGAGACCTGGATCCGACCGGGCTGCCGCGGCTGAACAATGAGGCCGTGCAGGCCTGCCGCCTGAGCTATCACATGCTCCGGATGGGAGACAGCTGGGGCTCGAGGGGCGAGGAGCCGCAGCAGGTGGGATCGACGATGTGGTCCCGATGTGGTCCGATGGTTCGATAGTCCAATCACAAACGTGGGCAATTGACCCCCATTTCAAACCTATTGCGAGTACGAAATATTCCTGCAAAGGTGATCCTACATCATTTTTCAGTGGCTGTTCCCAAAACGTAGGTGCTGTTCCAATGGCCCAGGATTCCTATTTTTTCCCGCTGTAGTCTATTTTTCCCCCCTAGTGTTTTGTCTGTTATGGAAGTGTTAGCACATAGCCATTATGAGTCAATGTTCAGTAGCACTGCTCTTGTGTATCGTAGATCTCATACGTGTCGGTTCGAGTGTAACGTACGTATGTGTGCGGAGGAATACCTTCCGCAGGATTCTCCGCTTGATATCCAGGTAGCTCACTCTCTCGTGTGGCTCTCTCTTGTAGATCTTTCCGGATCATAGCTGTCCTGGTCATCTCTGGGAAGCAGCCGTCGTCTGGGCTCCTGCAACTCTGCGGTTCATATCTGTGTGTATTGGCCAAATTAAGCGCCACCGTTGTACTATTCAACATCTTCTCTACATCTCGGAAGCACTTCGTTTTTCAGGCTATCCTCTCGCTCCGTGACATCACCTCGACAAACGTCGACGGCACAGTCTCTCAAACCACCGTGCCAGGGTATCACACATTATCCATGACAGGTTATGAGCCTCGTGTGTGTGAGTGGGGGGCTGCGGTGACTGCGCGTCTACTGCTGTCGCCGAGTGCTGTGGAGAGCACACTCGTCCTCCAGGATTTGGATATTTTTGGATCCTCCAGGATTTGGATATTTTTGGATATTTTTCCGCGGGGAGCTACTGCCGGAGTCTGCTTTCTGCTGGAGGCCACACTGAGTCAACCCGCTTGCTTACTGGGCCCGGACTGATCACCTGGGCTATCGGCTGCACTTTCGGTACGCTACTGTTTGTGTAAATCATTCGGGAGCACAACTTCTAGGCGTTGATTTCGGTCGGCGAATAGGGTTGTGCAGGTTGTTAGTTCTGCGCGCGGCGCACCGTTCTCGGTGTTCTTTGTGTCTGTAACTGGCGACCGAAATCGCCTGCGCGTGGTTTTCTCGCAAGGCGTAGTCTATCCAAGATATCTCCCACGTACCGAGTTGCGGGCTTGGTAGCGTTTGTAGGCTGAGGATACGACTGCTAGCTGGTAGTCGCCTGCTGCTGCCGCTACACCTACGTGACCCGCTCACGTAAATTTGCCTGCGCGTTTTAGTATACGCGAGGTATACCTGTGCGTTGTGGTATACGCGAGGTAGGCCTGTCCAAAATATCTTTCTCGTGATGGTTTTGTGATCAGTGCGTGTGTAGGCTGAGGATCTGACCAGGCTTGTTTGCATCCGTGCAGCAGCCAAAAGTCTACGCTGCAAGACGCGTAGCAAGTCTCAGCAGTGCATCTGACCCGTGTACCTGCAGGACGAGGCCGGGGCTGGCTACTCCATCGTCTCAACACCGCAGTTTCGCCACCTGCGGTTGGTCATAAGCTGTGTTCGACGGGGCGCAGTGGTTTGGGTGGACGCTGGGTAGCTAACGCCGGACGTGGGTCGTGAGCTACGGAGCTGCGACTTGAACTAAGCCTACCCCTGTGCAGCATTGCACCGTATCCTTCTTAGGCCCGCCGACCCTTTTCAGGCTCTCGGGGCGTCGTACGTGTGCCGAAAACCTGACCCCGCCCGGGAGTGTGACCCTTTGGTTTTCAGCGATGGCGGAATCATCGAGCTCCGGGCTCCACCGCATGCTGGACGCCGTTGGGACCATCTCGGGGCAGCAGGGTTTTTGCGTGTGGAAGACAAAACTCCGGAACGCAGTCAACCTCTTCGCGCCGGATCTTAAGCCCATCCTAACCGGGGCCGACAGCCCTGCGGAACCTGAGCCGAACAAGGGAGATAGGGCCAAGTGGGACCAGGCTAACAGTCGTCTGTTCTCCCTCCTCTTCTTTGTCACCTCCGGGTCTGCGCACGCCACCGTCCTTACTCACGAAGAGGCGGCGGATGGAACGGCGTTCTGGAAGGCCCTCAACGAGCGTTTCGACGCTCATACCCAGGAAGCTCGGCGTGCGTGTCACAGAGAGCTTTTCGGCCTTCAGCACCTGGCGGGCGGGGATCCCATCGATTTCTTTACGAACGGAATGGATCTCAAGATTCGCCTCCAAGGCTTGGGGGAGGAGGTCTCCAAGGAGGTCTACCTAGACATCATGCTCTCGGGCCTAACGAAGGACCCAGAGTTTAAGTTCATCCGTGAGATGCACTACCGTGAGGAATTCACGTCCATTGACCGTCTCCAGGAGGCGGCCAACCGCTTCTACGTGGACCAGCAGTCGCGCAACGCGTCGGGGAACGTGGTCTCGGGCCAGGGGGCCGCGATGGCGGCGTCCTCATCCGACCAGTGCCATCGATGCAAGGCGTACGTTCCAGCGTGACTGCCCCCAACAAGTGCAGAAGAACCGTCCGAAGCCGGGGAAGAACAAGTGGAAGAACAAGCGCGGCGGTGGTGGGCGGAGTGCTCAGCCGAAATGGTGCTCCTACCTCAACACCACCACGCACAGCGATGCTAAGTGTCAGAAGCAGCAGGAGCTTCGCGCGAACAAGCAGAAGGAGCTCCAAGGCTTGGTTGCCAACCTGGCGCTGCTGCATTCCGCTGGTCAGGTCAACCTGCCCAACATCGGGAGCGCTCACTTGGCGCAATCGACTGCGGCGACGGCGCCGCAGGCTCCCGCTGAGCCGAATTCGTTCGGGTTCTCCTTCAGCGCCCAACGCGCTCCACCGGCTGCGGCAACTTCGTCTTCTTCTTTTTCCCAGACGCCTCCGGCGGCGTCTGCCGCCACTCCGGCGGCACCTTCATTTATCTCCTCAGAGTCGCATGCACAGGACCACCGCTTGCCTTCAGGGCTTGTCGGTGCGTTCATGGCGACTCCTGCGGAGATGTCGCTTGCTCCTTTTAGCTCAGACGGGTCGTGCATCCGGATGGTTGTGGACAGCGGGTCGGTCAACAACTACCTCGACCCTGCGCTTACACGAAGAGTGCGGGCCCACATGTGCGACGTCGAAGACCTTCAGGTCCCTCACACGATCGTCGCCGCCGGCCAGCATCTCTTCAAGGGTGTAACAACGGGCACTATCTTTGGCGCCGTCACGGACGACAACGGAAATGACCGGCGCGTCTCCTTTTGCGTCGTTTTGATGCCGGACTTGGGCACCAACTTCTTCTCCGTGACCACGGCGATGCAGAAGGGAGTGGCGACGTTGTTTCATCCGGCCAACCCCAGATTGGAGTCGGGGGACGTGGTTATCCCGATGCAAACCTGTGGGGTGGACGGCGCGACCGGAAAACTCATTTGCTCCATCGAGGTGAAACTAGGGGTTGGCGCCGGAGGCCAGATGGTCCTTGGTCGAGCCCCTGACGGCCTTACCTTAAAGTCGGACTCCGCTGAGCTGTGGCACCGGCGCATGGGACACATCAACCACAAGAGCGTGGACGTTCTGAGGAAGGAGCCGGCTAACGCTGTCGACTACACCGGCGACCTTAAGAACTGTAGTACCTGCCCACTAGGGAAGAGCGCACAACAACCTCACCCCAAGCAGGTCGCCTACAATGTCCTACGTCCTTTCCAGCTTGTATCCGTCGACACCTTCGGCCCCTTCACACGTAAATCTCTGGGCGGGTTCAAATACGCCGTCAACTTCGTTGACCAGCAAACCAAGTGGAAGGAGGTGGTGCTCATGAAGGACAAGACCTGCACTGTGGAGGCCCTTGCGGTGTTCGTCGAGGAGAACGTGATTCCTACCGACGAGCGCATCCATACCCTCCGCGGGGACCGTGGCAGGGAATTCACGAGCGTGGAGTTCCGTCAGTACTGTCAAGACGTCGGCATCAACCTGGAGTTTGCCTCTCCGAACACCCCTCAGCAGATCGGAGCAAACGAGCATGTGGGCCGGACGATTTTGAACATTGTGCGCTGTTTTTTCGCCGACTCGACACTTCCGAACTTCCTTTGGGGGGGGCTCATGAAGACGGCCGTCTACCTGAGCAACCGGACTCCTCACGCAGCTTTGCAAAACGGGACGCCGTACGAGGCGCTCTACGCCAAGGAGGCCTATCTCGGCCATCTCCGGGTGATCAGGTCCCGGGCGTTCGTGCACGAAGAGGTCCAAACCAATAACCTGGAGCATCGTGCTTGGGAAGGCCGGCTCATCGGATTCAGCGAAGAAATCAAGTCCTACCGGATCTACAACTCTGAGACGCGACGTGTGCGGGTGAGTCAAAATGTTATCTTCATTGAGACGCCTTCTCTCGCGCCCTCGTTGGACGCGCGCGGTTTTGACGACGGGAAGTTCACGTACGACGACCACGACGACATGCTAAGAAATGTGCGAAACTACACTTCCAACCACTCGGCTGACTCGCTCTCTCCTGAGCGTGCCGTTGAGGATGCCGTCGGGGATCTGTCCGCGGTTGAGCTTCTCGAACAAATGTGTGAGACAACTAACCGTGATCTTGGACTTGGATCTGCTGGATGAACTCCTGCCAACGACGCGCCTGGGACTTCTGGTGGTGCGCCTGAGGAATATAGCCCTGCCCCGCCGGGGGGAGTCAGTCCCCCGGCGCCGGTCAACGATGCGTCTTCTCCTGAATCGTCACCTGGTCCGGCGCCGCCGCTTGGTTCATCGCCCGCTGGTTCTGCTCCGTCTGGTACTGCGCCGCAGGGTGGTTCTGTGCGTGGACGCGGTTCTTCTCGTGGTGGATGAGGTTCCGCACCGACGCCTGCAATCACCAGGTGCTTCGCGTGGTGGATCTGCGCGAGGAGGCATCACGCAGCGCGGTGGGCGTGGCGGCGGGTCTGCACGTGGACGTGGTACTCGTGGTGGACGAGGTTCCACATCGACGCCTGCAACCACCAGGTCTGCTTCGAGCGTACCCACTGCAAAGACCATCAGCGAGCTTCGTCGCCTCTCCTACGCATTTACCGTGAAGGGGGAGTTTCCCGACGTCGCCCTCAGGAACGGCACATTCCGCTTCACGGAATACGCGTACGCTGTAGGAACAACTCAACCGAATGTTCCACGGACAATCTAAGAAGCGCGGGCCACGCCCGAAGCCGCCCAGTGGAACGCAGCGGCAAAACGCGAGATCGCGAGTCTTAAAGATCATCAACTTTACAAGCTTGTTCCGCGCTTTGCCGTTCCCCCTGGATGGAAGCGAATCAATTTCGAAATGGGTGTTCAAGCGCAAGGCGGACGGCTCCTTCAAGGCTCGTGTAGTGGTTCAAGGTTGGAGCCCAAGTTCCTGGCCTTGACTCTGGAGCTCCAGCTTGTGCCGCGCTCTGCCGTTCTCGCTGGACGGAAGCGAATAAATTCGAAATGGGTGATCAAGCGCAAGGCGGACGGCTCCTTCAAGGCTTGCGTAGTGGCTCAAGGTTGGAACCAAGTTCCTGGCCTTGACTCTGGCAGCATCTACGCCCCGGTGTGCATGATTCAGAGCGTGCGGATCATATGCTGCATAGCCGTGCACTTCGGCCTGCTTCTACACCAGATGGACGTCTCAACTGCCTTCCTGTACGCGGATATCCAGGAGTTGGTGTTCGTCGAGCAGCCGCCTGGCTTCGAGGTCAAGGACAATGATGGAGGTGAGCTAGTGATGCAGCTGGAGAAGAACCTCTACGGGCTGGCCCAAAGCCCCGGGAACTGGTTCAACACCATCGATCCCGCCCTTGTCGAGATCGGCTTCGTTCCGCTTCAGTCCGACGCGTGTGTCTACTTGTACGATCACGACGGTGTTCGGATCTACTTGACCCTCTACGTGAACGATCTCCTTCTGGCCAGCAACAACTCTGACGCCATGACGATGGTGGAAGAGAAGTTGAAGCAGCGTTTTCAAGATGACCGACATGGGAGCGGTGTCGCTCGTCTTGGGCATGGAGATAAACCGAGACCTTGAGCGTGGCACTCTCACGATCTCTCAAGAGGCTTACTCCAAGTCCATCCTGGAGAGGTTCGGAATGTCGGAATGCAAGCCGACCAACACGCCGGGGTACGGTCCCGACCTCTCCAACCAGCAGCCTAACGAGACTCTGCTGGACGAGGAAGAAAAGAAGCGCTACCAGGGCATCGTGGGGTGCCTGATGTATGTTTCCCAAGCGTTAAGGTACGACATAATGTATGCCGTTGGTCAACTGGCTCGCCCAATGGCGAAACCCAGCCAGATCCACATGGTGGCGGCGGAGCACACTCTTCGCTACCTCGTGGGAACACCCGACTTCAGCATTACGCACAAGAGGGGAAGCTTCAAGCTTGCAGTCTTTTCGGACTCCAACTGGGCCAACAACCCGGACAACAGAAAGTCCCCCTCATGCTACTTGTCGATGCTGTACAATGTGCCGAATGGCTTCAAGTCGAGGCTACAAGCTCTGACTGCCATGTCGACCATGGAGGCGGAGCTGGTCGCGTCGGCTTTGGCGATGAAGGGAACAGTGTTCTGCTCGAACATGCTGACTGAGCCAGGATTCGGCAAGGACTTCGAGAAAGTGCCGTTGTACTGCGACAACATAGCGACGCTGCACGCGCTGGGAAACAGCTCCTTCAGCTCGAGGACGAAGCACATTGCGCTGCGCTTCTTCTTCATCCGAGAGCTCGTTAGGGCCTTACCCAATAAGCTAGCATATCTTTTAGCTTATATAGGCTTTTTTGAGCTCATGGAAAAGCTTATGTCCGACCGAGCATAGCCACCATGCCAAATAGCTTATGTGGGAGCATAACAAGGGAAATCGAGCATAAAAGGTGGTTATGCCCGCCTCCATTTCATGTGTGTATGTTCGAATGGTTGTCTGGCAGCACGGTGGAGACGCCAAATGGGTGGCCGCACGGTAATAATGCAATTCACGAGGCTTAAGTACACCCATTGTCCGCTCTGTTTATCGCGATATTGGACGGTTCTACATAAGAACACTTAAACACGCGCACACACGCGCGCGCGCCCACGCGCCCACGCGAGCACAAAAAAAGCGGAGAGCGCAAGGTACGCAGCCGATCTTCCGATCTTCCGATCTTGCAGCGATGGCAACCGCCTTTCTCAAGTACAACAGGGGGCGGGGAAAGTAGTATTGCGTCGTGCGGGGTGCAGGGGTACTGGGTAGTCGCTGTGTTTGGCTAGCTCGCTAGCTCTGTTTTTGCTGTCGAGTTTCGAGTAGAGTTCAAGCAAGTTTTCCAATTGACATGGTGGGCAGTTCATGGTGGGCGGTGGTATGGAAAAGGCAGCAAGGCACTGCTGTGCGCACTGTGCTGCATATGGACACAACACAATAATACACAACAACATCAATCAGCAGTAGTATGATATACGTAAATATACGCGTATACACTTTCGAAGTATATAGGAGCATAGACTATAGTCTATATATAGACTACGAATCTTCGTATAGTCTATATTTTACTTTTTCAGCACTGACACACCTACACCTGCCATGTGGCTTGTAGAAAAAAAAACGAATAGCCGAAGAACCCACGTTTCACGAGCATATCGACAAGTAAGGATGCCCAACGAGCGTTAGACGAGCAAATACGCTTTTATCGAACAAAAATCAAGCTACAGATGCAACAAAGAGCGAGATAAGTCGAGCGTATCCGTGCAAAACTGGCGTAAATCGCGAGCTTATTTCCAGTTTTGAAGCCTATGCCCGCTAAAAAAAAAAGGTTATATTCAGAAAAAAAAAGCTTATTGGGTAAGGCCCTATAGCTCGTGTCGGAGGGAAGGATCTCCATCCACTACATCCCGACCGACATCAACCCTGCCGACATCGGCACAAAGCCCCTGAACAAGCATCGCTTCAGGAACCTGCTGGACATCATCAGCAACTTCAACGTGAACGACTTCATCAACAGCCAGTTCATCATCAACAGCCAGTTCAAGTAGTCGTGTTACATGTTTGTGTGTTTTGAATCTGTTATGTACGTGCAAATCAACTTGCTCTTTCTGTAATCGACATTCGGCCTCGCACCACCGCTGGTTGAACGAGCCATGTAGGATAAGAAGTCATGGTAGTCTGGTTTGTGCAGTAGCAGGTACTCTTTAGCAAGCGCATGAAGGTATTGTTGCACGTATAGGACTGAAACATCACGTGGTACTTTAGTGGTTGAAACGCATGAAACGAAAATACTTGCTTAAATTAATCATCATTAGTTTGATACGAGTTAGTGCAACTTCCATTGAGGGGGAGTGTTATAGAAATGTTGTCACATAGCCATTATGAGTCAATGTTCAGTAGCACTGCTCTTGTGTATCGTAGATCTCATACGTGTCGGTTCGAGTGTAACGTACGTATGTGTGCGGAGGAATACCTTCCGCAGGATTCTCCGCTTGATATCCAGGTAGCTCACTCTCTCGTGTGGCTCTCTCTTGTAGATCTTTCCGGATCATAGCTGTCCTGGTCATCTCTGGGAAGCAGCCGTCGTCTGGGCTCCTGCAACTCTGCGGTTTATATCTGCGTGTATTGGCCAAATTAAGCGCCACCGTTGTACTATTCAACATCTTCTCTACATCTCGGAAGCACTTCGTTTTTCAGGCTATCCTCTCGCTCCGTGACATCACCTCGACAAACGTCGACGGCACAGTCTCTCAAACCACCGTGCCAGGGTATCACACATTATCCATGACATTGTCCCCATGGCGGGAATGCTGCTATCACGCATGACACACCCGTCGATGCCGCCCTTTGTCCGCCGTCGACCGTCTCCCTGTCCGTCGTCAACGTTCCCCTTTTACGTATCGACATGCATCCGTCTTCTAGTCGCGTCACAGCCCTCCGTCGACTCCGTTGCCGCTTCCAACGGTCACGTTCCTGCCGTCGACCGCGAGGCGGGCATCCCTGGGCTTAGGTGGGATTTTAATTTCTGTGGTTGTTTTGTTTGTGTTTGTTTTGCTTTCGGTGCCCCTTGTCGGGGAATCAAACATGCGACAAGCATGTCCCCTCTCCACCCTCCCCTCTACCCCCGACTCCCCCTACCCTCGACCCCCCCCCCAACCCCAACCCCCCCCCTCCCCCCCTCCCACCCCCACTCCCCCCCCCTCCCTCGCCCCACTTTTGCATGTTTTGACGGTAACAGCGCCGGATAAATGCGCGACGCAGAGCTGTTTGACGCGTTGAGTCGGTACCGCATGGATTACCGAGGGCAGCGCATGGAGGCAGCGCGGGGAGCTAAGGGAGAGATCACGGCGCTAGTGTCTGGATCCATGTCTATCGTAGGCAGTGCCAAGAGCTAAGAGCTCTATGAAGGTAAAATATGCAGGATAGAAAGAATCATGCCTCGGAAATAAAATTGGTATTTTTTTTCAGGTTAGAATGATAGCATGAAGAGTTGTAGACCTTGCCCCCAACCCACATTTGAGAACATACGTGAGTGTAAACCGATGAACAGTCCCATAGGCTAGGCCAACATGCTACGTGCCAGGTACCAACTATCTCCACTGCGCCGTAAAGCGTCTTGCGGACGTCGCCGCGCCTCTCCCTCTCCTCCTTGTCGTCGACGAATGCCGAACCCACGTGTGTCCTGCTGTACGCGTATTACGTATATCTCCTCACCGCTCCGCCTTATCTTCGTTTTTGCCGCTGGACCAACGTACTGTCGGTGTAATGAGGGTCTGTATGGTACTCCGGAGTATATGTTAACGCGTAAGGCCTGACACTCAACTCCAATGCACTTCCACGTCCGGGATTTGTTTTCTCCAAGCTGTGCGGTACCTGCTGAAGCGCAACACTTGACACCGCGTGTCTATTTCAAAATCCGTGCCCATCCGCGCCCGTGGCTTCTTCTTCTTCTTCTTCTTCAGCTTCCCGTGCATCAGACGTCGGGGAACCAGACTCAAAAACAGCGAACTCTTACTGCCGTGCCCGCACCAACTACTATCAGAGAGAGCCATAGCAATCAGGACCCACGATATACACTGAAAAACTAAATATTACGGAGGTCCATAGTTAACAGGATTCAATCACACACGAAAAAGGAAGCCATCTCCATCTTTCAGGCGAACTGCTGTCGTACGCAACGAGTGCTGTGTTCAGTTGAAGCTCTGTACACCTGGTATTAGCCTGGTAAGACCAACCAACAAAACAAAAAGTGAGCAAGCGATATTAAACGAAGGCGGACGCTTCCCCCCCCCCCCCCCTTTTTTCGTTTCTTTTTTCATGTTTCATCCTCCTAACAAAAGATCTCCGTAGTAGTCCCCTGTGTTAACCCTTTTAGAGCCCCCAAAATCCCTCCCTATACAAACTTCTAGTAATTTTGTAAAAAAAAGGGTTTCCAGTGGTAAAGGCGTTAAGTGACCATGTTTGGTCCTGATTATTATGTTTGCCCGCACTAAATCACTGCGCCGTGAACCGTGAACATATTTCGTATCTCGCCGCGCCAATTCCTTGTAAGTTTCGTTGGCGCGTGCCGAAACAAAACATGGGTAAATTTCAACGCGCGTCCATGTCCGCAATTTTACTTTTTCCGCCGCTGCCTGTGGGTCAGCTGTCTGCCCTGGCGGCCTTGCGTGTTGCGGCTAAAAGCGCAAAGGCGGCTCGTTCGACTACGTTCCACGTGCACGTCGGCGCGGGAAGGCTTGGGCTCGGACTGGTGAGATCCCCCAACGTTGGTCAAGAGCTCGCGGGCGTGCAATGGGAGGTCTTGGGCGGGGGCGGATAGGGGGGGTGGAGTGTCCTCATTTGTTATTTACCTTAATACCTTAAGTCCTTTTACCATTCACCACGCATCTCGCTCCAGGCGGAGCACTACTCCTACTCCTATTAGAGGCACCTCCGGAGAGAAAACGTGTTGAAATCAACTAACGATTATTACGGCATCGACCGCGCCAAGCTGGCCGGGTGACTAGGGCAGGAGACGTGTCCGAGCTGCAGTGAGAGGAGCTGTGCGACACGCGTGCAGGATGGTGGTGGTCGTACACGCCGCACGCTCTTCCTAGGCGACCTGACAAGATCGCAATTCGTCGTTGTTTTGGTCACTGTGCATGGATCCCCCACAAGAAACAGTTTTTCATTTTTCCCGCACGGCCTCCAGATGATCCCCGCCATCTACTCCAGCGGAAAACCGTACGCCATCGTTCAGCGTCCGTCTCGGAGCTGGGCCGTAGTGACCGACAAGGTAGGTAGGGTCGGGACGCCCCCATTTTTTTCATCCCGCATATTCTTTCTTGGGTGGGGGGGGGGGGGAGGGGAGGGGGGGGGGGGGGGGGCATGCTAAGGTAGTGGCGCAACCAAATCTCCTAAAGCCCTCATGTAACCCCTTTAGAGCCCCAAAAACCCTCCCTATACTAACTTCAAGTAAATTTGTAAAAAGTTAAGAGTTTCCAGTAGTGAAGGCGTTAACTTACATACCACTGCAAAAAAAAGAGAATTTCACGGGTCAGGTCACGTGTCGCGGGTCGGGTCGGGTCAGGGTGTCCCGGCCCGACGTGACCTGACCTGACCTGACCCGTGATGCTTGGAAACCTCCTGACCCGACCTGACCCGTGAGATCTCCTGTCCCGACCCGAGTCGACCCGCGAGAGACTATGAACCTCCTGACCCGGCCCCCGCGCCGGTCGGATCATGACCCGTGAAAAGCTCTTTAAAAAAAAAAACGATTTCACACTGAGTTCAAGCAATTTCCCTCCGACAGTGCGGGTCAAGTTCTGAACGGTTTAAGGAACTACTATACGTCGCCCAAGGACCGATCTTGAGAGAGAAAAAGTGAAGGTCCAACCCGACGATCAACCCAACGGCCTACATGGTAGACAAACAAGGATTTGTTTTCTTTTCTTTTTCCCGTAGAACAGGTGAGATTCGAGCATTGTGTGGGTAGTCAGTGCCATGGTCTACTTGAAGAGCCCCGGCCGTCAGCAGTATTTCGCCAGAAAGAGGTACTGCTGAACCCCCGCTCGTTGCACGCTCCCGGGGGGCAGTTCCGGGTCCTGCTTCCGATGGAGGTGGTTGCCATCGAGGCATCCCGCCGTAGGAGTGGCAGTTGTCGAACTAAATGTTTCTGACTGGTTGAGCTCCCGAAGTGTGGGACTGTCGGTGAGTACGATACTTTTACGAGCATATTTGTTTTTTACGAGGGACTGTTACTATTACCGGCGCATAGAAGCGTAGATTTGGCAGGGGGAACGAACGCCTTCTTCGAAGTCATGTACAGGGTGGCATGTTTGAGCTCCTCTCATGATAGGGAGCTCGGGAACTTCAGCTGCACCCCCGGTGTGCGTTGACTCCGTCGCCCTGTTCTTACGCTGATCCCCCTGTAACTCTGTTGGTGCTGTATCGTTTACCTCTGACTACTTCCTACCTGGTAGTAGTTTTTTCCCACAGCACAAGGGCGCAGGTCCAAACGGGTTAAGCCTGTAACACAACAGCACAGAGGCAGTGCATGAGAGACAGTTAGCGCTTTCGGGAGCCCTTGATGCAGACCAAAAAGCGACCAGGGCAATCTAAATCTCAAGTGTCTAGGGAAAGCTTGAGGCGATCCTAGCATCGTCATGCCTCACGTTTTCTTGCCTGACAGCCTCCTGCGTTTCAGGTCGAACACATCGCCAACACCAGCAGCTCAAGTTTCTCCACGTGGCCGATGCTGTCATCGGCAGATTTTTTCGTCAATTATTGCGTCTGAAGTCCCAAACGGCTAAAAAAAGGGGGGGGAGGGGGGAATACGGATAAGCGATCAGAGCGAAAACTATAAGACTTTCGGGCGGCCGGTTCTGTCCGAATGTCTCTGATACCGATTCTGATCGCCACTTTGTCCGCCATTCTCGCATAAGAAAACGCCTCGTCTGTATGGGATATTCTCGTGCCGGGCTTTGTTTTTGCTCGTGAAGATTGGTAGGTGGAACACGGGGCCGGCACAAGACGGTGGGAAATATATACAACCAGGCATCAATTATTTACCTGGTAGTCAAGAACCCTTTTTTCTACTTTTTACCGCTGCATTAAAAACCCCACTCCAATTTCAAATAGTTTCTTCCCCGAATTGGGGTGCAATCCTATAGAGGTTGACACACCAAATGATAGAGCAATCATCGCGGAAATCCTTACCCTCGATGAATCTTGGCGTGTGTATGCTCAGGAGGGCGGGGCGATAGGGGTTAAGGTCAACGTTGAGGTGCTGATCGAAAGGATGGACGTCCTCAAAAACGGAATCGGTGGCGTGGGGGCGTTACCGGGAGGGGGGTTGACGGACAGCTGCCGGGTTTTTGAGTGCACGGACGAAGAGAAGGCGCTCGATGCCCTGGTGAGATGCCCAAAACATGCCGTACAGAGTGCTCGCTTCTACCTGATGCTAAATAGTGAATATATTTTGCTTGGTTGTGGGAACGGGTTTGCGTGTTCGAGTAGGACCGAGAGAAGATAAGCATAGCTCGCATGTTCTTTCAAGCTTTGATTTTCTTGAAAAAAATACCTGCTGCCTTTGCTTTTCCCTCAACACCTTGTTGGGCTATACGAAACATACGCTTAGTGCTCACAAGCTCTCTAATATTGTTGCCTATATATTTCGCCTTATTCATCTCTTCTCTATTGAAACCTTGTCGCCCGTTCGATTGCCAAATTGCGCGATCGCGTCTTCCAAGAAACCCTCGCTGCGGTCAAAGGAGAAGTCTTTACCCCGGTCCCCGTCCCCGCTCCCGCCCCGGCCCTCACCCTCGCCCCTTCTCGACTCACCCCCCGTCGACCCGCTCCGCCTGCCCGGCGATCCCCGTACCTTCGACGTCATCGTTGCCACCACCGCCGCCGCCACTACCGCCGCGGCCCAACCGCCCGCCCACTCGCACGCCCGCTCTCTCACCCGTGGCCTTCTCCCAACGTATGCCACCAGATTGAGCGCCCGACTACACTGAGTAACGCTAACCTAACCTCGCAGCTCGTGCCGCCAGATCGAGCGCACAACGACGCAGAGAAACGTCGCAAGGCTTAGTTTTGGGTATTTAATCGGCCTGTCTTTTCCAGTAGTCCAACAAACCAATACGCTATACTACCTTGACAGCAATGCTATCCTCCGAACTCGGGCCACCAGGTCAAGCACGCGACTACGCTAAGTGTTTCGCTAGGGCCGTCAATGCCGGACGTTTTGGTTCCGCTCCTGGCGTCCATGGGGACCAAGCCTGAGGCGAAGAGGCCGGCGCTGTACGCCTGCGAAAACGACCACGACGCCACAGACAAAGTGGAGGAGTCTCTCCGTGGTGGGCTAGCGGGACGCTCTTTAGCGGACGCGGGGCGGGTACCAGTTTGGTTGCATCGGTGAACCAGTTCCCAAGCTTTTGTCCCACAAAGAGTAGGTGGTGTTCGACAGCGGTTATTTTTGGTGTCGTTCGCTATGTACTAGCCTCGCATGCGCGGCGCGCGGCTCTTTCCCAATCCCCATCGTCACCTACGCAGACACGGTTTGGTTGAGATCCCTCTAACGCCGCTGTCCTCCTCCCCTCCGCTCCCACTTCCCCCCTACCCCCCTCCACTGCCCCCGCTCCCCCCTGGCACCCGTTCCCCCTTCACCCCCTCCTCCCGCTTCCCCCCGCCCCCCGCCCAGCTCTCCTTGACACAATTTTTCCCGTGGCAAATGCCGCAAACACAGACCGGGTGGACATCGTGTCGTGCATGGTCGACCGCATCTGTGCGGAAAGGACGATCACGGCGGATTGGATAGAGATGGCCGCGGAGCCATCTGCCGGCGAAATCGTTGTCATCAAGCCTCCCCCGCAGGCGCCGCTCCCGCCCTTCACCGGGGACCATGTCCAGGCGAGTGCCTCCCCCTTTCACCCCCCCCCTATGTTGTCCCCCTCCAATATATTTAATAGTTAGCCTCGGTTGGCACCGACGCTGTAAAACATTAAATGTACATTGGGGTTGGCGTTGGTTGGCAACGACGCTGTAAAACATGCCAGTCACTGCGTGAGCTAGACAATCAGGGTACCGTATTTTTAAGTTTTTTGTTTTGGCGGTCACCAGGATGGTTATCGAGTTGGATCATATTGTGCGGGGTGGAGAACTCGAACTTTTAAGTTTTTTGTTTTGGCGGTCACCAGGATGGTTATCGAGTTGGATCATATTGTGCGGGGTGGAGAACTCGAACTCCGCACAAGGGGAATGGTCGCATCGCGTAGAGTGAATATGACAAGGCACCCACGAGGTAGTTACATAGTAATACCCATTGCTGTCTCTGGAGTGGCCACACCAGAAAACGAAGTATAACTCATTGGCGATGTCATTCATAAGCAAGAAATGAGGCACAAGGTGCCGAAGTCCGTCTTATGCGCGGTTCTTGGAAGGGTGCAGTTCACCCTTCATGCGACTCGCCGACCACCTCACGGCGCTTCGCCCTTGGTGCAAGCAATACCTGCCTAGTCGGTGAAAACCCGACATGCTCCGTCCCCGCATTGTGGGGATGCAAAGGTCTACACCATATATATGGTCATACGACTACGGCCATGCATGAGTATCGATTACACCCCCCACTTTCCCACGTCAAATTAATTCCCCTTTCTGCGCTCATGCAGATCCCGCGAATTCCTGCTGAGGCGGAGTACTTCTGCCGCCGCAAGATCTTGATGGTCAACGGGATGCACACGACGCTTGCTTTCGTGACGCTTTGCAAGGAGAAGAAGGGTGGCCTGCAAGGGAGCGGTTGGAAGGACCATGCTCTTGTCACGCCAGCAACGGCCACGCAAGAGGAGGTAGTGTTTTTAGGTGTCGATTGTACTTGACGAACGCAAAACGTTGTAGTGGGGGAGGTGTTTTGGTGGTTGTGGATGCGGTGGTGGTGTTGGTGTTGGTGGTTGTGTTGGTAGCATGGCGCTGTTGTTGGTGATGTCGTTGGTGTTGGTGTTGGTGTTGGTGTTGGAGTTGGCGTTGGCGTTGGCGTTGGCGTCGGTATTGGTGTTGACGTTGGTGTTGGTGCCGGTGTTGGTATTGGTGTTGGTGTTGGTGTTGGTGTTGGTATTGGTGTTGGTGTTGGTATTAGTGTTGGTGTTGGCGTTGGTGTTGGTGTTGGTATTGGTATTGGTGTTGGTGTTGGTGTTGGTGTTGGTGTTGGTGTTGGTGGTAGTGGTGGTGGTAGTGGCGGTGGTGATGGTGGGGAAGAGGCAAACGCCGCCGGCAAGGAGAGAAAGCCTCGAAAGGTGGGACGACGTCCCCACTGGACTCCCCTGCCCCTGCCCCCGGCGTCCATCTCCTCCCGGACCAAAGCTAAGGATCGGTTGAGCAGCCTGACGACACAAAGAGAAGTTAGACACGAAGAGAAGTCATACCCGAAGAGAAGACATACACGAAGCGAGTAGACACAAAGGTTGGCGAGACGTCTCTGAAATTTCGGCTCGCAATGTATAACAATCGCGTTGCCGGCATTTTCCGGTTTTCTCCTTCCTCTACGCAGACAAGAGTAGAGCTCGCAGTGGGAGAATGTAAACTGTACAAGGAGGAAAGGAATGTGTTAGAGGAAGAAATGAGGGAAGCAGACGGATGCGACAAGGAGAAGTATATATTATTATTTGGTACAATAGATGGTGTCGAGAAAACGATATATTTTCTAGGAGATAGACGGTAGCCACAGACGGCCAAAGGGGGAGGAGACAGGAAACACATTTATTTATTAACGTAATATATGTGGAAGAAACGTAATGAGTGCCCACATGTTGGAGCTGTCTATCTTAGGAGTAGGAACGGTGCTCCGTCTCGAAAGGGATGCGCGATCAATAGTTTAATGACCAAGGCAAACAACAAACGATTACCCACCCCCCTGCGCGCGCAAAGTATGTCAGACTACAACATATAGCGCCGCCCTCATTTTCCCGTTGTCCCTCCTCTCCCCCCCCCCGCCCCTGCTCGGCGGAACGCCACGGTGTGTCAACGATGGCCGTATGGTCCTGTTGTTGGGCATGACAAGAGGCGAGACGTCCGTAAAAATGGGTTCGCAGCCAACAGCAAACAGCGTCGTTCTCGGTCAGGTCGCTTCCCTTTCCCCTTAAATGCTCCCCGCCCCCCCCCCCGCAACCCATAAAAAACTTGACAAACAGCGTCACCTTCAGGATCCCGTTGTCCCTTCCCCCCTTCGCCCCACCCCACCCCACACCGCCTGCTCGGCAGAACGTCATGGTGTGGAGATGGGATGTGGCGCGGCTGATGTACGCCATGTGGGAGCACGAGCCAGACATCAACAAGGCGGCCCACGGCATTGAAAGCGACGACGAGGGTGCTTTTCTTTCTCATCGCGGTTTTTTTTTTCCCTAGTACATTGCGCTCTCTAAACGCTCTCCTATGATGAATTATTTCTCACTGTGTCTTTAGCCTTAACCCTAGCCCTGTCCCTACAGGCCCCGTTAACTCCGGACGGTGTGTCGACGTCAACGACTTTGATCTCGTTCTCGTCGATAATCTCGCTTCGACCTTGTGGCGTACCATCGCCGCCCCTTTTTTCCAAAGTTCGCAGCTGTGCCATATTCTGCTGGGGTACGCAAAAAGGACGCTCGGCCGGTTCAGCGGGGTGAGCTAGTTACCTTTTTACCGTTCACAGTGTATGCGTGATGACGCTTATGTTATCACCTTACGTAGCTCGTTTCCCTTACGTCTACGAGGGTCCCGGCCGCACAACAACAGGCAATAAAATCATCCCGATAGAAGAAATAAAAAATGCACCAGGGTAAAAAAAAACACAAGAGCGCTGCATAACTATTAATAGTCTACTGTGATAAAACCCGCTACTACTACGACTACTATTATTAATAGTGTGCCACCGGGTAACTACTGCGAGTTCACACCAGGTACGCCGCTACTGTTGTGATGCGTCATTTCTGCTTTGTCATTGCTGCTTAAGGCACGTTGCTAACGAACACACAAAAAAAAAGTCGAGAATCGTGACAAGAAAAAAAAAAACGTGTGCCATTTTCGCGAATCATCGTGTGGTATTTGTCAGGAATCCGGACGTTTGAACGAATCGTTTGGATGTATTGGTGTATTTTCGAAAAAAAAAAAATGATGTCACAAGAGTTTTCTGACAAAAAGAAAAGAAGTGATTTTTCTTTTGAAAACGGGACAGTTGAGAATCCCAAAATGTCCGGACTCGTGGCATCTTGTCAGGGTTTCCCCCTGATTTTTTCGCGTTCGTTAGGAACGGCCCTTACTGTGTGATACTGCTGTGATATTACCACCGTGCGACTAAAATGCTGCTACTGAAATACGGGGTTGCGCTCAAGACACAGACGGGGCTGCGCGTAAGACATAGACGGGGCTGCACTCAAGAAACTAGCGGGACTGCGCGTAAGAAACCGACGGGTCTGCGCTTAAGAAATTGAGAGACACCAGCTAGTATTGGCTCCAGTTTTTTCGCGCGAAACAAAATATTACAAAATCATGTGTAGACTGAAACAATCATTAGCGTATATACGAAGTAGGACATTCGAGCCTCGCTCTAAAAGAACTCAAGCCTGGCCAGAATAAGTGTTTCAAGTGATATCGCGCATTGCACATACATGCATGCGCGAAAAAACATTTAGAAAACAACACGGGGGATAGTTGACGCCAAAAAATAATGCTCCTGGGGAAAATATCGAAACACGTATGATACCACATCCATTAACTTTGCCGTCGCTTTCGTCGTCAGTTGTACAACAAGAAGTAAGCAGTAAGAATCGTCCAGACGAAAAAAAACGCTCCCGCCCCCCACCCCTCTCAATAGATACCTCAGGGGGGGCAGATGAAATAACACGAAAATAGCAACAAAAGAAGATTGATTCTACGAAAGCCCCCCCCCCAGAACCAGCGATTTTCTGCGACGAACGTTTCATGGCGGCTGCTCGACACAAGGAAGAACACTATCGGCTGCTATTGAAAAGAAGTAATCCATACATTTTCTTGTGTGCAAAGAAAGGTCGGTCTATTGATCGATGACGTCGGGGTGTCGAGGGACACCGTATTGCAGGAGATACGACCGGGAGCTGGTTTTTTCAACCGCCGATTTCGTTGAAGAAGGGTTGGGGGGGGCTACCGTAGAACGACTCGAAGGAAGAACACAAACCCCGCCAGCAAGCAAGCCCGCCAGCAAGCATGCAAAAGGAAATACAGAAACAATAAATAAAGCGGGCAAGAAAAGCGCAGAATCCCTTCCCCACACACTAACACAGTAGTGTGATCGTATTGACTGTAAATCCAAACACAACCCTCGCCTTCGAAAAAAAGCTCAACCAACAAAATCGATCGGTCAAAAAAAAACAAAAGCGCTTTTACTACGGCGATCTCCCCCTCCCTTGCCGGACTGGCCAACCCAATACTTGGGAACTCCCAGGGGATGTGCAAGAGTGAGTGGATAAAGTGGGGGGGGGCGCAGCCACATACAACCCCCCCCTTCCCCTTCTTTTTCAGGTGAGCATCGGAATATCTACAAAACTCACCGCTACTGATACTACTACTGCTGCTGTAATACGACCATGTACAGCAGCCTGCTGGGAGATAGTAAGATACAAGATACCAGTCAAGAGGCGGTTTTGGTCATCCTCGACGCCTCTCCTACCCCCACCCGCCCCCACGCGTGAGCATAGTACGCAAAAGACACACATACGTACAGACACACAAAACAGACAAAGAAAGCATGATCTCGACCCCACCCGGGGTCGCGTCGCGATCGCCCCCTCCCCCCCCCTCGTCCAAACACAAAGAAAGCTGCTAATTGATGCTGCCGGCAAGACTTGGGAAGCAGCAATACCTACTAATAATATAAGCATATTGTGACAAACTCTTACAATGCATGGCAGAAGAAAAGTAGCGGGAGGTGCCACCTATCCCCCCCCCCTTCCCCGAGAGCCCGCCCCCCCCCCCCCCCACCCTGTGCTCCGTCTCGAAAGGGATGCGTGGTCAAATCGTCAAATGACTAAGGCAAGCAACAAATGAGTACGCCCCCCCCCCCCCCCCCCCCCCCCCCCCCCCCCCCCCTCCCCCCCCCCCCCCCCTCTCCCCCCATGCCCCACTCCCCGTTCTTGTCCATGCCAAATGCCGACGAAGGATATCAAGGGAGCCAGACGAGGGCGCTAGCGGTTCGCACAAGGCAAAAACCGGCAATAAATGAAAAACCAAAGACTAGTCCTACTCGCACGACCGTCAAAAGGAAAGTTAAGGCTAGCCCTGCTCGACGACCGTACAATCTGGTGCCCGCAATAAAGACGTTCGATGCCCGCAGTTATCCCATTGGTCAACTTTTCCTCCACAACCAGTGGAGCAAAAAACATGTAACCGCAGCACAGCAGCAGTAGAGAAATTAATCTCGAACGCAAATTTTTCCCCCCACCACGAAATCAACGAGAGGATTGATAAAGGTTACGCAAGCAACGATATCTAGGGATTTTCGCACCAATCACAATATCCTTTAAAAACAATTGGCCAATCAGAAAGATACACGAGATCCCAAAATCTCTACTACACCACCACTAGGGGATTTTGTTTCGCCACACCGGCGGCCGCAGCAGTGGCTGTGTGTAGCGGAGGTGGGTCAGCTCTCGCGGCAGGAGCTAACAACCAACCAACTAGCCGAAAAGCCAAAGTAGTCTATCTACCCAACCGACCCGCAGACCAAGTCAAGTCGCAAGCAGACGTTAAACCAAAACCAAGCCGAGCCGAACCAAATCAGGCCAAACCAAACCAAACCAGAACAACAAAACAAGACAAGACAAAACAACACAAGTAGAACAAAACAATAAAAAAACAAGAAATAACGAGGAAGAGCTATTAGAACACAGAATAATTGGAGGGAAAACGAAAGCGCAATCGCGAACAAGCGCAAAGCGCAATCGGAAGCGCTACCAAGCCTAGGGAACAATTATACACCCATAGAGCGAAAAACACGTAAACAAACAAGGAAAAAATAGACAAGACGAGAAGAAAAAAGACACAACGAGAATGGAAACAATTAAAAGGGCGACCAAGAAAGAACGAAAAGAGAAAACGCACAAAAGCAAGGAAACAAAAAAACGTCCCACAGCATATGGAAGGAAGAGTGCCAAAAGAATAAGCGCACGCGACTCACTCTGCAACATGCTCCTACATATCTGGCTTGCTTGCCTTGTCTGTCTTATCTACTTTCCTGCTTGTCGCTTTTGTCTGTCAGTTCATCCCTGGCTCCGGATTGCAGCAAAAAAGAAAAATGCTGCTCGTTAGTTCGCGCACTCGGCAACCGTCCTCACAAATCAAAGTGAGTATCGGCAACCACTATCACGAAAAAAAATATTATTCACCAACCCATGGTCATCATCAAAATGGCAATCACCAACCATGGCCATAATCAAAATGACTATCGCCACGCATGGTAATAAAATCAAAATAACAAATCACCAACGCATGGTCATCAGAACGACGCCAGGCAGTCATCAACCATCAAATTCACCAACCACGGTCGATAAACAACCATGAAAATCACCAACAACGCTCATACCCAACCATGGAAATCACCATGATCATCACCAACTATCGTCATCGCCAACCATCTTCGATCTTCTTCACAATTCGCCAAGAGTACAAAAAACAAAACGTAGCAGCAGCACATTACATGCATGCACTCAACGCACATCGTCCGCACCCCCCCCCCCCCTCCCGTACCCCATAGAGACCCCCTTCCATGCATTATAAAGGTGGCGCGCAAAAAAAAAACGCGCGCCTGCCGCTAATACGGGCGTGCAAACCCTCCTCACAGTCATATTTACCCCCCGCCCCTCCTCCCCTCCCCCCTCTCCTCGACATGAGTACACCCCCCGCTCCCCCCCCCGTCGTTCCGTCTCGAAAGGGACGCGTGATCAATGGTCAAATGACTAAGGCAAGAAACAAATGAGTACGCCCCCTTTCCCCCCTCCCCTTCTCCCCTCCGCTAAATCTACGGGTCGAAAACCATAAGGGACCCCCCCCCCCCCCCCCCCCTCCTTTCGCCGCTTAATCAACGGGTGGACACACTTTGATGTCTTCCCCCGCCCCCCCTCCACCCTCTCGGAGCTCCGTCTCGAAAGGGATGCGCGGTCAATAGTCAAATGACTAAGGCAAGAAACAAATGAGCACGCGCCCCCCTCTCCCCCTCCCCCCTGCCCCCCCCCCCTCCTTCTCCTTCAATGCCATGGCCACACCTTGCGCACGCCACCGCGGCAGTCACTACGTCACCGCAAACTGCTTTCAGACGACACTGGATGGAAATACAGGGACCATCAGCGTATCAAGATTAACACCAAAGGTTTCCGCCGAGAGCGGTACGACCTTTTCCTCTCAGCACCCCTGACGAAACCCCCCTCCACCCATCATCGCGCAGCTCACAAGCTCACAAGAACCCGCCACGCCACGCCACACCATAATACCCCACCCCGCGCTGTCGCCGCCATCTACCTAGGAAACCCCGGGGATGCACCCGGGATGTCCCCTGGTGACTACACACCGCAGCCAACCACTGCATCACCACGAACTGCTAGCGTTTTCCTCGCAGCACCCTTCGCGACAGGCCATCACAGCGCCACCCCCATGTGTTCTCCCAGTACCCATGGCGACACGCCGACCACGGGCGCGTGCTCACAACAGCTCACAGGCATCCATGGCGCCCCTCCACCGCACTCACAGAAAACGGCCTGCGACACTGAGACTCATCCGAAGGCAGCAAGTCCCACACCGCATCCTCCGAGGCAGATCGCGAGCGACCAGCCATGGCCCCCATATTCCCGTTCGTGCTTCCAAGACCCGATCCCCCACCGCCACCCCCGCCTCCCTCCGCAAAAGAACCTCCCAAAAACCCGGCACCGAACCTGTCCCCTCTTCCCCCGCCCCCACCGCCTCCTCCTGCTCCTCCTGCTCCCGCGGCGTTCAGTATGTGCTGACGGTCAGAGTACGAGATGGACCGGTTGCGCCCCCCGCTCAAAGTTGATACCCCGCGTCCCCCACCGCCGACCGCCCTAAAGGCGTGCTGCTGGTGCTGCCTTGGAGGGTTGGACGAAAACGAGCCGCCCATTCTAGCCGCGATCGCTGTAGCGTTAGCAAGAGTTGCCGCCGACACACCGGGAGGCAGGAACGGGAGGCTCCCCGTGCGTCCCACAATGCCTCCCGCGCGCCCGCGCACGCTGAGTCCCCCCCACCCCTCGACCCCGCCAAACCCACCCCCTGCCCCCGGAGCCACCGCCCCGCCTCCTCCTCCTCCAACCCCCGTCGGCGCACCCGCATCTGCTGGTCCCGTCCCCGCTCCCCGTCCCCCCGAACTCCCGGCGTCATAAGAGAACCCCCTAGCTGCAGGGGGCGATGGCGTTGTGGGGACCCCGCCAAAGGAAGGCGCGGCGGAGGGGGAGGAGGGAGAGGGAGACTCTGTGGAGACGCAGGAAGAGGGGTAGCCCGGAGAGCGGGCGTAGCTCGACCACTCCCGTCCCGCCGCCGCCCCCCCCGCCCCTTCTCTCCTCCCGCCGCCTTCGAAGTCCGCAGCGCAAGCCCGGTCACGCTGCAGATCATATTCCTTGCCGGCTTCTAAAGCAGTAGTGGTAGCGGTAGCGCTTGAGGCGGAGTGGGACACGTAGAGAGGGGTAGGCGTTACAGGTCCCCGTCGGAACCCAAAGCAGGACCTTCTCGATCCAGAAACCGCTACTACCGGCACCTCCGCCGCCGCACTGGCTGCCGCCGCCGCCGCCGCCGCCACCGCCGCAGAAGCAGATGGCGACGTAGCCGCCGACCCGCTTCCCGATTTCAACGCAGATGACGATAACAATGACGATGTCACCCCAGAGGAGGACGTTGTCTTCGTCACAAGCAAAGGGAGGAGGGTTGGGGGTGTCCCCAACCTGTTTGCCCCCGGGGTTCCTGGGCCTTCCGGGCGCTCCGCCCCCAGAGCGCCTTCTTCTTGCTGCTCTTCTGCTGCTGCGGCTGCGACCGCTGCTTTTCCTGCGGCTGCGACAAGTTCGACGTCGCCATAGATAGGCTCGTCGTCGATTTCGGTCCCGACTTGGAGGAAAGGGTGGCTGAGGAGCTCCGCCGCCGACGGTCTCTGCCGCGCGCGAAGGTCATCATGGTGATCGTTGTCGTCGCTGTCGTTAGTTTTGTCGTCGTCATCGATATCGTTAATGTTTTCATCTTCGATACCTTCACATTTATCATGTTACGATGATTATGACGACGATTGCCGATAGTCTTATGATATAGGTCTTCATCGTCTTGCTTCAAAGTGCGATGGCCACAAGTCTTCCTAGATTGCTGTCCATAATGACGTATTGACGATTACTCTTGTCTTATTTCGTCTACTGAAAATAGTCTTCTACTGCTGTCTTACTTCGTGTGCCAACACCGGTAGTTTCCGGTTGTCTTTATAAAACATTATATATCGCAGTCTTCAGTTCATACGCCCCGTCCTATGATATCAGGCTTCCATTGTCTTCTACACGTTTTTTCATTTAGTGCCTTGCATTTCCATTTCGTGTCTTGTATTTTCATTTTCTGTCATTGTTGTATGATATTTGTTTCGTATTTTCATTTTGTCATATTCGTATTTTCACCTCCTCAGGCGGGGCTCGACAAAGCCGGAGGAAGTCCACGACAGACGCAGGCCAGCCCGAGATTGTCGGCAAAGCCTCCAAAAACTGATCGCACTCCGCCAGTTCTGGATCCAACCTCTTCCTGCAAGGGTTCCCGTTCAAAGAAAGCAATCAAGCACGTGGGGGGAGGGGGGGGATGGGGGCACAACGGCGTACTGGGAGATATTCGTGTCAGCAAAAATATCGAATAATAGCAGTATAAGAAGTAGAAGTAGTAGTATTTAAATATTATTAGTATTAATAGTAGTAGAGGTGGTATGGTATAGTAGCGGAAGTAGTGGAGTTAATTTAGACTTCTGTGGCATCCTTCAAGAGGTGTTGCATATCCTGAGAGCGATACCGGAACTAGTGGTAGCGATAACGAACAAGACCACGACGACCACGAAAACGACAACGATGACACTTGCGCCAAAAAATGGCACCAACCTACAAACACCAAAAAAACGTTAAAAAAAAAAGAAAAAAACGAAACAAACAAAAGTATCGACACAAAAAAAACGGAAAATACGAAACAATTGTCATCCCCCACACGCCACATCCACCGAGCACGCGCCTCTGCCAACCGGGCCACAACACTCACTTGAGGACCATCTCGATCAGAACTGTGCCCAAGGAGCGCACATCTCTTGGAGCTCCCTCCGGCTCCGCCCCTCCAACCACCGCCGCCACTTGGGGCTTCTCTTCGCCCCCCGCTGCCCCTCCACCCCCCCCAGCAACCAAGGTTGCACCACCACCACCACCGCCTCCACCACTGTCCGCAACCGCCGCCACACCTCCGCCTCCACCACCACCACCGTCAATGCCTGCCTCAACCGCAGCAGCAGCAAGGTCACGGCCGAGGCTAACCTTACCGTCCTGGTCGGCACCTTTATCCTTGTCGCAGTGACCATCATCTTTGCCACCAAAATCCATGCGACCGTTTTCGGGTACTACGCTACCGCCGCCACTGCCGCTCCGAACGTGCCCGCCCCCCGCTCCCCCTCCAACCACACGGTGCCATGCCTTACCCCCCCAGCTCTTTTGGCTGTTTCTCTGAGTGCTCCTCCCGTTGCCGCCCCTTCCGTTACCTCGACCACCGCCGACACCGCCGCCGGATGTAGGTGGCGCGGGTCGGCGGGGAGCGGGGCAAGCGGGAGCCACGATATTGTCGACCCCCCCCACGAAGAGGTGGCTCTTGGACGTGTCGATGTAGATGCTGCTAAGGGACAGGTGTCTGGGAAAAAAAAAAGCGGGAGGGAACAAGGAAGCGCCGTAAGAAGGACGGTGGATTAAGCGGCGGAATAAGCGATGGACGAAGCGGCAGCATAAGTAATGGAAAAAATCGGCGCAATAGGCGATGGAGAATAAGAGGCGGAATAATATGTGGAAATTACTGCGGAATAAGCTATGGGATACGAGGCGAAACAAGCGATGGACTATGCGGCGTAATAAGTCGTACGCGGTCGGATTAGCGGATTACAAACAAGGCGGTGGTTGCTGTACATGGACGGCCGCGCAATTTGTTACGGTTGGCACGTGAAGTTTAGATTTGAGTGAAATCACTAAAATCTCGCGCGGCGGGACCGGGCGGAGTGGCGGGAGCGGATGCAGGAAATATGGTTGCCTTGAAGACCAGTCAGTCGTGTGTTGGCGCCAACAAGGGTCGCTATGCGCGACGCGCCAGCAACTAGAATAAACAGCGAAACGGTCAAGATGACGAGACAACAAGACAGCCACAAAACGAAATGACGGAGAAAAGCAACGAATACAACAAGGTAACTACAACGCACGTACCGCTGCTTGTCCAAAAAAGTAAGGACTGTTTGGATGATACCATCAACAAGTCCAAACGTTCCTTATATTTCCTGGACAGAGTGGGGCCAAACAACGAGATACATAGCGTGCCTGTGCTGATGAGAAGAACGGATTTCACAAAAACAACCAATCGCAGCCCATTAACAAGCGCGAAAAAAGCAGACATGTGCCGGTGCTGCAGGCATAACATATATCAGTCTACTGTCACGGTTTTGGTTATGATCTCACTTGTGCACTACAGGCGGCGACTGTTCGTGGAGAAACGCCAAAGCCTCCAACACCTGAGCGCTCCACCGCTTCACCACTCGCCAACGCAAAAATTCAACCTGGGGAGAGACAGCGGCGGGGGCGGGGGCGGGGACGGTTCGGCAGAACGATCAATCAATCAATCAATCAATAAAACCAAATAATCGATAAACGCATCTCATCAGTTGTCTACAACGCAAAACCCGTCCGGCATGTATGCATCCATCCGTCCATCCCTCCATATATCCGCCCACGCAACCACCCACCCACCCAACCATTCCCCTGACCTTCCATCCACCCACCGGTACTCACATAACCCTCCATCCCTCCCTTCGTACACCCCTCCATCCGTATAGATAGCCGCTACCAGTACATAAAAGTAATATTACTTGCTACGAGTACGTACGTGTTGCAGGGCGCTTCGCGTAGCGGGCGGCATCTCGCCGCTCGCTATGCTCGCTCACGAAGAGAAAAACAGAACTTACCGATAGTATTGACTGCGTTTTTTTAGAAATATCTGACTAACACATGCATCAATGTATTAAGAACACTACAACGGGTAGACTACCCCGGTTTAAGAGCGCCCAGGATTGGAGTGTTCGGGACTTGGGCCATTGTTTATGGCACCCCGATCCAGGGCACAGATGTTCTTGACATCCGTTTCGCCGCCCAAAGATCAGGATGCCAACGTAAGATTAAGATTTCCAAACAGTGTGTATGGCAACAACGAGTCTAGATGCAGAAGCTAACAGCAATGTTTAATACATTCGTTGGCATTTTTCGGAGGGGTGGTTGTACGATTTCGAAAAGTCGAAACACACACAAACGCGCCGCAGCGCCACAACACGCTACAGGCCATGGCGACCGAGGTGCGCGAGGGTCAAGCGGCAGCTGCTCGGCAAACGGCCCTGGGGGCTGCCGCATCTTCGCGAAATACTGCTGCTCTGTGCGTGTGTGCGCGATGTCGCGGCCAAACCTCGACACAACATCTGGAGAAGAAATACCTTGCCCCGATCTAAGCCTGAGATCGGGACGAAACACCCCTTTTCGGTGGATTTTCCGATCTTGAAAATTGTCAGAACCAACATTCGTCTCCACATGCAGTGTACACAGATCTTACCGTCGGCAAATCTTGTATAGATCAACATGTAGGACTTACATCGGGGTACCATGAACAGCAGCCTTGAGAGCGGTCAAATCGGCATGTCCCGCCTATGCTAAAATATACGAGCAATGTCTAGTTAAGAGCGCTTGTTTTGGCCTGTCACGGGTCGCTCTTAAATCGGGGTACCCACCATACTAAAGCATGTTTACTGCATAACGGCCAACAGAGTAACCCCCATCCTCTAACCCTGCATCGGCTGCCACAAAAACGCCCCGTCATCCCTATGCAAACCTAGGAAAGCCTCTAGCGTGACGCAATGTGTTGCAGAACGACACCCCTATCCCCCATCTATACACGTTCTCCCATCCCGGCGAAAATCCCTCATCGGCTCCCACATACGCCCCCCCTCCCCATCCCTATGCAAACCTTCGTATTGATGAAAGCCTCCAGCGTGATGCAAGGCGTCGTCAAGAACACTATCCTCCCTTCGTCTCCCTCCCCCTTCTCCTCCTCGTCGTCAGCATCGTCATCTTCCTCATTTTGATAGGCAGTACCCTCTGCTTGCCACCTTAGCAGACGGGAAGGTCTACCCTTAGAAGAAGTGCTGGGCAGAGGCGCGTTCTGAGTCAGTCCAGGACAAAAAAAAACGCCAACAGGGAATAGCAGAAGAAAGGACGGAAGGAGGGGGGGACGGGGGGGGGGGTGAGGAAGGAGGGTCAGCCAGCAACAAAAATAAATAAATACATGTACTGGGCAGCGACACGTTCTGAGAGTCGAGCGCCGAAAAAAAGCCAAGAGGGAGTTGCAGAGGGAAGGATGGCGAGGGGGGAGGAGGGACGAGGGGGGGGGGATCAGGCAGAAGCGTGAGCGCGCAGCAAATCGAGTAGGAGTATGCTTATCTTATGCCGTAGTTGGGACACCAACGTCAAGTCCCACAACCAAGCATTGGCGCATGCCGTAATCGTCATTTATTTGGCGTGACGTTTTTCGGGTAACACGGAACTGCTAAAAGGCAACTGTAATATCACCTGTACATACAGGTGACACGCAGAAAAGGCAGCCAAATTAAAAATTCGTAGATTCCTCGCGTTTTGAGGCGTGTAGGTGAGGGTGAGGGGATGTTGCCGAATGGCAACAAATGGCAACAAAAACGAGATATTCTCGATCACTTATCGTAAGATACGATAGCTAGGATGTTGGGACTCAACATTTCGCGAAATCCGAGTGGAAAATCTAAAATCTATATGGCTGCTGCCTATTCTGAAGCGACAGGACCTCGACGTCTACGTATACTTGGGAGTTCGAAGTACACCAACCACATAAAATATTTTTCATTATAATACGAGTATTAGACCGCTTCATACAAAACCACATCACGAGCCCGGGCCCGGGCCGCTCGCGTTCTTTTGCCATTTAATATTGTGATTCACAACTACCTGGTGTCGCATAATCACGCGCAGCAGTGTTAACCTCGGTGTTGACTCTGTTGACGTGCTGTATTACAGCAGAGAATGAGGTATCTGTATCATGTATCATATCTGGTACCTGGTAGCAATGCACACATGAAAAAAAAACAGAAAAGTGTCGCGCGAGCTAACTGGAGCCGGTCCCGTGACCACGGCACGGAGATCAATTGGATTACATGATGGCGATGAAAACAGTACGTGAGCAAAATAACAGCAAAAACTGCTGTCGCCGTATCTCTGACTTACAACCGCAATCAATCAACTGCAACCAATCAATCAATCAACCAATCGTGTTCCTACTGTAATAGTCTGACCGCAATTGAGGCGTCCCCAAGGCGTGGGCGTAATCGCAACCAGTATATCACATAATGTTGTATGTGTCACAGGTCATCATACTGCTGTTTATGTTGCGTGCTGTAACACGCAGGACACTCCGTATGAAAACACGTGGTAGAGTGGTGAGCCTAAGCTCTAGTTTACCCCATCCGCCGGAGGATAAACGGGGAAAAAAAAAAAAACGAAAAACGAAAAAATCCCTTATTCTTATTACCCTCATTCCGGGGTTGATATTAATACTAATACTAGTAGAGAGTGATCGACGTACGTTCAATCCCATTCGGAACGTTTCCTCAATTAACATGGATACATGTACTCTTGTACTTGTCCTGCTGTAGTATGTACCTGGTATAGGTATATATACCCGGTACGTACAATTTGCCTTTTCTTGCTATGCTACCGGCAAGTACGTCACAATAGCAGCTTTTCTCCAGCGGCCGAGGGTATTTTCTTACTCTTCCCAGTGCGGGGCACGCAAGGTCCCTGTCGGTACAATACGTCGCACCTCGGCCAAGCTCCGTGGCGCGTGCAATGAGCATCAAAAGTCCAAAGTTGCGCGAGCTGGTTCTATTTCAAGTGATTGCATTCCGCCCGGCCGAGACGCAACAACGCACGTTGGACTCGGCCGAGCTTCGTGGCGGGCGCTCTGGGCGTCCAACATGGTGCTAGCTGGCTCTATTTCAAGGTTTGAATTCCACCTCGCAGAGCCGCGCAGTGGAGCGTGCTCAGGGCGTCCACAGCAGTGGCCCGAGCTGGCTCTATTTCAAGGGTTTGGATTCCGACCCGCCGACCCGCGAAAAAGGACGATGGAAACCCATACACATAAAGAGCTCTGAAAGCAGCCGCGTTTAAATCTTCAAACCCTTTTCTGTATAGCAGCCACGGTACAACAGCAGCCGCGCTTCACGCTGCTTTCGTGGTAACGGCCGCGACGCTCCTGTGTGTATATCTGTCACGTTCCTCATTCCCACCCTTCCTGCATGTGTGTATGTGCGCGTGTGTTCCTTCATCCTTGAAACTCACAGCAAACCGTTTTCCACTGGTCGGCATCCAGCACGCCCAGTGAATTCAGTGTGTTCTGGCATTGCACGGCCAAATCTCCCAACTCTGTGTGTCATGCACATCTGCGCACCATCTCGTAGTTTGAGACCGCGGGGCTTTTATCAGAATCAGCACGGGGACTGAGTTTGCTGAATGTCGACAAGTGTAAAGAACGGTTTATTGTGAAATAATACACACACTACTGTCCGTGCTGGTTGTTTATCCTACGATAATTCGTACGACAAAGAAAAACAAAGCTCCAAAGTGACACACTACGACACTGACATCATGACCTCATACATCGCAAACACAGGAGGGTAGCCAATGCAATGCATGCCGCAAGTAGCTCAGGAGGGCAACGTCCACCTCCGTTGCACACGAGGGCCGGGTTCGATACCGCGCGGGTTCCAAAACTAAATTGCGTACTTTCTGCGCCTACATAAAAGCAGGCTTCTTTGGTCTCGTACGTAAGAGGTCGCTTTTTTGGTTTGGCGCGATGGAATCAAAAACTCGCAGTAACTCGTAATTATTGACATCGTCATCTACATCTCATGTATACATGGCAAATACAGGAGACTAGCCAATGCAATGCACGTGGCTACTATACTGCCGTGTAGCACGTCAACAGATTGACTGTCACCTCTGCCACGATGTATGAGGGCCGGGGTTTGATGCCCCGCGGGTTCCAAACCATATACCTGGTACTTGTACGTACTCTCTATCCCATTTTATCGTGTGGCTGAAAGCGCGAGAGCGCGAGTTCGCAAAATCCGACGAACATCATCGAGCAATGGCAATAAATGCTAAACTCTGTGCGCGTAACAGTTAGCCATGTAGTCATCACTGGTCATGAGCGCCGCCAAAACCAGCACAGCAGTAGTTAACATTTCAACATTATACTGACTCCAGTGTGTCACCCTGCTATTGGTTGCGCTGCTGGCAGGAGTCGAATCGACCTCGGCAGGTGTATTTTGCCCATGGCATACTTCTGAGTTTTCTTCCTTCGACGAAGAAAGTGAGAAAACGTGAGCGAGCGGAACTCGACGGAAACCGGCGAGCATTGATAAATAAACGCTCAACCTTACGCGTGACGAAAAAAAGGCTGGCATCAGGGGGGGCAAGGGACGACACCTCAGATCACGGCTAGTCCAGAAGGGCGCTGAGGCTTACACCTCCCACACATTGAGCTTCAAATAAAAACCGATGGGGGTGCAGTAATCGTATCATGCATGGCCGTAGTCCTTACGACTATAGACCCTCCCTCGCAGCCCACAATACAATGCCGCGACCAAGTACGTCGGGTTTTCACCGACCAGGCAGACATCGCGCGCACCAAGTGTGAACCACCGTGAGGTGTTCGGCGATTCCAATGACGGGTGAGCTGCATCCTATATTCTGTGAACCGACTGCGAGGTGGACTTCGGTACCTTGTGCGCAATTTATTGCAGATGCATGACATGGGTATGGATGATCGCGTCGTACGACTTGATGGGGGAGGGGGGGGGGGAGAGGGACAGAAAAATATATTATAAAAAATGAAAATACACTCCAGCTGTGAGATTGAAGATTTTGTCGAAACTCATCTTTGCAAGCTGTGTGTGATACTCCCATCGCGCGCATTACGAGTTGTGTATCCTCATTAAGGACATAGGTCGGCGACTAATATATAGCACCTTTGTGTGACCACGGACTCTAGATTTTTGACAAGAGTTAATGTGAGAAAACAACAACAACAACAACAACAACAACAACAACAACAACAATATATACACGTCAAGGATTTGAAAATACGAAAGCACGAAAATGCACCACGTATATACAGCAGCACACCACTCATGGCGGCATGGCGGGACATGGGGAGAGCAAAAAAAAAGAAAACAGAACAGAGGAAGAAATAAATAAATAAAATCTTCGTGTTCACGCGTGTGACGGACACGGACACATGGAAATAACTGTTTGACCTCTGGTGGAAGATGAAACACCCATACCAGGTACTGTATGTTTTTTTTTCTTAATTTTCTCTTGTGTGGTTGGTTTATCACCCACGTATGGGCTAGACCACCCATCTATGGCGATAACAAAATAAAAAGTCCCGGCCTACATATCATTATACCGCACCGCGCTACCTTATCGTATGTAGCCGGTCGCCGGTGGTCTAGTGGTTACCCTCGAATACTACTAGCGTTGGTCCTTGAGGTCGATTCCCACGATGGTGAGAATTGACTTAATCTATTTGCAAAAATGCAAAAAAAAAGGGTCAACTGCTGAGAGCGCCTAGCAGCGTGGGTAGGTACAATTCGACGCGAGTCGACGAGGGAAGAAAATGCTGAAATCTTCACGCGATAAAAATGAAGGCACGTACCGAAGTGGGGAGGGGGGAGAGGGCCCGCTATGTGACCCCGGATCTGAATTACTACCACTACTACTACTACTACTACTACTACTACTACTACTACTACTACTACTAATACTACTGCTACTGGGAGGGAGGGCGAGAGTAGTTATTAATAGCGCGACGATAATAAATGGAATGAAGAAGAAAAAAAAAACGGACCACATAGGCATGTATTCCCACAACAGCCAGTAGTACGTTTGGCGCTTCACAGGCGAAACGCCTTCCAGGTCGGCGTGGGATCAGGTTCAGGGGAGCAAATGAAGTATTCAAGGGATTAGGGTTGCGTGTCCAAACCATTACGTATGTACGTTGGATATTTCGTGCTCCCCAAGCCGTGGAAATGACGCTCGGTCCTCAAAGGGACTACAAACGTGGAAACAAATGAGAAACCTGTGCCAAACTGGCTGTTTCGAAGGGCGACCGCATTGAGTACATTATTAATCTAAATAGACGAGCCGACGAGGAAAGAAAGTGCTGACGTCTTCTCCCGACAAAAATGAAGGCGCGTACCGGGGAGAAGGAACGAGTGACCCTTGATCCGGGAAAAGGGAAACAAAACTGCGCAGATAATAGAATGGATGGGCAACAAAAAAAAAGGTCGCACCAGCAGTACACGTCAGTTTTTGGAAAAAAGTTGTAGCATGCCTGTCCCACTATCGATATAATACCGGTGGAGGAAGACTAAGAAAAAAGAACTAGCTTAACTTCGCCGAAAGTACAATAGAAGCATGACCACCTGGGAAACTACCGTCAGTGTAGTGTGTGTTGTTGTTCATGCTCATGTACCTGTGCCAGTATACCTGACCACATGTTTTTCGACTGCTGATGATGTACCGGTCCTATTTATCTAATTAGACTGCTGTACTCGCAAGCACAGCAGTCCTATACTAGGCGTTGGACTTGTTCATTTAATACAAATGTTTCAAGCACGTCAGCCGTGATATGATATGATACGATATGATATACAGTACATACAAGTTTGAAATTTGGTGGTGCGCGTATGATAACAGAACAATGGAACGATCTCGCGTTTTTACAAGAGTGACGTATTGGAACTAATGGTACAAGAGCGTAAAACAACGGAACGATCGTCGACGCGTCAACCATTTTATTCAACACCAGTAGCTCAAGAAATTATCATGTTCGTAGACAGCAGCACGAGTCCATAATCATACAGCCATTTCATACAAAAGTTGTTGTTGTCTCACATTAACTCTTGTAAAACATCTAGAGTCCGTGGTCACACGAAGGTGCTGGAGCCCTAGGAAGATCCGAAAAACCAAATGAAATCAAAAATCGTCCGGGAAATACTACGTTTTCCCACCTACAAACGCACGATACGAAGAAGGCGCACAAGTGAAATGATCCAATGTGCAAACTGAACTCACATGGCCGCGGATATCCACTCAAGTACAGCATAGAGTTGCCCCGTTCCCACTACTAACCAACTCGCGGCTACAAACTTCAGCGGTTGGGCTGCCAGCACCGTAGGAACCGCACGGTAATCGTGAGCACAGACGAACGCGCCTGCTGTCTGGAGTGCTGTCAGAGTGACGACCAGCGGGCATGCAGTGAAAAAAGGGCGATCGAACCAAAAACCACCGTAAAAATATCAATGATCGCCCCGTCTTCCCGTGTTATCTGACAGGTTGCAACGCAGCTACGACGCCCGTGCCTGAAAATTGAAAATTGCGGGGGGTCGTTCGTTCCCCATGAAGGGTATACAACTCTTCTACCAACTCTACAAAAATCAGTGACGTAAGTAACATGTACTACTGCCTCGTAAAAAAAACGTGAAAAAAGACGATCGCTGCTCTCGTGATGATGGTGTGCGTGCGGGTCGTGGGTCTCCGTGTGCTATCCTCCTGCTGTGGTTCTCCATGGTCCCCTCATCGCCTTAGCTTCCTCGGCCCGCTCATTCGCACTTGCTCTCGTTGACGCCCAATTCCAATCGGTTCCCCTTCTCCCCCGTCCCAAGAAACAAATTGCTCCCCGCAGCTTGCGGTGCTGATCTGAAAAACAAAAGTTCTCGTTCAGGGAGAGTTCAATCCGTCTCTCCCCCGCCCGTCGACGGCCAGTCGCCCTCCTCCTCCGTCGTCGAATTCAGCCTCCTGCCGGCGCAGTTCCCTCCACTCAAACCAAGACTGCGCCGAAGTGTGGCTCGTGGTGGCGCCTGCCTCCGCGCACGAGCATCCCGATTAAGCATTGCTGCTCCGCCGCTGCTGCCTAAAAAGACGCGCTAATCGTAGGTGACCATGCCTAACGCACCACGTACGACCCAACTCTACCGCCACGCCTAAGCCTGGCGGTCACACGCAGCAGCAAGAAGGTATCACTCCTTGAGGGTGAGTCCGGCCTTACACCCGCCAAACGTATACCAGGTACCAGGTATATTACATGATACCAAACACAAGATAACGCCTTCAATTTCCGAGCCGATTTTCTCGAAAGCAAGGTGAAGGGGGGGGAAACCGGACGACAGCGCAACTATTGTGCGATACGCAAAAGGTGGCTTCAGAAAGATCCCGTCGATAACGCATCTCAAGATAATTCCATGGACGCATCGGTCGCGCGTGCACTGAGCTGCGTGCACTCTTCCCTCTCGCCGTGTTCAAGAAAATCAGCTTGGAAATTCGTCGGAGGGGGTTCAGGGTGCGGTATCATCGAATCTCGCGCGTTAAACTTGTACCGACCAGATACCAGGTACAGAGCAGTTGGGGTCCCCCGGTAACGTGGTGGTGTGCGAGAGCAATATGACCGCCTTATTGAGGAAAGCCGCCTTATTGAGGAAAGCCGCCTTATTCATTCCCGGTTATGAGTCCAATTCCCCAGTGGCGCCAAGCGATTTGACCGCCTTATATCGAGATACTCGCCTTACTCAGACTGCCTTGTCGGGGGACCCCTACACCATTATACGTTTACTCCAGAGTACCAGGTATATAATAAAATGTCATATGATGTATCAGATGGTATCATCAGGGTTATAACGTCTTTACAGCTGGAAACCTGTTTTGGGCACAAAATCAAAATCACTTGGAATTAGAATAGCGAAGGGTTTTAGGGCGCTAGAGGGCTCTAAAGGGGTTAAGGTTAGCAGGACGCAGGCACCAGGCAGGTTTTGGTATCCATCTAACGCGACGAAAACAATCGAGATGTGGGGTAGGCCTGATCAACCGTCTACTCGTACATGGCGAGATCGCGAAGAAGCATGAGCAGGAGCATGCTGCGCACACCAGAACTCTTTCAAGTGCGCCTCGCACATACACGAGATCTAATTGCAGGCCGGGTATTATATGCAAACAAAAAAATCGCACAGCCCTAGCCTACTCCCGCTTGGGCCTCATCCTATATGCAGGGCGGCCCTGCAAAAATCTTCCTGCAGGTTGCTCGTCATCAAATTGAAAATCTTGCTCGTGGACCCAGACTAACCTGACCCAGACCTAACCCTATCCCCAATCCTTTGGGGGGTTCGAAGTCGGCAGGGGCGGTCGCGCCTCTCCGTACCGCAATGTTTCGAAGGCGTTTTCCCAATAAAACCAGGGCGGCCGAAAGACCAGCAGCCTCGTGCTGCACGATCCTGCAAAAACGTCCTTTCAGGCTGTCTGTGGTCAATATCATACGTCGGCCCAGACTAACACGACCCCAGACGTGACCCTAACCCTAACCCTAACCCTAACCCCAACACTCGTAGGGCAGCCAGAGGTCGGCAGCGGCGGTCGCGCGGCTCCGCTACGTGCACTGGTGACGCCTTGTGGCGCCTGTGTGCAAACAGTGAAAAATACAGCGTCAGCTGTGAGTCGGCCGATACTCAACTAAAGCTGTTCGTGGTATATATATATATGCCACGCGTTTTAATATTTAATTCCGCGTGACGGCTAAAGACCAGCCTCGTCCAGCAAGTCCAACGTCCTGCGGGATTTTTCTGCAGGGTCGTCATGCCCTAGATAAAATATAATGTCAGATTCTGTGTGGGCAGTGCCCCCGACAGGTTATCTCTTGTGTGGTGGGTGTCGTGTGGAGGACACTCCGAGGTGGGTCGGTATCTCGGGTCAGCACGGAACGGAGTCTGGGGGACCTCTAGTGACCTTGAACTTGGGCGTGAAGACGCGGCACAAAGAGGACCTGGTATCCATACCACCCCCTCTTTTTCTGAGCGTGCAACTGCACGCTTAAAATAAAAGGTGTCGACTTTGGGTATAACAGGGCAACTGTTAGGTTAGCTTCCTAGATGTGCGATCTGCCGTCGACGCCAATGTGGGCAGTGCCCCTGACAGGTTATCTCTTGTGTGGTGTCGTGTGGAGGACACACCGAAGGCGGGTCGGAATCTCGGGTCAGCACGGAACATGGTCCGTGGGGGATCTCTGGTGGCTTTGAACTTGTGTGTAATGAGGCGATACTATCTAAGGGAAGGGAACCTGGTATCAACAGCAGTTGCCAGTGATGATTTTTCAACCTTCCACGTCGGCCCAGGAAACCCGACCCTAGACCAAACCCTAGCCCTAACCCCATCCCTTTGCAGGGAGAAAGGTCTGCATGATGGGCGGTCGGCGACCTTGCTTTTTTTTTGGTCGTGCAGGTTGTCTGTGTTCTATTTCAGCCATGCACGCCGGCCTGGACTAACCCGACTCGGCCCTAGCCCTAACCACAACCACAACCCTTTGAAGGGCTCGAGGTCGGCAAGGGCGATCGCGCTGATCCGCAGCGTGCCTTAGTGGCGTTGTGCCGAAAAAAGCTGCGGCCGAAAAGCAGCCTCGACCAAATAGACCAACGCAGCGCAGAATTGTTCTGGCAGGACCACATTTAGGTTGAGTCATCCAGGTAACACTTTACGCTGGGTAAAGTTCAACTTGAATTTGCATGAATACCCAGCCTGCAGTAGGCGTTTGACTTGATTGAGATGCGAATACGTATAATACGAGTACGTATTACGCCTCATATCATACAGATACTCGTATGACATCTTGGTCCTTCCACTTTTACTCAAGCCAAGTCCGTGAAAGCGCGAGAGCGCGAGCTAGCAGATTTTTGTCTAAATTCAACGAGCAGTGGGAATCCTGAACCGTATGCGCGATAAAAATGAACGCAAACACCGGGGGGGGGGGGGGTGGGGGGGGCACCTGTGACCACTGCCTCTCTCTACAGAACCCCGGTAGGGGTAAAACGTTGCACGTGTCGAACTAGTAACGAAACCAGTACTTGTAGTGACCGTGCAGAAGATGAACGCTCAAGGATATCCCGGATGCTCGAGCTCGTATTCTATGGTAACGGAGCGCATTACAACAGAGTATGTTGCTGACCAAGTAGTACGAGTACGGTAGCCTTGACAGTATCGTTGTACTATACCTGGTAGTTATTAGCATGTTCGAGATACCAGTGCTCTTACCCCGGGTAAAGCAGTGTACCGTCGTTCTGTCTGCATCACCACAGCAGCAGGGACAACTGCGAGCACACGAGCGCTCGTAGTTCGGCATTGATTTATCTTTCCATACTCGTACAGGTAATGCGGCCGCTGTGTTTCCTAACAGCAGCAGCACCGGCATCATCAGCACCAACCGTAGCAGCACACATCACGATAATGGACGATACTTAAAAACAGTAAGGTAGGTCTGTAGTCTAACCTGATGTGGGTTTGCGTCCTAGACTACACTATCAATAGTACCAGGTAACCGGCATACCAGGTACAGCAGTATGTTTCAAGTAGCACCGGGGAAAAGACGAGGGTCGGGTCGGCCGGGCAGTGGTTGTATCGTAGCTCTCACATATGGGACGGGAGGCGGGCGTGCCGTCAACAATCGTATAAAATGACAAAGTACCCGCTAGCAACAGGAGCAGTATAATGATAGGGCACAAGAAAACAAGTACCAGGTACCAGGTATAATATCTGTTTCGTTTTCTCCACCACAAGTCTTTCGCTCGATCGATCGATCGATCGTTCTGCTGTCTGCGCTCAAGAAGCGTCATCGCCGAAGCCCAGCGCAGCAGCGAAGCACAGCGCAGAGGAACAGGGGATGTAGGGAAAGAGGTCGTATGAAACATAGACGTTCTCAAGAGTTTCGTTAGATCATCACCAGTCCTTCATCGAAACCTCTCGGCGATCATTTTCAACACTTAAGTTATGGTTCGGCAAAACGCCAGATCCCCGGGCCCGGTCCAAGGCCCTCGGCTTATCCCGGGCAAAAATTAAAAGTGATTGCTTTCGGTTGCTTTACTATAAAACAATAGACATGTCGCAAAGAAAGGGGGAAGCGGCGATCTACGACTCCAAGAAGAATTTGTGAGGAATTTGTACGACTACGTAGTAGGGCTACATACGATATTTCTGCTTGAAATTGATTTGGAAAAAATGGTGCTCGTAGTGTAGGATTTGGCGACCATCAAAAGGCACAAAGCTTGTGCAGCAACCAGAGGTTCTCTCTAAATAAAACAGTAATCCTCTCGACTCACCCAGCAGCTGTGGACCCCCAGGACATGGCTGTGGTTCAATCCCTTGAGGAGATGGATGCCGCGCTTCGCCGACTCGCGTTTCTCCACCGGCATTTCCCTGTTTCAAAAATAAAAAATACGCGTTTGTTTGCCATTGCATCTTTTTGGTCTGCGACCGTCTCCATTTCATCCTCTCGTACTCATCTGCGATGCCGCAAAAGCTGGTGCGACCAAAGAACTCGTATGTTGTCGACTGCAGTAGTATCTGCATGAAGCAGTAATGGTAATTATTGCAGCAGCGGCAGAAACAACAGGTAAGATACACTGCTGTAGTTCGTAAAACAAGCCAGTGTGTGCTTGTAGAGAGATGACAACATTAACATTCAAATCGTACCCAAATCAAATATATATACCAATCAAAGTATAGGCACCTCGAATATTCCCAGCCGTCTATATTTTGGAGATAAAAGGAGGTGGAGGGAATAGTGTATGACCTCGCCTATAACACACAAACATATCGTATCATAACGAAGAGAGGGGGGGCAACATTTTTCATCGGCGACACTTCCATAATACACACAGCCGGCATTCTTTCTAACATGCCCGCGCCGCATTGCCAGTCTGTCTACCTGCCTGTCTGCATGTGCCACCGCTACCACGCTACCTCCGTCGTCTTGCTTCAGCTTGCAGCGAAACGCCAGGTGTTTCCGTGTCACTGCTGCTGCTGCTGCTGTTTGTTCAGGGTTGTCGTTTGCCCTTTTCAGCAGCGTATCGAGGTCGGTCTATACTTTTTTTATCAGGCTCTTTTATCGTTGGAAAACTTATTCCTCAAGCAGCCAGAAAAAAAAACGCAACACAAGAACAGACGACGACAACAGTCGCACACACCCGTTCAACCCCGCTCTCCCACGCACCTGAGGTTCAAAACGTTCCAGCCCACCAGCAGTCCATTTTCCGTGTCGTACGCCGTCCCTGCTCCGCCACCCGTCCCTTCCTGTAACCCCCGATCCGAGGCAGAGCACATACGCGCACGAGGAAACAGCAGAGCACGGGTATACGGAGAGGATAGCAAAGAAAAATTCAACGGTGCAACGCTTCCGAGTTTTCGTTGATTTTCATAAATGCATGCCCGCCGAGGAACAAGGCCAGTCAACCTCTAAAAAACCGGCGGATGAGCGATGACGCGCGGTGATCGCTCGGAGGGGCGAGGGTGGGGGGGTGGAGAGGGGACGCATGCGCTCGAGAGGGTAGCGTGAGGCTTCCCGGCACCTCTCCAGCTCCAGCAAACATGTGCCTCGACAATGAGAAGCTTGAAAGCTATTCTTTCTGCTTTGGAGCAGCACCGTCGCGGTCATCTTAGACAGCAGGAGGAGCTCTGGATAGAAATACACGTTTGTACAGAGTAAAGACCCGCAGCAACACCCAGCAGCATCGTGGGTCCTTGCCTTGACGAAGCGGTAGCGGCCATCTGGAGATGTTTCCACCATGAGCAATAGATGGGCGAGCCTCGCGAGCTGTTTCTCCTACTTTGGTCCCTCTCGGTAGAATTACGAGAGCGTCCTGTGGTCCCGGGTCCGGTATGTGATGGGGCTCGGGATTGGTTTGATATGCCGTGCGTGCTGGTTCGACACACCAAACGTGCCGTGTGTTGTTGAAAAGAAGAAATCAACTTGTCCCGCTTTCTTATATCTCAATTAAAGTATAAATCACTCACCCGGACGAACTCACAATTGACGTATTTGAAGTAATTTTTAATGATTCTTTCAAAATATTTCGTCTAAAAAACAATACCAGGTATAGGATAACAAAACTTTCGGAGATCTTTTGACACATCATCGTAGATTGCATGACGTCATACCTGTGCTGGAGACGCGGGCCAGTGGGTGAATGGTTAGTATAATATTTCGAAGTTACCGCTCAGAATTAGTAATTCCACCGCATTGCCTCGCGTAGACGCTAAGGACAGGATGCGTGCCGGTGTGCTCGTAGAGCACTGCTGTGGCCTCGCGCTGTCGCCGAGGCGTTGGGCGCTAGGGTACCGAGGGCACTGGACAAAGTGGGTGGGAACTAAGGATATACCTGGGGCTGCTTGCTCTGCGGCACGTGGTGCCGTGAGGGTACTGCGCAACGCTCCTCCTGCACGAGCCGAGAAAAGTGTTTTTTGTTCCACCTATTTTTTCAGTTTTTGCTCAAACGTGCTACGAACAACATTACTATCAGACGTATTTAAGCCTGACGATATGCCTATATTTTTGGCTCTAAACCAAATTAAGCCCTATCGTGTTTTAAATGTCTAAAAAATAGGTCTATTTTATCGACCTAACGACCACGGCAGACCACGGTGAGATGTGGATTTTCCCAAAATATGCACTTGGGCACATTTTGGCCCAAGTGCATATTTGAAGCAATTTTCCGAGTATTTTCCAGCAAACAACAGCATTTCAGACGACAAAAGCTCGAGGCAACATCAGACACTGCAGCAGCAGCACAGCACAACACCCACGCAGCAATTGCAACGCTCTACCTAGCAAGCCGCTTGGTGTATCCCCAACCCGGGTTAATCAACCTGCGTGTACAACACCATCAGGAACGTTGGCGGTGGTCAGAGGCGTCCTACTCTCGTGGAGCGGCATGCCTCTACGTACTATTGCTTGAAAAGGAGCCCTTGTTCATTCACAAGGATCGAGCGCACACACACAACACAACACACCACAAAACAAAAACAACACAGCACAACACACAGACGACCAGCACACCAACAGCCAACCCAACTACAGCACAACTAGACGGTGGAAAACGCCCGCGAGACTCCTCCTACCCTGGCGTTCTCTGCGGTCAGAGAACTGGGACTCTGACATAGTTCGTCGCGCGCTCGTGCTCCTGCTCTCTCGTCCTGAGAGGCTGTAATTTTTCGATGACACATTTTTTTTGTTTGGTTTTTGTGCCCGACGTAGCGCATGGCCGGAGCTGCTGCAGTTTACAACCCTGTTGCCTCTTTCCCGCGGATGCCTACATTTCGAGGGTGGAAATTGAACCGGGTTGAGGGCCAGTCCTGCTGTGCTGCTGTACTGACTGCCACACTGAGGCACACCGAAGGCGGCAGACGCCTGCGAGGTATCCTACATATGAAGCGAGTATGGAGTACGAAGCACTCAATGTTTTTGCCAGGCACCAGTTATTTGTTTTGGCCGTTTGTTCAAGCTCGCACAGCATGGGCAGGGGAGGGTCTTTCTCGAAGTTTCCACCCACTCATGTGCTGACTGATGACATAAATCCTCGTCTTGCCATCTGCGTCTGGAGTAGTGCAGAAATATCGTAGTCTATTTTCAAGTAGTTTGATATTTCCTCGGCTTTTCTTTTTATGCGTACTGAAAGAGACCACTATTTCGAGTTTTAGATATGTGGTGTTTTTTTTATGCGTTAGGTCGAAATATCGAATGGCCTAGCTCTTCCAGATGGAAGTACATAAGACCTAACCTCGAGGCTTAAATACGTCTATCAACAATAATAAAACTAGACAACATCACGACGGCCAGGGCGAGACTACATCTGTTGTTGTACATGCCTACCTCTGCCCCTGCGCACGTGAAATGCATGTGGCTCGGGTCGGGAACCATGGGGGAAACACTCGACAACAACAGTGATTGATTCTACTACCGCTGCTACGGTGGTGATCAGCGTTACGACGACCTCGCTATGAGCAGCAGCAACAGTAGAGATGCGAGGAGAGGAAACGAACGGCATTCACAGCGAGGCGGCTCGGACATCTCCAGCAGCGTTACCGCCGCAAAGCAAACGCGAACCCCCCAACCCAAACAATGGCTTGGCAACCGGGTCGTGCTTGGTGAAGGTGGCGGTGACCAACGGTCGGCGCCATCTGCGTCAAACTCCTTCTCGACGGCGCCTTCAGCGTCTGAAGCGGATTCAACGTCTGAGGCGATGGTGGCACGCACCAACAAGTCCGCACGTTCAAGCCCGGAGAAGAAGCGGAGAAATGAAACGAGGGGCGAAGAGCTACGCGCCACAGGGAGCGACAGCGGCATAGGGGACAGCAGCAGGAGTGTCGCAGTGGCCTGGAGGAGTCAACTGCATCTTGCGGAGGTGGTATCGCGCAAAGCCTTCGAGTGTGTCGTGGGCACCAGCGGAGAGTTGTCGAAAATATTCGACGTCGACGAGCATGACAGCAGTACTACTGCTGCTGTTGTTAAGTCTCACGGGGAACATCGCACCAAACCCGCGAGCATTGACGCACTAAAGCATAGCATTGATGAGGCTTGCGGGAACCATGTTCGAAGGTCGTCTTATGAGCGATCCCCGACCTCGGCCTGGCGATTGGAACCATTACCGTACGGAGCAGGCATCTCCATCGGCAGCCAGGTTAGTCTATTATTAGTACAGGGAGGAGAACGCAAGCGTGTTGCTTTGGTAACAGAGCGCCTACACTGGGTTTGAAAATTTGTGCAATGTATGTTATGTACACAGCAGAGAACGACATGCCGTGCTCGCAGCAGTACGGTCGAGTCCTCCTAAATACCAGGTACAACATAACTCGTACGTGGCGCTAGCTTTGATGTTGTGTATGTAAGAGCTATATATACTCGTAGTGCTGTGGAAGACAGGGTCGTAGATACCTATCGTAGATCTCGTACACGCATGCGCGAGAGGACACGTCACCGGTCAGGCAATACACGATCCCGGGTCGCGAGCGGTGTCACCCTCGTGGTATAGATAGAAGGCGAGTCACCCTACACCATATACGCATGTACGCGGGGATATAAGCGGGGCAACGTCCTGCGCATTTTCGGGTCCCATACGAGTATAAATAAATGTTGAATGCAGGTTCGTAGTTCGTCGTAGTACTTGTAGATCACGGGAATAGGTTGTCTCCTTCCGCCCAGTCCCCAGGCAGTATTCTGAGGGCAACATGTTTGTTCACAGCAGTTCTGTTCGTTGTTGTCCTCCAAGTTTCAGAAATAGCGTGCTACTCGTATCATCATACTTGTAGCACCTGGTAGTTTCTAACCCCCGAAACTACCGGTACATTAGTCAGTGTGGGGGGGGGTAGCATGGTACTACGGCAGTACGTGTGCAATAATAGCGAACCTATGATACCCGTGCATGTTTTGCTTTCCTCGTTGAATAGGTTTGAACATTCCCCGACATTAGCCGCCGCAGTCCGGTACGTATGTGTAACCGCGCGGCACGACAAGTCAGGCGCTGGCCTCAGGATGTCTTTCCCCGCACGGAACAACGTACGTATGCAACTGCTGTTATTGGTGGTGGTGACGTTACATGGTTGTCTTGTGCGTGTTATCTCAGGGGGGATGTGAACTTTCGGATGGGGAGGCCATGTGTTATCTTGCTCGTACTTTGTGAGCTCAAGGGTCGATTGCACACTGCTGCTTACGTACGTACGTGTAACGTAGACGTTTCTGCCACTGCTGTCATGCGGAGTTCGTACAGCACTACAGCAGCACTACGGGTGGAAAGAAGTAGTTCTATACCGTCCTCTCGAATATATCACTCCTCCTACCTACATACGAGTACCAAATGTAACGGAGTGTTCAAAAGGGCTACATGTGGATGCTACAAGAAGTATGATAATTAGCTAATGATAATCCCTTGACAGCTAACGTTGTCGCAACTACCGTTGTCCCGGCCTGATCTTGTCGTGGCTTACAGAGACCTTCCGACGGGCTTTGGGGCCTCGACTTGCATTGGTGCGACCTCGAATCGCTCGTTGGCTTTCCGCCGGCGGGGCAATCGCCTTGGGGTGCTGATGGTGTCGATAGTGACAAGGTGACGTATTAATAGCATAGATAGGAATGAGGCTCTTGGTTATCTGTCAAGATATTAGTCTAGTCCGTTTGGTCACTCCGCTCAAAAGTTCACCAATGGTCCACCCGAATGGCATAGGCATGAGACTCTTGGTTATCTGTCAAGGTATTAGTTCGTTGGGCCATTCCGGTGAAAAATCAGCCAATCGCCCACCGGAACTAAGTCTTGCCCGGTATAGCATACCGCAATCCTGGAGGATAGCAGACAATTGTGCGTTCACCATGTGCTTGCGCCATTAGTAACGTTTTGACAACAAAAGTAGTATTAGTAGTAGCAGTATTAGTAGTGGCCCTACAGAAAAGAGTTGGAGACAATTCGCGAGTACACCTACCTGCGCTCGGTACAGGCAGATACCAGGCACAACCCTATCGAGCGATCACGCGCGGGGATCTACTGTAGATGTAACTGTTAGACACGCGAAAATAGGCGACGGCACCAACAATGCCCCAAGGATTGGTACAAACCACGCCAGAAGAACAGGTTACTTATTATATAGCCCTACCCACTGAGCTACGACATCATGTGATGTGTCATTAGTTCGATTATCGCCGACTTCATATTTGTTACTTTGGAGTGTGCCCGCTGGAGACGTTTTGAACGGCTATGATAGAGTGCTCCTGAATACTACTGTATACTGTAGTACGTGGCGAGGGGAGAGCTCCGGAGATCCCCGTTACGAAGTCGGCGAGATTCAAGCAGCATATATTATGTTGGTTATATAGCATTATCCGCGGAGCTATGTTGGCTCAATTTAAATCTCGCCGACCTCGCAACAGGGAACTCGGGGGCTCTTCCCCCGCGACGTTCTGCTGCAGTGGTAACCAGGAGCCACTATATCATAACCGTTCATAATATCTCCAAAATGTCTCTACCGCGCACGCTCGAAAATAACATGAAGTCAGCGAGAATCGATATCGCGACACATCTTTAGTTGGCTGTATACGTAGCACTACCCACTATGCTATCCTACTTTGTCACGTGGCGTTTTAGCTCAGTGGATAGTGCTACATAACTAAAAAAAGATATGCTTTCGAGCTTGTTGGTTAATTGATTCTCGCCGACTTCGTAACAGGGATCTCGGGGGCTCTCCCCTCGCCACGTGCTGAAAGTAGTAAGTGTTCAAGAGCACGCTATCAATAACCGTTCCTAATGTCTCCAGAGCTAGCTAGCTCAGTGGGTGGGTGGCTCTGTATAACCAACAGAGCAGTAGTAAAAACGTTGTTCATATGTGTCTCTCGCGCTTTTGACCGCTAGTAATGGGCGTCTCGGCTCGGGTAACACCGCTCCTATGAGCCGTTTTTTTCTTCGTTACACGATCTCGTAGCGGTAAATTGTAAAACGTCGCCCTTTCGGGGGTGGAAAACGATATTTGGACATTCCTATTCCCCTGAGAACGACCCTTCCCAAGGAAAAACAAATACTAGCACCTATTATCATGGAAGGTGATTCTAATGCATTTGATTTTTTCGTCGGTTGAAAACTGTCACTTCAGCACGTTCGCACGACGAGCGTTTTTGCCACGGAAAAGGGGAGAAACTGCCTTTTCTCTTCGGGATGGGTTGAACTTTTGCCCAATATCTATCTATTTAGGGGCGTTTCCCGCTTCTTCAGGGGGGCAGTTGCATAGTGACTTCACGAGTGAATGGAAAACTTTTCTCATCCAACCGTGGGTAAATAAAAAAACGAGTACAACCTCCGAAAATATCGAAAAATCCTCATGCAACTGCGCGCCTGGAGAAGCGCGAAACTAAACCGTTACCATATAGTCTATTCATCGATAGATCTACGACTACTGCTGTTCTAGTCGTAAGTACTGATGTATAGATCTGCTACGACTTGTTCGAAAATACCTCGAGCACCTGCGCCCCTGTAGAATCGAGAAACTGTTCTATTCGTAGGTATGTATGTACTGATTGTTCTGTTGTAATCATTATCTGCTACGCACTATACTGTGCTACTGCAGCTAGCTGTAGTTTGATATGTTTTGTAGCAAACTTTGGCCGCTTCTGAGAAAGGAATGGACAATTTTCCCCGTTTCTGGAGCTAAAGCTTGGTGTGCGAAAGTGCTGAAAAGGGCATTTTTCAAAATGGAAATGAGTCCTTCGTAACGGTTGGCCTGATGAAAGAGGTCTACGAATTCTTGATGTATACAGCAACCAGTAGTCAGTCCCCGTGCGAAGTAATAGCCGTAGGGCAAGAGAGCATAGCAGATAACACAATTGCCGTCGGTGGCAGATATGAACGACGATGGCTGAGAATCGACGCCCGCCGGATATGATATCGCTCGTATCTCAGAGCCGCTGCTGGCGGGGGGCAGAGACGACGGCGGGGGGGGGGGGGGGCAGAGATGGAAAGCGCAATCTTACCTTGTGTTCCAGGGAATGCATGGCGTTTTTACGGCAAGCATGCAGCGACCCGACAACGAGGCAGGCAAATCGTCGAAGTTGCGACGCATTCTCCGCGCCTGTACTGTTTTGCGTTTTATGGCACGATATGACAGGAACAGGGTAGATTTGTAGATTCAGGGTTATTCCACAGAACAGATGTGCAGAATAATATGTGGCTTGCAAAGCTGAGCATCGACCACTCAATCGGTCAAACTCACATCTTACGTTGTCATTTTTTTTGTGAGTATCGACCACCCAACTGATCGAAATCACGGCTGACGTATTTAAAAAACCAAAAAATAGAGTGTGTGATCCCAATGATGTGCGACGCATCACGCCGTGCTCAGGGAGGTCGTGCTCGATACCCGCGCTTTATTTGTGAGGGATACAGTAGTGCGGCACGGTTTTTGACCTTTGTGTCCGCCTACATCACTGGCGCGGCTGTATCAACCACGCCCGGGGTTTGCCTGAGTGCGGCACTTGTTTGTTGCTCGTCTTTTAGTCGCGTCGCCCACAGTATATGGAGTCAGCGGTAGGCGGCGCCTGTGGCGCCACGTGGCCGCTGAGTATTTATGGAGCGAGCGGTTCCCATGAGGCGCTTCTCTTAGCTCTGAAAGACAGGCAACTCTCGAATTATGATCGAATACATGTTGAGACTTTGTTTTTTCTGTCGTAGCCAGGCAGCTCTCGATTCATGATGGGACACATTCCCCGCCTACGTGTCCATTTGAGACGCTGTTTTAGCCGCCGAAGCTCCAGGTACCTCTCGATTTATGATGGAATGTGTCCCACACCCATGGTCTTATCCTGTCCACGCGAAATGCGTTGCTGATCGTGGATCCGTCTGCGACGAAGAGGTAGAGCCGTTCGGTGGAGATGTCCACTCCAAGGAGTGTAGATCGAACGCAATCTAAGGAATGTAAGAATGGAGTACTGACTAAACCCTTCTTCCCAGTGAATAAAACATCGTACGACGCTATTTCCAAAAAATGGTGTCTCCCAACACGTGGACACAGCAGTTCTAAAGGCGTTGGACTCACCCTTCTACTACAAACAGCGCAAGACACCTGCTAAGGAAACACTTGTTGAGAAACAAAAGGGCTGACCCAGGCTGGGTTTTGGCCTTGGCTGTGCTCTTGCCGTGTCGCGGTGGGTTGTGCTGTTCTCACGTTTTTTTGAGCGGGGCGGACTGATTTGTGTTTGTTCCGACCCCCCCCCCCCTGCCCCTCCTAGATGGTACCGCCTCATTGTCACCGTAATCTGATATTTAGCAGATCAGTCAGGCTTCGTACTACTGTACGGCGTATTTGCGGTGCTGCCTTTTGTTATCCCCCTTTTTGTTACCGGTATTAGGTATCTATCCTGTACTGTGTGGAAAATAACTTCCCCCATTAGTTGGAAGAACTTTGTCGCCGAACAAAAAACAGGTGCAGTTCTAAAAGGGAAACAACCCTTTTTCCCACTCCAAAAAGCATCCTACGCTAACTACGAGTGCAGTGCGGGGCTCCCAATAGTGCATGTACTATATGTGCCAAGTCCAATATACCGGCACTATTCAGGGCACCAGCACTAATGGGAATTGGGCTACGGTATAGAGAGTTACTTTTAGAGAGTTCAGGTCCAGCCAAGCGGTTTAACCGGCACTATTGACATCAGTGGCACTATGCAAGCGGCACTGTTTGGGAGCCCCGCACTACTGTATTTTGTTCCCAGAAACATGGTTGCAGTTCTAAAGGCGTGACGTTCGAACGTGCCGACGCAGCAGGGTGAACAGCGGGCGAGCTGTTGGCGGTGCGTATACCTGGACGCATCCCTCAACCGACTGAGAGATATCGACGCCATCACCGACCAGCCTGGCCTCCATAACGTGGTAAACCCCCGACCGTTTGGTCTGACCAAGCGCGGTTTTCGCGGGGGGGGGAGGAGTGGCGGATAATTCGGTTCGCAACAAGAACGGAGTTTAACCCCTTGTAGAACTGCTAAAAAGAATGTCACACTTACGTTCGGGTAGTTTGGCCCCAGAAAAAAGGGATGCAGCTATGAAGGATTACGCGACTTTTTTTTTCACGATATCTTGTAGCGTATCATGCGGTGGGAGGGAAAAATATTGTCCACCTCGAGGGCCTCGCCGCTGCCATACCTGGCCTTGTCTTTCGAAAGACGGGAGATCCGAGGATAGGGGTTTGAGCTGTGGTGCTCACAGCAGTTGCATGTGCTGTGGCAGTAATCTGTGTTAGCTTTTAGCAACCGAACATTGTTTGTTGTAGAGTAGGTCCAAACGATCACTAGGAGAGGGGAAAAACAAGACGGAATGGAGGCACGGAATGGCGATCCCACGGCAGTCCTTCCCAGGAATTCAATGTCCCTCTGCGCCTTGGACATTTTCTGCCGCACGGTTTTCGACAGGCACGTGTTCCTCGCCGGCAAAGATCCACGAAGTATGCATGCGCACCGACGGCCTTGCGCGCCCACCAACTCTTCCGGCATGTTCACAGATAATTCTCGACGTTTCGCACAACCTGATCGACGATCTGGACGCTGTACAAGAGTTCCGTCGCATACAGGTGCGTTGGCCTGTGCGTAAAGAGTCGGGTGTAGGGGGCGGGAATTGATCCAACCGGTCCGGCGGGTAGTAGAGGGGGCGGCACGAGCGGTACATGAATTCCCGGCGAAAATTCGGTGCGTGTACTGCTTCGGCCACGGTGTGATTGACTGTCTCCCATGCAGCACCAACTCGGTCCGCGTTTCCAACTGGTTTTCACATGTGTCGGGCTGCGCATCGCGCGTTTTGCCGCCGCCCTTCATCTGGCTGAGATCCTCCCAAGGCTAAACGGCGCTCGTCGTTCCCATGCTCCCCGCCCTTGCCCTTTGTGAAAGACCATTTGGTGACCAATTATTGTTCTTGAGGAAAAAGCATGTGTCCGTTGAGTCGACCAAGCTTGTCTTAGACACCCACCCCTGCTATCCCAGGAGTGCGCCTATTTTTTATGAGGATCGTGAAGGGAGGAAGTCTATACCGCCCCCCCATAAAAGTGACTTTGAAAACAATTGTACATTCAACCCTATGAGCAAACCTGTGGCCTACGTACACTACTAGGCACGTAAAGAATAATATCGTAAAACGCAAAGAGGGTGTATGTGACGTTCCAACTTTGTTTTGGTAGGAGTTGGGGAGGAAAACACATACCTGGTCAGGTGTTCGTAGTGTTGAAAAAAGGAAGAAAGTAGTATTGAAACCGGCAAGCGTCTCAATCCAAGGCCAGCCCAACCCGCAAAAAATGTCCGCGAAACAAATTGTAAACAAAAACACACGTTTTCCTTTCCATTTTGTTTGTTGTCCAGCCTAGGGGTTTTCGTGAGTTGGTTGGCCTTGTGTTGTTATGATGTTCGACGGTTTCAATACTACTCTTTACGTTATTTTTCCTACCTGGCAGAGGTAGGAAATCGCAAAGACCCTAATGGCATTCCAACGGTACAGTGGAGGCATCCCACAGTAGGGTAGGGGTGCAGCATCAGAGAGTCCCCGAGAGCTCCTCACGTGAGGAGGGGTTAGTTCATTACCTCACCCCGAAAAATGACTTCGAAGACCTTCTTCGTTCAATATGTACTCTCGTGAAATTACTTCATTGACCGGCAGTTCCTCACATGAGGAACTTGATTGGCCAGGGACATTTTTGCCGCGAAAACGGCAATTTCTACCTTGGAATGACTCCCACAGTAGGGGTTGCAAATCCCCGGTTGGGGAGCCCCGTTAGTCGGGAAATAATTTGTGCCGAGAAATGCTATTATACTCCTGTCGCCGCAAAACGCCGAGAAAAAAAAACGTCGTTAAACTCTTCGTACTCGTCGCAAACACTTGTTGTCGACTATTAGTGGCTCTTCGCCACAAAAAAAAAAAAAAAAAAACGATCAACTCCTCGCCCCTTCACAATTTTCGAACTAACAAAAAAACATATACTCCGAGTATATATATTTATCCCACGATTTATGTTCAAACGCTTTTCACCAACAAACTCTTCGGTGGTGAGGTTGCAAGAGGGTTAATTAAGCAAACCCCGTGAACTCTTCGCCTTTGTTTACCGCCGCAAAAAATATCTCACTACCCTTAGGATGCAGACGAACGCACGCGGATGCGATCGCTTCCCAAACAGTTGTTGTTCTTGTCTTTTTGACTCACCCCTGTGCGATATCACCGATACGTGCGATACCGCCTATATACTTCGAAGTATATATGTATCCGTCCGGACATCAATTAAATCGCTTGTTTCTTGCGGTTGTTGTAGCACACTCCCGCGTGCGATATCGCCGATACGTGCCACACTGGATGAAACCACAGCCGGTTTACTGCTACAACACCTGCCAACGGTATTGATTGCTGTATACACGGTCCGTGTGCGTTAAATTTACATGTAAACGTAAGAGTGTTCGCACCGATGATATATGTAGCTATACCGCAATGTTAAAGCGCTGCCACAAACAGCATTTTTCCATGCTGCCACTCAGTACCTTCACATGTGTCTCGGAGACAATCGGGGTAGTACGCAACCTCACGCCCGAAGTGCGTGTTTTCCGTAGCTATCGCCCCCCTCTGCGATAAACCCGATACCTGCAGAAACCGGTTAAATGTTTTCGCTCTTGCTTTTTTCACGCCCACTGTTGGAGATGTCTCTACTATCTCTATAAGGAATGGGACCAGCGCTCCGGCTCGAAAGGGATGCGTGGTCAGTGGTCAAATGACTTAGGACAATCAGTAAATGAGTACGCCCCCCTTAACATGCCCCCCCCCCAGGGCAATAACGTCGATCCACGCGAAACCGCCGATCCTCGCGTTCGCCCGCAACCTTACGGTAAAAAAAACATTGGTCACTTTAACGGGGTTGAACAAACTCGACCAATCCTTCACCCCGAACAACGGTCGATAACAAATCCCACGCAACGTTTCCCTCCCCCTAAACGTGCTCCGTCTCGAAAGGGTGCGTGGTCAATGGTCGAATGACCGAGGCAAGCAACAAATGAGTACGCCCCCCCCCCGCCCCCCGCCGGAACGTTGGTGTTGTTCTGAAGGGTTGAATTAAACAAGACCCGACAAACTCTTCACTCCGAAAACTGTCGGCGACCCCTCTTTTCCTGAAACAAGATAATTTGCACGCGTCAGATGTATCACGATCTAGATCATCTATGAATACGTCCTTTTGTCTGCCCTTCGATATGACATCTTGTGCAGGATCTGTGTAGTACAGATCAAAACCAGGAAACACGGTGTAGGCCATTCAAATCATACGGCTCCCACCTGGCAACATTATCTATAGGCCCGTGATGATCGTATATAGCAGGGATGTGCCTGCCCTGGATGACATAGATCTTGACTTTTTGCCCTGGATGACGCAGATCTTGACTTCTTGCCCTGAATGACATATGTCTTGAACGAGGATCTGATCTGTCCAACGTGCGAAACTTTTATGCAAGGTGCTTGTCGCCGCGAACAACCAGCTCGAATCTGCTCGAGCCCTGGGGGAGCTGGCGAAGGGCTCACACCTCCGCCACCTGGACCTGTCGCACAACTTGATATCAGGCATGGAGACTCCTCGTTCCCCCCGCTCCTTCCGGCACCTGAAGGAGCTCAGGCTTGCCAGTAACGGCCTGGAGTACTTCGAGGAGGACGCCGCCGTTACGCTGCGGTCGCTCGAGCGGGTGGACGTGTCAGGTACAGAGGATGAGCTATATTAACTGTATTTGAAATTGTGAAAGGTATGACACATAACTGTATTTTCACATTTCATAATCGGCGAATCGGCGACACCCTTCCGTTCTGTACGCCGGAAATACGTCATCTCACAAGGCAAGCAGTCGATCACCTGCCGGCCTTCAGACTGTACGAACGTACCGAGGTAGCGCTCAAACTCGCGATACCCCCGTAGAACCCGCCTGCTTCCCTGCGTTGCTGTGCAGACGCGTGCTACTATTAGTACGGTAGGGATACACGTAATTTTTCTGACACTGCTTAACCCCTTAAGAGCCCCAAACTACTAATTTCAAGTGATTTCCCCCCGAAAACGGGTTTCCAGATGTAAAAGGCGTCAAGTTGAGGAGCTCAAGTACCCCACCCAAAAACCAGACTTCTGACAAAAATAATGATGGTGCAACCTTGTTGACAGTCCCGTCCGTGGCCTGTTGAAAGTATGCAGCGAAAGCTGTAGTGCAACACAAATGGTATTCCGAACGACATTGGGCAGTTTGGTAGTCTAACTGATAGATCTGTGAGTCGGCACGACTTACGTCACCAACTACTAGTCAGACTAACAGTTAGTCGTTTTACGGAGGTGCCGACTATCCGACTGATTGGGTTTCCACATTCGTAGGAAGGACCGTTCAATGCGGAGTGCATTTTTTCCTTTCTTGGGAGGGCCCCCCTCGGCTGGTTTGGCTCGCTTTGCTCTCCTGGCTTAAGTCGGCAAGCCGTCTGGCCATCAGCTGGTTTCCCCGGCCGACTTGCCGACTAAAGTCACTTGGTTGGCTACAAACGGCACCTACCGATTAGGTTTTAGTATTGAAATCCTGCCGATTCACGGCTCTAATAATTGAGCGTTAGTTGGCGAAGAAAAAAAAAGGTACAGCACTTCTGTGATAGTAGGGCATGTCCCGCATATCCCGCGGACAATTCATTTTTTGTGTCTGTTGTATTGCGGTCGTCGCTCTCTCCACTATTTTCTTCTCGTATTCAGTGCACCGTCTTAAAACAAGGACGTTTTTCGTAAATACTTGCTAGAACGGTAAAACGCCGAGCCACCGCGGACCGCGTTTTGCCAAGGGCTGACTGGAAGCCGGGGTGGGGGTGGCTCAGTGGTGGATTTAATTTCGTCAAGATCGTACTCTCTGGTCTGATTCCCGTTGGCCATGTATCATATGTCTTCAAACGGCGTATGCGGCGTAAATGGAACCTTTATTCGTGGGATTGTCGGTTTCGACTTTGACGCATACCTGCACGTCTGCTTCGCCGCGTGCAGGCGAGTATCGAGCAAATCCTGTGGCTTTGCCTGAAAACAGTATTATCAACATGTAGACCACAATATGGAGAAAGCAGAGCGCCACCCCCGTCCCTAAAAGCAAGCCTTTGATTTTCCATGCTTTACAGCAGTCGCGCGCGAGGATCGTAGGCGATACCCAGTGTGCCAAACTAAAAAAAGAAATAATTGAGACTGTCACTTGTTCCTTCCCGGCTCCTGACCGTCCGTCCGTCCTCCCATGCACGCGCTCACCGGGCACGCACTCCAAAAAAAACCAGACAACAAACTGAACTCCATCGACTGGGTGGCGGTGCTGCAAGCCCTCCGCTTCCTGGACTGTTCCTCGAACAGGCTCGAGATCCTGCCCACCTTCGTCAGAGCCCTTGCGCGTCCTCCCGGTCTCGAAGAAGTCATCGCCGAGGGAAATCCGGTAAGCTACCCTTTTTTTTTCATGTTTTTCTCCACACGTGCTGAAATTTGCTGCTACAGTAGAGGAGAGCCAGGTTCTCTCTTGCTTTTTTTCCCTTCAATGTTTGTCCGCACACGTGTTGGTTGGAAGCTTTTGCTGCTAGGTTTTGCGGACGCCGCCCGTACATCCCGCCCCGAGGCGTGGTACTCCTTAAATGCTGTACGCAGTGGCTCCTTAAAAAACGGGCGCATGCTAGGATAGGGACGGTCCTTTTGGGGCCAAGACTAGCGTAGGGAAGGGTGTCCCTTTTTCTCTGCCGGAGTTGAGCCACTCGCACGAGTGACTCTTTACCTCACAAACAAAAATACTTGACAGCAAGCGACTCGTTTTGGCGCAGCGTAGATGTAGCCATTGCATTCGCGGATTCGTTTCGCCAAAAATTAAAACAACACGAGAGCTTTAGGGCCGCACAAGGAAAACAGGGGGACCACGCTCTCGCGAGTGATCCCGAGCCACGCTGCGAAAAAAAAAAAATCCCAAAAGGGAACCCCCTACGATAGCCTCGGGCTTTGTTCTCTCACTTATCTCACTCATAGAGAGCTCTATACTTCACCAATAACTGATTTTTCAACGACACAAATTGCCCACCCAATGAGCGCTCCCATGGTCAAGGAAGGATGTATGGCCAAGCTGTAAACTCGCCTGGGCTACTGGTCCGTGTTACTTGCCTGGCGTTTTTTTTTTTTTTCTGCTTAAGCTTCCCATTGTGACACAGGCTACGGTACGGGGGTCACTTTTGAGGCATTTTTCTTTTGCAGTCGCTCGAGGTCACTCGCGCGAGCGCCCCCCCGCTGGTCCTTTTGCGATCATAAGCTTTCGTGCTATTCTAAATATCTTGCAAAATTAGTCCGCCGCAGCGGCGTGGTAAAAAAGCTGCGCGGCGCCGAAACGAACGCCTTTAAAGTCTTTTTCGCCGTGAAGTCCAGAGACACTTCGTGCTAGTGGCTCAATTTCGGCAGTGGAAACAGGGGTAAATCATAACATCATCACAACATTATCATAACACCGTCGTAACATCCCCCCTGCGAATGCCGTAGCCTTGATATTTTTCGCGTGTTTCTCCACACTTTTTTCACCCATCTTATTGCTGACATGTTGTCACCCCTCATCATCTCAGGTTCTCCCACTAACTGTACTGTACTCTACTTGGTCTATGGTTAACCACGTATGCTGTAACGTAAGCAGTCATTACCATCGCCGAGAATTGCAATATATTTATTGAAATAGTGTTCAGCGCAGCACAATCTGCTTGCGACAACCGCCTGGATTCAAGCCAAGCACGTTCCAAGAGAGGGGAGCCTCTGCGCAACGAATATTATTGAGTAACGCTAACGGTATTCTGTCGGCATCAGGCAGGTTCCTCAGTTCGAGTCTCACCAAGTGTTGGAAACGTTTTTTTGTGTGGCCAAGGGGTACTCTATCCTTGTCGTGACACGCGTCAGTCGTTTGCCGTCGGTTTTCGGGTGCGTTTTCGCGTCCTGCGTGGCGCGCGGGGTTGGCCGTGCTGCTGCCTGTCTGTCTGTCTGCCTGCCTGCCTGCCGGTGTCGAGGTCACTATATCTGCTTTGGTTTTTAATCAAATACAACAAGCGTTGTACGCAAGCTTTAGTTCATTTAGTAGCTGTGCGCAAACTATTGGATAGTGGTGGTACGAAATATTTTCAAGCTGCGGGCTTCGCCGAACTGCGCGGTACGCTGGTCGCGCGAGCTCCACATACCTTGCCACGGGCTACAAGCTGTTGACCTCCCTCGGAAATTATTGCAACGGTCAACAGAGTGGGGATTTGTTTATCCCTTTTTTCATCGAGTTATTGTGGAACCTTATGCGGTAGTGGTATAGTATACGGTTACTGCCCACGTCGTCGCCACGAGTGTTGTGTTGGGAGCCCCGCGCTCCTTGACGTTTCCTCTCGGGACCCGAGATGCGGCAGGGTTGGGAGGGGAGGTTGGTGACGCGACAGAGCCGTGCGAACGCTGTTCGTTTGCTCCTTTTCCGGTATTGGCGTGAGCGCGCTGGCCACCCAAAAAAAAATCGCGGATGACGCACGATGTGGCGTTGAGCTGATCACCACCCTGGAACAAACTTTTTTTGTCGCCATGTAACGAGACCAGCGATGACCGAGAACGGCTCTGTTTTGTGTCGCGTTAGTTTTTTATGTTCGGTTGCCCCTCGAGGACGATGGTGGGCGGTGAATGATGCATGATGGGTGGCTAATGATCGATGATGGGTGATGGGCGTGGATGATGATGATGATGATGATGATGATGATGATGAACGGTGAATTAACAACGTGATGGGTGAAGGCTGATCCATGACGGGTAGTGGATGATGAGGATCCACGACGGATAGTGGATGATGAGGATCCGTAACAAATGATGGATGATGCATGATGGATGATGGGCGATAGTGCCTTTAAAGGCACATACTTCGAAGTAGATGGCCTTATTGCGCGTTGAAGCGATGGACGATGGATTATGAATGATCTATGCCCGATGATCGATCATGGAGGGGTCCATGATGGACGATGGGTGATGGACCGGCGCGTCACCGATACAGGTGGTGCTGGAGCCCCAGTATCGCATCACGGTTCTCACCAACTGCAAGATGTTGCGGCGGCTGGACCACCGGTCTGTAGACGCGGAGGCTCTAGGGCGACAGATTCATCGGGCGGCGGAAGGCAAGGCTCTCGCCCACATTCGAGAAACAGCTGACAGCGGTGAGAAATGCATTCTTCGTGAGAAGCGCTTTTTTTACCCTTCTCGGCCACGATGCGTCCGTGCAACTTGCGCGCTAGTTTCAAACAGTGCGCTACGGCATCCACGGCCATAGGACGCAAAGCAGTACAACAGCATAGGCAGGGATATAAATACAAAAGGTGCTGCAGTTTTCGAATTTGTTTGAAACTGTTCGATGTGATTGCTGAAAAAATTGTGGATGACCTGCGACCTGTGGCGCTATCGACGGTCCTGATGTCGCTACTACGGTATCGAGTGGGCCTGCTGAGAACCAAGTGACGCCACTTTGCTGTTATTAACAGAAACACCCTCTGCTCAGCCCTCGTAGACAATTCACACGTTTTGGAGGACAAAGGGCTTGGGATTAGTGTGGGTTAACAGTGTGTTTGCGTTGGCGACCTACCGACTTTGGTTGGATAGAAGATTTGGGTAGGAAAATATACAAAATAGTATTGAAACCGTCGGACGTGAAAATCAATCCACCAGGCAAACCCGACCCACGAAAAATCAGTGAAAAGGTAGGTTAGAAATTGCGTTTTCTTGCCTTGTTGTAGTTTTTCCCAACCTAATGTTCTCGTGTGTTGTTTGGCCTTGGATTTTGACGCTCCTCAGTTTCAATGCTAATGTTGCATCTTTTTCAACCCGCACGGGTTTTGGGAATCGCAAACGCCCTAATACAAGCGTTTTGGGGGGGCAAAACTAGCTGAAATAACGTATTGTGGGATATTTTTTTGCATTGGTAATAGATTAAGGAGCTCTAGCTTCGAACGTGCAGTGTAAACTATTTCCACACCATGGGATGTGCAGTGTTGAAACGGGGGGTATGCATACGTTATCGGCGCTCATGGCACACACCGCCCGCAGGCTTAATCGGTTCGTTCGCTATCGAGCGTTGCAAAGAAACGCCGCTCGCTGCCGCGGCCACCTCTGGACACCTCTGGACGAGAAGGTGTATGAGACAATCGATTTCTCTCCCTCTCGAACCTGCCGGAGAGACGCCTGAACTTGTAATACCTCGTATATATGCAACAAAACAACGTTAATTGGTCTTAAGCCCTCTGACGGACTGCACCACGTATTTTACATGGTTGGGTGTTCTACAGGTCAGTAAGAAAACGTTCAACTTTCAAGAGGTTTGAGTACATTATTTATTTTCTGTAGTTTCGCACTCGAGGGAGACGATATATGTATGTTTAGAATAATATGAAAACAACGCCCTGGGCGGCATCGGCAACCCTGTGGCGCCCAACTGCTGAGTGTTGCGGTTGCTGGGGGTACCATTAATGGGACCTCGGGACCTTGACACTACAGTAGCCCGTCCTTAAACCTCGTCGATTTCGCACGATGTCGTCTCCCCGATTTTCCGAAAATGGTGACCAGATGAATATTAACCAACCCTCCGTACCCCCATCCCGCCCTCGATCAAAGCACACTCATTGTTACTTCAACGACCAAAGCAATACGTTAAAAAAAATTGCCCCCAACGTTTAATATACAGCACTCGCACTCGTAATATCATGAGAGGTCAAGCTGTAGCAGGCCCACGCGTCCCTTGATCGCTTTTTTTGCTTTCGCGTGTCGCAACGCATCGCACCTTGGTGGTCGCCCCCCCTCGCCCCCCCCCGGCTTCTGGCCCTCTCGCAAGCCAGCTCTCGTGGTATCACATGCATCGCACGACAGGGATGGCATGCGCTGGTCGAAACGTTTTTGATTGACGGGGTTCCTGAACAGAGGAGCTGCCCAATATTTTGTTGGAATCCCAATTTTTTCCGATATGTTCCTACCTAGGCCGTGGGATTTGATCATCGAGATGCACTTTCACTTTTCTCATAGCCTGGTTTTGGGACTGCGGCCTCGGGCGGCAGGGCGAGGGCCCCAGTGTGGCATGAAATCGATCCTCCGATGCTGCAACACGCAGTGAAAGCAGTTGTTCGCCTTTTAAGGGCGGGCGTCTTATCGTAGTGCTATACAGGCATGAGCTGCGGGAACTGCTCGCTGACAGAGCTGACCCAATGAGGGTCCTCGGAAATTTTGAGGTCGCCCCACCGTGATGTTGGTCTTGCGTTTATGTCTGGGTGGTGTTCACGTTCGAGGTAAGCAAGGGCCGTTCCTGACGAACACAACAAATGTCAGGAATCCCGACCAAGAAAAAAAAGCGTGACATTTTCACGAATCGTGTTGTTTGTCAGGAATCCGGATTTTTCATTGTTTGGACATTTTCCGGGGGGGGGGGGGGGGGGGGAATGATGTCAGGATTCCTGACAGGAAAAAAAAAAAAAATGTCATTTGTTTTTTTGAAAGCGTGACATTTTAGAATTTCAAAATGTCAGGAATCGTGACGTTTTTTTCAGGATTGTGATGTGATTTTTTTTACGTTCGTTAGGAACGGCCCTAATCAGAGGCCTCGATGTTATCCTCCCCGCGTGCGTGCATGTGTGCACTTCTCTCCCCTTGGTTTGGCTCCACCTCGTGTATCCCTTTAAGAGTACTACCGGAGCGTGGAGGAAGAGCGAGCCCGCTTGGAAAGGCGGAAGGCGGTGCTCAAGGCTCAAGAACAGCAACTTAACGACGCGTTTCAGGTGAACCAAGCACCGCATTGCTCCTCGCGAGAATTGCTGTGCTCCTGTAGCGGGTGGGGTGGCGATGGGTGGGCCTGGCGATTTGACAGGGGACCACCTCCTTCATCCACGGTTTTTCTTGGTGCGGCGCGTTTGTACCAAATAACACTACGACAGCAGAAATACTCCGGCCGGGAGGGCAACACTACTTCAACATGCTTTAGGCGCGAGACGTGACAAAGCAAGTTTTTCCCGTTTCCTTCCTCCCTCTCTCCCGGCTCTTCCCTCTCTACATGCGCTTCCCTCCCGCCCTCCCTCCCTTCCTAACGCAGGAGTTTCGCCTACAAAAGCTCAGGGAGGCGGGAGAATGCGTTGCGTATGCTGAGCACTTGCGGAGAAAGGATGGGGAGAAGGAAGGAGAGGGGCTGTTGACCGCGGCGTTGGCCTGTAACTTTCAGGAGGCGATTAAAGGCCGTCGCTCCGGTGTGTTTGAGGGGGGGAAAGGACGGGGGGGAGTGTACCGGGGGGGCGAAAAATGAGGAGGGGGAGGGGGACGGGGGAGAGAGATGAGGGGTTGGTCAACCGCTTTGAAACGAACTTTCTAGTGTACAATACCCTGACCGCGCGCGCCTTCCCTTCCCCTCTGTTGTCGCCTGGTCCGACGTAAACTCAGGCACAGCGCGTGCTCTCGACTTAAGAAGAATACGAAGCACCTATTGTACTATATCAACACCACGGCACGCGCGATGCGGCGAACGCCGCCCATATATACGTCTATGGCTTGTCCGTATCCCTCGGGCAGTCGGCCTTGACTGCCACGCAGTCTAGTGGATAATGGTTTTGAACGTATACTATTTCGGAGACCCAAGAGAGAGCGTAGAGGCAGGCAGCACAGAAATCGAGCACACCCCACCCCTTTCCCTGTTTCGTTCTCTGCCCGAGATTAGAGCCGGCGAAGAAAGTGCTCGGTTTTGGCGACACCGACGACTCCGACGGTGCGGGCGAGGGGAGCTTGTCCGACGTCTTGCGTACCGTGGTGAAAAGACAGAATTCAGAATCGTCTGCTGCTGCTGGGAAGGCGCCAGGCAAGAAGCCGGCGAGGTCTAGCCGTGGCAGTAGGGCAAGCGGCCGTGATAACGCAAGCGACGATCACAAGCTTGCACACTCCGATTCTAGCCCAACGGATGTCGCTGACAGCGACGCACGCCTCATCAAAACGAGAACCCACGTACGACGCACCAACGATAGCAACGGTAGTGACAGTGGTGGCGGCGCCGGCGGGGGCGCAATCGGCAGTGGTGGTGGCGGCAGTGGCGGAGGTCGTAGCCGAAATGGTGGTGGCGCAGAGGGGCGCGTAGAAGTTGAAGATGGGTCGAATGTTCGTGCACGTGGCCGTAAAGGCAAGGGGGAAGGAGGCGAGACCAGAGATACTCGTGCCCGCGGTTCCAGTGCCACGCGGAGCAGCAGCGGTGACAGTCTCTCGGCCGCTGCGAAAGGAGGGAAAAAACGACAAGCGTCGAAGGCTGACACCAGCAAGAGCGCGGATACTTGCGGGGGCGCGATTGACATGGGAAACTCGCCTACGGGCCGTCTTTCGACCGGCGTCATGCCGGCCCCTCTAAAGGTGATATTATGCACAAGACAGGTTGTTCGAACAATTGTATGGGCCAAGCAGTGTGGCGGCGAGCTGACTGACTATACTAATAGTGACTGATAGTAAGTCGCCAGCTGGATATTAGTTGGCTAGGTCGGTACACTAAGCAAGACATCGCAGTTAGTGTGTGCGGTAATTTCTGTGAGTTCTGCGCCGTGGTACCTGATTGTTGCGTCTGTGGCTCGCAATATGTTTCGCATCGAGAACGACCGAAGTCATTTGATCAACTTACTTTCGCCGCCCGACTAATTGTATGAAACAGCCGTGATCTCCAGCAGACTCACAGCCCTACCGCGCAGACTAGCACGATAGATAGAACCGTGTCTGCTTGCAGCAGTGGCTTTCAACTTTCTCGGTTCGACAACGACAGATGGATATTGGTTCTTCGTAGAATTGCTCCGTTATTTCTTCGATAACCTACAAGTGTGTTGCCGATCCGACCCTGGCTCATCCCTTGGCCTTGGGATCGTTCCTCTTGAACGCAAGAATATCACGATTCGTGGTAATTGGAAATACACGAAATGTCAAGTTTAAAACATTTTCACTTTTTTTTTGTCACTAATCGCGACGTTGAGTTTTACGGATTTTTTTAAAAACGTTTCGATATCACGATTCGCGAAACGGTCACGTTTTTTTTTTGACAAACTGTTCGTGACTGCTACTTTGTTCATTAGCAACGACCCTTATTGATGGCTTAACCCAACGCTGTTGTGCTGCTCTTGGCGGCTTTCTCCAGATCATCTTCGGCGCTCTCGGCTCGCGCAAGAAAAAATAGGCTGAGGACAGACCCGACGGGAATGCTCCTACGTCGCCCCAGCGAAAGAGTGCTTCTTTTTCGAGCAACGGGCGAAGGAGATAGCTGGCTGTGTGTGGTTGGCTTTGCACGTAAAACAACACGCCGTCAGCGGTGGCGTGCTACCCCCTGCAGAACTTGCACCTACGCTTTTGGAGAGAACCTACTTGGAGTTGGTGTAGGGCCATTCATGCAGTAGTGGAAGCGTTGAACAACGAACAGAAAATAAGACAACTTGATCCCTTTAGAGCCCCAAAAATCCCTCCATATACTGAACACTTCAAGTAAATTTATAAGAAGAAAAAGGGTTTCCGGTTGAAAAGGCGTTAAAAAAAAAACAATAAAAAAAAATCATGCTGGTTCGGGACATTCGTGATTTTCTGATATCGAAGCCGACGGTATGTATTTTTGCGCTTTTTCCTTTTTTTCGTGGTCTTGGGTGTTGGATTTTTTTCGCCATATTGACGCGTGCTACGTACAATGGAGGTATAAAGATATATACCAGGTACCCCTTTTTGTCCGAAACGATTTCTGAGTGGCGTGGCTCCTTAACCCAAATTCGTCCGAATTTCGTCAATTTTTTCTTCTTTTTTTTTTCGTTGTATACCCTACGTAAGCCATGGTATTTTTCATCTGGTGGCGTTTTTTTTTCCCCTTCTCCAACTCAGTTTTTTGGGGAGGTTTTTACGCTCTTGAAAGTGAGGAGCGTCAAAAAAGAAATTGTTCGCCTCTATCGTAACACGCGTATGTCAGGCAATATTGACACTAACGCAGCACATTGTCGGATGATAAACGAGTAAAAATATTCACACGATTCAGCGTATATGTGTCAATCTTCAGCAGAACTATTACGTCCGAAGCTTCGGTCCTCAAGCCCAAAAAACAATTAAAAGGAATCTCACGTCTGCGTGTGAAGTCTCGCGCGTTGTTGTTTTGAGTTCGAGCGGATTGTTTTCTAGGCTATTAATAGCTCGTAAATCTCTCGCGAAATACTCGCAGTGATGCGCTAGTGCAACAGAAGTGCAGTACAGTACCAGGCCTCCGATATGAAACCGAGGAACTGGCCGCGGCTGCGTTTTTCAACTCCTTTGGATCAGACGTCAGCGGAAAAAATTGACGAAATGTATTGACGAATCCGGAATCCGTCACACGAAGCAGCCCGAGACGCCGGGTAGAGGGTGTCTTAACAATAAAAGCTATACGACACACGCATCGCATTTGCTGATACGCGAACTGATGCAGGCTCTTTCTGGACGGTTGGTTGTAGTGCGGCAAATCTCTTGTGTTTTATTGTCGATATAAACGAGCCTCGAAAGGTTTAATGGAGAAAGGGTGTGTTCCAAATTAATTTTAGTACAACCGCTCCTGTCTTGAGTAGTATTTTCCTGGGAACCTCAGGCTGAGTTTTTTCTTTGTGGGGCTCTTGAGTACCCGAGGGCCGGTAGTCTGGTGCAGTCGGACCGTGGCAAGTCACCGCAGGGGGCGTGGACGGTAAGCGATACATCGGTCGCAATGGCGGGGACGACACTGATGCACGATATGTGACGGACCGACAGGACAGCTGGCACAGATCATTAGATTCTCAACTTTTCTGTCGTTCTTTGATGGCGCTCCGATGTCCTTGGTTGACAGCGACTTTTCTGCAGTTCTAGTCGTTGTCCTTTCTGTAGCTGCCGCAGCTGGTAGGTGGCGCTTGTAAGCATAAAAGCCGATGTCATCTACGTGAATTTACGGATGTCCGTAGGAATGAAAGTAATAAAAAGCTGTTCTCACCCGGCTAAAAGCCGTTCTCACCCGGCAGCGTTTGTCTCCTGGCGACCCGAAATTGTACGACCGGAAGCTTTCTCTTAGGTCAATCCTTGCCGTGCAACTACTGTAGGGTTTGCGTAGGCATCTGATGCGGACAGTCACCATACCCCGGCGCGGCGGGCAACATCCTCCGTGCCCGACGCGTATGAGGAATGCTTCGGTAGATGCGCACCCCTTTTCTCTCTGAGGCTTCCTCACTGGAGCTCTATACGTCTCAACCCAAACACGGTTATGAGAAGAAAAAAATAATAACCCGATGAACAACGAATGAATCCCATGGCCTAGGTATTACAGCGAACGTTATTGCGAAAAATTAAGTCCGGCGGAAGGCCATCTCCCATGGCCAGGGGTTTTGTTAGTGGGTGAGCTTGCGCAAGTCCCACACTACCCGGAAAGATGACATTCCGGGTGGCTATCTCCACCGAAACTGACCCTCAGGGGACAAGCAGGGTCGGCATACACACGCACCCGTATACAACGGCAGCTTGCGCTGCCGGGGTTGTAACGAAGACCACTGATAGGGACAGCTTACGCTATACCTACAATGGGACCCGAAGGGTGCGCCAGCTAGCGTTGGGCTGCGAAAGCAACTGAGTTAAATCGACACACGACGCGTATGAAAATACGCGGAAGTGTGGTGAGCTAAAGCTTTATTTTTCCCCATCCGCCGGAGGATTAAAAAAAAAAAAAAAAAAAAACAAGATTTTGACATTCCGACGAGCATGGGCTAAGGAGCCTTGTCATCGATGGTTTTTTTTTAAGCCGAACAGGCCTACCCGAATCGTGGCTAGCGTCGCATGTAAGCTGTAGGTGCCTGGACGTGCACCCCGGCTGCGGAGTGCTCCTGGATGCTTCCCTAACCGGTCCACCCTTTTTTTTTTTTAGCTCCCCGTTAACTGCTGAGGTCCAGATTTACCCCCCGAAATGACTCATTGGTACGGGAAAGGTGGAGCTAATTTTTCTTTTTTGAGGCTCCTCGCCTTGAGGAGCTCTCTGCCTCTCGCCAAGAGAACTTGACCAAAAGAGAAGAAAAAAAAATGAAAAAAAAACAGCCCCATGACCAGGTGGTTCGTATTCCGACGATATCTTGGGTGTGTTTGGGAGTCTCCGCCAGTCAAGACATACGGACCCGTTCTAAGATATAGAGGTGGCACTTTTTGGCGAAACTAATGTTTTTCTGGACGACGGGTAGGGCTTCTTAACCCAAAATCGTCCAAATGCCATTCTTGTTGTGCAACTCGTGTACATCCATGCCACGGGTTTGGTCAGCGAGTCTGCACCTTCGGTTTACTTGAGATACCTGGTGAGGTTTTTGGTGAGGTGTAGAGAGTGGTTAGGAGCCTGAAAATACAAGAGGCGTACCTTTAATGTAGGGTGCGTGTCTATGCTCTCCCGAAAAGTGTTGTCCCTGTCTTGACACGTATCCCATGGTCACGGGCATGGCTACCGCGGCGTTTTTTTCCCGGCCACTGCGACTGCGGCGGCCGCTGCCTGCCACACCCGACGCCGCCGCGTGCGCAACACGCTAGCGATACGGTCACGTTAGCGACGCGATCACGGTAGGCGAGCGATGCGGTCGCGTTACTGCTAATGTAGCGATGCGGTCACGATACCCGTGGTGGCGGTTTCGGCTTCCACGACGAGGCCCTTTCGCGCGTCCTGTTTAGCGCCGTTCAACCCACCGCGACGTGTCGCAGAAAATGACCGCTTCCCACTCTACCACTAGGACTTGAGCAACACCTTGTACTCCCCGCTAAATGCCTTTCTTTTCTCTTAGAAATTTCTGTGGAACAACATAATTGGCCAGGAAGGACAACGGGGGGATTCGAAACCCAGGTTGTGTTTTGTTAGAGATGCACTATAACCACTGAGGTATCAGTCGCCATCACCGCTGAGCTAGCAGTCAGCGTTACAACTGATTTAGCTGTCAGCACAACCCCTAAGCTGGCGGTCAGCTAGCAGAATGGTTCTGGTGTGCTGACTGCTAGCTCCGTGGTTTATAGCCTATCTCAAGTATCCTCCCCGGATGGGGAAGCGGCCTTACACGGTGGTGGCGCTGGCATCGGTGTGCGCCGCGGCACAAGCCGTGGGGCGTTAACGGCGGCTGAACATCAGGGATTATTGACGGTGAAAGTTCTAAAGGTGTAATGCGTCAAATGATATGCCGTCACTCCGTCGAAACCGTCACAATTCGCACAGCCTCCCACGCAGGCGTTGCTGTTGCTGTTGCTGCCGTTGTTGCTCCTGCTGCCTCTGCTGCTGCCGCCGCAACTGCTGCTACCGCAACTGCTTCCGCCGGGACCGCCTCCGTGGAAGGGGGCGCTGGAGTCGCCGCGCGTCGCGCTCGTGGTAATATCCTTTCCACCGTGAAAGAATGACAACCACAAATACACCACCACACAAGGCGAAATCAGCCGAAGTTCCGTGAGCAGTTGTTAGCACCGACACTCTCGAGTGCGCTTCGCCTATAGATGGTTGCCCCGTCAACATGAACATTTTTTTACTTTGCTGGGAGCATGTCAATGACCCCCACCCCCCAGCAAGAGCACACCGTGGCAACCGGGAATTCTTCTGCGACAGCCGTCACAGCTAGGGGGGCTGTAGCGACAGTGTTTAGGAGTTTATATATATTATTCGCCTTACACTGTTATGACTACCCGTCGTCATTCTAACACATTCAGTGTCCGTGCCGATTTTTCATCCTAGAGAGATGCAAGCTCTTTGGTCTCAAGCTGCGAGACAAGATATATAGAATCGCAAATGCAGCAAGGAGGTTTGAGGCCATGCAATGCCAAACCTGCTGAATTCCAGTGGTCGCAAGGGAGTTCCGATCTGACGACCGCCCACCGCGGCTGCTGTAAGGAGAGCTCTGCTAGGAGTCGCCCTTCGTCACGGGTTAAGCGGAAGTTGCTGAGCTCCTAACGTTGAGGAGCTCAGTATCTCACCCTGTGACGTAGCAGTAATTCGCTCGCGCAATTCGACCAATGCTTCTATGCGCTGAAAAAAACAAAAATGCTCGTGTAATATCGGACACAAGCCGGTAGTTCCTCGTGCTTGAGAAGCTCAACCAACCAGAACGCCATAAACGGTTGACCCCAAAAAGTTCGACCTCCACCGTGGGATGGCTCTTAAAGTGGGTCTAAAGTGGCTCTTAAGTGGGTCTCTTGCTTTTGCGACTAAGGGGCCTCTCGCACGATCATCTACGCTGCTTATTTGCAAGCCGCAGATCCCTCGTACACCACTACGCGATTCCATGGAATCTATCCGCGAAAAAAAGTAGAGCTGTGAGTGAGTCGGCACGACTTATGTCACCGACTAGTTATTATTAGTCGGACCAGTAGTTGGTCGTTTCTCGTGGGTGCGGACTATCCCGACTTGTTGCTGGGTTTCCATACTTGTGTGAAGATTGTGATTGATGCATTTTTTTCACGTCGCCAAGTCAGCCGGCCGTCGGCTGGGTTCGCCAGCCGACTTGCCAACTAAAGTTGGTTAGTCGGCGAACGGCACCTACCGATTAGCTATTAACAGTTAGTCGTGAAACTCTGCCGACTCACAGCTCTACACAAGCGTGTATGCGAAGCGTGCTACAGTAGGATGGGGGCGGTACCTTTTGTCTGCTTTTCGAGTTGTCGGAATTTTCGTCGTTCTTGAGTGTTTTTTTGTGCCTACGGAGTAGGCAGGCCATTGGGTTTTGGTCATCAGCGGGTTGTACTTTCTGTTTTTTTGTTTCTTTGTTGTGTGGTGGAGGTATGTGCAAGTCAAGTGAGATGAGCCTCAGCAACGAAAATGGAGCACCTCGTTACCTTCCTTAGTAGCATGCATCATGTGCCATGCAGTTCTAAGGGAACCAGCCAGGTATACAGCAATATAGAACCGCCAACGACAAACTCCTACGATTTGGAGTGAGCGTCAGATTTTTATTGGGCACTTTCTTGTTGGCGGCCCTCTTTAGCAAAACCCGAATTACGTCATCAGATACGGCCTTACCAACCGCCGGCGTAGTGGGGGGGGGCGCGCCGGCCGCAGTACGACTGGTAGCATGCTGCGGAGGTCTCCTTGCGTTATAGTTCGTGTGCATCCACTGCTACTACTACCTTTCTCTCAGCGGACCGAGTTTCTTCGTCTGATGGGTGGATGCTGTTGTAATCATCATGATGACTCGTTTTCGACATTGCTTTCCCCTCTTGGAGACCCAATCGGGTTTGTTAGTGAGGAATATAGGGGATTACGCCAGTTTTTCGGTCTTCCGCCTGATCCCAGGCTCTCCCCAGCGGATGTCGCCGCGAACATCACCCGACCGGTTAGCCTTTGCTGGAATAGTAGTGCAACGGGGACCGCCGCCGGTAGGGCCAGCTCGCGCTGTCGCTGCCACGGAAACTGCAAGGACGCGCCATCTAACTAACGCTGGATTGTGGATGCAATTGAGTTGAATTGACACACGACGTGCATGAAAATACATGGAAGTGTGGTGAGCTTAAGCGTTACGTTTCCATATCCGCCTGAGGATAACAAAATGAAAAAAAAAGTTAGCCCCCCCCCCCCCCCCCCCCCCCCGGTTTGCCGCGCCACGCCTCCTGCAAATAATAGGGGCACCATGTATCGTACCGTTTACGGGTGATCGTTTCGGCGCTCTCGAATGGTGCCTTAGGCTAGATTTTTCGAGATTAATGTTTTTTGGTTGTTCTCGATTTTTTTTCGGGCAAAAACGAAACTTTAGGAAAAAAAAAAAAAAAAATCTATCCTTAATAGTGTCGTACGTATCGTTTAGAAAGAGCCTTATTGCCGAACGGTGGTTTGGTGTGGTCGGTACTTTTGTCGATTCTGGAAGTCTAGACCTTTATGGCTCTCGCAGAAAGGGGTATTTTGTGGTGTGCAGTCCGGACCTTGGCCATCAATCAGTCAATGCGTTTCGTTCGCCCTGGGGGCTCACGTCACACACAGACAGGTACCACCGCATCAGGTCGTCTCAAATCGTTTCGGCCTTCAGCATACGGACTACCAGACTGAGCGTGACGGTCGCTTATTATTAAAGAATCAAAAATACACTCCATCCAGCTGTGAGATCGAAGATTTCGTCGAAACTCATATTTAATAGTTGTGTGTGATACTCCGATCGCGCGTATTACTGGATGTGTGTCCTCCTTAAGGATATAGGTCGGCGACTCCCCTTAGAACGACAGTGTAGCTTGTACAAGGGACAACAGGGGGGTGTTAATGAATCTGTGCGCGGAAACTATAAAACCCGTTTTTGTGGGGGGCAAAATCTGACGGCTGTGGAAGGAATGCATCAGTTTACCATGCCTATCCTGTGAGTCGTATAACCAGTGAGGGGAGGGCGGGTTTTTAGGGGAGGGGGGGACGGGGGGGGCGGGGGGTTGAAACGGAGGTTGGGGGGGGGGGGGGGGCGTTCCAACAGTTTTAGGTCGCATAAATATATAGGAGCTTACTGTACGCGTGTTGCTAGGTCTAGGCAATGGTGGGAGTGGCGGAGAAGGAGGGGGGCGGAGGGGAGGTTACTTTATACTTGAAGACCATATTATAAACGAATTGAAGCTATCGCATGGATGGCTCGAAAGGTAAAGAGATGGTATCACCTGTCGGGTAGTGTTTATTATTCTGGTAAATTTTGGTTTTAGGTGGGGCGGCGTGGGAGGGGCGGGGGTGTTTTGTGTGCGCGGGGGGGGAGGGGGGAGAGGGGGGGGCGGGTACTCTGTGCATGGCCGTAATTTTTTTTTTTTTTTTTTCTCACACTTTCACTTTCCAGCTTCTGGACAAGCCGTGGTCACAGGTGTCGTCCCTTCTTCCCCCCGGTTCTTGCCTTCAATTTTTATCGCGCATAGCGTTCAGCAATTCCACTGCTCGTCGATTTTTCATCTAGTGTTGCTAGCTCACGCTCTCGCGCTTTCCGCAAGTCAATTTGTGCACAAGAAAAAGTCCCAACGAATTTATACGAGTATGCACTCGGCGGGGCTTGAACTCACGAAACTGACCTATACCAGGCTCGAGGATAACCTGATACGCCACCGGGGCGACCGGCTCATATCGTATGACCATAGACCCTCGCATCCCTACTATGCCGGGACGGAGCACGTCGGGGTTTCACCAACCAGGCAGACAATGCTTGCACCAGGCGCGAAGCGCCGTGAGGTGTTCGGCGAGTCGCATGAAGGGTGGACTGCATCATTCCAAGAACCGCTCGTAAGACGGACTTCGGCACTTTGTGCCTACTTCCTTGCTTGTGGATGACAGCGCCAATCAGTTATTTTGTTCTCTGGTGTGGCCACTCCAGAGACAGCAATGGGTATTACTATGTAACTGCCTCGTGGGTGCCATACCAGGGGGGGGGGGGGGGGGGGGGGGGGGTGGAGCGGCGGGGGAGAGGAGGCGGGGGTGGAGGGACGGGCGAAACGGAGGTGGATGGTACGAATTAATTTAAAGACGTCTATTAATAGGCGATGGTGTCACCTGAGCTATAGACAGCCATTGGGCACCTTGGCCATTTGGGTACACCTACCGTATACTCGGACAACCATGCCTGGCTATTTATGTTATAAGCATATGAATAGAAGACAACCATGTGGAACTGTTGTATGCAATATATTATAGCTTCACGGCGGTGTGTTATCATACAGGGATCGGGTAGTTGAACATGTTACCTTTCCGGTGCTCCATTGCCCACGCCCATGCGTCCCAAGCACAGAGATTCAGTCGCTGACTGGTATCCTGCAGTGCACCTTTTTTCTTCCCCAGTTCGGGTGCTACCTTTTCTGGAGCCCCTTTCCTTGTATTCTGCGTTCCCTTGCACCAGTACTTCCTGCCCAGCGCTTTAGTGGCAGTGGGCCCACGGATTGAGCCCTACCAGGGGCATGCTAGCCTCAATCATCAATCATCAACCACGAGGTGTGGGTTGGTCCACAGCCTCATTCGCTGTCGTTGTTTTGAATAGCAGTATCTTCGATCCACTTCCCGATCGATTTCCTGATGTCTTGGTTGGCCATCGCTATGTCGTCGTGTGATCTGCATCTACGGCTTTTTCAGGGTGGGCTAATGCTATGGTGTGCCACGTTGTATGCGCTATTTGTATGAGCAATAGACCAACCGTCCACCCCTGGTCTGGTTTCTATTGCTGAACTTGTCGTGTGATTCGGAATCTGTACAAGTAGTGTAATTAGGAAGATGTGGTGCGAGCTAGGAATAGGCACGTACGTATATTACCAAGAATGAAAATACACTCCAGCTGTGAGATCGAATATTTTGTCGAAACTCATCATCTTTGCAGGCTGCGTGTGATACTCCGGTCGCGCGTATTACGGGTTGTGTGTCCTCATTAAGGATATAGGTCGGCGACTCCCCTTGCAACTACAGTGTAGCTGTTATCAGGGTCAACAGGGTGATGTCAGTCAGTCTGTGCGCGGGAACTATAAAACCCGTTCCTGAGGGGGACAAAATCTGACAGCTGTGGAAGGAAATGCATCCGTTTATCAAGTGAATCCTGTAAGTCGAATAGCCGGTGAGGGGAGGGCGGAGTTTTTAAGGACGTGAGGGCCTGGTTTTGATCGAAAGGGAGCGAGGGTGGGGGTGGGGGAGGGGGGTGGGGGGACGGGCGGGGCAGCTCAATTTGTTCGTGGAAACTATAAATCCTTCAAGGGGATAAATCTGACCGTTTTTGGAAAGAATGCATCAGTTTATCATGGGGGGGGGAGCGGGGGGGGGGGGGGGGGGGGTCGGGCGGGGCAGCTCAATCTGTGCGTGGAAACTATACATTATTTTAAGGGGATACATGTGACGGTTTTGGAAAGAATGCACCAGTTTATCATGTATATCCTGTAAGTCGTACAACCAGTGAGTAGAGGGCGAAGTGTTCGAGGGGGTGGGGGTGGGGTGGGGTGGGGGGTGGGGGAGGGGGGGGGGGAAGGGGGGGGGAGGGGGGGCGGGAAGGTGGGGGGGGAGGGGGGGGCTTTAGGTCGGATAGTATAGATGTAGGGGTTTGCTAGACTTGTGGTGCTAGGTCTAGGCGATGGTGCGGGTGGTGGGGAAGGAAGGGGCGTTGGGGGCCGGGGGGGAGGGGGGGGGGGGGGAAGCAGCGGCATGGATGGCTCTAGAAAGATAATGAGGCTATACCAAGTGCGTGGAAGTGTTTATTACTCTGGCGGATTTCGATATTAGGTGGGGCGTTTGAGCAAGAGAGAGCGAGCATGAAAAAAAAAAAGAAAAAAAAAGGGAGAGGGGAGGGGGGGGGGAAGGATTTTTAAGAGGTCTAGGTCACATAAACATATATAAAATCATTCCTTGGTGTCATGTATTATTTGGTCAGGAGTTTTTCGTCTCGGCCGAAGCATGCGATTCGCGGAACTGGAATTCTCGGTCGAATATAGCTTGGTTCGAGTGCCGCCTTCGGGGGGCGGCTCCAACGCCCCTCGCCTTGCCGTGTCCGTTCCGCACATCGACGTGAACGCGGACGGGTGCCGAGCGAGACGAGCGAGAAGTTGCAAAAATACCGCATGTCGAGGAGGAATTTTGGAAAAATTGTTGAATCTTAATGGCTGCAACGCCTGAATGATTTACAAAATTGGCATCATTTCCAAACGGTACGTGATAATGTTTGGAATTTTGCGGTGGCATACTCTCGAGCGTTAGTTTCTTTGCTGTACTTTTTTACTAGTTCGTTTGGTTTCTTGCCCGGCCTTTTTATTGCTTTTGTTTCTGCTCGCTTTGCCAGCTGGAAATTCATTTTTTTAGTGTGGGTTCACCTAAAACGTGACACAAGTTACCGACGATATCCAACAACTTCGCGACACAAATTACCGACGGCAAAACGTTTCGTGACAAAATAACTCCCAAACCATGGATTCATGACATTTTCATGTAACAGAATCTCGAGACAAAACCAAGCAGGTAGAGCCGTCTCTTCGGCCTTTGGCCCTGGCTTTAGCATGGCCGCTGACACTCCAGGCAGCCTCTGCTGTAGGCATGAACGAGTGCGGTTGATTCGCAGCGAACTATCCCGCTGTGCTCGCTTCTATGTGGCCATTGTCCACGCCATTTCATGTCACCTCCCTTCTGTTTTGAGCTCGTCGTCGTGCCGTCGAGGTACGAGGAAACCCTCACGTACTGGGTGAGAACAGCAGTATGTACGACGAGCATGAACGCCAACTGACGACATTGGCAAACACACATCAGGTGCAGCAGCAGTAGCGCAGGGCGAAACTTCTAGCACATACTGCAGCAACTAGTAGCAACCAGAACCACAGCAGATAGCTCAAAGTGCAGTACGAGTGCCGTTGGCAAGTTTAGTCGTACACGCATCACTCTGTCCAATATGTATAACAGAATCTCGAGACAAAACCAAGCAGGTAGAAGAGCCGTCTCTTCGGCCTTTGGCCCTGGCTTTAGCACGGCCGCTGACACTCCAGGCAGCCTCTGCTGTAGGCATGAACGAGTGCGGTTGATTCGCAGCGAACTATCCCGCTGTGCTCGCTTCTATGTGGCCATTGTCCATGCCATTTCATGTCACCTCCCTTCTGTTTTGAGCTCGTCGTCGTGCCGTCGAGGTACGAGGAAGCCCTCACGTACTGGGTGAGAACAGCAGTATGTACGACGAGCATGAACGCCAACTGACGACATTGGCAAACACACAACATCAGGTGTAGCAGCAGTAGCCGAAGGGCGAAACTTCTAGCACATACTGCAGCAACTAGTAGCAACCAGAACCACAGCAGATAGCTCAAAGTGCAGTACGAGTGCCGTTGGCAAGTTTAGTCGTACACGCATCACTCTGTCCAATATATAACAACCGTTTTATGTTCATATTGATGGGGAAGAAAATATTACATTTCCTGTAAGAATGATACGTCGTACGAGCGGACGTTCTGATTCTGGTGTGCTGCTGCCGTGAGACCATCGAGCACACCGCATGTTTTACCCAAACAAGAGCCAACAAGAGGCAGCGCACAGGGGCCCCCAACACAGAGACACGTGACAACCACGGCCAGCTGTCGATCGCGTAATTCGCCGGTAGTCCGTGCTTCGGTGGGTGTATCGGAAGTCGTTCGTAGTACTGCTGTAGATCGTCGAAAAGCCACGTGGCATCGTTCTGGTGGCAGACTCGCCAGTACACCCCCCGAAATTTAATTACCTTTTCTTTTTCTTGGCCCCATGCACCCATTTCCTTTCCTTTCTCGTCTTTGTTTCTTTTTTCCAATTGACTTGCGTCTGTTGTGCGTATGCGTAGTGATAGATACCACGTGTAATATATACGTGGTAGTCTTTCTTGGGTGGCAAGCGGTATAGTCGGTTTTTCCAGGCGCGAGTAATGAGACGTATGCACCGGTATGGACCTGGCACATCGTAGACTGACTCCCGATTTCACTTTTATATGTTTCTGGTGGAGGCATGGATTGCGTCAGCTGTGATTTATGCGTGTACCACCTTTGGTTTGTGTTTTTCCCCTAGGGTATTTCTCAGCTCCAGAGTGACTGGAGCCTGTCCTGTGACCACGGACTTGATTTTGCGAGTTAATGTGAGAACGACAACAACAACAACTGAAATATTGCCTGTTTCTTGACCTTTCAGCTGCTTCCTGCAAATTTGGTTTTTCTGCCAACACGATTTTGAACTTTTTCGCGATTTTTTCTTCCTTTTTGTCTAGTAAGTTGAACTTCCTACCATTTGCCGCTAATTTGCCGCCTGTGCATTAGTTGCGGAACGGTCCAGCTTTAGCTTTTCTTTGATTCGCACCATTTGTTTTGTACTTGACGAAGCTTCATCGGCTGAGATCTGGGCTTGGCTCATCAGCTCGACACCGCCCAGCACCCCATCGCAGCGCTATAGCTTACAGCAACGAAGCGCCGTGCAGTGCCCTGCGGCTCAGCTCAGCAGCGCACAGCAGCGCAGCGCTAGCTCAGCAGAGCGAAGCGCTATGCTTTGCCGTGCTCTGCCGTCGCGGTCGTTCGTTATTCATGATATCTAAAACTCCGCGTACGCTGATATTTAGGTATTTGGCGCTTTATTCTATACATATCGCGTCAACCATCGTAATATCATACAATATGGGGGAGGGAATGTAATCTCTATGCAAAGATCCTGTTTTGTTTTAATCGATTGTCAGCCCGCCGCCCCGGTGGTCTATTAATAGTGGTTTTACCCTCGAATACTACTAACGGTTGGTTGTCCTTGAGTTCGACACCCACCACGATGAGATTTGACTTTATTTGCAAAAATGTAAAAAAAAAAGAAGGGATCAACTGCTGAGAGCGCCTAGCAGCGTGGGTTGGTTCGACGCGAGTCGACGAGGGAAGAAAAGCTGTATTCTCCTCGCGGTAAAAATGAAAGCACGTGCCGAAGTGGGGAGGGAGGAGGAGGGCCCGCTATGTGACCCCGGATCTGAGTTACTACTGGGAGGGAGCGCGAGAGTGGTGCGGGGATAATAAATGGGATGAAGAAAAAAAAATGTTACAAAGTTAAAGGTATATTATTATTACTACCAATATGTCAGTCTCTAGGAAATACGCACGGCACTATCAGCAGTCGTCATGGTAGAGACACTCCGGATATTATGCATTGAGGGGACGCGTCCGATTTCGACAACATGAAAGCCCCCACGAAGAAAGACAGCAGACACACATATCCCGCCTTCCCGAGAAAAAACAGAGAAGAAGCGCTACGCCAACCTCCCGTACGAGCAAGCCACCCCCGCACCAATCTTAGACAACGCCGCCTCAACGAGAGATCTCCCTCCTCTTCTACGTTTTCCTCCTCGCCCGCGACCACGCAGACCAATCAATGCGACAGCCTTCACGTAACAAACAAAGCAATCTTCTTCCAAAACCTCGCCGACTGGCATGTCCTCATGTCGACGTTTGATGCAAACCGACTTTGCATCCTGTCGACTTCGAACCTCCATTGCCACGGGGACAGCAGTGCAGTCTCTTCATTAATGCCAAGGCCTCTTTTGTTTCGCCTAGAGGCGACGCATGTTCTCAATAATACTCTTTTCGGTATTTTTGTTTGATAGACGCCAACTTTTACTTGACGGCGCATTCAACATAGTTTGTTTCGCCTATCCTTGCCTTAAACCTCGCCGGCTGACATGTCCTCATGTCGACGTTTGATGCAAACCGACTTTGCATCCTGTCGACTTCGAACCTCCATTGCCACGGGGACAGCAGTGCAGTCTCTTCATTAATGCCAAGGCCTCTTTTGTTTCGCCTAGAGGCGACGCAGGTTCTCAATAATACTCTTTTCGGTATTTTTGTTTGATAGACGCCAACTTTTACTTGACGGCGCATTCAACATAGTTTGTTTCGCCTATCCTTGCCTTCTTTGTTGTATAGTATTACGTTTTTTCTTTTGTCAAAGCATGAATTTCATAATCCCATGTTCGTATTAAACTCTTGGCATTACTTTAAAGTTCAATGCATGGCAAATCGGACAGCTACACCTTAAGTTGTCGAAGTGCTGCCCTGCCCTACCCGAAGCATGGGCGCCGGCGAATGCCGGCGCCCATGCGGAGCCCTTGTATAGTATTAAAATACACTCCGGCTGTGAGATCAAAGATTTGGACTGCGATCGCGCGTATTAATCATATATGTAGGGGCTTGTTATACGCGTGGTGCTAGGTCTGGGCGATTGTGCGGGTAGTGGGGAAGGAGGGGGCGTTGGAGGGGGGGGGGGGGGGGGGGGAGAATGAAAACTACGTCATGAATGGTTAGAAAGATAATGACGTGATATCAACTGCGTAGAGGTGTTTATTACTCTGGCCGATTTCGATTGTAAGTGGGGCGTTTGAACAAACTGGGCGGAGAAAAGAGAAGGGGGGGGCGGGAGAAGGGCGGAAATGAGTTGGAGCTGCGGCATGGATGGCTAGGAAGACAATGAGATGATATCAGCTGGCTGGTAGTGTTTACTACTCTGGTAGACTTTGATTTTAGTTGGGGCGTTTGAACAAGAGGGATCGGGGGAGGGAGGGGGGGGCGGGCGAGACATTTCAATATGTGCGCGGAAACTATAAATCCTCAAAGGGGACAAACCTGACGATTGAAGCAATAAGACATCCCTTTATATCATCTGCCTGGTAATGTTTACTATTCCAGAAGGTTTGATATTAGGTGTAGTATGCAACCCAGTCTTCAGGTGTAGAAAACAACGTGTTAAATCTTCATAATTTGTTATTGTACATGGATCGAAAGATAGAATATTTCAATCGATAGGTACAATCATGTAGGTACCATTATTTTCCGACGTCGCTAGTTATAAGAAAGAGATACGTATTGCCAAATACAGCAGGCGAGGTGATGTGGTTATCATGTCACCGCCATCATTTAGTTACCATTATTTTCTGACATCGCTAATTATAAGAAAGAGATACGTATTGCCAAATACAACAGGCGAGGTGTGTGGTCATGCAATGTGGTTATGCAATGTCACCGCCATCATTTAGTTACCATTATTTTCTGACATCGCTAATTATAAGAAAGAGATACGTATTGCCAAATACAACAGGCGAGGTGTGTGGTCATGCAATGTCACCGCCATTGAACACGAGAGGGAGAAATGCAAATCGTCAGTGTTTTGAAAGGAACGCTTGGTGTGCACGCGCTCAACTACGTTATTTCGTTAGTTATACTTCGCTTGGCATATATTGGGAGGCGATCATGCAGACGGTATGTACGAAATACCCCACGTATTTCGTAGGTTTGTTCCTCTCCCTTACGTCGTACATCAAGCCAGGTAGTATATGTCAACGCAAACCGCTTTCTTGAAAACGACAAAGAAAATTCCTCTATCGCATGGCAGTTTAATGAGTCACGGAATCTGCGCAGCATGTAGGAAACATAACAATGGTACGAAGTAGCACCCTGGCTTAGGCCACGCCCTGCGCTGATTGGCTCAGATTGTATAGCTGCACGCTCGTATTTGGGGAAGTTTGGTCCTCAGGGGCGTACTAGTAGTAGTAGGTCTTGGATGTGATTGGCTATGTATTGATTTGGTCGTTATTCTTACTTTAAGTATGCAACACGTCATGCACGTGGCTCGTGGAGTGACCGACGTACGCAGGTAGCAGCTTGCGTTCAGGAGTGACTTCGGGGATGACGCTTTGTACCCCTTGCCAGCACAAGAGCCGGTCCTCGTAGCTTGGTCATGACCAAGCTACTCCCCCCACCCCACCTCGAGGTCACCCTTGTATCCTGACCAAACCAAGCAAGCCGTGCTCGATAATAAGAAGAGACTTCTACTACCTGCGTTTTGTACGGTTGCCAGCTGTGGTCTCGCGATAGACACACCTGTCCCTCCTGAGGATCATATCGTCAAGGATATCCCAAGGCAACACGTAATATAGCCATAATAACATAGAACATATGCAGATTTTGTACCCCTCAGAAACGGGTTTTATAATTTCCGCGCACAGACTGACTAGCATCACCCTGTCGACCCTGATGGTTACACTGTAGTTGCAAGGGGAGTCGCCGATCTATATCCTTCATGAGGACACATAACCCGTAATACGCGCGATATCACACACAACTTGCAAAGATGAGTTTCGACAAAAATATTCGATCTCACAGCTGGAGTGTTTTGTGTAATATATATACTGGTATACACTGTATACTATTCTTGTTTTTAAATATATACCTCTGGCGGGTTGCTTCGATGACAAGCGGTGAAGCCCGGAATGTCTGATCCGATAGTTGTATATAGTATATAGCAGCTCGGTCTCCGCCTTTTCTCCCCTGATTCTTCTTGTGAGGCCTGGGGCTTTTAAGACGTAAGACTGTCCCTCCGTCGAATTCGAGACAAAACGGCTACGTCGTCGGCGTACAACATTCCCGGCATGATCCTCTAGGCGCTTGCAAACGGTTTTCCTCTCTCTTTCATCGACCTCATCCTCCTCGCGGTGAACCAAAAAATATCGACCCTTTTGTTACTACTACGTTTATAAAAATTAAAATACACTCCAGCTGTGAGATCGAATATTTTGTCGAAACTCATCTTTGCAAGCTGTGTGTGATACTCCGATCGCGCGTATTACGGGTTGTGTGTCCTCATTAGTCTAAGGATATAGGTTGGCGACTCTACTATATAATAGATCATTTATTTGATTTACTATGTCTTCGCCCTGTTTGAAACGTTGCCTGACAGAGGTATACCGCAACGGCGAAGAACATGCCGAAGAACAGCAACGCCGATGGTAGCACGCGCTCAGCCTCTTGGTCGCAAAACCCCTTGCCTAATATACACCCTTCGAGATTTTTTTTTTTTTCGTTTTCAGAGGGAAAATTGACAACAAAAACTGACGGTTAAAGCATCGGCGCTCACTCACTGCTGGCTGCAGCGGTGATGGAAAAATTGGTATCCGAACGGCAACAACTAACTGCTGTTGTTGTAGTGCAAAGGCTCGAACGGGACGGGCGCAACATATCATCCTACTCGACGAGTACTGCTGCGCGCTCATGCTTCACGGGTAGACGCTTGAACATATGGCAATCGTCGATCTTTTGGTCGTTAGTCGTTAGTCTATACACGGGCCCCAGAAGCCAAAAAGGGTTCACTTTTTTTCTCAAGTGTCCGCCTGCGGATGGGGAAAAGTAAAGATGAAGCTCACACCACACTTCAACGTGGTACTTTCATACACCACGTCGTGTGTCAATTTAACTATTTTTGTATTCGCAATCCAGCGTTATCGTGGCTTGGCGTGTCCTTCAGTTTCCGAGACGCAACAACAGCGCGAGCTGTCCCTACCGACCCGTCCCCGTTGCTACTCCGGCAGCGCGAGCTGCCGTTGTATACGGAGGCATATCATATGAGTATGTGGACCCGACCTGAACCCTGGGGATCAGACGCGGTAGATATACCACCGGGAACGTCGTCATTTCGGGTAGTGTGGGAGTTGCGCAAGCTCACCCACTAGCAAAAGCCCCGGCCTTGAGAAAACAGCCTTCCGCGGGACCTGGGTCCAGTTGCGGTCCACCCTATACCCATTTGGGCGTTGGCCAACGTTACTCCATTTTGAGTGCTCGCCGTTTTCCGTGAGCAAGCGAGCCCGCCCGCCTTCTTGATGGAACTGACAGATAACCGTTGGGATAGTAATTGCAAGCATCCCCACTACTGTTTGTTATTGTGCGCACACTCTTCGAAGCGCATATATATTTGAGCGTGCGAGTATCTCCTGCTGCAGCAGCTCTCGGTGGACAGAGTCGCCGTCATCCCTGGTGCACTTCTTGAAGGTGGACGAAGCGCTTGTCCTCCCGTTTGCTTCAGCCCTTTCTATCGAAGACACATCATCGAGTAGAGGACAGACAAGGCAGCAATGCTCCTCCTAACCCTCTTCTAGTAGTATCAGTACTAGATGCATTCGGATCCAGGTTGGGTGCTTCCCCGACGCCGGCTTGGCGTTTTTTTTTTGTTTTTGTGTTTTGCTCGTCCCATCTATTTTATTTTCGATTGTCTCCTTCTCCTTCTCCCTCCCTATACGTAACTCAGATCCAGTAGGGTCACCAAGCAGGCTCCTCTCCCCCCTCCCCACTACGGTACGCGCCTTCTTTCTTATCGCGAGAAGAGTGCATCACCTTCTTCCCTCGTTGCCTCGCGTCGAATTGTGATTTTACCTACGCTATAAAGCCCGCTCCTGGCAGTTGGTGTCTCGAGAAAATAAAAAACCCTCCATACACCGATATTCGAACCCCTGACTCCAACCTTCTTAATCAAGTGCGTTCGAGGTTAACCACTTCGTAGACCACCGCGTGTAATCTTCTTCATTGCCGCGTTTCTTCTTTTGCTTAGGTCTAAGGCTTCGTTTTTGTATTCGGTATGGGGACGACGATGCAAAATTTACATACTACCTGGTATGTTATCAATAGTGGAAACAGTTATCATAATACGAAGTTCATACACCATGCGGCAATTTTCTCGTACTTTTTTTTTTTTCCCCTTTATCCCGTTTGTTATCCTCGCACTACTCTTGGCCCTCTCTCCCAGTTCCCAGAAAAAGGGGTCAGGAAACGGCACTTAGACCCCTTGACGGACGGCAATTTTTCCAATAATTTGCCTTGACTGACGCTAAAACTATTAATAGTACCACGGGTAGGTTTTAATCCGGAAAGATGGTTTTCAAAAATACCTGGAGACACCGTCAGAACGACAAACAAACGCTGAGCGCATCTATTGACAACATTGCTTTTGAAAAAAAACAACAACAAATTCGTCTCTTATCTGCAAAAAAAAAACCGTATAAACCAGCCCTGGTTTCCCTGGGTGTTGTGCTTTTCTCACCCAAACTCTGAGCGCTGATTCGGAGAGCGCTGGTTACAGGCGGATCTTTTATTTTTGGTATAAAAATAATAACATTTGACGGAGGTACGGGCAAAAATACGAGTCTTGAACGTCTGTTGCCCCTGGTTCCTGCAGTTTAACCTGCCGGGCGATATGAAATTTGGATACGGCAAACGATTGGTCTCGTCCAAACGTGCGAGCCATTTTATTTTCGTTTCCAGCAACACGAAATTGCGCGAGAAAATAGTGATTTTGCCAGCAAAGACTGACTTTGGTCGGTTTTGGCCAGTAATGGAGTTTTTGTTGTTTCGTGACTACTTGAATTTAGGGCAGAACATTTCATTCTTTCTCGTGCTCAGCATCGGTTCCTTTTTTTTGTCTTGCTTTGGGGTCACGAATTAATATGGCCGGTCGCCCCGGTGGCGTGTCAGGTGATCCTCGAGCCTGGTATAGGTCAGTTTCGTGAGTTCGAATCCCCCCGAGTGCATACGCGTGTAATTTCGTGGGGACTTTTTCTTGCGCACAAACTGACTTGCGGAAAGCGCGAGAGCGTGAGTTAGCAACACTCCATGCAAAATCGACGAGCAGTGGGATTGCTGAACCCTATGCGCGATAAAAATTGAAGGCAAGAACCGGGGGTGGAGAAGGGACGACACATGTGACCACGGCTTCTGGCTTGTCCAGCAGCTGGAAAGTAGAAGTGTGCGAAAAAACAAGGAAAAAAAAAACAAAATGGTTGTATCACTACAAAAATGCCCTGTTTCGTAAGTTCTGACGTACCTGGTAAACGCCATTATTATTGGAATTTTTGTCCGGAAAGGACCACACGTATTATCGTCGCTGGCTGTTTCCTGTGCTTTGTTTTTCATTTTAGTCGTGCCGTCCTGTTATTAATAGCTGTTATTACGGGGGACCATAGTAAATAGGACCAAATATTGTTAGTCAAAATAGGGAAATATATTGGTTTTTGTGTGTACCGTAGGTCCTATTTACTATGGTCCCCCGTAATAGCCTTTTTGTTTCCAGTTTTTTTCTTTTTTGGTTTTGGGTTTCTTTTTTTTATTCATCTGTTCTTTTCTTTTTCTTTTTTTACTTTTCACCTACCTGTGTGCTGGCCGTGGCAGCGTAGTACGTATTTTTGTTTTTTCACCCACCTGCTCATTGCGGTTGTCATTGCATGGATGGCCAAACCACCTGCAAATCACCATCTTGCTGTATTTATTCGCAACAATAATGTGTATCTCTGCCACGTAGTCTGTGACCACAGATCTTCGAAGCATCTATCAGCAGACACTGGTTGGTGTGCTGGATGTTAATTGGTGGAAGTATCAGTTTAACGTTAAGAACACGAACACTCTGCTGCTGCTGCATTTAGCATCATCTGCTACTTTTTCTTATTTCGCGACGAAAATTTCTGGAAAAATTGGAAAATTAAGTACTTATTTAGGCGTCTTCATTTTTGTACCGGTGCCAGACCGGTACCGATCTGCACAACAACAACAACAACAACAACAACAACAACAACAACAACAACAACAACAACAACAGGCTGCATGAAAGTTAAAGTTGATTTTTGGTCTCTCCTAGAAAAAAAATAAAAGCGGGGACGTGAACCCTGCTGTGCTGGACTTTTTCTCTTTTTGTGAAGCACGAAGAATGTGCGTTTGTTTGCTACGGCTCAAGAATTCTAGATTAATTCGAGTCGACCCCGCTTTAAAGACGCACATGGGTTTTTTTTTCAGGGCGTCTTTAACCCGGGGAATCGTCTTTAACTTTCCGGGGACAATAACTCCCCTTCCCCGGGGTCAACGGAGACGTAACCTACGTCAAACGACGCGCCATTTCAGCAGGAATACTGGCATGACAGGCAAACGCCGAAAAAGAATCACCACGCCGTTGTAGGTATGTAGAATTTAAGTTTTCGCGGACATCACCTCCACCCGCGCCAACCTGAGAAACTACAACCTTGGCGCTGCACATAGACTACTTGCGTGTGTGGACTGCGCGTGCTTTGCGTTCGTATTTACAAACAAGGGAACCTGTATTCGAGTACATTTAGTCTCTCGTTGGCCCACTTGAAAATCACTCCTCTGAAGCCTACGCTTGATGTAGTCACCACATGAAAAATATGCGTACTGCCGTTTCAACGTCACGTACCAACCAGAGAGCCACCTGCGCCCGAAACCACACAGCTCGAGTACAGGGGAAAAATAACACCATGAAGCACGAAACACGCACAACGCTGAAACAAAGAGAGCTCACTCCACTGCAGTTTTAAAAACCGAATCCACACAGAGCATGAAACATGTTTGCCGAGCGAAGCAAAATCACAGATCGCACCAGCGACCTTAGCCCAAAGAACGGCATTCCCAAACTACGACTTCCATGCATCACGAAGGGTGGACTGCACCTCACCCCTCCCCTTCGCTCTACGCTTGACTTGAGTTTCATGTGTAAACGAATGAACGGTTCTCGAAAGAAGGAATAGCGATTCGCTGTATTCGCCGTTTCCCCCTTTCGCGTACAAGTAGGAACGAACTTCCTCAAGACGAGAGCGGACTTCGGCTTCTGAAAGGGAGGTTGTGACGCACGAGTCTGGGCTAAGGTCGTCTTCCTCGTCACCCGACTCCCCGTCAGCAAGTTCGATGCCGTTGAAGTTGTCCTCTAGATCCTGGAGTTCTAGCTCCTTCTCTTCGTCCAACACCTCTGGGTCATCCTCAACACGAAGCCAAATCTTGACTGCCTGCCGTACTTCGCTCTCAGAGAGGCCCGCGCCTCTCTCGACAAACAAGTTCTCGGTCAACACCTTCGGTGTACTCTTAGCGTCCATGAATCGATGACACAAGCATAGACTTTGTCGTGCACGTTGGTTCACCACACGGCCTCAAGCCGGCGGCAGACGACCCGCCAGTAGACGGGAGGAATCTCTCCATACCCACAGGTAGCAGCGTCGAAAGCAGCAGACCGCTGTCTGAGCAGCTTCGCGAGATGAATTTTGGGGGGGCCGTGGAATGGAATTGGAGAAAAAACGACACCCCCCTACTGTATGTCCTATCTGCGGGCCACCCTATCATGGTTCTGTAAAAAATGTCGTCTTTATAGCGGGGAGTTGACTTAAGCCGAGCGTCTTTAAAGCGGGGACGACTGTACTCGTATTGTTATTGCGTTTGTGACCATGGATGGCACTAACGCCAACCCTAACCCTATCCCTAACCCATACGACCTGCACACCTGAAAAAAAAAAAAAAGGCTGTTGAAAGTTCCAACCTAACTAAGATGACGTATTGTTTTTGTTTTTGTTTTTGTTTATTTCGTATTTCTCTCTTCCAATGTATTTCTGTTGCTGACGTATGTATGTTGTGCCTGTCGTACCCAGTACTAGGGCATGACATTGCGTTGTCGAATGCATTACGATGCATTATCTCTGTGTCGTAGCTTGTGACCACAGAGCTGATCTTTCTAGGGTGAAGAATCAGTACGGACACTGGGTGTGCTGGATGTCGACGAGTAGAAGAACGGTTTAATGTGAAGAACACACACACACACACATTGTGTATGTATGCATCAGGATCGAACGGTATAATAATATCAGAGCACCTGGTCCTGTGGTCTGTTCTTTGTGTTTTCATTTTTGTCGTGCAGGGTACTGCTGTTTCCCTGTTTAGTTCTTATTTTTCCCAAAATTATTTTTCCATTTTGTCTTTCTGATCCATCCTTCTTTCTTCTTTTCTTTTTTCTCTTTTATTTACGCGCACTGCAAATAGCCTGCTGGTGGTGTGCTGGCTTCAGGTGCTGGCTTGCATACTTTTCGCCTGCATGCTCATTACAGCTGTTGGCATTGCATGGCCAAATCACCCTGTTGTGTTTGCACTGTGTATCTCTGTCTCGTAGTAGTAGTAGTAGTGCAAACAAACGTGGTAGTTTGTGACCACAGAGCTCATCTCGCTTGTTGTTGTTGTTGTTGTTGTTGTTGTCTCACATCAACTCTTGCTTACAACTCTATTAATAGAGTCCGTGGTCACACTTACTCGTTGTTGTTGTTCTCACATTAACTCGCACAATCAAGTCCGTGGTCACAGGACAGGCTCCGGTCACTCTCTCTGAAGCTGCTGAGGAATACCCCAGGGAAAAAACACAAACCAAAGGTGGTACTCGCACATATCACAGCTGACGCCATTCATGCCACCGCCAGAAACATATAAAAAGTGAAATCGGGAGTCTCATGGGTCATCAGCACAAACGCCGGGTGTGTGTGTGTGTGTGTTCTTCACATTAAACCGTTCTTCTACTCGTCGACATCCAGCACACCCAGTGTCCGTACTGATTCTTCACCCTAGAAAGATCAGCTCTGTGGTCACAAGCTACGACACAGAGATAATGCATCGTAATGCATTCGACAACGCAATGTCATGCCCTAGTACTGGGTACGGTGTGCTGTGTGCTGGATCTAGATGGTGGGCGGAAACATAAACATCAACACACACAATACGAATAGCCTGACCTTCCAAGGTAGATATTATAGGTACAGTACGTAAGAATACGGGACGCACATACGTGAGCTACAGCAACAGGGGGGGACTACTGCTGCTGTGAGCTACGATGCTGACAGATTTACTGCTGTTTCGAACATTTTTATTTATTTTTTATTCTCCATCGGATGGGCAAAAGCAAAGCTCACCACACTTCCACGTATTTTCATGCACGTCGTGTGCGATTTAGCTCAATTGCCTTCGCAATCCGGCTGGTTTTCTGGCGTGTCCTTCGGTTCCCGCGATAGCGATAGCGCCAGCTGTCCCTACCGGCGGTCGTCGTTACTACTCCGGCAGCGCAAGCTATAGTTGTATACGGATGCGTGAAGAGCGTGTTACATGATTAGTATATTGTGTGATGAATAATGACAAATTTTGTTTTTCGTTTTGTTTGGTCGTTCGACGTGTATTTTCATTATCTTCGCACTTTTCCTTTCTCCTTCTCCCTCCCTATCAAAATAAAAATATACAATACCTGCTACATGATGTATTTTTTACAATAACAAATACATACGTACGTACTAAGTAAATACATGCACATAAATACCAGTCGAGGACGTAATTCAGATCCATTCAGATCCGGGGTCACCCACTGAGCAGGCTTTTCTCCCCCTTCCCCACGACCGCACGTATGTGCGTTCATCTTGATTTTTGATCGCGATAACAATTCAGCACTTGCTTACTTTCTGTTCTTCCCTCGTCGACTCGCGTCCGAACCTTGGTCGAACTCGTGTGCTTTTTACCCACCACGCTGTAAAAAGCGCTCTCGGCAGTTGGTGTCTCTGGACGAAAAAAAACTCCAGACCGAGATTGGAACCCGTGTGACTCCAACCTTATTTTTCACGGGTACGAAGTAGTCGTAAGTAGTATTTGTAGTAGTAAACGTAGTGTTCGAGGTGGCGAGGTTAACCACTAGATCTCCACGGGGGCGACAGGTGTTATTACTGCTACTACGTATATACTTTTGTTCCCACTGGTACTACTTCTTCTACTCTGCTGTGCTCCAAGTTCTTCGACTACTAGTGCTACTAGTACTTCAAAAACTTTCTTGATGTGAGTGAGCCAGTAAAGCTTGGCAGGCTTGTGTTGTTTTCTACCTGCTGCGTTGCATTGGATGAGTCTCGGTCGAGTGAGGCGTAGGTTGTCATTTTTTTTCTTGCTTCTTCTGGTTTTCGGAGGGGAATATCGTTCATAGTGGCATGTATCTCGCTTGCTTTCTTTGGTCATTTGAACTATATCGCTATTAATAGCAGTTGCGATGGGATCAGTGGCAGCAAACAGCGTCTTTCATGATCCTATGATATATGCTTACTCACAGCAGCAGCTGCATGCACTAGTTAGGTTCGACGATCGCACCACCGACCGATAGGCACGCATGATCTTCTTCGGTCTGTCCTGTAGCGCTGACGATTTTATCCAGGCCTTCTCGCACCGCGGTCCGCTGTCTCGTTTATACCATGTGCATGTCCGCGATCGGTGTTGTTGTTGTACGAAGCTCGCGCGCGCATGCTATTTTTCGGCCTGTCCTAGCGCTGACAAGCTTTCCGGGCCTCCCCACACCGCGGCCCGCTGTCTCGTGCATGCCATGCACGCCATGATATCGGTGCTCTAGCTCGCGCGTACCTTCTCCTCTGCGTTGCTCTTGCAGCAAGCAGTACATTCCTTTTCACGTGGTCTTCGTAAAAAAATGCAAAAAATGTTTGCCGTTCAGCGTTCATTGTTTTTTTTTGTTTTATTTTTTGTCCGAGGCTCCGACCGATGGGAAAAGTAGTCATATAGTCTACTCTAGTCTAACACATGTGTGTCACTTTATTGAATTTAACTCATTTATTTGTCATCTGACATTTTTCAGTGGGTGAGTGTGTGTGCGTGTCTTCAATCAACCCATCCACGGCCATCCAGCGCATCTTGTCTTATGTCCGCGCTGACTCTTCAGCTAGCTGTGATGGCACCTTAGGATACAGCACACCATGCCTTGGCCCAATAGCGTACTGACGGCAACACTGCTGCTGCTGCTAATGCACACCCTTTTTTATCCGGACATTGGATGTACTACTAAAAACTATTGGATACTGTATGTCGATGGGCAGAAACTAGACGTTTGAACCATTTATATATACGCACACTCTCTTTGTATACGGCGGTGATGTACCTACCAGGTACAGCAGTTGAATGTCGACAGCAAGTTCGCCATCTACATGACGTAGTATGATGTATTTGACACCAAGTGGAACACTCTATTGCTTGCTTCATCACGCTCACACACCCACTCTTACGATACTGCTACGAGCGTTCGTATAACTCCCCCCCGCTCGTTTTACTTGACAGCTCTCCGTTACCTCCCTCCCCCAAATAGACCACGATACTCTTGCCAACTCCTATACCGAAGGTCCTGTTGTCCTGTTAATACGAAGTCCTTCCCATTATCTAGAAATATAGTGCGAAGTGTTTTGTGTGGTACTGCTAGCATGGAACATTAAATCGCTCTCCATGTAGTTTACATCATAAAACGAATGACCGGGCTGTAACTGGTTGCAACTGCTACATGCATGCGTATACATCTGGTATGTATGTATTCCAATGGTATTGCGGTGTCATTCTATTAATAATTGATACTACTCCGTGCTAAAAATTGAGGGTGCTGCGGCGAGCCGCCAACTGCCGCTACGAGGGCATGCCCGACGAAATGAGCGAGACTCTCTCCTAATCATATACGGAGTACTATTATCGCTTCAACATGATATTTTTCACTCCCTCTGTACGATGTGTAGAGTAGTTATCCCCCGCCCAATAAACCATTAATACCATCAACACTATCAACGCCACCACCACTACTACTTCTACTACTGCTACTACTGCTACTACTACTACTACTACTTCTACTACTACTACTACTACTACTACTACTACAACTACCAGTACCACTACGACTACCACTACCACTACCACTACCACTACCACTACTACTACTACTACTACAACTTCAACTGCTACTCCTACTGCTGCTACTACTACTACTACTACTACTACTACTACTACTACCGCTGCTGCTACTACTACCACTGCCATAGCTATGATTCCTGGTCTTGCTCTATGTTCCCATTACCCTATTGCCCACGAGTAGCCACAGCCACTCCCACGTCATGCGCAGGGATAAATATACAACTATCTAACTAATGTCCACTTTCGGAGAAGCATTGATCGAAAAAAAACACGTCCGTCCATCAAAAGGTTTCCTTTCGTCTGCTCCGGGCGTATTATACCTGGTATGCTAATGCGTCGGATTATGGCATCATCTGCGGTGTTGCTACTACGTACTACTTCTAATGTGGTTGCTGGCTGTCTGTTGAGCTTTGTTTTTCTTTCTTGGTCGTGCCGTCCTGTTTCCCTTTTTCTTTCCAATTGCCTTTTCCTCTTTTTTGGTTTCTCATATTTTCTTCTTTTTTTCTAGTTTTACTCCCAATAGGATTGGACATCCACACCCTGTACAACTACAACTAATTGTTGTGCACGGTTGCAACTATCCGGTAGTTTCCCAGGAAAACCCAGTTGCGCAGACTTCCACACTGCTGTACGAGTCGTAGTTGTCCAGGACTACCCAGTTGCGCAGACATTTCAATCAGTAATAGTTGTACCCGACAAACTTAATTGCGCAGACTTTCCACACAGAGTAGTCGTCCAAACGTGGTTGCGCAAACATTTCAAACAGTTAGTAGTTGTTCGGAACAACTTAGTTGCGCAGACATTTCAAGCTGTTGTTGTCCAGGACAAGTTAGTTACGCGGACGTTTCAAAAAGTAGGTGTCCAGGACAACTTGGTTGCGCAGACATTCCACACAACAGTTGTCCAGACAACAACTTGTCAGTTTTCCAGACAACTGGTATCTGGTAACTAGAGTGTGAGCGAGCCCCGTGAACAACAACAAACACAATCACGCGGAAAAAAGTGTTGAAGGGAATCATTATAACTCTGGTTTGGTGCAGCGATCGGAGTCAGTTGCACGTATCCGCTCTCTCTTGTACAGCTTCCGCGCCTGTAACGTACACGTGCGTTCGTGTCCTTTTCCCTGATGACGAAGGTGTCGCCTTCCACGCATGTGTATATTACAATATGCTACCGCTGTAGAACTGCTGTGCTCGGGGAAGCGGTTGCCGCCACGTCGCGATCATTTCAGAGCGTTTCTCGGTTGCCTTGTGTTTCCCCCCCGATATGAAGGTGTCTCCCAACCATGGACGCGTTCGATGTTGCAGTGATTGTGATTTGAGATTGTAGTACACCCGGTACGAACCTCCATCATCAGCATCATATCTGGCTTCCTCCCACCCCCCCCAGCCCCTTCTCTCAAGCACGGGAGAAACAAAGGAAAGGATAAACATGAGGCTGGGGCTGCCCCCAGGCGATCTATGTTGTTGTTGTTGTTCTCACATTAACTCGCATAATCGAGTCCGTGGTCACAGGACAGACTCCAGTCACTGGAGCTGAGAAATACCCCAGAGAAAAAACACAAACAAACCAAATGTGGTACACGCATATTATACACAGCTGACGCAATTCATGCCTTCGCCAGAAACATATAAAAAGTGAAATCGGGAATCAGCCTACGTACGATGTGCCAGGTCCATACTGGTGCATACGTCTCACTACTCGCGCCTGAAAAAACCGGCTCTACCGCTTCCTACGCAGGGAAACTAACACGTACCAGGTATATATTACACTTAGTGCTTATCACTACGCATACGCAACTCAGACTCAAGTCAATCGGAAGAAAAAGAAACAAAGAAAAGAAGAGGAAGGAAAGAAAACGAAAACGAAAACGAAAAAGGAAAGAAAAGACAAGAAAAGGGGCAAGGAAGCAAGGAAAGGAAAAGGGATCAAACGTCATACCATTACTAGCAGACCCTATTGACTAACTAAAGACGGCATTGGGCTCATAGAGGGTATCAAGTGCATCAATGGCACTGAGGGGAGAACGCAACAAGACGAAGTCAGGGCGGCGTTACGCTAGCTTGTCACGGCCATTGGAAGGCCCAAAAAGTTCAAGACGATGAGGGCCCATACACATGCCCCGCCCCTCAATTTCTGTTTTATTTAGCGGTAATTCGCGTCATAAGCACAAGCTATGTTGGCAGTAATCCGATATATCTGTGTGTTGTGTTGTATGTATGTCATATAACGACCCATCGCATACCCTCCTGAGACGACCTCTACGAAACACAGTACCATTTACCTCACGAAGTAAAATCACTCTCGCGATCAATAGTGATGACATCGCATTATATGACATCACATACCCACCTCGCCTGATGTATTTGTAGGACGTATCTCTGACTTAAAATTGACGACCGCAGAGCCCCACATCGACAAGGTAAAATCATAGGCGTGAAATCGTACATTTATTTGAGACAAAAATAATTTGGAAAAGGAAGCACAAGCGGATGTGTTAAAATTGCGGTAAACAACCTTACCAACCCATTACGTAGGGTATTTCGTACATACCGTCTGCATGATCGCCTCCCCACCTATGCCAAGCGAAGTATTACTAACGAGGTAACGTGATTGAGCGCGTGTATACCAAGTATGACTAATGAGGTAACGTAATTGAGCACATGTATACCAAGCGTCGATTCGCATCCCTCCCTCTAATGCTCAATGACGGAGACAGCACATGGCCACATACATCACCTCGCATGCTGTATTTGGCAATACGTATCTCGTGCGTATAATTAGCGATGTCGATAATAATGGTGACTGTATGATGATGGTGACAAACACAGTGCATGACCACATCACCTCGCCTGTTGCATTTGACAATACGTATCTGTTTCTTATAATTAGCGATGTCAGAAAATAATGGTACCTACAAATATTCTATAAAATATTCTAGCTTTCGATCGCTGTATCATACAACAACAAACTGTGAAGATTTAACACGTTATTTACTACACTTAAACACTGGGTTGCATGCTGCATCTAACATCAAACCTTCTAGAATAGTAAACATTACAAGCCAGATGATATAAAGGGATGTCTTATTGCTTCAATCGTCAGGTTTGTCCCGTTTGAGAATTTATAGTTTCCGCGCACATATTGAAATGTCCCGCCCCCCGCCCTCCCCCCCCCCCCCCCTCCCCTCCCCCTCCACTGACCTCTTTTTCATAACAAACCCCAACCCTTTCCCCCCCCCGCCCCTCCGTCCCCCGATCCCCCCCCCCCCTTCCGCCTAGTCTGTCAAAACGCCCCACTCACAATCAAAATCGGCCTGAGTAATAAACACCTATACGCAGTTGATACCACGTCATTATCTTTCTGACCATCCATGACGAAGGTTTCAATTATAACCCCCCCCCCCCCCCCCCCCCCCCTCCCCCTCCAACGCCCCCTCTTTTCCGACCACCTACACGATCGCCTAGACCTAGCACCACGCGTATAACAAGCTGCTACATATCTTTGATCTCACAGCCGAAGTGTATTTGAATATTATTTGTGACCTAAACCTCCTAAAAATCCCCCCCCCCCCCTCTTGCTCTCCCTTACTCAAACGCCCCACCAAATATCAAAATCCGCCACATTAATAAACACTTCACGCACAGGATATCACCTCATTATCTTTCGAGAGCCATCCATGCCGCTGTGTTTCCCCCCCCCCCCCCCCCTCCAACGCCCCCTCTTTCCCGACCACCTGCACGATCGCCTAGACCTAGCACCACGCGTATAACAAGCTGATACATATCTTTGATCTCACAGCCGAAGTGTTCGTATTTGAATATTATTTGTGACCTAAACCTCCTAAAAAATCTCCCCCCCCCCCCCCCCTTCTTGCTCTCCCTTACTCAAACGCCCCACCAAATATCGAAATCCGCCACATTAATAAACACTTCACGCACAGGATATCACCTCATTATCTTTCGAGAGCCATCCATGCCGCTGTGTTCCTTCCCCCCCCCCCCCCCCCCCCCCCCCGCCTCGAACGCCCCCTTCTTCCCCATCACCCGCACATTCGCCTAGACCTAGCACCACACGTATAACAAACCCCTCACCTAAAGCCCTCCCCCCCCCCCCCCCCCCACACCCCACACCCCACACCCCACCCCCGCCCCCACACCCCACCCTTCCCCCCCCAACCCATCCCAACCCCACCCCCTCGAACACTCCACCCTCTCTTTACTCACTGATTGTACGATTTACCCCAGGATATACACGATAAATTGATGTATTATTTCCAAAAATGTCACATTTATCCCCTCGAAATAATGTATAGTTTCCAGGCACATATCGAGCTGCCCCCCCCCCCCCCCCCCCGCCCCCAATAATATTTATCCCCTCGAAAGGATTTATAGCTTACATGCACAAATTGCCCCTTCCCCCCCCCCCCCCCCCCCCCGCCCCCCTCCAAACCCGCTCGCTTTTGATCAAAACCAGGCCCCCCCTTTCCCTTCACAGCTGTCAGATTTTGTCCCCCTCAGAAACGGGTTTTATAGTTTCCGCGCACAGACTGACTAAAATCATCCTGTTGACCCTTATAGCTACACTGTAGCTGTAAGGGGAGTCGCCGACCTATATCCTTAATGAGGACACACAACTCGTAATGCGCGCGATCGGAGTATCACACACAGCTTGCAAAGATGAGTTTCGACGAAATCTTCGATCTCACAGCTGGAGTGTATTTTAATTTTTATAATAACACGTATGCGCATCTATCATCTTTCAACCCGCAGCAGGCTGTCCATTATTTTTTCTTGCTCACACCATCTAATATCTTGGCACTTTCAGTCGAAGATGTCAGGAGACGGCACCTTGACCCCTTGACCGACGGGAAGTTTTTGTTAGTTGACCTTGACTGACGGAAAACCACTAGGTTTTAATATAGAACGCTTCTTTGTTTGACATCCTTGACCGCGGGTCGTCTTCCCTTGACCGACTGTCTCCCGACATCTTGCTTTCAGTGTGTGTTGCCTTTATATGAAACCGGTCTTTATATGTGTGTATGATACCCAGAACGACATCAGTGTTGCTCAATTATTCTGCAGCGGCATATCTTATCGAGCTATCGTCGCGGGGGTAGTAATCTTGATCCACTTTCTTATTATTATTTTGTTTTTGTTTTTGTTTTTGTTTTTGTTTATTTCGTATTTCTCTCTTCCAATGTATTTCTGTTGCTGACGTATGTATGTTGTGCCTGTCGTACCCAGTACTAGGGCATGACATTGCGTTGTCGAATGCATTACGATGCATTATCTCTGTGTCGTAGCTTGTGACCACAGAGCTGATCTTTCTAGGGTGAAGAATCAGTACGGACACTGGGTGTGCTGGATGTCGACGAGTAGAAGAACGGTTTAATGTGAAGAACACACACACACACACTGCATGCCCCCGGGTCGTCACTCTGACAGCACTCCAGACAGCAGGTGCGTTCGTCTGTGCTCACGATTACCGTGCGGTTCGTACGGTGCAGACAGCTCAACCGCTGTAGTTTGTAGGCGCGAGTTGGTTAGTTGTGGGAACGGGGGACCTCTATGCTGTATTAATAATAGTTGAATGGATACTCGCGGCCATACGTGAGTTCAGTTTGCACATTGGATCTTTTCACTTGTGCGCCTTCTTCGTATCGTGCGTTGTAGGCAGGAAAGCGTAGTATTTCCCGGACGAATTTTGATTTCTTTTGATTTTTCGGATCTTCCTAGGGCTCCAGCACCTTTGCGTGACCACGGCCTCTAGATTTTTGATAAGAGAAAACAACAACAACAATCAAAGACTAATCAGGGAGTCTTACTACGTCCTCATCTTCGCCCAAGCAAGGGCATTTTCCTACCGCCAATTAGATCCATCAGGGACATGGTCTTTGGCGTGGTCTCGGACGTGTCCTGTCTCGCGTGATGGTCTGCTGCCGTCTGCTGTTGTGTGTTTTTCGGGAGGGTAGGTTCTGATGGTTTTGTGGAGGGTGGTGGTAGGTTCTGATGGTTTTGTGGAGGGTGGTTCTGGAGGCGTTTCCCAGTCCTGCAAGAATTCGTTGCAGGACCGTCCTGCAAATAGGGTTCCCCGTCTTCCCGCCGGTCATGGATCATGTTGATTGTTACAGTAGTAAAAATAGATGCTCACCATCATTTTTCGTCATCTTTTTTTCTTCACCGGTATGTTTTTTTTGCTGCAAGTAGTCTGGCGTGCTGGCTTGCAAATTTTGATTTTTGCCCGCGTGCTCGTTGCGGTCAAAGATGCCAGGAGACACGCCTTGACGGACGGCAACTTTCCAATAATTTTCCCTAGACAGACGCTAAACTACTAGGTTTTAGTATAGAAAGATCGATTTGATACCCTTGACCGCTGGACGTATTCCCCTGACTGACCGTCTCCTGATATCTTTGATTGCGGTTGGCATTGCACGGCCAAATCACCTTGTTGCTGTATTTTCAAAGTGTATAAGCTCCGCTTCCTTAATTGTGGCAACAGAGAGCTCGCCTCGGACGCTGTTTGTGCTGGATGTAGATTAGATGGGTGCGCTCATCAGTTTAACGTGAAAACACACACACATTTTTGTTTTTGTTTTCCTCATCCCATTTATTATTATTATTATTATTATTATTATTATTATTATTATTATTATTATTATTATTATTATTATTATTATCATCATTATTATTATTAGCATTATTATTATTATCATTATTATTATTAGCATTATTATTATTATTATTATTATTATTATTATTATTATTATTATTATTATTATTATTATTATTATTTTTGCCCTCCGACAATATCGTATAGCGTACATGCCGTTCCGATGTAAGTCGAATATCCTTCCATGAATCCCATTTATTGTCCTCGCACTACTCGCGCCCTCCCTCCCAGTAGTAACTCAGATCCGGGATCATACAGCGGGCCCTCCTCCCCCCTCCCCACTACCGTACGTGCCTTAATTTTTATCTCGAGAAGAATTCAGCATTTTCTTCCGTCGCCCACGCTGCTATTAAAAGGCGTTCCCAGCAGTTGATCCTTTTCTTTTTCTTTTTTAGCGTTTCTGCAAATAAATGAAGTGAAATCTCACCACGGTGGGAATCGAACTCAAGGACCAACGTTCGAGGGTAACCCCTAGACCACCGGGGGGACCGGCAATGAAACAAATAGAAAATGGAGTATGCAGAGTTACAAGTAGGGGCAGTGGTAATCACCGGAAATAATCATGATTAATCACGTTTTCAAATCATGTCGTATTGTTTTTAGTATGGGATACGAACACGCCATACAATCTAAAATAGATGTAGTTTTTAGTTTGGTACTCTAAAATGTTACACAAATTAGTGTTCAGGTTTTATAACAATAGGCTATAATGATATGCCGTTCAAGACACATCACCAATTAATCATGATTAATCGAGTAAAATAATGAACTCAAAATACTCAAAAATCAAATCAAAAACCCGTTTTTGGTTGAGTACAAGCTCTTTAGATGGTTATTACAAGTCGTGCTAACCGATTCCAACCGCCCTATATCGAGTGGCCGCCTTGTTACGATCTCCTTGAATAAGCCCCACTGCTACACCTCACGCTAATAATTTTCGCAAAATGGTGAGTTTTCGACGAATTTTTCGATCTCACATCTCGGTTACAGGTGGGTGTCTTCTCACTCACGACCACATGTGATATAATATACAGACATACTTCCGGCACACGACTCCCTCTACTTCTACTCTGAGGATACGACACAACAAGAAGTTGGTGAGTGAATATGGTGGAACCTGCCCAGTAGAGAGAGATACCTTCGTAGACCTGCATGATAAGGTGGCGGCCTGTGTCTGTATCAGGCCTAATCTTCGAAAAATGCCAATAATCTAAGTGTCGATCTTAACGATGCGTACAAAATTTCAGTTTATTTATGACGAAATTTTGGTATTTTACCAAATTTAACAAGGGTTGAATCTTAACGAGTACAAGCCTCACTTGGCTCGCGAAACAGCAGTCGTTCACCCGGCACAGAACCGTCACTATGGCAGCAACGCTCGCGGAAGTCACCCGCGCGGTTGTCCCACTGGAGTCGGCCTGACACGTAGGCAGATGTCGGTGCCTTGGGGTGTAATATCCATCACCAACTCGTCGCGCTACAACGCTCAACGTGACAAAAGCCTCAGCCGTTGCTCTCAGCGAGCTCGTTTGGTCGGCCGCCTCGGTGCGACCACTTTGTCAACTCGACAAACAGAGCTCAGCAACTCGCTGCCCCTTCTGCGATTAGTCGTGATCTGCCAATGACCTTGGGAACGACCCTGCTCAGTCTCGTGCGCTCGCGAGTGGTGGCACAGCCCGAGCGGTGCGGCTGCCCGATCCTCTGCACCCTCATACCTAATTTTCTGTTCTTTCTTGAACAAAACTGAAAAACTTGAGAGGCGAGTTTTTCCAGGGTTAAAGTTTTTCAGGTTGTCCCGAAAGAAATTCTGGGAGAACCGAAAATTTCGAGTGAAAACCTGAAATAATATCTTCGTTGAGATCGCGATCCCAACGTATAACACGCAAGATGACGCACCCTCTCGGACCAATCCCCGGAGCTGTTTTGTCGAAATGGGAAACGCGCAAACGCGGAGAGATGAGTCTACAGCAGTAGTACGCGACAGCACTTGAAAATTTTCACACTGACAGCAGCAGTGAATTTCAGGCTTGAGCTTTGGGCGAAACTAGCAGCACAGCCGGTTTCCCAATGTACTGAAAAGAGTCTATGACACACCCAACCCTGCCTTACATAATATTTCCAGCCTGGCCAGAAATAAGATATTTTTATAAAAAATATTTCAAGGACGTCAGCCGTGAGTTCGACGAATTTCAGGTCAATACTCATCTCTGCAAGCTGCGTTGTTGGTACTTGTAATATACTATATGGGTGAGTTTGTTCTTGACCGGTGTCGCATACTGTTGTACTTCCGACGCACGAATGAACTCCCGCTTCTTATATTCTAAGGACATAAAACAAGCGAGTGAACAAACACCTGGAGCCTGCTTCGTAGGGAGAGACATGCATGTCATGAGGGCGCCCCGTGTCTGTATCATCAGGCCTAACCTTATAAAAATACCAAGGAGGGGATAACGCACTCCCTGCGGCGATTTTCCGAGCTCTCTCACTCTTGTGTTTTTTCTCGACAACACATTACAGGAGGAGGGAGAGAGTGCCTACTTACGCGGAGGGATGATGCGTCTGTCTATGGATGGAAATATCGACCACACAAGACACAGACAGCTCTTTCATAGCCATTTTTTTTTTTTTCGCTGTGTGTGCCGTGAAGCTTCGTGCCCACCAGATAAACCCCGCACATGAAGCACGCGCGATGCCACAGCAGTAGTACTAACTGCTGTGTCACACGCAGGCCGTAAATGCATACCGGTATATATATGAGTTTCGACGAAGTTTTCGATCTCGTAGAAGATCGGTTAAGTGTCTTTCCTAAGTTTTGATGCTGTAAAAGGAGCTATTAAAATATGGTCGTGTTTATTCTGTTGTACCCGGTCGCCCCGGTGGTCTATTTTAATAGTGGTTGTAGTAGTGGTTACCTTCGAATGCTACTCGTACAGGAATTGGTTCTGGACTATGAATCTCACGTGGGTGGGACTTTTGAGTTCATTTGCCAAAAAACAGACAATCAAAGGAATCAAGTGCTGAGAGCGCCTAGCAGCGTGGGTAGAAAGCGCAATTCGATGCGAGTCGATCACGGAGGAAAGGGCTGAAGTATTATCACGACCGAAACGTAGGCTCGTACCGTATTGGGGAGGCAGGAGAAGGGCCTGTGTAGTGACCCTGGGTCTGAGCTACGCCTAGCGAGGGAGAAGGAGAAATAAAAAGGTCCAAAGATGATAGATGAGATGAGCAGCATAAATATATGTACCTCGTAACTATCTGTACTTCCTCCGTCTTCAGACTCCCTCTGCTCCACCAATCAATAGTCTACAGATGCGTTGTGACCTGGGTACAGCAAGGGGTGCAACTTGAAGGGCTGAGGTTTTCACGGAGATGGAATCACTCTTCATGGCCGCAACCGTAAAACCCTATTCAGCCGCTTGCCACGTACGATTTAGAGATGCACCACTTTTTTTTCCCGAGGTTCCTCAATTTGGGAGCTTAAGACATGTCCTTATTAACCCTTAGAACTGATTTGGAGAAAAATAAAACTGATACCTTGGATGAAAAAATCCTATTGCCTAGGTATACAACGAGAATCATGCAAAAATAAATGGCCTATTATATATATATTTTTTCCGACGATTTTGGGTTAAGGAGCCCCGTCGTTCAGAAAACAAAATAGCCAAAAAAAGGTATACCTCTATCGTAAAAGGTGCCTGCATGCAAGTGCGTGTAATGATCACGTTAAAAGCAGTAACTAATCTCCACGCATGGACATCCAGTACCCCCAGCAGTGTCTGTATCGGCGCCTCATCGTATCAATAGCTTAACAAGACAACACCTGTGGCCACACGCTCCGGGGCAGAGTTAACTGTAAGCATCACGAGCACATGCAGTCTACTCTCGTATGCAAGAGGATTATGACGTAACGGTCCGTAAATCACATCTCAAGCAATAGCACATATTGCGCGGTGCGGATCGGGTACATCGTATTCTTACTTGGCTTTTTCTTTTTTTTTTTTCTCATGTGAATGTTGTGGTGCAGTGATGTTGATGTTGTTTGCACGGTTTCAAAATTCTCGGCCCCTAACTTGTTATTATCAGTTTTTTTTTCGTGGCGTGCGCTTTGCCTCTGGAGTACTTGCTTTGGCCTCGACTCGGCTCACTCATATTTAGAGTAGTGAAAAATGCAAAAAAACGCCCCGTCGGCCCCCTTTTTTTTGTTTCTGTCCGCCCTTGTTGTGGTCGGACCCAGATATAATATTGAGCGACCCACCAGGTAAAAGGCAGGTAGTTTTGGATATTTTCGTACTTTCAATCACAATATATAGCGACCCACCAGGTAAAAAGCAGGTAATTTTGGTTATTTTCGTACTTTCAGTCACAAAATATAGCGACCCACCAGGTAAAAGGCAGGTAATTTTGGATATTTTCGTACTTTCAATCACAACATATAGCGACCCACCAGGTAAAAAGCAGGGTAATTTTGGTTATTTTCGTATTTTCAATCACAAAATATAGCGACGCACCAGGTGAAAGTAGGTAATTTTGTTGTCTTCGTACTTTCAATCACAAAATATAGCGACCCACCAGGTAAAAAAGCAGGTGATTTTGGTTATTTTCGTATTTTCAATCACAATGTATAGCGACCCACCAGGTAAGAAGCAGGTAACTTTGATTATTTTCGTGCTTTCGATCTTTTAAGAAGAGCATGCTACTGCCCCGTCCCACTTTTTTTTTTGACGCGCGCCTCGATAGAGGTGGACCTTTTTTTTTCTGAGATTCCTCAAATGGGAGAAGCTTAACGCCTTTACAAGCGGAAATCCCGTTGGGGGACAAAATCACTTAGATTTAGTACGGGGAGGGGTTGGGGGCTCTAGAGGGAATATAGAGGTGTACCACTTTTTTTTTCCGAGGCTGCTCAAGTTGGGAAGAGCTCAACGTCTTTACAACTGGAAACCCTTTTCGGGGAAAAATATTTGGATTTAGTACGGGGAGGGGTCTGGGGCTCTGAAGACCTCTCCCAAAAACCGATTTGAGAGAAAAACAAATTGCTACCGGAAATGAAAAATCCCATGGCCTAGCCAGGTATGTATACAACAATCCGATCACCCCGGTGGCGTATCAGGTTATCCTTGAGCCTGGTATAGATCAGTTTCGTGAGTTCGAATCCCCCAGAGTGCATACTCGTATAAATTCGTTGGGACTTTTTCTTGTTTACAAATTGATTTGCGGAAAGCGCGAGAGCGTGAGATAGCAACACTCGATGAAAAATCGGCGAGCAGTGGGATTGCTGAACCCTACGCGCGATTAAAATCGAAGGCGAGAACCGGGGGGGGAGAAGGGACGACACCTGTGACCACGGCTTATCCAGAAGCGGGAAAGTAGATGTGTGTGAAACAACAACAACAACAACAACAACAAAACATGCAAAAACAACAACAACAAAAAGCATGCAAAGACAACAACAACAACAACAACAACAATAACAACAACAAAAAGCATGCAAAAACAACAACAACAACAACAACAACAACAACAACAACAACAACAACAACAAAAAGCATGCAAAAAAAACAACATTTTTCCGACTATTTTGGGTTGAGGAGCTTCCCGCCATTCAGAAACCGTTTGAGACAAGAAGGGGGTATACCTTATTAATACTTCCATCGATAATGCGGCGTACGGTAACCGCCGTACAATGATATAATGCGGTATACGTTAGCCGAGATAAAACGATTATATATACACACAGCTTGCAAAGATGAGTTTCGACAAAATATTCGATCTCACAGCTGGAGTGTATTTTATTTCTTATAATTTAATATATACGGTGTACGGTAACCGGTGCGGAAACTGCCGTGCAACGATGTATTACGGTGTACGGTAACCGCCGTACAATGAGATAATACGGTGTACGGTATCCGCCGTACAAAGACATACTTCGGTGTAGATTGTTGTTGTATGGTGTACGTTAACCGCCGTACACTGTTTTATACAGTGGGCGATGACGACCATACAAAGACATATCACGGTGTACAGTACCTGCTGCACACATTTTGTTTAACGGCCCAATACGTCTGTCATTTGGCTTGTTTCTTCGCATACCACGAGCCCGGCGTCTCAAAGTAGTACCCCTCCGTTCATCCCCGCTACGTGTGGAAAAAGGCTTAGTTTTTTTTTTTCATGTTTTTATCGCGTGAAGAACTCAGCGAGATATGCTCCTATGGGGCCATAACTCTGTCAAATCTTCGTCGATAACTGTAAACGATAGCTTGGATTGTTCGCATTGGCCTTACGGTCACGGCACAAGAATAAAAAATAAAAAATATGATGTTCTGGCCGAGATATTGCGAAATTATGAGAAGTTTCCGGTTATTTTTTTGCAACAATTTCTGGTGATGATAAGGCATTTACTCCTGTTAACAATGGATCTCCGTAATAGTACCTCAATGCTACGTATATTGTGTGGTATTATACGGTGTACCGTTGCGGGCGTACACTGCTGTATTAAAAAAAAAAACGTCCCTGTTTACGTCCTTTCTTTCTCGTAGTACCTAAGTACGGGGTTCCCTCCCCCGTCCCCGCTACTCATACATTCGGGGCAGGCCTTGCTTTTTTTCAATGGTAAACTTATTGTCTTACCATTCTACTACGAGGATACGTTGCGTTTTACGGTAACCACCGTAAGTTTTTTTTATTTCCCGGTTCGTCGCTCTTTGGCCTCTTTCTTTGTCGCATTACTCAAACGCAGGGCCTCAAATTGGTACCTCTTCCCCCCCCTCGTCCACGACGTACGGGGCAGGCCTTGGTTTTGTTATTCGCTATTCGTGTACTTCCTACACGCGCTTCTCTTCGATTGGCACCTACTTCTCCACATTACGGGTCCAAACCGTTGTGAGCATACGTCTGTTTGGCCAAACACACATGGCGCGCGTTATGGATCATGTCACCACATGTTACGTGTAGAAGTATAACTAGCTACAAGCTGGTCCACACGGAATGTCCGAAACAAACTCCCCGGTCGAATTTCACGCCATTTTGTTGACATAGACCCTGAAATTTTGCGCACGTCGTCCATGCACCCCTACTCAATCGTTAACGGTTGCCGAAATGGATGTTTTTTTTCGAAACACATATTTCGTTAGTATTCGTTTTTTAATCTACTTGGGCCTCCTTTGAGCCAATTTTTTAGGCAAAAAGAAGCACACCTAGAACATCCGGCTCGGTAATGGCTCCGTTGGGGCGCATAGAAGACATGTGCAAAGTTTCGACGTCTCTGTATCATATCGAATTAAACGGCTTGATCGTTTGGATTTTTTTATTTTTTGTTGTGCTAACGGCACTGACTGGGTGTGAAAATCTTGTAAGATATGATAATGATCTAATTATTCGAAAAAATCAGAAAAATGCGCGAAAAGTTCCACAGGCAGACAATATGCGTTGGAGTATCATACCTGAAAGCGACTCATTGATGAGAGCAAAATATGAAGAATAAATAACGCTTCCTTCCTATTGTTGTTCTCACATTAACTCGCATAATCAAGTCGTCCGTGGTCACAGGACAGGCTTGAATGCCTGACTACTGCTGACCTTACTGAAGGCCTGTGGCTGGCAGGGACACCGCAGTTTCACCGCGAGAACCCGCCTTGTTAGACCCCAAAAAAACAAAATGTGGTCTTTGTTACACACTTCATGAATATTCTGGAGTTGTCAATGGTTGAATGTTGGCCCTTTCTGTGCTCTACACACCCAACCTCACTACTCTCGTCTACTATATATGTCGAATGTAAACTCCTACACTACACTCTGTCATTTACCCAAATGTCCCCGAACCAGCACGCCTTCCATATATCAAGATTCAATATCCCAACCAATTTCTACAGGCTGCCATTTACGTAAATGTCCCCGAACCAACATACCTTCCATATATTTAGATTCAGTACCTCCACCAGTTGCTACAAGCTGCCATTAACGTAAATGTTCCCGAACTACCACGCCTTCCATACATAAAGATTCAATACCGTTCCACAAACTCTAGGGGAATTCTCCATACGTTCTACAACCTTCAATATTCCACATCTCATTTCAACCCTAATACCCTAATCCGGTGCCCAAGGGGTTCAATATGAAAACAAATATGTGACTTGAAGGCCGGCAAGTCCAAGGTGTTGACTAAATCGAAGGGGCGAGGTCAACACCAAGTCTGCGTTCTGCAGATGGACAAAAACTGATACACAAACGAAAGTGTATGCTTTTTTTACTCGGATCTCCAGGAGGATGAAAAAAAAAAAAAAAGTGACATTCGAGTACACATTGCAAGCGGCATTAGCCAGGGGGGGGGGGGGGGGGGGGCTTCTATTAATAGAAAAATACTCCACAGATAGCGTGTGTTGTTCACATGAAACTGATATTTCCACCCACCACCTACATCCGGCACAACCAGTGCCCGTGCCAATACCTGAGAGACGAGCTCTGCTACTGCTGCTGTGGTCACAAACTACGAGGCAGAGATCGTACACGAACAATTTATATAGACTACAGCAATAATGTTTCTTTTGTCTGCAAATAGCCTGGTGTGCTTGGCTTATATTTTTTTTTGTTTTTTTGCCCACGAGCTCATTGCGGTTGGCATTACAATGGTCAAATCACCCTTTGTTGTATATGCAAGGTGTATCTCTTGTCTCTTAGTTTGTGTGCCTCTCAGGGCAGAACTCGTCTCTCCATGAGGCATTATTGATTAGCACGGACACTGGTCGTGCTGGATGCAGATGGATGGAAATATCAGTTTAATGTAAAGAACACACACAGCAACACCAGTAGTGTCCCATATGACAGACGACACTTGGGCACCTTGACAGACGGCAATTACCCGATACCTTGCCTTGTTTGACGCTGAACTGCTAGGTTTTACTTACGAACGATCGGTTCTTTACTTTTGACCGCTTGACGTTTTCCCTTGACCTGTCCGTCACATGACATATTTGCAGTGGCCACGTGGGCCAGCTCACGTGGACCGTACCTGCGGTTGTGCAATGGCCACGTAAGTTGTGCCGCGAGAAAACTTTACGTGCACCAGACAACTTTTTTTTGTCGAAAACAATTACATGAAGGACATTTTATTGTTAATAGCAACCATCTGTTGTAGTTTCTGAGCTCTATGTCAACAGACTGATACCGATGTACATCAACAGACTGATACCGGTGTACATCAACAGTCTGATATACCATACTGTGGAGCAATGCAAGGAATAACAATGATGTACCAGGTAAGGATAGCGATGTAAGGGAGGGAAGTACAAAGAGAGAAACCCATTCATAATCAAAAGGGTAATTGGGAAATGATTGGCGCAGAGCGATAGAAGAGGTTCTGCTTTATTGTAGGACAGGATACCGACTTCTTCCATCGGAAGGACATCTACGATACGTACAATATTAATGGTCGAAAAGGGCAACATGGCATTCCTGGTTGGCGAATCCCCGGATTTTGTTCACTAATTTCAGGTGTTTTGACCCTTTTGTTTGTACCATCCCCCCCCCAAAGATCGTACTTTATCCAAGTGAATTACCGCGCCTGTCTGATGGTGTTATTTCTGGCCTTGTTCTCGCCTTTGGTGCACGACCAGACCCAGCCGGGATATCACACGTAACACGAAGAAAGCGACGTCATGGGCGAGGCGTGCGCGGGTGATTCACCCGAGGAACCGCACAAAATTACTGCCGGCTTGAAAAGGTTACGGTCGGCCTGCGATCACCGGGCCATGACAGCCCTCATATTCGCCTGCAACCTGGTGGCATGTGAGGAGATTTTGCTGTTACTTTCTGCAATATTGCTGCATTTACTAACCGTGTACGAAAGAAGTAGCATGTGAGTGGATGGTGTTGGTGGTTTTTTGTTGTTGTTGCAATTTTGTGGTATGAGCAGCCGAGTGGTATGTGTGGACTCGTGGTGCGTGTGGGAGGGAGGTGTTGCTGTTGTTGGCGTATGCATCAATCGTGTGGCATTTGACACTTTGTGGGGTATGAGTGGGTGGTGCTGATGATGTCGGCTGCGACCAATGAATGCTGTCATTACTGTGGCATGTGTGAGAGGATGAGGCGGTCGTCGTTTGCAATCAATATTTTTTCGGCATTGTATGACATAACCCATTGTCGCATGTAGTTTTGAATTTATGTTTTTTTTCGCCTATTATCTCCGCACTCTTTACTCCTCTTTCTCCCTCCCTATGCATAGACAGGTCGATGTAGACGTACCTCAGATCCGGGCTCACTAAGCAGCAGGCTCTTCTCCCCCCTCCCCACTAAATAATAACGCGTTCATTTAAATCGCGAGAAGACGTCAGCCCTTTCCTCCCGCATCGACTGGCATCGAATCGAGCCCCTTCCCACACAGCTAGGCGCTCTCCGCACAGTTGATTCCTTTTGATTTACGTATTATTTTTGCAAGTAAACTCGAAAGTTCGACCCACCTGAGATTCGGTCTCCAGAACCATGTTAATACTGGTAACCACCACACCACCGAGGTGATACACGATTCAACGCGAATCGACTACTCGTAGGGAAGAAAATGCTCAACTCTTTTCGCGATAAAAAGGAAGGCATGTACCGTAGTGGGAAGGGGAGAGGAGGGCCCGCTATGTGACCCCGGATCTGAGTTGCTACTAGGAGGGAGGGCGAGAGTAGTGCGAGGATAATAAATGAGATGAAGAAAATACAAAAAAAAAAATAATGGTGGTTGGTGGTGTTGGTATTATTTGCAATATATTGTTGGATGCGTTAACCAAGTGGCGTGCGCGTGAGCATGGATGATGTATCGTGTAATGTACAACATTGTGTCGTGTGCAACCTTGAAGCATGGGAGAGGACGGTGTCGGTGTCGGCATCGTTTGCAATCTCGTGGCATGTGAGACGGTGGTGTTGCAATTGTTTTCAATTTCGTGGACTGACATCACCCTATTGACCCTGGTACAAGCTTTAAGGGTAGTCGCCGACCTATATACACCCCAGTAACACGTGCGATCGGAGTATCATACACAGCTTGCAAATATGAGTTTTCGACGAAATCTTTCCAAGATTTCACAGCTGATGGAGTGTATTATAATTTTTTATAATATACATATCGTAAGTAAGGGGATGTTGGTGTCGTTTTCGATCTTGTAGCGTGTTAGACGATGGTGTTAGTGCATGGGGTGCATGGAATGTACCGGTAATAACAGCGAAGCGATCCCTGTGAAAAGGCCGTACGGAAACCTGTCTCAAAGTGTATCATCGGCTTCTCTTGTTTGCCATGCAACTAGATTAGCGATCGGTATGATTAATGATAACTCATAAACAGCGGGGACGAAAAAAAAAAGGACAAAAAGAGGTAACGTTGAAAGATGTGTGCGTTTTTGCTTAGCTCCCATTTGAGTGTTCTGGTATTACTACTCTAAGTACGTAAGCTACGTATTCCCAAGTGCAGTGGGCGGTCCCAGTTTAAGGGGCCCTGGTGTGTGTGTGTGTGTTCTTCACATTAAACCGTTCTTCTACTCGTCGACATCCAGCACACCCAGTGTCCGTACTGATTCTTCACCCTAGAAAGATCAGCTCTGTGGTCACAAGCCACGACACAGAGATAATGCATCGTAATGCATTCGACAACGCAATGTCATGCCCTAGTACTGGGTACGACAGGCACAACATACATACGTCAGCAACAGAAATACATTGGAAGAGAGAAATACGAAATAAAAAAAAACAAAAACAAAAACAAAAACAAAAAACAAAAAACAAAATAAGAAAACAAATAAAAACAAAGATAATAATAAAACAAAAAATGAAACAAACAAAATGAAGGGGAAATCGAAGAAACAACCCAACCGCAAAGGAGAGCCAACGCTCGGAAAAGAAACATAATAAAATGAAATAAAATAAAGTAAAGTAAAACCAAAATAAGATAATCCGAACACGAGCCAAAAACCTGGACACGCAAGGAGGGAACAAAGGGGAAAAAAATACCCCAGAGAAAGACGAAAAGTGCTATGTACCTACTAGTCGGCCTGGTACCTTGCTACCCTGTCTGCCATCTCCTTCCTGCCTTCGTCCACCGCGGTCTCCCTTCTATTCCTCCTGTTGCCCCCCCTGCCCCCATGCCCTTGGACGGCTTTCCTTCTACTCCTCCTGTTTCCCCCCCTCCCCCCTTTGTGTTCTTCTCATTAAACCAAAATACCTTGTAAAAGAGAGAAACAACGAAAGAAACCAAGACAAAATAAATAAATAAAAAGGGGAGCCAAAGCACGGGAGATAGAAACATACCCCGAGCATGAGCCAAAATGGACATGCAAGGGGGAAAGAAAGGGAAAAAATACCCCGGAAAAAAGAAACAAGTAGAAGAAGGAAGACTGGGAGGGCCAAATAAAACAGGCTCGTCACCTACCCACCATGCAAGACTCCCTTCATAAGGATAAGAAGGGGAAAGAAAATAAAATAAAATAAAATAAAATAAATAAATTCACGGAAAAATCAAAGTACCAAGACATCACATTCCGAGCAGCCGCAGCAGTTGGCGGTACGAGTGGCATAGATAGAAAGGTTCCACCTACTAGTTGGCCTGGTACCTTGCTACCCTGTCTGCGGTCTCCTTCCTACTTTCATCTACCGCGGTTTCCCTTCTACTCCTCCTGTCCCCCCCCCTGCCCCCATACCCTTGGGCGGTGTTCCTGGTGCGTTGGGGCGGCGAGGTGGCCTGTATACTATTAATAACCTCCCTCATCAGATGTGACAGAACTGACCACTCCGGGAGCGTGTAAAGCCTTTTTCTTAGAGCTGTGAGTCGGCATGAGTTAAGTCACCAACTAGTTACAAGTCGGATTAATAGTTAGTCGTTTTCCGGAGGTGCCGACTATCCGACTTATCGGGTTTCCATACTTGTACTTGTAGGAAGGATTGTTTGATGAGGAGCGTTTTTTTTTGCTTTGTTGGGCGGGGCCCCCTCGGGCGGGGAAGGCTGATTTGCCTCGCTTCACTCGCCTGACTTAAGTCGGCAAGTCAGCTGACCATGAGCTGATTTCGCCAGCCGACTTGCCGATTATAGCCACTTAGTTGGGTAACGGTAACACCGATTAGTTTTTAGTCGCGAAATCCTGCCGATTCACAGCTCTACCTTTTCTAGCAAGCTGTGTAGCAGTTTGCACACGGGAGACCGTGTACTGGCCCGTTTTAAGGGACCTGCGGTCTTTTATTGTGTGCTGCGTCCACTACAAGAGACGAGATTCCTCACACTGGGAAAAACAAGGCAGAAAAAATTGCGGCCCCTTATATATCGTTTTACCTTATCGCGAGGTCCCTTACAATGGGCTACCCACCTCGCCTCATTCCTCTAACGAACGTTGATTGTTTGATTGAATTGAAGAAATCATTAAAATGTACCAGATGTATATACGAAAATTCGCGAAATGCGTCATCCGTTCTTGTGTGATACATTTAGATACTGGATATATTCTTCTAATTTTTACAATATATATATTCGTCTTACATGATTCACTTGATGAACGGATGCATTTCCTTCCACAGCTGTCAGATTTTGTCCCCCTCAGAAACGGGTTTTATAATTTCCGCGCACAGACTGACCGTCACCCTGTTGACCCTGATAGCTACACTGTAGTTGCAAGGGGGATCGCCGACCTATATCCTTAATGAGGACACACAACCCGTAATACGCGCGATCGGAGTATCACACACAGCTTGCAAAGATGAGTTTCGACAAAATCTTCGATCTCACACCTGGAGTGTAATTTCATTTTTCATAAATATACGTGTAATGTAATTATATATAAAAAAAAGTATACCGGTTGTTACGTTCTTGTTTCTCAAGCTGTCTTGTCCTCGTTGGCACTGCTTTCCAGCAGGTTTTTCTTGCTGCTGCTGGTGCTGCTGCAGGGTTTGCATGTTCTTTGTTTGGCGTATATAGTCTGACGTATGCGCTATACGTATCAAACGGGACAACGGGTGGTGTAGTTACAGCAGTGCCCCAAAACATAACAACCCCCCCCCCCCCCCTCCCTCCCGCGCCCCTCGCCCCCACTTTTTTTTTTTTTTATCGCAAGACTGGGAACGCGTGGGGTTCAGCATAGCCTTCACCGATATCGCCACTGAGATGGGTCTATCCGAGACGGAAAAGGGGTATGTCTTCGCCGCGTACTACTCTGGTTACGCCGTCACGCAGGTGCGCGTTCGTTTTGCATTCGTTTAGTATACTCCGGGATCATCCGAGCTGGTACCGTGTGGATTATGTGTCGTAGTATTAATTATGTTCATTTTTTATTTGCGCTCGTGTGGTATGTGCAACACCAGGTAGCAGGTATACTTATAATTAGTACAAATTGTATTATTTTTTCTTGTAGCATCCTTTTGCCTCGTGTCGAGCAGCCATGAAACGTTCGTTTGCAGGAACAAATGGCTATTTTTGTGGCGGGGGAGAGGGCTGTTGCAGAATCAGTCTTGTGCAACTTTCGAACGCCGTGCGTGGCGTGGCTTAGGTGCTGGTGCCGCCTGGAAGCACCTTACGAGGGAAAGAGTGGCATCAGTTGTCGATTATTCCAGGTCATGTATGATACGAAACCTCGGCCGACGGTGTAACAGCAAAATTCGCGTTCCCTCGATGATCACGGCGGTGTCTGCACAATCAACGGTATGCATTAGCGCTATTTGTCCCGTGGACTAAAGCGATGCCTCCCGCGCTCAAAGCGATTACCGGAGTCAACGAGGCGGGCATGTTTCTCTGTGGATAACCTTGCGCATCCTATATCCTGATGACATCGAGGGGTGCAGGGATACATGATACCCTCGCCGTATCGAACACACACCCGCACTGGAACGTCATGCTTCATATTACCGAATACCGTACCCTCATCCCCCCCCCCCCGCGCGCGCTTCCCTTAACCACAAAACGACGCTTGCCTTTTCTTCGGTATGCATAATCCGGTGCCAAGAAAACGATCCGCACTCCTGTTTTGCCTTGGCGCGCAGATTCCGGGCGGCTGCATGAACAGAAAATACGGTGGAAAGGCTACGCTCGCGCTCTCTTTTCTCCTGTGGACCCCGGCGTCCGTCTTGATGGCCCTCCCATTGAAAAGCGCGAACAATGCCGTCATTGGCTTCATCGCCTGCCGGTTGGTGATCGGCATGGCCCAGGGAATGTTGGTTCCCGCCGCGCAGTCCGTGCTTGGGCACTGGGTTCCTTCGGCGCATCGAGGGCGATATTTCGCGCTTGCCATGGCAGGCAAGTTTGCTGGGGCTGCGACCGCGATGGTGACGGTGCCAGTGGCAGGTAAGAGATGAGATGCCGGTACATACTTATCAGCCATAAATTATTACGGCACCCATTGTCGCTATTAAAGATGGTGACGTGACGGTATCAAATCGTTTGTAAGAAAATGTTACATGCGGGGGACGTGATCGGCGGGGGTACGGAGGGGGTGAGCATTCTTCAACTACTGGACGCTCATATCTCTGCACAGCTGCTGCTGCTGCTGCTGCTGCTGCCGCTGTAGCACGTGGACTTCTCCCTTGTCATGTATGCCGCACCGTTTTTGTTCCGTAGCTCTGTACAGATGCTGCTGCCGTGGCACCTAGGAAGCTCGGTGGCGTTGCGTAGCTCTGTACAGGCGATGCTGTTGTATTGCCTAAGTTGTTCCCTAATTCTGCACGCATTGGTTGCAGTCGGTGTCGCGTGTCTGGGGACACGACATGTATGAATCCTATCTCGCGAACCCCGGGTTGGGCTGGGTTGGGTTACGTTAAAAAGATGGGTTGTGGTGTGGTGTGGTTTGTGGTGCTGCGGTTGGTTGCGTTAGCTCGCCCACCACGATTTAAGCCGCACCAAGTCAATAGTAGGCTCACTTTGCTGTTTTGTGCGCCCGAATCTTGACTTTGGCGCGTTTTCGCGCTGTCTCTCTGCTCGACTTTCCTTCCTGTGTAACAGTATCGGACATGGGAGCCCGCTCTACGTTCTACATCGCATCTTGCATGGGCGCGGCTTGGTTGGCTGTATGGGCGTGTGCCGGGTCGGACGCCCCCCGCGATGGAGGGAAAGCAATCACAGACCTGGTAGAGAATGCTCAGAACACGAAGAGGCGATCGTTTTTTGCGATGGTACAAAAAAAAACAGCCCTCCAAGACGGAGGAGACGACAAGCCGAAACCTTGGGTTTCCACCAACGCCAAGGCGTGCCAGAGAGCTAACCATTTACCCGCCCGACCGAGGGTGGTACCTCACTCGATCGAGGCTGGTGGGGCCTCCACCGGGTCCGACCCCACTGCGTCGTCTAACCCGGTAACCCCGTCGGGGAGCGACGTCGGCGATGACCCGCCCGGTGGTGAAAGCGACGACGCGGGCGCGACCGAACCCGCCACCCCGACCGACACCAAGGTTAGGAAACCCGCGCGAGGCGCCGTTGGTTCAGGGTCCGCGGTATCGGAGTCGACGCCAGCTATCGGGACGGCGGAAGGAGACAGATTCCGGAGAGGCAGCGATGAGAAACAGAGCGAAATGCTGTGTAGCAGTGGTCCGCCAGGCGTCAGCAGCGGCAGCAACGGCCGGGCGGTCGGCGGTAGAAATGGCGGCGATGAGTGCAGCGATAGCATACTTGTTCAGACAAAAATTACTCCTGATTTTTCCCGGAGAGACCCGCACCCGCCGGCTAAGGATACCCCCACGGGCAAGAACCGAGCAGCGCCAGGGGCCAGCAAGGTGAAGTCCTCCCCGTTTCCGTGGAAAGCGATGAGCACGAGCCCGGCGGCGTGGGCGGTCGTGGCCGGCGGCGTAGGTGCCGGCACAGGTGTCAACGTGGTGATGAGCTGGCTTCCCACGTACTTTGAGGAGTTCCTCATGGCCGATCTTGCAGATCTGAGTCTTATTTCACAGGTGAGATCCAAAAGGTTATGCTGCAGCCGGCGTCTAAGCTGGTTGTGCTGCAGATATTGCAGCAGACGCCGAAATTGATTGTGTTGCAGCAGGTATCGAAGCTGTGGGGGGGCTTTGGGTTGAGCGTTTCGGCAGAGCATTCTGCCGACACGTTCCTGGTATATCATCTCTCCAGGGTTCTCCATGTTTTGGTGACGATACTAGGATGGGGCACAATCGCAGCTTGTTCTAAGTGTTGCGCGGTACCCCGCCACCAACCACACACATCTACGATTTATTAGGGTGACCCTTTTTTGTGAATTTATGGCTTGCGCATTCTACTACGCATGCACAGACGCCTTTAAATGACTGGCGTGCGTATTCTTCTGCGCGTGCGCCGACACCATGAAATGTCTGACTTGCGCATCCTTCTTCGCGGTCGCACACACCTTGAGATTCGGTGTTGACGCTACAACGAGCGAACCCTTATCCGATAACTGCAGCTCCCGGCCTCTCGGCGCGTTCGCGCCATGAGATTGTCGATATCGTCGCCCACTCTTGTTCCCCACAGTTATAACATCCCCTCATTTCGGCTGTCTCTGTCGCTCTTCGCCTCTCGTTGTGAACCGATGGCTGTCTCTCTGCTTCTCTTCGCTCCACAGCTCGCTCCCTACCTTACGATGATGGCGTTTTCCGTCCTGGGCGGCATGGTGTACAGCTGGCTGATCAACACGCGAGGCACGTCGGTACCGCGGGCCTCCAAAGTTATCACAGGCGTTTCCTTCGCCCTCGCTGTCAGCTTCTTCTTGTCCATGGGACTCGCCAGGTCGTCCACGGTGGGGACCCTCCTCTCGTCGCTAGCCCTAGCCAGCGTGGCCTTCTCGCGAGGCGGCTGGTCCACAAATCACTTGGAGATAGCCTCTCCGGAGCACGCGGCAATGCTGTTCTCGATTGCGAATAGCTCTGGCTCCGCTGCAAGCGTGGCTGGCATCGCTGTTGTCGGCCAGCTTCTAGATGCCTTCGGGGGCAGCGGGGAGTCCTTGGCTTGGATAGTTGCATTGGGGGCGATCGGGGCCATGTGCGGCACCTGCGGCGTTTTTTTCTTGGTGTTCGCTAAAGGGGACAAAATTTTGTTCTCAGCAGAGCCAGTAAATAATACCAGTTTGAGGGGGGGGCGCAATAGCGAAGGGGTGGAGGACATCGAAGACAGAGGAATATCACGCCTCGATGAAATTGCCTAGCTTTCGATACCCCTTGTTATGGTTACCATAGAGCGATAGTTCTTAGTCGGGAAGGAGATTTCGGACTACAGTATTCGCAATAGTTTGATGCAGTCGTGTGGGAAGCGAGCGGATTTAGTTTTATGGCAGGCCGGTTTCCGGCAATTACGGTGGGCTCTCGCCGACCCCACGTACCCACGGCACTCCTATGGGTACATGGCTCAAGTATGGGCATTTCTATCGTCGTGATGTTTCTTGGGATCGTTTGTTTGGTATTAAAGGAATCCTGGTGTAAGTTTTGCCTTGTGGTGTTGGTTTTTGTCTCGTACTGGCACAACGCAACGTGCGCTACCGGTTGTGCCCATTAGAACCACGAAATAGAGTGACTGAGGAGCAGGGAGCCTCGCATAATACATCGAAATGCGTTGTAGCGTAGTGGGTTAGGTTTTAAAATATTCATGTCGAGCTACAAGTTGGCCTCATGTTTTGGTTGTGCTGCAAGCTTTGCAGTTGTTGCCGTCGTAGTTTGTTTGTGCGGCAGGATTTTGCGGTTGTTGCCGCCATAGTTAATTTTGTGACTGGAAGATTTTGCTGGTGCTCTGTGTTGTTGTTCTGATGCTGAATCATCCGCGTGATATAGTCCGTGGTCACGGGGGCAGACTCCAATCCATCTCGAATACTACCTCGGTTTGGACACCATGTTAGTAGTAAGTAGAACTTTAAGGTAAAACGTTTTCTGACTGCCGGGGCATCCTCGCCTGATACCCTACCTGGTACCCAATACGGCTGGAAAACTATGTTCTGTTTTGCCACTCTTTTCGTTGTGTGGATTATTTATCGGGTTGTTTTTGTCGTTTTTTATGTCAGTTTTTGCGTGGGATAGAGAGGTCCCCAAGCGCGGAACCTCAGAAACAAATGGGCCCACGCGCCCCTGCCGTACTAGTAGTAGCGCTTAGCATGCGCCTGTGGCGTCGTTGTTCTCACATTGAATCGTCGCCATAATATGGTCCTTGGTTACCGGAGGGAGTCCAAATCAATCTGGGGGGAAATAATACTTTCAGCGTGGCGTGGGGGGGCATCCTGAATACCCTAGGAAGGTTTACCCTCTAGGATGGTTTATTATTAATATGTAGGCATGCAAACTAGCCCGAATGCAGACAAGCATTAGGGACACACGCCAGCGAGGCGTGACGGTTAATACCGTTCAGTAAAAAGAGCAATGGGCACGAGGAGTATCATAGCTGATACATTAGTATGTGTTGTGTAGTAGCTTTAGCTACAGTGAGGGCCCCTCAGTAGTGCCGGTATGTTCCAGCCCAATATACCGGCATTATTCAGGGCACCGGCACTATTGGGGATAGGGTTACTTTAGAGTGTTTCAGTCGTGCCGAGCGGTTTCACCGGCACTATAGAGAGCGCTCGCACTACTCAACCGGCACTGTTCGGTGCCCCCCACTCTACTAGAAAGCCGTTGGGTAAGAAGGGCGTTGGGCTCAAGTACAGTAGTCAGTCAACCACGCGGGAAAGAAAACTGAAACACTTTTCAGGCGTAACATCTAGGCTTCCGGTTGCTAGAAACAAGGACGCCGAGCGAGTGTGGGGTTTGTATTAGACGAGGTCTGTCCTGAGAAGCCTCTAGCACGGGCGGCGAGGGAAAAGACAACGTGTCCGGAAGCGAGATAAATCGGCAAAAACGTGTCTGCTATGGTATTGTCCTGGCAAAGGCCTTGGATTAGGAATACGAGAAGGGGCAGCATCATACGAGTTTGGAACACGGGAAATAATAGCGTTATATTTACACAAGTTTTGGGCGAGGCAAGAGCCGATTCCCCCCTTTTTGGGCCCTTCATCGTAACCTAATCGGATAAACTGCAGCAATCTTCTAACCAAGCACCCATCACACATGAGTGATACCGTGGGACCTCTGAATGAGCAACCCTTGACGGGGATACGTGTCCGTCTCAAGCTATGACTGAACACGTCGCGTCGTCGGCTTGCCATGCATGGCCGCGAGCAGGACAGCGCGACTCGCAGGGCAGCGTTGTGGGCTGTGGGAGTGGTTTTAAGGAGCCATCAACCGTCGTCTTCGACTCATGTTCTAGTTCGTGGTGCCACTGTTTTCTCGATTTCTTATGTCTGCTTTTTATACGGCTCATCAGGGCATCCGAGTGGGCCAAAGTGTTACGTATTTTTCATGAAAGTCCTGCAAATATCTCGAATTAGTGATAAGTGTTTGATGGCATATTGCCTGGAAAGCCTATACGTATAGGGAACATGGATTCCGGGCGATGCAGAGCCGTCTCCCGAGTCTTCCCTTGCCAGACCTTCGTCGGGGCCAAATAGGATATACAACGCCGTTGTAACCAAGAACACAGCACGCATGAGTGACGAGGGACCTGCTTCAATAAGCAAACCTGGAGGAAGATTTGGGTGTGTCAAGCTATATCTTGACACTAGACGTCGTCGGGCCGCCGCCCGTAGCCGCGCTCCTCTGAAGGTAGAGACATGTGGGTGGGTGTGGATGAGCAGCAATATCGATTCGTGGGCCATTTAAACGGTTCGTTGTGTCGATGTTTCCCCGAATCTTGCGTAGTTCTGCTTTATTATGCGGCTCATCAGGGCTACTCGTAGTGATATGTATTTCCCTGGGATACCTGCAAAGGTAGAACTACTGAAAAAATATAACGTATTGCTTGGAAAGCTTATTCAATATAACGTATTGCTTGGAAGGCTTATTCGGGCCTACGTCGCAGCGGAATTGGATAATACGAAGCTTTTTAACCGAGCACAATTCGCATGAGTGACAACGCGGGGTCTGCTAAAGTGGGCATATACCAGGAAGAGGCTACGTGTTTGTGCCAAGCTATTTCTTAACAGGACCCTTCACTGGTAGAAACATCTCCTTCAAAATTGGGCGAACACGTCGCTACAAGAGGGGTATGGTCCACCCACAGGAAAATGAGTGAAGCTTGGCGGTCAACCTTCGTCGACGTTTGTGTATAGACGGCTGTGCAAGAGAATTGTTTCGTACTGGTATAATCGACTCCGTATTATAGTCGTTTTTTCTTCAATCGGGAATCTTTTTTAGACATTTTCGTGACCACGGGCTATATTTGATGAGCTATTCTTAACATGCATACGAAAACATCATTATAACCACCAGAGAGAGGGCGGGAGGCAAGACCAGTCGATCGTCTCGGCGGCCGAAGAGACCTAGCGAATAGCAAGGGACGCGCTGGGCGTTCGCTGGTTGTACAGGCTTAGACGATGACACCGAAGGCATCCCGGCCCTCCTTTCGTGGACATACGCGCTGGGCAAAATAACCGTAGCGGGTGCAAAACACCCGGGCGTCGGCAAGCCCAAAGCAAGGTACACAAGAGACACACCTATACACGATGATGTACTCCTCACCGGCAGAGGTGTCTATAAGAAAAGTGTGTTTGATGATTGTGCGACGCTAGAGCCGACGACCTTCTGTCGGGCGGGGGGCGGACAACTTTATTCGATCCTGTAGGGGCATGTGCCGCTAACGTCGCACAAGGCAGAACGGTGGAGAGAATGGGTTAATCGTCCTCAGGCCCGACACTGGTAATTATTTACCTGTATTGCAGCGCGAACGAAATGCATTCGCGCGCTTTTCCCCAGTGTACTGCTTAATTGTTAGGGTTGAACGGCCCGATACTGAATTATATTTGAATTCCCCGAAATGCGCTGGCTGTGTACACGGCGTTCAAATCTAGAGCGAACGGCTCCCCAAGTGTCAGCAACATGGTTGGGGGAGGTGGTCCAGTTATCTTTACGCGTGACGTAGGGTTGGATCGGCAAAAAGACAGCGACGGTGACCGCAACACGCAGAGACTCTCGTCCACAAACACTGCTATCATCCCTTTATCGGATTTCAGTGGTAAAAAGTGACGAGAAAGAAAGCGGCGATCTACCGACGACAGAATCGACCATTGGAAGCAATGCAAGCATGCCGGGGCTAATGGGGTGATACGTTTCGTGTCCGCACCGCAAGATCGCACAAAGTTGGGCGACACGATCCTTCTCGTGCTGCGGCGTGCTCACGGAAAAGGCGGGTGATATCGCACTGGTATCCTGTATTAGGTTGTTATACCCGGGCTCCAATAGGGCTAGCTTTTGCCGGGGCGAGCGCGGCACGGGTGGATGGGACTCCCCCCACTTCATCGACGTAGTAAAACGTGGGCAAAACGTGCACCTTCTGAGCACCTATTAGAAAGTCAGCTACGGCGCAAAATCCACGGAAAGTCGGCAAACTGCACGCACGCGGCTGGGCGCACCTGTTTGAACGCCAAAAAAGATCACGCCAAGCTCACAGAAACCGTTCGGAAAAATCCGCCCGTTTTTTGTGGCGCATGCTACGATAGAGGTTTCACTTCTTGTTGCAAAAATCATTTCTGAATGACGGAAGAGTCCCAAAATGGTCGGAATGACAGTCTTGTTTCACAACGTGACCATTTTATATACCTATTAATAGACCATGGGGTGTGGCCATCGGGTTTTTGCCCTTGCAGCTTATTATCCCAAATACATGTTGGGTGAGAGATGCAGAGACATCCCACTCTACGATAGGGACGCAGCAGATTCTAAGAATTTTGTGCGATCCTAACATGAGGAGCTAGCTCAACATCAACATCACCCAAAACATGACTTCGAGACGACATTCGTTCGCGCGACCCGACCAACGTCTCCATTCGCTAGTCGTAAGAAACAAATATATACTTGTGAAACTATCATGCTCACCGATAGTGCCACAGACCAGGAGCTTGAGACCGGTCAGAAACGTGTTGAGAAGCATTAGTTAACCCCCAAAAGTGCAACACCCCTACCGCACTACAGAGGGATGACTCAAATGAGGAGCCTTGTTCCTTTGCCGGAGGCCGACTGGCTGCTTACTACACGTCTCGCCTCGTGTCTGCCGCTTTTCCTACTTGTCCAACCAAACGCCTGAGCCTCGCACCCAAGACAAGACACCATGCTGCACAGTCTTTCCCCCCCAATGGGGTCCAACCGGTTACCAACACCCGGTATGCTTCTCTCGTGCCTGCCGCTCTTCATGCTTGTACGGATCACGACCTGCAGTAGACGGTCTGAGTCCTATATCTGGCGATAAGATACGTTGTTCAGGTTCTGTGCAGCACGGACCCAACCCAGGAAAAGCGTGCGCTAGGTAATGCAGAGCGTATGGCTCCCGCCCGGCAACATGATCTATAGGCCATGCAGATCCTGTAGATTAGGGATATGTTTGTCCTGGAAGGAAAATATCATTATTGCAATCGTCTGCTCTGTATGTACGACCAACTTCCTGACAAAGCTAAGCCAACTCTCTCCCCACACACCATAATGTTATTACTATCATTGTACAAGTAGCTCGACGTACGCGAAACGTCGATTTACGGTGTTAACAGTCGCCTCGCTGCCGTACGAGCAATTGCTTACATCGTGCTGCCCCCCCCTACCACCACCACCAACGCCTGCTTGCGGTGGGTCTAGACGTTTTCGTCCTGCCGACGACGCCATTTTTTAATGCACTAGATACACCATCACCGCTGGCGAGTGCGCTGACTGTTAGATCGTGGCTACGGTGTATCTCTTGACAGTATCAGAGGGTATCGGTCCACTGGATTATTGGTAAAACGTTAACCCCAGTTACCTACCAGAGCTAAACCTTATAACACAACCCTGCAACGACGCCATTTGTTAAGATGCTCGCCTATTATCAGAGGGTAACACATAGCCAACTGGACTGCTGGTAAAAAGGTTCACAAATTGCCTACCCGAAAATAAGCCTTAAAACATTAGCCTGCAATGCTTGCAGTGTGGCAGGTGACCAGCAACACCCTCGCCCACTCACAAGCATATCCACCAAACACACCATCAACCATCCACGAACGTGTAGCCCGCAAAAAGTGAAGCTTAGCCCACGCACGTCGAATGCAACTGCTGTTAACCGTAAAAACTAAAATCGAATCACAAACATGTATATACAACGAGACATAAGAAAACCGAACAAAAGCTAAAACGGGATTGATTGCAAAGACATGCAACGAATGCTACTGTAAAACAAAAGGAAGATTGCAAAGAATTTGGCTAGGTTCGAAAAGTCAAAAAGCTTCCCTGTCAGTCACCGCACATCGGACAGATCTTGATCTATAGACAGATCATCTAGATCATCTAGGGTAGATCCTGTATCTGCCGTTGTGAGATATTGCCCATGATCTGTATGTACAGAGTACGGATCCAACCCAGGAAGCGTGTGCTTAGAATATGCAGGTCGTACGACTCCTGCCCGGTAACATGCGTTTCACCGTACAGGTCTTCCTTGAAATATCTAGATCAAGTGGGAACTGCTGATCTGTTGGGTGTGTGGAATTTTTTAGCCCCCCTAAAGTACTCCTCTATGCCGTGCCGTGGCTCTCCACATCAACACTATCACACTAAAAACACCGATTGACGCCGTCATCCTCTCTGCTCCACGGTCAAACAAGTTCGCGTTGGCCACTGGTACAGCCACCAGCGGGTTCTGTACGTAGCCCAAAAGCAAAAAGAATCACGTTTTTGCCGGAGCGGAGGAGCCACTCAGATGAAAACGCCATCTGCTACTACAAAATTACTACCTCAAACTTTCCCTCGGCATGCTGCCGAGGAAGGAAGCGTCATCAACCACTTGATCTCCTTGCCAGCCTCGGTCCATCATCTCCATAGCCAGGCGACCATTCTACTTCAGTCAGGAGGTGGGTAAGCTCCTGCTCGCTCTCCATCGACTGAAGACAAAATACAAAACACAACCGCCTGCGTCGAATATGTCGATGGTGCTAGTTGTAAAAGATGACCAGCACGCGACAACTTCTGGCAAAACGAACGTAGCTATAGCATTTCTTACCCTATATGAGCGAATAATACAGGTCTCGACAGGCTATTATTGCGGGGAAAAAAACTCCCGCGAAAAACAAGCGCGCCGATGTCGCGCGCGCGTACGTGTGCTCCTCACTGCTGTAAAAGACTCCTCGCGGGAGGCATGAGCTCAATACATCACCCCCCAAAAAAACGTTTATTAGAACAAATGATCTCGCAAACCCAGTGAACAACCCTATGGGTCAAGACACGCAACGAAAACAAACGGAAACAAAAAACAAGAATGAGATTCCTAAGCTATTGGGACACTTCCTCAGTTACGGAACCCATCAGTGTTTGGGGTCAAAAGCCCCCCCCCCCCTGCCCCCCCCCCGCCCCCCTCTACCGTGCAGGGTCAACGGCTACGCATGAACGGCGTACACCCCCTCCTCCCCGACCGTGCCATGGCTCCGACAAAGGCACAAAGAGTGGGATGTGTCGCTTGAGTCCATCCGGCGACCGGCGGTATTTCACAAGAGCAAGGTTCCACGCACACATGAGCGGAGGGCCCATCAGCTTCCGGGCCAAAACGCAAGCACTGAATGTGCAATCGACCGTGGAGGGGGCGGAGCTAATGATGATCAGCTCTGGGGGAAAGGGAGAAATCTACCAAAACAATTTCATGATAGAGCAGGGCTTCAAGTACTGGTTTGTCGGCTATTGTAACACCGCTTGTCGTTCTAAGCGTGTATGCGTACCGACTGGAACATCCAGCATCAGAGGCTACACACAGCAGCAAAGAACGAGCAGCATGCCTTACGTCCAACAAATCGAGATGCCGGCCTGCAGCGAGCCAATTGGGGTTCGTAGCCGATCCAGGCTCCATGACATAAAAGTAAGTAAGGACCAAAAAAGACGAAAATAACGCCAAAAGCAACATTAAGCAAATTACGAGGCGAAACAAGAAATTTACAGAATACAAGGGAAACTACAGCATGCAAAATACGAAGGAAACGGTCCAACGAAAACGTCGTTTTTGGTTCTACTAGACTAAATATGTACCACCGAAGAGCTACGGGCACGTGAGACCGGCGAGAGCCATTAGTTTTCAAAGGAAACCGACATGCCACAAAACTAAAACCGCTCAAAAACAATGATTCACTCAAACGCCATCGTAAACATAGCAAAACCCGCGACCTTCCCGCGGAAGCTTTTTTGTCGCTCCAGCGGGAAGGCAAGGGTCCCCGAAGTCTACTAGGCAATATCGTCGGGCCGCGGTTTTTCTTTGGGATTTCTGTCCTCCGCCTCGTTGCTGCTGTGCCCTTCCCGCTCACCAACGTCATTAGCTGGTGTCGTGGGGAACAAAATATCGTTGCCTTTGGCAAAAAGCACGAAAAAAACACCGCAGGCGCCGCAAACCGCTCCGATCGTTCCCATCGCGACTATCCACGCCCAGGATTTCCCGCCACCCCCGAGGCCGTCGAGAATCTTACCGGTAACGGCGATACCGACCATGCTCGATCCCGCGCTAATGCTATTCGCGACCGAGTACAGCATCGCGGCGTGTTCGGGCGCGGCTATCTCCACGTGGTTTGTGGACCAGCCGCCTCGCGAGAGGGCCACGCTGGCTAGGGCAAGCGACGAGACCACGGTTCCTGTGGTGGGTGATGTGGCGAGTCCCATGGACAGGAAGAAGCCGACGGCGAGGGCGAAGGAAAAGCCTGTGATGATTTTGGAAGCCCGCGACGTAGATGTGCCGCGCGTGTTGGTGAGCCAGCAGTATACCACGCCGCCCAGGATGGAAAACGCCATCATCGTCAGGTACGGCGCCAACTTTTTTTAGACAAGTGAGAGAGAGAGGCAGGAAAGCGCAGGTTCACAAAAGAGGGAGGTCCAGGCCGGGGATAAGGGTAAGCGTTAAGAAAACAATCTGATCGTGGACGTGCTTGTGAGTTAAGACAAGAGACATGAAAGCGCCGGCAAAAAAAAAAGAGGGGGTGCGGGCTAAGGAAGGGTCAGCGCGGCAAAACCTTATGGCTGCCGACGTGTTTTCAGAGTCAGGAGAGAGAGACAAGAGAGCGCGAGTTCACAAAGAGGAGCTTGAGGTAGGGGGAAATGTGAGATGCGTATGCTATGGTAAGGGTGACCCTCGTTTTTATGAGTTTTTTTCGTTTTTTTTTCGTTTTTTTCGCTTTTTTTCAGCTCTATACATCTACCCCCCCCAAAAAAAAATCAACTATTTAGAAGAAAATGGCACACATAATAACCCGATAAATAACCCCATGGTCCAGGTACGCAACGCAATTTTTTTTTCACCAAAACCCGAAGGGGGGGGGGCGACGATGTTGGTTAGCTTCACATATTGGCCCGAAAGCGCTACCTGGTACCTCTGTAGCGTGTTCCCCGAAAAAATGCTGCGGTTGACAACCAAAAGATTGAAAAGGGGTTATTTTACATCGGAAACAGCTATATAGTTTTGACACCGGCTTCAACCGCAGCGTTTAAACTCTCACCAACGAAGGAAGGCGGCGGTCTTGCAGATCGACCCGCAGCAACTCCTCGAAGTACGTGGGGAGCCAGCTCATCACCACGTTCATACCCGTGCCGGCACCCACGTTGCCAGCCACAACCGCCCACGCCGCCGGGCTCGCACCCATCGCCCTCCACGGGAACGACGAAGCCTTTCCCTGGCCGCCTCCGACCACCGCCCTAATCTTGCCCACCACGTTGTTTTTTGCCTGCGCAACTTTCCCGCAAAAAATAGGAGCAAAATACGTCTGAACTACCCTACCACCGCCCTCCTTCCCGCCATTTCCACTACCGCCGACGCCCCGGGTGCTGCCATCGCTTCTGCTGCTGCTGCTGCTGCTGCTGCCGACGCCACCCCTGCTGGCGATGCTGACGATGCCGCCACTGCTGCTGATGCTCGCGGCAGAGGCTAGACCGCTGGAGCTGCTGACAGCCCATCTGCTGCAGGTGCGCTCCAGCACGCTCCATCCGCTCTTCCTGCTGCCGCTTTCCGCAGGGCCAACAGCAAGGTTCAAAAGGTCGAAGCTAGTACCAGGCGACGCTACGGACTTCTCCTCTCCCGATCTTGGTGAACTTTTGTCCACGCCTGCCGCGGCCGCACTCTCTGCAGTCAAGTCAGGTCGGGGGAGCGTTGGTGGCGGCAAAACGGGTGCAACAGCACCTGCCACCGTCACGCCTTCCCTGACCAGGTCAGGCTGGGAGGGGGGTGGGGCCACGACTTCCCCGGCCAGATGAGGACGAGGGACGGTTAGCAGCAAAATGGGGTCCACCTCTGACGCCGCCACGTCTTCCACAGTCAGGTCAGACCGGGATAGCGTTGGCGGTGGCAGCGTTGGGTCACCATGGGTTTGGATGCTGCAGGAGCACCCGGGCTCAACACCGACACGGGCGCCCGCACCACCGCCGTTGCCGTGGTCTTCACCGCATGTGCACCCGTCCAACCCCTGCTCACTCCCATCGCTGCCCGCTTGCCGGCTTCCGCTTCTGTCTTCCACTGCGTCGGGACCTACTCCCGGCCCCGATATCGCGTACCCCGAAGCGAAAGCGGCGCGCACCAGCTTCGCCCGGGCTTCGGCCGGGGTGGCCGGTGCGGTCGTGCCGGCTCCGGCGGCGCCGGAGCTAGCTTTGGTGCCGGCGATAGGACTCACGAAACCGTCAGGTTCGTCCGTGGTGGTGGCGACACGGGCAGGGTCGCCGCCCAAGCGCGCGCGACACATCCGCACAAACAAGTCGTCGATCTTTGGTCCAGTCACCGGGCTGGCCTGGCTAAGGGGGTCGGTTCTGTCGGGCGCACCACCACCACCACCTTCGCTTGCGCGGGACAGTTCAGAAGTACGACCCACGAACCCAGGGTTGGTAAACGTCCAGGGCTTCGGGGTGGAGTCCAGCTTCATCCCCGCCGCCGTCCAGAGATCCTTCCCCTTCTCGCTCCTCCCTTCGAGCCCCAATTTCTTGGGTAGCCCTAATTTCTTGGGTGTCGCCGAAAGAGTCGTACTAGATGTGTTCTGTGTTGAGGATAGGGGTGCAGCTTTGACACATTCTCCTGGTTCTTTTGAGCAGGGGGCGTCGGACCCGGCACACAGCCACACCGCTAGCCAGACCGAGCCATTACCGGCCGCGATGTAAAACGTGGACGGTGCATCGATGTCCGACACTGCCAAATAGGAAAGTCGACGAATGGAGAGATAAGCGAAAGCGAAGATAATTTTGTATTAGCAAAAGCGAAGAGAGATTTTTACGGGGTAACGCAGGAGCGATACCGTCTCATCCGACCTGTTAACAGGACATATCGCGTAGGATGCATACGCCAGAGAGCGGTTCTGGAGCTTGCAATCGCACTTGATGAGGTAGATAACGGACGGTCGCAGAATGCGTACATTTAAATTCCTCTTGTACGTACGCTGTTGCCAAAAAACAAAAGTCGGGACATTGCAGAATGAGCAATAAACTCATGTAGAATGATGCCTGCAGAATTAGGCTGAAACCATGCACAATGACGGGGAAATGCATGGGGAACCAGCAAAAAATCAGGCGTTACAAAGTAGAATATCTAGTGCCTACGAACTGAGCTACGAGCGCCCACAGCACCCAACGTGCCCCGTCTCGGTATTTGAGGGATGCGAGCTCCGGAGGGTCTATGGTCGGCGATGCATGGTATGAGCCCCCCCCCCCCCCCCATACACGGAGGAACGGGATGTGTTAGAGGAGATGAGGAAACTAGACGAATGTGACATGGAAGAGTTTGTCAGACAAGACAGTAGCGAGAAAACGATCGCTATCCTAGGAGATAGATGGTGGCCACACGCGGCGAAACAGGAAGGGGATACAAAAAGCAAATAGTGTTCATGTAATATATGGGAAAGGCGTATGAGCGCCGAAATATTGGAGGTGTCTCTATTGGAAGGGGGGACGGTGCCTCGTCTCGAAAGGGATGCGTGGTCAATGGTCAAATGCCTAAGGCGATCAACAAACAAGTACCCCCCCCCCGATGATAGTCCAGCAGTACGAAAAACCACGCCCCCTCCCCCCCCCCCTCCCCACCGAACACACCGTACCTACGATCGGCACCGTCACCATCGCGAGCGCAGCCCCCGCGAACATCCCCGACATGGCAAGCGCAAAATAACGCCCTCGATGTGCCGGCGGTACCCAGTGACTAAGCACCGACTGCGCGGCGGGTAACAACATTCCCTGAGCCATGCCGATGACCAGCCGACAGGCGGCGACGCCAGCCACGACAAAGTCTGAGTTTTCGGATGGAAGCGCCATTATCGCCGACACCGGGCTCCAGAGGACAAAGGAGAGCGCGAGGGTGGTCTTTCCTCCGTATCGCTTGGCTAGGTAGCCACCTGGAACCTGGAGCACGGGGAGGGGCGAGAGGGGGGAGGACGAGAGGGGGTGGGGAGGGGGTGCCAAACGTCAAGAAATAGAGAGCGAAATATGTGAGAGAGTCGGTCGTCTTGTTGCTGTATAGCAGGTACGGGAAAGGGGGGTCGTGGGTCGAGGGTTTTGCTGGTGAACGCACGGTACAGTACGATATGGGTCCACGAGCAAGAACCTACCCAGGAAGAAAAAACTGAGCCCCGAATTTTTAGGGACGTTATTGCCAAAAAATCAAAAATTCGGATTTAAGAAGTCACGCTCAGGGGCGGGCGTGTTACACGAAATCCTGTCTGCTAGCCTATGCTCAAGGTTGGTGACGCAATAAGATACGGCAACGCAGCTTGCGCTGCCGGGGTAGTAACGGAGACCGCCGGTAGGGATAGGACACGCCAGAAAACAAGCTGGATTGCGAATGCAATTGAGTTAAATCGACACAACGTGTATGAAAATACTACGTGGAAGTGTGTTTTATGTTTCCCCATCATCCGCCGGAGGATAAAATACAAAGAAAAAATATGAGGCTGCTAATCTCTTGCTCGTAGTACGAAAAAGAGTACTTTGTGTGTTGAGTGTTTCTTGTTGGCCATCATCCTGCAATGGATTGGGCACATGAGTTTGTACTCGGTACTACCCAGTACATACACGTATTATGCCCCATCCCTCAATAGGGGCGCACCCAGCCGGCTGTACGAGTAGGAGGTGCCACTTTCCAATCGGGGAGTTTTTCCGGTTTAAAAAACAAAAGGTATCCATATCGGTGACTCGGGCAAACAAAATGTTGAGGTTGCGTTCGAAGACACAACCTCTCAAAAAAATCGTCACAAGATCAACATCAACTTAGCGGAAGAAAATTGCAATTCCCCTCCCCGTCATCATCGCCTACATACAAGAAATAAATTATTTGGTCGTACACATACGCGTTGTTATAAATATTAACAGCGAGCGGGTCATCACGTGTTGTGCGGCGCGATCATGGCGGGGACGCGCAGTGTGACGTTAATACTCCAAGACTTAAACGTTGCCCTCCCGCCGAGTTATCGCAGATGGTGACACGGAGTGGTGGGTGATGTCTATAAAAACGCGATCTAACAACGGTCTAGACTAGATACCTTGTACAGACTACGACAGCACGTCACTTGCCATATTGCCATCTAAAACAATACCAGGTAACTCAGGGTATCTATATTGTTACAGTAGCTCTATACCAGTACCGGCGTAATGGTACATCGGTATGGTATCATTTTTTGTTTGTTTGTTTTTCACACACATACATCTACCGTCCAGTTTCTGGACAAGCCGTGATCACAGGTGTCGTCCCTTCTCGCCCCCGGTTCTTGTCTTCAATTTTTATCGCGCATAGGGTTCAGCGATCCCACTGCTCGTCGATTTTCCATCCAGTGTTGCTAACTCACGCTCTCGCGCTTTCCGCAAGTCAATGTGTGCTCAAGAAAAAATCATGAATTTATTCGAGTGTGCACTCGGGGGGATTCGAACTCACGAAATAGACCTATTATACCAGGCTCGAGGATAACCTGAAACGCCACCGGGGCGACCAGACCTCACATACGTACACCTTCGAGGAAGACCCATGTTCAGAGTGGCCCCCGGGACCCCGGTACTTTAGTATATATTCTCTCTTGTTATCTTCTCCTCTGCCTGGTGGGTACCGAGAGCAATCTCCCCGTGAGCCACCCTGCGTCGGGCATGCAGATTGTCGATTATGCTAGCAACGAAGGGAGGCCAGAGCGATCGCGAGCAGGATGGAAGCGATTGAAAGCGAGAAGGCATTGGCACTGGTTGGTCCTTCAGCATCTTCGGGGGTTGGGGGCACGAGACGCCTGGTCGGCGCCTTACCCGTCTGCGGCGAACACGTGTATGTACGCGAAAAGAGGTGACCCCACCACGGGTGTCGAGATCGAAAGGCATGACACAATGTATTATTTTCAATTTTTTCCAAGTACCCAAGCAATAGTAGTCGTATCAAAACATGCTTGTTCGTCGAATGATGATACATACCAGGTACACTACAACTGGTATGATTAGCGGTTCATAGCGATTACGATATTTTCGGTTGGTATCGTAGCGCTCGCTCGAGGTACGAGGGTCAGTCGAATGATGCTATACTACAACTGGTATACTTAGCGGTTGATACTCTGCTTATCAGGCGCAACAACGAGCTGAAATGCTGGATTATTTTAAGGATGAGCGATTGCTGTTCATAGTTAACATTTTGTCGGGGAATGATACACAGCGCTTGCCTGAGATAGCCGAATTTTCTGTCGCATATGATATGAGTTGGCACTTTGGTTCATTTTCAACCAACCATTTTCCCTCAGTTCCAAAGAGCCAAGAAAAAATGGTTGCTGCCGAAAGCATGACTTTTGATCCTGGTCGGTGGAAAAGATTACTGAGCTAAATCGACACACGACGCGTATGAAAATACGTGGAAGTGTGGTGAGCTAAAGCCTTATTTTTCTCCATCCGCCGGAGGATAAAAAAAAGAAAAAAAAAAAATTACGGTATTGTTTGGTTTATTAGCTTGGTGTTGGCAGGCTTTTCCTTCCTGCCAATGTTGGCAGATTCCCGGGCGTCGATTAGCGGTCCATACTATCGATAGATGGTACCTGGTACGTGGGCGTGGTGGTACATTTTTTTTTGGCTGACCGGGAAAAGTTCACATATACTCCGGAGTATATGATATACCTGGTATGAATCCGTACTTTGTTTTTTTTGTTGCAACAACGAGAGGTGATGAGTAGGGTGGTTGCGTTCTTAACACACAACTGAATTTTCAACCCTGCCTGGTGTTATGCCTTCATTAATACAGTAGTACCCGTGGTACCAGGTATGAGAATCGTAGCTAATTGACGTATTTTCTGGGCAATAATAGTGGATGATAGGATTGTGTTCACGCCCCCCCCCCCTCCTCGAATGCCGTACAAAACCGAGTGATCAGGGGGGAAGGGTAGATTGATGTATGGCTTATACTATCCACAGGTGATCACACGTAATGTACGAACGAACGCACAGCAGTAGTGTACAAGCAAAATATTTGTTGTTTTTGGAAGCGTTGGACAAGGAAATTTGATATTTTTATCCTTGAGCTGGTGGGGCGGAAAGAGATATCGATCGTCCACGTGACATATTATTTTCAGCTCGCGGAGACGTCACCACCGCCGTACGTAGTCTTGCGACGAACTCCTGGTGATATGAATTGGAGGTCGAGCTGGCAGGATGCTTGATATATTTGAACAGGTAGAGTAGGTAGGTATGATGAATGCTGGCTTCCATAGTTGAAAGAGCGCATGTCCTAATCAAAGTGTCCTGTAATACCAACGGGTGATGAGAGCTTGGTATGGACTAAACCACAGCGGAAATGGTTGGACAAAATGTGGCTTGACTCCGGAGTGGGGGAGTTTGACTCCGGAGTGGGGAAGTTATATCTTAGCTCATACTTTGGGTCATGAAATAATAGTTGAAGGCGATGCTCTTACGTTCTTTTTTGAAGTTGAGGATGGTATTTTTGAGTTTGCAGGAATGTAGGATGGCGTGGGCATTATCGTGACAGTTGTCACGAACAGGAGGAATGTAGAATTGACTATTTGCTCGTATCAATGTCCGAGAACCAAACTCGGGTCTGCGTTGATACTTACCTGGTATTGTTATACTATTTTTAATTTTGCCTGGGGCATGTTGAAAACGGGAGTATCTATATTATTACGACCAGAATTTTGCTTGATCGAAGGTTTGGAAGCATATTAATTTGGGAGAACGGTATTGGTGTTTTCGAGTAGTGGACGACGAAATTTGATACCTAGTATTTTATCTTGATTTCAGCATTGAATTTGCTCGATCGAAAGCTTGGGAGTATGATAATTTGAGGTAAAATATAGGTGGTTTCGTGGTAATCTTAGGCTTGATTTATTGAACCACAATCGAGAGTTTTTTTTTATGGTCTTACACGGACTAGTCTAATCCTACTGCACTCTTGATCGCCCATATTCTTATCAGCGATTTCCGTTACGATTACTGCGGTTCCATTCCGCTAGCTACGGCGTTGGATATCAATATTCATGTTTTTGGACCAAAGGCAGTATTGTTTTGAAGTTGAAATAGGATATTGGAGGCATGTACCTTGTTTTGAATAGGCAAGGCTCGGATGGTGCGCTTTGGATGAACGTTATTATGACGTGCACACAGGCAGGGGGAATGTTGGTTTATGTGTTGGTTTATGCCTGCGCACAAGTCTGATGTATGATGTGTATGACTGCATAGAATCTACGAAGATGGTAGAGTAGAACTATTGTTATGATTGGCGGTCCCAAACTTCGATATGTTCGAGTAGAGCCCCCTTTGGCGCAGTGTACTAGTGCTACTGCTGTTGTTACTCAGTCTACTATATATATTGTTTTCTTCGGGTGTGCATGTTCAGAGTGGCCTCCGGGACTCCCAGGTACTTTAATATAGACTATATTATCTCTTGTTATCTTCTACTCTGCCTGATGGTCCCTCGTCGGGTACCGAGAGCAATCTCCCCGTGAGCCACCCTACGTCGGGCCTGCAGATTGCCGATTAGACCGGGTGAGGGTAATCGGTTTTTCCAGGCGCGAGTAGTGAGACGTTTGCACCAGTATGGACCTGGCACATCGTAGGCTGACTTCCGATTTCAATTTTTATATGTTTCTGGCGGAGGCATGGATTGCGTCAGCTGTGATATATGCTTGTACCACCTTTGGTTTGTGTTTTTTCCCTGTGGGGTGTTCCTCAGCTCCAGAGTGACTGGAGCCTGTCCTGTGACCACGGACTTGATTATGTTGAGGAATTAGTGGCCCAAAAACCCATGGTCTGTCGACGACGCCATTTGTTAAGGAATTAGTGAAGTATTAGTCCGTTTGATCACTTGCAAAAGGTTAACCAACAGCTTACCCAAACTAAGCCTTATAACAATTATGCGAGTTAATAATGTGAAAACAACAACAACGTGTCACTTTTATCACACAGACTGCTGCTGCTGTAGACTAGAGTTCGTATCACAACAGCAGTGTGGAGATTCCAGCTGCATCGGGGCGCTTAATTTCTGAGATCATCAATCAGATCAATATACGTGGCAACTGCCGTACGTAGTAGTGAACACGATACGAATGCTACGAATATACGTGTGCAGACGTATGGTATGTGCGTACCAGGTATCATACTGTTCTATGTATCGCATGTACGACGCTCCCGCTTCCACCATCGGGAAACAAATCTGAAACTAAATGGCACGCAGCCCATGTTCCACCGTCGAGACCCGATATCTATAGCCGGTTGCCCCGGTGGCGTATCAGGTTATCCTCGAGCCTGGTATAGGTCAGTTTCGTGAGTTCGAGCCCCGCCGAGTGCATACTCGTATAAATTCGTTGGGACTTTTTCTTGTGCACAAATTGACTTGCGGAAAGCGCGAGAGCGTGAGTTAGCAACACTCGATGAAAAATCGACGAGCAGTGGGATTGCTGAATCCTATGCGCGATAAATTGAAGGCAAGAACCGGGGGGAAGAAGGGACGACACCTGTGACCACGGCTTGTCCAGAAGCTGGAAAGTAGAAGTGTCCAAAAAAAAAAAAAAAAAAAAATCTTTACGGTGGGAGTAGAATAACACTCCATCTAGGTGTATACTGGTTGCTTTTTTAGGTTGCCCGAAAACTTTTGGCTTGAGGTGCACCCCTACAGAGTAACGCGGGGACTCAGACATGAACAGAAATAATATTTCGTCGCATTATACATTTAGTCTATAGACTACGCGTATGCATGTACCAGGTATCATACAAATGGTCGTATGATACTAATTAATACTCCGGAGTAGTATTATTAAAAGTAGCTCCGCCTGCAAGCAGTTAGTTCCAGAGTGGGCGGTTACCGCTGCGTTTGCCCAAATCAATGCTGGTATATACACAATGGTGCAAAGCTCGATCGAGGTTTACCACACACACGTCGTACCGAGCATTTTGCGCTTTATTGTTATTTATCGTGCGGAAGGAGTGTGTGTGTGTGGAGCACCTCGACCAGCATTGGACAACAACGAAGGGATACCTCGTACCATGCCGCCGCAGGGAACATACACAGAATTAGAAGGTCATAGCGCCCCCCCCCTTTTCCAAGATACACCAACAACACACTCTACCCTGTTTGTAACCACAACCAACCGTAAAGATACACATACATGCACACCCTGTCTGTAAAATACACTCTCCACGGTAAGATACATACTCTGTACAACAGAGTGAAGATACACCACCGCCCCCTCCCTGTACCGCCCGCACATTACGACTACAAATAAATTGCATCTCATGCCTCGCGCTTCAACAAACAACGCTGACAAGTTGCGTGTTTGCGAGTTATCAAGTTTGTTTGGTTGGCGAGGAGTTCGGAAGGAAAGCATACAACAACCACAGAACAGCCCCAGTACAACAGTTAGTAGTACCGCGGTGGCATCGAAAAAAAACTCGAAAGGCGCCGCCCGCACAGCGCAGTCCAAAAGGCTAAACCCAACCCAAGAAAATCAGCCAAAATTAGGTTCTGAAAAGTATGCGAACACAAGAAAAAAAAAAAAACTGGACCGTCACCTTGTTCTTTGTAAGGAAGGGGGCGGGTGGTTACTAAAAACAAGTAAAATAATAAATAGTAGTCCGAGCTGACGGGATAGGGGACGTGTCCGAAGTTGCATCGCAAGAACATACATACACGGATACACGGCACACGCGTGGCGTGATGCCACTTGATAGTGCGCTGTATGTAGTATTACCCGGAATACTACTGACACGGCACACGCGTGGCGTGATGCCACTTGATAGTGCGCTGTATGTAGTATTACCCGGAATACTACTGACACGGCACACGCGTGGCGTGATGCCACTTGATAGTGCGCTGTATGTAGTATTACCCGGAATACTACAGCACCGCTTTTCTTAGCTAGGCGGTTGATAAAGATTGAGACGTTTGTGAACATACATGAAAAGTATAAAACTGAAAAAACGAGCGGCCGGCATAGCACGCAGCTTGCAAATATTAGTATCGACCCTAAATTTATGGAACTCGAAACCTACCAGGTATATTTTAATGACATTCTTAGAATAGTTTTTTACCGTTTTGTTTCGATATTGTCTCTACCCAGCAGCAGCAGTAGTAGTAGTAGTCGGTCCCTTCTGTAGGTCCATATTGCCCCAATACTTCTACAATTCTTTTTCAAATACCAGGACGAATGTCAGCTGTGATGTTGACTAGTTGAGTCGTCGATGGTCGACACTCACTCCCTAGATATTTGCGAAGCTGCGTTATGCTTTGGCCGCAAAAAGTAACAGGCAATGACTGGAACTACTCTATGTATCTTCTTTTTAAAGGGCTTCCAGACGGTCAAGGCAGTGGTGTGGGAAGAAGGTATTCAGGTGTTCTTGTCAGCACAACCGAAACGAATACTGCTGTAGTTGTTGTGAGCTGAGCAGGCGAGCAGGGAAGCAGAGGGCTTCCAGGCAGTAGTAGTGTTGTACACTACAACGACGCGTACCTGTGTGAGGGCGAAACCAAAGTAGTACGCAGCGAACACGGATCCTTTTTCCGTCTCTGATAGATCCATCTCGGTGGCGATATCGGTGAAGGCTATGCTGAACCCCATGCGCTCCCAAACTGTGTATCGTCGACGGCGACGACAACAACAACAAACAAACAAACGGAGAGCCGGGGGGTGGGGGGAGGCGGGGCGAGGGCGGGGGGGGGCGGGGCGGGAGGGGGGGGGGGGGTTAGTGTCTGTCGGCCGGTGTATATCCATGCACTGGTATACCGGTAATATGCAATAATGTTTTATTTCGGTAGGTGCAGACTATGCTTGAAATACCGAACCGCCCATCGTCCATGTATTGCGTCTATACCGGGACAAACATCTCATTCGTTACCACCGAATTGCGGATACAGCAACACTACTACTGCAGCAGCAGCCGGAGCAGCAAACAAACGCAGGGCACGTGTGTATCCATGTACCGGTGTACCGGTAACACTGTCGTCGTCGCATCACGTCTCGGTCCGTGTATGTAGTATCCACAGCATAACAAACCACCCATCCATGGAAACGCTTCTATATCATAGAGGACCGCAAACACATCTCACTACGTGCTGTATACTTGTTGCCGTATACTACTGTAGAGTAAACGCTCCAAACCACCACCGAGTTGCGGATACAAATTAACAATGCTAATCCTGCAGCAGCAGCATCAACATCAGCAAACACAGGACACGGGTAAGCCGTCTCTTGTCTCTTGTCAGTGCAGCCGGAAAAACTTAAACTTGCGAAACAAGAAGAACGCAATGCACGAAACACCACAACGCAGCAAAAATGAGGGAATAATGTAAATAAATGTCGAAATAGACTGAAATAGAACATGAAGAAAACATGAATCCCTCCCCCCGGCCTTTTCTGATTTCACACCATCGACCATTACATTGTATAGCATGTTTGGCCACAGGAAGAAACCCAGGCTTCTCCACAGGCAGCACAGGTTAGCAGGCATACCGGACACCAGGCTGAGGGGCTGTATGACGCGTAGCATGGCCCAAGGTCGTGATATACTGCTGCACGCTCTCTTTATTTATGAATACATCTGAATAGATAAGCAGTAAATGCCTGAACATATCTCACCCGCTGTTTCCCTTTTTTTCTCAGTATTTCTTGTTGGTCGCGCCCGCATGTACCATGCACACGGAGGATTCCAAAGAGGAACTCGCAGAGTGGGAAAACCCGCGTCGACAAAATACCGTCGAAAAACGTGACGATTTCATAGCAGCAGCGAGCGGTAGAAGCAGCCTCTAGACCCACAGCAGTAGCAACAATAGCAGCTTGATCTGCTACGACGGACGACGGTCTAGCGGGTGTGCGTCAGAACTGCAATGTACCAACTTGTTCAAGCCTTACCACACGAACATGGCATTTTTTTTTGTTTTTTTTCGCACACTTTTACTTTCCAGCTTCTGACCAAGCCGTGGTCACAGGTGCCGTCCCTTCTCTCCCCGGTTCTTGCCTTCAACTTTTATCGCGTACAGGGTTCAGCAATCCCACTGCTCGTCGATTTTCATCAAGTGTTGCTAACTCACGCTCTCGCGCTTTCCGCAAGTCAATTTGTGCGCAAGAAAAAGTCCCCACGATTTTATACGAGTATGCACTCGGGGGGATTCGAACTCACGAAAGAAGCTGACCTAAATACCAGGCTCGAGGATAACCTGATATGCCGCCGGGGCGACCGCAGTATGCTACTCTGACTCTGCTTGTAAGTAAGTAATGCTGCACCGCCCTTCATGTGGATTGATGTTTTATATGCTGGATATAATTATGATGGATCTCAAATGGGTTGATTCTAACGGCAGAAGAACGAGGTGCGGACAACTTGGAAAGGATTTCGGGCTTTTATTTGCTTGTTGTTTTTATCATATTATGTTACGTCAAAGCGAGAACACGGCGTATATATAAACCCGCTGTTTGTTGGCGTTCTTCACTCCTTCCACCGACCGACACCCAGCACACGCAGTCCAGTCAGTGTCTGTGCTGATGCCTTAACCCATAGAGAGGTACCGGCTTTGACTCTGAGGTCACAACACACTCTGTACTACAAGACTGAGAAAAGAACAGGACATACGTACACACAAGCCAGAAAACCTGCTACGAACGAGCTACGCGTACGAACGGCGCCAGTCTGTGTTCCCTAATTCCTAGTCTATCTACCAGACAGAGCACTCGGACATACAAAAAAAAACTAAAAATCGTCGATCAGGATGATATCAGCTGGATACGGATACCCGTTGCCAGTCACACCAACACACGAGCAACTCGCTCCGCACCCGACAAGCTGCTATACACCAACGAACACCATATATATCCGATCGGCTCACATGCAACAAGGCAGCCCAAGAATAGCAGGCCCGTAACAGTCTTGTGGTCCTTCGCCCAAGGCATGTTGACGAAGACCCTCGCTGTCCTCGTAGCAGCAGCAGCAGCGGAACTCGTAGCATTCTTTGATGCCCGGGGCAAACTCTCCACACCCGCCTGAACAACAACCATCTCTCTCGCGCGTTGTAGCGACAAACGACACATATACTCCGCCAGCAAGAGAAGGACAGAGATAGCAGTTAGATCTACTCTGTCGTCTCTGTAGTGCAACAAATCCCGAGAGGAAACACTAACGGCGGCCTTGGGCAGGAGGCCCGTGCGTGGTGTTGGCAGCGCTGGAGATATGGATCAATCAACCGCGCTGCTGCTGCTGTGCGCACGTATGTAGTGCTACGCTGCTTGCTTTCGTTGTCGCTGGGTTGGGCCCACGGACGTGAAATCAAGAAGAAACTCTTTTAGCATACAAGTATTTCAAATGTTCAAAAACCTGGGAGTGGCAGCAAAAATACTTCAAGAAAAATCCGTTTTTTCGTTCGGTGCCAACACGTAGACCGCGTAGACTGCTGTTCGTGTTTACCATATAATTACCGTGCCTGCTGCATCCTGCCGCAAGTTATGTACAGCCAGGAAAGGAAAATATGGGGAAAATAACAGAATGCCGAAAGGCCCGCTCCTACCCCCCCTCTGCCCTCAGCCCTTCAATTTTATTTTTCCTTTTGCTGTGTATTTTGCATCTTCCACTTTCAGTTTGTTCCCGCTGTTCCTCTCTTTTTTGTGTTTTGGTTCCTCGGTCCCCCTCGTTCATCATGTTGCGTCTCGTGTCTCTTATCACATGATGATGAGTGGCGTGATGCTCAACACAGCAGTGTGCGCGCGGCAGCTCCAAGCACACGCAGTGTCCGTGGGGGGCTGCTGATCTTCTTCGTCAGAGAGTATATAAAGTGCAAGGCAGAGACAGCCAGATATTATGTCGAAGACAGGAGTAGCTCACAAAGAAAGCTATAGTCTACACTACAGCAGCAGCAGCACCAGCGAGTGGTCCCTCTTCGTAGTATATGTGCCGGAATATCATCCAGCCGGAAACACCGGCACTACTGTACAACAAGCAGCGAAACCGGCACTACTCCGCATGCCGACACTCTACTACTATGATACTGGTTGTTTCCATCTAGCCAAGCGATTTCACGGGTAATATAACGGGCAACCCGCACTGTTCAAACGGCATTATAGAGGGATCCCTGAAAACTCTGTTGTAGCAGCGGCAATAATCAACACAGCAGTAGAGCATTGCTGCAGCAGTAAACAACAGCTGCTTAGCAGTAGTAGCAGTAGTATCACACGTTGCATCATATTACCCCGATGATATGATATCAACGTACGACGACTTTTAGCACAAGTCCCGAGATCCCTCTTTGCTTTGGCAGAGGGAGTTGGGTCAGACAAATCCACGAGCACAGAAGAGAGATTCCAGCGAAGACCGTACCATAAAGGGAGATAAAGGCATTTTAGATCCACACACAGCAAGCGGGGCGTGCCGAGGGTAAAATGGACAACGAAGATATACCACCGCTCGTGCGGTAAAAGCAGTTTTTTTACTGCAAATAGTCTCGTGTACCGGCTTGCAGCAAAAGAAATTGCGGTTGGCATTTGCATGGCCAAACCCGGTTGTATTTGCAATATCTATCTCTGTCTCGTAGTAGTGGTAGACATAGATAAAGTAGTCGACAATGAAATAATCACCGAGTGAGCTAGCGATCGATGGCAAGTAAATTGCTATACAAACCAGAACAAATATCAAACAAGTTGTTTTTTTGTATCTCATGCCTCTGCGGGTGCCATCTCCACGCATCTCAAAATAATCATACAACGCGTTCTTGCCCCCGCGCGATGTTTTAGGGAGGGGGGGGGGGGGGGGGGACTAACTACATACTACAGGTAAAACACCACGACGACGCCAGCTGCTAGCTTCTACGACATACAAGTACAGCAATCTAATTAACACACAAGATAATTAAAACACTCCCTGGGACGAACAACGAACAAACATGAATGGTGGCTTTTTGTAAAGATGTTGTTGTCGAGATATCGTAAGTAAGTTCCATACGCAGTCGTCAGACTAACTATAATATATAAACACATTTTTTTATCCCCTCAAAATAATGTATAGTTTCCAGGCACATATTGAGCTGCCCCACACGCCCCCCCCCCCCCCCGCCCCAACCCCCCCCCCCGCCCCCAATAACATACTGGTGCCAAAACCGTCAGATTTATCCCCTCGAAAGGATTTATAGCTTACATGCACAAATTGCCCCCTTCCCCCCCCCACCCCCCCCCTCCAAACCCGCTCGCTTTTGATCAAAACCAGGCCCCCACGTCCTTCAAAACTCCGCCCCACCCCCCTCACCGGTTATTCGACTTACAAGATTCACTTGATAGAAGGATACATTTCCCTTCACAGCTGTCAGATTTTGTCCCCCTCAGAAACGGGTTTTATAGTTTCCGCGCACAGACTGACTAAGATAATCCTGTTGACCCTGATAGCTGCACTGTAGTTGTAAGGGGAGTCGCCGACCTATATCCTTAATGAGGACACACAACTCGTAATGCGCGCGATCGGAGTATCACACACAGCTTGCAAAGATGAGTTTCGACGAAATCTTCGATCTCACAGCTGGAGTGTATTTTCATTTTTTATAATATATAATACAGTGAAGATAAAAAATACACTCCAGCTGTGAGATCGAAGATTTTGTCGAAACCCGTCGATGCAAGCTGTGTGTGATACTCCGATCGCGCGTATTACTGGGTGTGTGTCGTCATTAAGGATATAGGTCGGCGACTCCCCTTGGAACTCGTACAGTGTAGTAGCTTGTACCAGGGTCAACAGCAGGGTGATGATGTTAGTCAGTCTGTGCGCGGAAACTATAAAACCCGTTTTGAGGGGGACAAAATCTGACAGCTGTGGGAGGAAATGCATCAGTTCATCAAGTGTATCCTGTAAGTCGTACAACCGATGAGAGGGGAGAGGGGAGTTGTTAAGGGCGTGGGGGCCTGGGTTTGAACGAGAGGGAGCGGGCGGGTGGGGGGGGAGCGTGCGGGGGGGCACCTCAATCTGTGCGCGGAACTATATAAATCCTTTAAGGGGACAAATCTGACGGTTGTGGAAGAAATGCATCACTTTATCATGTAGACTATATCCTGTAAGTCGTACAACCAGTGAGGAGAGGGCGGGGAGTGTTCGAAGGGGTGGGGGGGTTACGGGGGGGGGGGGATTTCCAACAGGTTTAGGCCGCATATATGTAGGGGCTTGCAATACGCGTGGTGCTAGGTGTATGTAGGCGATGGTGCGGGTGGTGGGGAAGGAGGGGGTGTTGGGGGGTAGAAGAGTAATATAGAGTAATATATAGTGCACTGCTTGCTCCTCCACTCCTCCTACTACTACTACTGCTACGACTACTACTACCACACACTACTACTACTACTCCTACCACTTTTACCAGGGTTCTACTACTACATACAACAAGATATACTGTATAGTTTGCTCTCTCTCCTCTCCCCTGTTCGTTGTCGATAAAATCAGTTTGTCGGAAACCCGTTCATTCGGGGGGGCGTGCTATCTTATACCATAATATGTAAGGTGTCCTCCTTGTGTCCTTTTGCGATGATAACAGGAGGAAGGAGGACCAGGTGGCAGCATAATAATACATATTAATGATAAGTAGCCTTCTCATGGGCGGGTTACAGCTTCTACAATATGCTGCCACACCTCTATCTACTATAACAGCCTATATATATGCTCGTGCATTATATTGGACCGGTCGCCCCGGTGGGGTATCAGGTTATCCTCGAGCCTGGTATAGGTCAGTTCTTGAGTTTGAGCCCGGGCGAGCGCATACTCGTATAAATTCGTTGGGAGTTGTTCTTGAGCACAAATTGACTTGCGGAAAGCGCGAGAGTGTGAGTTAGCAACACTTGATGAAAAATCGACGAGCAGTGGAATTGCTGAACCCTATGCGCGATAAAAATTGAAGGCAAGAACCGGGGGGAAGGGACGGCACCTGTGACCACGGCTGGTCCAGAAGAAGCTGGAAAGCAGAAGACGTGGTGAAATACCCTCTCTCTCGTACCTCGTAATAGTTGGTCTTAACTGGTAAATACGTAAATACCCTGGTAAATGCAAAGTACAAGGCAACTTCCACTTCTCGGGCGGGTTACTACCTCGGACCGTGCGCTGAATAATGAACTTTGTACCGACTTTTGAATTTCACTATCATCGTCATCCAATTCGACGTATCATCAGGGGCAGACAAGATGAAAAAAACGCTTGTTTTCTCTGTCCCGCCCATCGAATATTAGAGATGTTACTTGTCAGTAACCATCAAGTCGTTACTTGATAACACTTAAAAGTCATCTAGTATACATTGCGAGTTGCTCGTACAACAGACAGTTATAATAAGTCTGTTAGTTGTCGTTTATCGATACAGTACGTAGCAAGCACAAGTCTCAGCAGCAATATCTTGGATACATTATGCACAGCAGCTTGCTGGTTAGTAATATTCAAAAGCTGGTACATGTAGTCTAGTACGTACCAGTAATGTTAGTACGAAAAATGATGCGGCGCAATAGCGTATGCTTAGCAACGTTCATGGAATATGATTTTAGGTTGACCGCCGGGACGTTGACGTAGCTAAGCTCCCAGAAGCAAACCTCAGGGAACATTGCCATAGGTACGGTAGACCACGAGCAAGCCTCAGGAAACGTTGCTGCAGGTAGGTTAGACAACTACCCGTAGAGTACATCTGTCCGTAGATTAAGGCATTGTGCCGTCTCGATCAGGTGATGATCAGGCCCACCTCGATCACTCCTTTTTGCTCACCATCAGCTCTCATCTGCTGAACAAATAATTCATCAATCAACATATCGGCCTGGGGTCGCCGAACAACATCTTCTCTGCTAGAGCTCTCTGCTCTTACAGGCTCACCTAGCCGTGGCCTTCGTTTGCCTCAAATCATATATATAGGCTGTGTCTCCATCGGGTCATCCGCAAGCGAGCCTACGAGCGTACACCAGCTAAGAGCTGATACACGCCACATGCCACCTGAAGATCAATAGGTTATGAGCCTCGCACGCGTAAACGAGGAGAGCGGCAGCACGGATTCACGATCATCATAACTGAGGACGGCTGATCAATTAATCTACTGCTGCTTACGGGAGCTTCTACATCTCTACACGAGTACGACGAGAAGTATCAGACGGAGTATTACGAGTACTTCATTGGAAACGCGCGGTGAGGAGCATATCTAGAGGACCCTACGCACTCAATCAGAGCAATTGATGCCAGAACTGTGATCGAGGTACCCAGAGGTAAAGAACGCCACCACATCGCAGGTTGTACCAAATCAACCATCCACGCGCACGGGACCCTTCTTTGCATCGTCAAGGACCGAAAAAAAAAAAACTCGATATACTCGAGTAAACAACTGCTGAATGTTGCCTCGACTCCAAATAAGCGGGTCGTTCTGAGCAACAGCGGTACAGAGGAAACTCTCGACGGTACAAGCTACTGTCTGCTAATAGAGCTCTGACCTCTAGTTCAAGGACTTCACGTGTGATCATCGTGATAGACCGACCAAAGCTGCCCAACGCACCTCGTTGAGAGTGCGGGCCGAAGGCGTGACTTCTCAGTAAGGACTCGCCAAACTCCAAGCGACAAGCTTTATCAAGAGCACGCCCGGCAGTAGAGTAGCTGTCTGTTAAAGGAGACTCTTATCATCAAGGCGACTACTTGTAGTGCAAGCCAGCAACCAGCAGCTTCAGGTACTACTACTGCTGTATTTTTTGGAATTTTCCGATTTTGTTTTGGGAAATCTCCATAACGCCCCCGATTTCTACACAAGCACCACTACTGCACTTGAAACGGCTGTTTAATACAGCAGCTCGTATCATACGTGCGGCGGGATTACTGGCACTACTACACTGCTGTACGAGTACCGATATCATACAAGACATCTGAGTGAACTGCTCTCTGATACGTCATCAACGCCTGCTGTAGTTCCTGCAGCACACGCAAGAAACGACGCCAATCGAGGCGTTTGCACCTTCGAAGAGATCCAAGAATTCTGCACCAACTCCAGCATAGCCATGGAGCACACCACGACGGTAACGTACCAACGAAAGAGGATATCCGCGTAGTATGGACAGAATCATGCGACCCAAAAGGAGTGCACACCAACAGGCGGAAACAACACGCCTGAAGAGGCTACTGTCACGGAGACTGAGCGCCAACATGCGCAAATCCCGGACATCACGCCCAAGAAAACCGTTGTCACTGAGACGGAGCGCTTTTTCGCGCTAGTCCAGGTCACGCTACACTACTACGATGACAACCTTCAGGAAGAAGAAAAGTTATCGACAACAGCCGAACCGTCATCATCACCAGAGACTGGAGAATCGTCATCAAGGCTGGAGCACTACCGCAAGAAGTTGGAGTGTCCTTGACAGGAATTACACCTGCTATTACGCCCGGGGACGCACATTCTGCTACAACTGGGGCCGCACCGGATGTACCGCATCACGAGACCGCCAGTACAAGACCCAATCCAAGAGTCGAGGATACCTTCGACAACACGCACGCAACAGGAGCATCGGGGACAACCCCACCGACCACGTGTGTAAACTTCACCTGCACCGAGAGAGACCCGTTTCGGATCTCGGAGGAGGAAAACCGGGTGATTAAAATCCCCAACGACATACTAAGATGCCATCCACTTCACGGATCAGCATCGCCTGGAATCACTGGAACCATAATTACCGGAGCTGGGATCTCCAAAGCATCTTCGCATGGGATCTTCGTAGCAACGTCATCTGGATCACCATCGCACATCGGAGCAATTGAATCTGGGATCACTGGATCAACTTCACATTGGATCACCGGAGCATCCGCTGGAACAACAGCATCACATGGGACCATTGGAGTCGCTGGATCATCGCCATCTGGGACTACCGGACCATCAGCTGAGCCAAGGGTCGACGGGTCGACAATGTCCGCTGCACCCGGGATCACACCAGCTATTTTTGAACCAAGCCTTGGAGCCAAGCTCAACAACGAAACAGACCGCCAGGAGGAGGTTCACACGCTCATAACAGCAAAAGGACAGCCACAGGCAAACCCCGAGACATGATCTGCGGAATCAACACAGGACAATCAAGAGCAACTGGCGACATCTCCGGCCTTCGTGTACACCCGCAAGCCAACCTCAAGCTTCCTCTCCATCCTGAACGACGAGCCCATGAGCATCGAGGCCAAGACGCAGAGACTGGCTGCATAATTAACAGTCGAGGCGGAGCCGATGACGGCAACAAATTTAAGAGAAATAAATCTACCTACCTCTCCAACTTCAAGATGAAGTCAAGCCTCTAAGTCCAAGCGACGGACAACAGACCAAGCACATCTAACGACATCTACATCAACAACGTCTACACCGACAACGTCCACACCAACAAGGTCAAGCCACTGGAAGTGTGAAATGCGTTATCTCTTTACCAAAGCTGTAAGTAGAATGTCGTATGTTCTCTTTGTACAGGGCGAGCAGAGACAACGACCGGTGTTGTGCACGGTTTGGAAATTGCGAAATGTCGCAGTTAGTACCAAGTAAGGGTACAAGTCGAATACGTAACATAGACTGGATAGGTGAATCTTACATTTGACTACGCCATCTCCGGTACTTCAAGATATATACGGCCGAAAAAAACCCGCCACCTGGACGAGTACACACGGAAGGTTAAGATACACGAAAGGCGATGTCTCTCTATAATAAGTGGTGTTATCCAGCTGTAAATCGCTGGCAGTGCCCTATTGTTCCTTTGTTTGAGGGCGGCAGGAACATTGGTAGGCTGTTCATTCCTATGATTGTTGCGGAATGATGAGCACATTCACTGTTTTAGACTACTGCAAATATCTTCTATTTCTTGGTTGATTAACCGATTGGAATATAGTTCACGTCTGATTATTCTAGTAGTGTGAGCTAGTAAGTTAACTTGCATAAATATGCAGAAGCACGCATAGTGTCAGAGCAGGATTACTCGTGTCCGCTTATTTTGTGTTCACCCCTCGGGTATTTTAACAAGATAAGTTTGCTCTACGCAAAAAAAAATCCCAACGTTTATCATTGTTGCTGCATGCACTTTTGTTATGGAGTTTTTTAGCATGTAACGCAGAGTGAGAAAGTGTTAACTTAGCGGGAGGAGGTATAGGAAATGCTGCTTGTCAGTAACCATCAAGTCGTTACTTGATAACACTTAAAAGTCATCTAGTATACATTGCTAGTTGTTCGTACAACAGACAGTTATAGTAAGTCTGTTAGTTGTCGTTTATCGATGCAGTACGTAGCAAGCACAAGTATCAGCAGCAATATCTTGGATACATTATGCACAGCAGCTTGCTGGTTAGTAATATTCAAAAGCTGGTACATGTAGTCTAGTACGCCCGAGTAATGTTAGTACGAAGAATGATGCGGCGCAATAACGCATGCTTAGCAACGTTCATGGAATATGATTTTAGGTTGACCGCCGGGACGTTGACGTAGCTAAGCTCCCAGAAGCAAACCTCAGGGAACATTGCCATAGGTACGGTAGACCACGAGCAAGCCTCAGGAAACGTTGCTGTAGGTAGGTCAGACAACTACCCGTAGAGTACATCTGTCCGTAGATTAAGGCATTGTGCCGTCTCGATCAGGTGATGATCAGGCCCACCTCGATCACTCCTTTTTGCTCACCATCAGCTCTCATCTGCTGAACAAATAATTCATCAATCAACATATCGGCCTGGGGTCGCCGAACAACATCTTCTCTGCTAGAGCTCTCTGATCTTACAGGCTCACCGAACCGTGGCCTTCGTCTGCCTCAAATCATATATATATAGGCTGTGTCTCCATCGGGTCAACCGAAAGCGAGCCTACGAGCGTACACCAGCTAAGAGCTGATACACGCCACATGCCACCTTAATTAACGGTGGCGCCCGCGTCCTTAATCATTGGCAGATGAGGATCCTCCACGTCGCTGGACGGCAAATGAACACTTTCCGCGGCACACGACGACGGCGAATGAACCTCCACCGGAACCACTGCCCCCGCCGCCGCTGTTTTCTCCACGAATGGTGCCGTCAACGCTGCCTCCAGCACTGCCGCCATCACGGTCAGCACGGTCTGTGGGAAGTAGCACACTCCTCCGCCGTGTATATGCACTTCCCCTCCAGAAACTTCCAGCATACGCTAGAAGGCCCGCTTCTCTTGCTGCTGAAGAATTTCGAGGGCTACTTGCGTGTGGTACCACCCCGGCCAAAGTCCCCGCTATCGCCACGAGCATCACTGCTGTTACCACCAGAAGCGCCGCCACTGGAGGTGTTCTTACATAGTAGCGACTGCGCTCCGTTCCTTACCACGGAACGGACATTCCCAAGCTCGGGAATAACCGGTGGAGGAAAGTCGGCGACGGAAGTAGGCGGCGTCACATCATCGAACGATTGCACCACCCATTTCTGCATGTAAAACGCCAAGTCCTGGAAATCCTTGTTGGTGATGCCTTCCAAGGCCGCCTGCGTGGATTTTTCGGCATAGATATCGCAGTTTTGCGAAGTGTGCGCTCAAAAGGAAGTGTTGGCTTTTCTCAAATGCAGCTAAGACCGGCTGCAGTCGCGCTAAACATGCAGCCCCTTCCGCCGAGTTTGGCTGTATACCATACTGGAAAATGTGCGACATACAGTTCCGTACGGTGTCGAACTGGTCTGCAATCGGAGGACTCTTGGAACCGCCCCAATCATAGAATGCTGAGACCCGCATATTCCCGAAAGCACGCAGCATTGGAGCGTTTGCCGACGTCACCTGTACCAGATTGCCCGCAAAAGTTTGGAGTTCGACCTCTGTTAAACCCACATCGGGGTTGGGAACACCACGCATTGCCCACAGAATTCTGTTTCGCAGAAACTTCCACTGACCGTACGAGCCGCAAACCTCTGCTTTGCAGCAAGGACCTCGTTGCTGGCGCTCCCCTCGGCCGAACCGCCGACGGAGAACCCCTTTAGATGAATGACGTACAAACTCGGTCAAGTCCGTCTACATGCTTTCGAACTCCATTGAAAATATTTTGAATTGCCCGGCGAGTCCCTTGAGCTAGGGAAGGATGGAGTGAGTTCACCTTGCCTTGCATCGTGCCGACCGTATTTTGCAGACTGTGGACCGTACGCTGAACATGAGCTCCACCTGCACCACTTGCCCCATTCAAGACCCCGTCCAAAAATTGGGCAGTCTCTCGACATAGAAGCATTGACCCGCGCCTGCTCTTCGCCAGGAAGAACGACCGAAGCCCGCTTTTACCCGAACGGGCATCTCCCTCTACTACGCTAGGTGGTCCGTCTACCCCGGGTTCACTGCTTGACACACCCTGCTGCTGCTGCTGCTGCTGCTGCTGCGCGGACGCTGCAGCCGCTGTTGGAACTGACAGCGACGGGGAGTTTTGCTCTGACCCAAATCGATCGTTCATATTCGCTCTTTTCTGTACTGCCGTACTGTAGTGATGTTGGGTCAGCTGACGCGCTTCAAAAAACAAGGAAGACAAAGGTGTCTCCGAACACCCACATCCTCGACGAAATCGAACGAAGACCAAAAGAGTAGACTAAAATAGAAGACCAGTCGCTCAAGCCGGAAGTAAGAGACGAAGAAAGAAGACACGTCTGCAGGATGGTAAACCTCTCTCCTGCAACACACTCGCTTTGGCTCGCTTGCATGCAGCACAACTGGTCGTCCGGAGAAAATATACCTGGTAGTCTCTCCTCTAGAAGGATCTCCGTGATTGGCCAATGAAACTTGCTCTGATAGCCTCCCTTCTGGAAGAGTATCTGTGATTGGCCAACTAAGCTGTGTTCACAACTGAACTATGTTCAACAACTGAACTATGTCCTTCCGCCTTCACCAAACTCAGATTTCAACGACTGCGTCTCAGCAATCTTCAGCATTACTATTGAAAATAAACAGCCAACACCAACTATTAATATTTTGGATTTCCCACCCATTGACATCCAGCACACGCACTGTCCGTGCCGATTCCTCATCCCAATGGCAGAAAAAAGCTGTTCACGGTCACAATAAACTTCGAGACAAATTCAACGTGAACACATGTCAAAATCAAGATACCAGGTGCATACGGTAATAATGCTCATTCATGCATGTGGCCCCCGGGCTGTTTGTTTTCCTGGAGCAAGAGGCGGGGCGGGAAACTTGGTATTATAAAAGTCGCCTCAGTTTGCACCTACAGTCAATGGTGGATCTCTTTCCCATTCAAATATTTTTTTGTACTTTTCCTTCCCGAGCGAGCGTAGCGGACGGGAAATGCCGCCCGCGGAGCGAAGCGCCTTGTACAGACGTGGAGGAGACGGCGTCTTACCCCTTTCTTGTCTGTCCGCCCCCCCACTAAAACTAGTACCACAAGTATAAATGTGGCGTCAAGCAAGGCCTTGACGTAAAAGGAAAATAAGACCGGGCTCCTTCGTGCGAAAACATCCGACTACAACAGCATACTAGCATATTTGTCGCCAGCGTATTGTGCATCACATCATAGAGGCAACAGAACGGAGATTTTTATACTTTCAGCCCCAAAACGCCATTCAAAAATGCAGAAGAAGCCAGAGAAAAGGGCGTCCTTCTCCTGCCAGGTTTACTTTCTACACACTTTTTAATCGGCGTGGCTAATTTAGCCACGGGGTGCAGGAAATTTCTACTGGGCGGGGTTCAAGTTGTGTAGTCGTCTGCGGTTCTGTTATTCAGGACTCCGTGTTATATGCGCTTGCCATCCACCGTCGATCATTCACAAGCAGCCAACCCCAAACCTCCATGGGTGTGGGTCGGTCACCCCTCCTCCCCCCTGCTCCTTATAGCCGCTGGGCGACCCCGCTGTGGTTGGAGATGGTCGCCGATGGCAGTCTGTGAAGCAACACCACACGAGCTACTGTATACCAGCGTGCATATGAGCAATGGTATGCGCTCAGACTTCATAACGAACTTCAGTGACAAACGTCAGTTACAGGGTTGTAGCAAAACCCAGAAAAAATACTGTCGCCTACCAGGATCCCGGAGAGAGGCCGGACGCACCTGCTCCGCACCTGTTCCGCGAGCAGAGCCGCGGATCCATTCAACCCCTCGAACCCATTTACAGCTGGTATGACTTACTTCGAGTGAGTAGAGTATGATAAGTGTCACCTACTACTTTTTCTTCTTTTTCTGTGGTCAAAGAACACCTCCACCTATTCAACCCCCTCCCCCCAAACATCCCTCCCTTCCCCCCGTCCTCTCTCCCCTTAAAATGCTTACATGATAGTTGGTCTCGGTTGGCATCGACGCTGGAAAGCATTATTATATGTACATTGGGGTTGGCGTTGGTTGGCAACGACGCTGTGAACATGCCTATCACTGCTTGAGCTAGACAACCAGAGTACTGATTTTTTTTCTTGACGGTCACCATGATGGTTATCGAGTTGGATCATGTTGTGCGGGGTGGAGAACCCTTAATACTGAACATCGAAAAGGGTCAAGTCAACGATAACGGCTTTGCGGTTTGGCAGCCGACATCCAAGAGGACACTATAATAGGGAATAGAGTAAACTTCAGAAAACGCATGTAGGGATTTCGCTTTCAACACTTCGAGATCCACTGCTGGTTCTCCGCAAGGATATTCGATCTTTATCGGTACATTGTTGCAGGGCAAAATTAAATCATAAAAGTAAATTCTTCGGTCAGTCAGCGCGTTGGGCACAACGTTGGTGATATATTTAGCACTACCCAATAGCCTACTTCGGAATGTTTTGCTCATGTGACACTACTACCCATCATTACCCTAAGAAATCACGTATGTAAGTATAGCCTAGCGGGCAGTGCTACACCGCAGAAAAATCAAAGCACAAGGCACCAGGCACGCACATGTGCGGGTAACAACGTATACCACAGCATGATACGATACACAAGACACCAGTCACACGTGCGTCTTCTCCTGCGCGTGTTTGAAAATGTATCGCTTTCAGCAATTTGGTCAGCCCTGTGCGACGACGGGGCCGCGCGCCAAACGAAAGTGCTCACCGGCCAGTCACCTCCCTCGGACACCCATTCACGTTGCTGTGATTATCACACCCACACGTCGCCAGAGTCTAATCCGTGTGCACAGTAGAGGGCAGGCCTTAATCGCTGACTGATTCTGCGATACCTCCCCAAAAAAAACCCAGCGATTTCTTTAACGAACGGACGTTTCATGGCTTGTCGAAACGAGGAAAAGGATGCTATGAAAAAAAAAAAAAATCTTCACAAATTTTCTCGTTTGCATGGCTTATCGAACGATGACGTCGGAGTGGCAACGGGCACAGTATGTCAGGATATACGGCCGGAAGCCGGTTTCGAAACAGGCGAATTGATTGAAGAAAAGTTAGGGGGGCTACCGTAGAACGACTCCGCTCTAGAGCGGAAGAATGCCTTTAGCAACCAACAAAGAACTCGAGCCATCCCGCGGTGGTAGTGGCTACACTTTTCGGTCTTAACGTTTTTCGACCGGTTAAGCTCCTCAAGTGACTGATTCTACGATAGCTCCCCCCCCAAACCAGCGAATTTCTTTAACGAACCTTTCCTTTCGTGGCTGCTCGACAACAGGAAGGGATGCTATGAAAAAAAAACGTCTTCGCGTATATCTTCTTGTTAACAAAGGACTAGACTATCGAACGATGGCGCGTCGGGGTGGCGAGGGGCGCCGTGTTCCAGGAGATACGGCGTTGGTTTGAAAAACCAGCCACGTCGTTGAAGAAAAGTTCGGGGGGGGCTACTGCTATACCGTAGAACGACTCCAAGTGTGAAACTGAGTATCGGGTATTGTTACGAGCCTCGGGTATTTGTTTGGAGCACTACAATATAGCGCACGGAAGTGTTGGCCGGGGTGCACGAACGACTGTCTTGGAAGTCATGTTTCGGGTGGGACATTGAGCCTCATGTTAAGAGCTCAGAAATTTCTTAGAATCTGCTGCACGCCTAGCGTGGGATGAGTCGATGATACACACAACTGAAGCAAGTCGTACATACACAAGACAAGAAACGAACGCCACTTGTTTAGCAGCACCATGGTCCTGTAGAGGGCATCACAGCCCCAGCCGCGATCACAATTTTTGTTTTGCTGTCTACGATTTCGCGATGAATAAACGCCCAAGGTTCAAGTTATGTATTATAAAAGGTTGGCCACCAGAGCAGCAATCGAATCGTCTCAATTTCATTTTCTCAGAGCAGCGCCAACGGGAAAGGAAAACCATTACGGTTCATAGCGAATTCGAGTCCATTTACGATACTTACAATTTTCTCGTGAAAACACCACCGTGAAAACGAATACTGCAATACAGCATGGTGTGTCCCAGAGGAGTGTCGACTCAAATGATCTTCGTTCTTCGTGATAGCCCTACTCTGAAGTTCGGAAGCAAACACGATATTTAGAGGGCTTTGATAACATGTGGTTGTCGCCACCGGCGAGGCGCAGCGCTACAGTACCTTCGCCGCTTTCTCTCGATCCGAGTAGGGGGGCGGGGATGGGGGGGGCGAACTCGTTGTTTATTGCTTGCCTTAGTCATTTGACCACGCATCCTCTTCGTAGTGGGGGGCGGAGGGGCGCACAACCGCGGCCCAACGCCAGACCTTTTTAATGTATACACATATTTTGGGCGCCTTGTGCTCTCGTCGCAGTGAAACCAGCCAAGGCATTACGTGTCGTTACAGAAAACAATCAGGACCACCAGTGAACAGAATCCCCTGGCATCGGCTTGCACTGCCTTGCGCCGTCCTTGCACCGAACCGACTAACAACCAACCGCCGGCTTGCACTGCCTCGCTCCGCCCTTGCACCGAACCGACTAACAACCACCTAACCTATGAACCGGCGAACCGGTAGCGAACCGTCTAACCAGCGACCAGGCCGCAAACCAGCAAACCATCTAACAAGCGACCCGGCAAGTCTGTCAGCAAACCATCAATCAGCGAACCCGCGAACCGACGAACTGGCAGCGAATCTTCTAATCAGGTAACAGGCGAACCTTAGAACCACCCAACCAGCAAACCAGCAAAAAGTCCAACGGCCGAACCAGCGAACCGGGAAATCGGCGAAAAAGCGGATAGTCTATAACCTAAAACCATCGAGCCGTCCAACCAGCGAAGCGGAGAACCAGAGAGCCAGCAGACCGCCAAGCAACCAACCGACGAACCGATTTGACGTCGAAACGTCGTACCAGCGATCCAACGATTCAGCGAACCGTCTGCACACCAAACTGTCGCACCAACGACCCGGAAGTGAAGCCGCAAACCGTCGAATCATCAAACCAGAACGCCGGCATACCGGTAGAACACCGTGTAACCAGCGAACAGGCGAAACGGCAGCGAAACGTCTATAACCAACAAACAAGCGAACCGCAAAGCAGCGAACCGGTAAACCGGCTAATCGGCGAACCAGCGAACAGCCTTCAAGCCGGCAACGCAGACAGCACAAGGCATCCTTGCCTTGCACACCCGCGGCCGCGGCCGGCGCTGTACAATACCAGTACCAGCACCAACACCCGCACATCAGCGCCCGCACAACAGCAGGGCACCAGCACACCAGCATCAGCACCAGAACCAGAACCAGTGCCAGTACCAGCACCAGCACCGGAACGAGTACCAGGCTCGACACGATACAACGTACGCCACAAGGTGTGCAATACATGCGGCATCGTATGCTACAAGTCATCCTCGATGTTAAATTGAGGCTTATCGCCCCGCCCTCCGCGCCCCCCCAGCCTGCCGCCGCCTCCCATCTTTCGCTCTCTCATTTTCTTCTCCACGTATCTGACGCTGCTGAGGAGGTCATTCATGTCCGATGCCTCCATCGCTTTCTGAAAAAATGTTGACCACAGCGGACGGGGCGGAGCCGTGGGAGGATGGGTAATGGGGTGGTGAGTGTGTGAGTGTGTGGGTGTTTGGGTGGGTGGATGCATGGATGGGTGAGTAAGTGGGTGCCATCGCCGGCCAATGTCGCACACTGGTACGCAGGTCAAATGGCCACCAAAAGAGGATAAGGTTTCCTCACGATTTTTCCGTTGCAGTACTGGGAAGGGGAAGCGTAGACACCTGTGGTAACAGCTTTTGTTTATAGAGGACCGCCGAACAAAAAAAAATAATAGGGGGTTGGTAGTTGATTATGCTCAATTACTTCAAAACCATCGGGAATCGCGGGGATGATATAGCCCCTGCGAGCTGGGCTGCAAAATAACATGATGAAAAAAAAAGCAAGCGATGTAAAGTATACTACAGTACGCACCTCTTTTCTCCGCAGGTACATGCTCGTGTACTCCTTCGCTTCTCGATGGCAGATCTCAATCTCCTGTCAAAACGTAAAAACAACAACAACAACAAACAACAAACAGTGACCAACAAAGCGGGAAAACGCAACACGGTCAGACAAACAACACCACCCCAGGTTTTGTTTTTACTTCTTGCAAAGTCACCGTTCATAGATCGCCCAACTGCAAAGAGAGCAGTGCGGAAGCGCCACACAAGAGTGCCACGCCATTCTTGAATTATCGCACCCAGGCAGACGTGCCGCCACCACCGCAACCCTCATCGACTCGTGGCCTTCCCACCGAAACGCCCGTATCTGCACTCGTAGCCCCATCTGCACCTCCGGCCCTACTCCCATCCCTTTCTACACTCTACCCCCACCTCCATTCCCATCAACGACCCCATCCCATCCCCACCCCCACCACCATCCCTATATCCACCTCCGTCGCTATCCCCACCCCCGCCCGCCCCCGCCCCCCCGAAACGATTTACGCCAGTGGAGAAGAGGCAAAACAGAAACGACCGGAAAAATCCGCAGGCGGCACACCGCGGGCTAGCACCGAGAGAGCGTGGGTGGGTTGGTGGGTAGGTAGGTGGGTGCGTGGGTGGGTGGGTGGGCGGGTGCATGGGTGGGTGAGTGGGTGGGTGGGATATTGGCATGGCTGTCTTGCCGCAGATCGCGACATGCTACCGTCACCTCGATGATGCGGTCTGGGCTAAAAACCTCAGCGCCGGCGCCCACCACCAGGCTTTGCATCAGCTTGTCTCCGGTCGCCACCTTCAACAGCAGAAACAGCAGCAGCAGCAGAAGCAACAGAAGCAGCACCAGCAGAAGAAATAGCCGCACAAGCAGAAGTAGCAGAAGCAGCAGGGGAAGCAGCAGAAGGGGCAGTAGCAGCGGTAGCGAAATCGATATAATCGTGGACATCATTGTCAGCGATGGCATCGGTATCGGCGTTGGCACCACGAATCATCACAGCAGCAGCGGTAGCAACAGCAGCAGCGTCTCATGAACAACAACACCAACGGCAGCAGCAAAAACAACAAGACAGCCAGCACCAATACCCACACCAGCACAAGCACCAACACAGCCGCCACAAGTAACAACACAATGCACAAGCGGGCACTGACGTGGCAGGTGCGAGCGACAACCTAAACCCAAGCCACCATCAAAACACAGATCGTTTCTCGACTGCTCGCTTGCTGGAGCACCATCAGCGGCCGGTCGAAACGCAACACACTGTCACACTTTCGCCACTGTGCTAATCGCGCCCCCCCACCCCACTTGCTTACCACCAGTCTCACACTCAGCCCGTCGGATTTATTGAGAACCTCACGGTGGAAAAGAGGCTTACCATGACGTTGGGACAGCCGGCATCCTTGAGCTCTTCCGTTTGTCGCTCGACGTACATGTCCGCGCTCTCCCCGTTCGTGGTAAAAACTACCTCAATCTGGGCCACACGCATACGTAGACACACAGGAAAGGAGGGAGGGGTGGAGGGATGGTGGGAGAGAGGGAGGAAGGGGGAAGAGAGTCAGCATGTCCAGTCCGGCAACAGCACGTGTCACGCGGGCCTACACGCCAATGGTAACTGAAAACGGGCAGCAGCAACAACAACGACGACGCAAGAGCAAGAGCAAGAACAACAACAATAACAACAAGCTGCAAGTGACAAAACAGAGCCATCACCCGTAGCAAACGAGCCTCGAGCTCCCCTCTCTTCTCCGCACCAACAGCCTTCCTCCCACTACCATTGTTTGACATCCTTCGGAAGGAATCAAGAGGCAAACACTAAAACTAAAACGAGAAAAATGATTAAAAACGAAAAAGGCGCAAAAGAACACGAGAAGCCACATAAAACAAACACGAAACGAACACACATACACAACCCTATCCGAAAACAAACGAAGAACTAAAACAAACGTGGGGAAAACGCACGCACGCGGGCAAGCAACATCGCGCCTGCACCCACCCACGCCAAAAAAACTCTCCCCGTTCCCGTGGAACCCGCCTCCCCCCCCCCCGGTTTACCTTGTTGGCCGTTGTGTAACCTCGGTTGCTATTGCCCTTGCGCTTGTAGGCGTCGAACACCACCTGGCGCGAACCGGCGAGTCATCCGAGGCAACGCGGGGCAGGTGGTGGAGACATGTGCTACGCCAGAGGTGGCACATATTGGCTAATTTATACGGCACTTCACTGTAACGATGTGGACTATCAATAACAACCTACCACCCACGACGTCATGCATGCGTACCTTTGATGATACACACTACTATTCATCGGGTTTAAACATGCCCTGGTCCATTTTTTGTTACAATCAATGTTTGGGTGGGGCTGCATAGCTGCATCCTCGCAGCGAGGGTACTGAGGAGGGGGGCTTAAGAAATTAGGCGCGACGCTGCTTGCTGTAGCATGCGTTTGCACCCGCACGGAAACAGACGAGGAGGAGAAACGGGTTGTCGCTGCAGCAGTGGAGTATAAGCAGTAACGCAAAATATGGTAGGGGATGCCCTCATTTTCACTTCGTGAATAGTGTAGGCCCTTGGTGAATAGTACAGGCCACTCGAGAGAATGGCCTCTTTCCGTTCCTCGCCCAAAAACGGACAAAGGCATAAACCTGGTATTGCATAAAAATATTTCAAATACGTCAGCTGTGAGATCCATCAGTTTAGCAAGCTAAGTATTGCTCCGGACGCACGTTTTTACAGATAGATGCATTACTCTTTGGAGATATACGAATCCCCTGTTTTGTTCGCGCAGCACATCATACAACTCCACGGGGGGGGGGGGGGGGGGCTATATCGCAAAACGGACTGCGCAAAACACTGCCAACGAAAAGGGTATACCCCCCCACACGAGAGCCCCAAATGTGACCCCCCCCGCTATCGTGGCCTTTGTCCAGTACCTGGCACTGAGTGCTATATCTCGCCCCAAACACTGTCTTCGAGAAAAGGTTAAAGAGCAAGCCGAAGAATCGTTTCCTAACAAATGTTGTAGTAAAACATAACATGAGATCAGAACGACATTGGGTAGTTTGTTAGTCTAGTTGAGCTTATTGATCTAACGAGTCGCCTTTACCGCAAAATTCTGAACTATTGTCTAGGATAAAGTATATAGGAAAATCGGGAAAGTTGGTTTTGACCCACGCGTGCTTCCAGTTTCACGAGGAGGAAAATACATAAAAAACGCCCAAAACACTACTTCGAACCTCATTCCTAACCCCAACCCTAACCCCGACCCCGACCCTACCAATAGAACTTTGTCCGGAAAAAATCTGACTTTTTTTGGTTGCTGAAAATTTGGTCGATCACAATAAAACACACAACAAGAATAGGCCCCGATTTCCACACTGTATCCTAGATAATAAATCAGACGTCTCGGAAAGGCTACCGGTGCACGATCTCGTCAGTTACAAATTACCTGGCCAAAAAGAGGTACGATTATTAAGTACCCTTGGCCAAAAAGAGGGGCTAAGTGCCCCCATCGCAGCATGCGTCGGTTGTGCCAACAAAACCCCGGCTTGCGCCTTGCGCTTTGCTTTCGCGGGGAGGGAGAGTTGTGAGTTGCGTGTGAGTTGGCTCCCCTAGTATCCGTTCACGGTGCAGGCGAAGCACGCTCGCTGCTGGTGGGCAAACATACGAAACAAGAGTCCGTAGTCTAACCCCTTGACTAACCGCCCCTTTACACTAAAACTAGTACAATATGGACAAAATATGTTGTTGAGGTGCCCCAAAAGACCGGCCTCCTTGCAAATGAACGCATATTACACTGCTCTTCGTGTAGAGGGTCGGTCAGTGCAAGGTTGATGGACGGATGGATGGTCCCTCTCTCTGCCTTACTTATCTCTAGGGGTAGAGGGGAAAGGGAAGCGGGAGGGCAGGGGTGCAGGGGGGGAGAGAATGAAGGGGGCGTGGGTGGGGGTGGGGGTTCATTTCTTGCTTGCCGTAGGTAGTCATTCGAACATTGATCACGCATCCCTTACGAGAAGGGGCATTGGGGGGGGGGGGGGGGGGGGGGGGTACTCATTGGTTGCTTGCCTTAGTCATTTGACTATTGACCACGCATCCCTTTCGAGACGGAGCACAGTTCCTACTCCTAATAGAAACACCTCTAACATTTGGGCGCTTATCACGATTTTTTCCATATATTACATTAAAAAAATGCCTGCTTATCCTATCCCCTGCCTGTTTCGCCGTCTGTGGCCACTAATAGTCTACCTAGCATAGCGATGGGGGGGGGGTGTACTCAGCTTGTGGATTGCCGTAGTCGTATGACCATAGACCCCCGCATCCCTACTATGCCGGGACGGAGCAAGTCGGGGTTTTCACCAAGCAGGCATATATTGCTTGCACCAAGCGCAAAGCGCCGTGAGGTGTTCGGCGAGTCGAATGAAGGGTGAACTGCATCCTTTCAAGAACCGCTCGTACGACGGACTTCGGCACCTCGTGCCTACTTTATTGCTTGTGGATGACAGCGCCAATGAGTTATTTTGTTTTCTGATGTGGCTACCCCAGAGACAAGGGGGGGGCTTACCGTTACGGTCCACCCACGCATCGCGGACAGCGTGTCGAGCTCCTCCACAAGAAGCTGCCTGGCCCCTTCCATATCCCCGCCCTCCGCTATGAGACAGCATTTCGACCAGTGAAAAATAATATTGTATCTGTGGCCAAGAGGGCGATAGACAGGTCGGGAGGTCGGCAATCAACAACAAAACTTCAATTTAACAAGTCAGGAAAAGCAATCGGTTAAAAAACATACATACGAAATAGGTTACAGAAAAAGAATAAAAAAAAATCCGATTAAAATCGGAATAAAAATAGGGGGGGGGGGGCGTACTCATTTGTGGCTTGCCTTAAGTCATTTGACCATTGACCGCGCATCCCTTTCGAGATGAAGCACCTTTCCTACTCCTAATAGAGACACCTCCAACATTTGGGTGCTCATTACGCTTCTTCAATATACTACACAGAAACTGATTGATTACCCTATCCCCGTCCTGTTTTGCCGTCTGCGGCCACCATCTATCTCCTAGGATAGCGGTCGTTTTCTCGCTACTCTCTAGTCTACCAAACTCTTCCATGTCACATACGTCCAATTTCCTCATCTCCGCTAACGCATTCCGTTCCTCCTTGAATACTTCACATTCTCCTACTATGTGAGTCCTACTCTCTATGTTGTCCCACACGGGCACATGTTTGTAGACACGACCACGTCCTCCTCCTCCCGACTACTGGTATGCCTCTTTCTTCTTTCTGGTAGGTCCAGGTCACCTACACGAAATCGCATTTTCAGCTTTTTCGCGTAGTCCATTGGGCTGTGCAGATACGTTTTCATTCCAATATCTTCCTTCAACCCCCCGTATATCTCTAAGTGCTTCTCCTATTTCACCATATTTCTTGGCGCTAGCCTTTCCCTTTCTTGTATTATTTATTTTACGTCTGTCTTGTACCCGCCAAACTCCTATATAGACAGCACCTCTTCTTGTTCCCCCCCAAATCCTTTCATATTTTCTCGACTACGTTATCCCATCTTATTCCAGCTCGCCCTTTTGTTATTTTCTCCCATACAGCCCTTGGCTGGCAACCTCTTTTTCTGGCATATTCGTCACTTTACATTGCTATTTCAACCTTCTCACGTCTCTATTTGTTTTAAGTGGGTACATTCCTAGTTCTGCTCTTAATACTGTAGTCTATCACTCGTCGTACTTGAGAAAAAATAGGGCGGGAGGGAAGGTCAAAACCTCGGCAAATAAAGCGACAAAAAAAAAAGGGAGACCGTCGCAGGGAGTGCGATCGCGCTGCCGAGAATCGAGACTTTAACCGCTTTAGGCGGGATCGTCAGCTTAGGGCTACGCCGCAATTTTCCAAGTCCCCTGGCAATTGCAATGCCTTCGTCGTTTGTGAAATCGTGGAGGCACACAAAAAGCGGGGTGAAAAATAATTAATCGTCCGACTGCACCGGAGGGCATCCAGGAAAACTTTCAGGGCAAGACAAGGCTGTCCTACAAATATAATTATGCTAAATTGCTCTCACCCATCGACCATGAGAGCCGGCGCAATATCGGGCATGTACACCTTCGACAAGTCCTCTGGCTCCACGATCTGGAGACAAACAAGTTGAGTCGGAGGCGAAACAGGAGGGGGGAGGAGGAGGGGGGCCCGGGATGGGTTACGCATCGCGCCAAGGGTAAACGCTATAAAATTAGCAACCGAGCCAAAAGTCCGAGCCAAAAGTCGGAACCTCTTATCAAGCAACGCCTGGCATCAAAAACAGAGAAGCACCACAAGGCACCCGACAATCCCGTGCATCTAGAGCAACGACCGCCAAGCGCAGCAGACAGACCCTTGGGGGCACACTACAATCTCGCCCATCTAGACAGGCGTACGCGATCATTACTAACCTGTGCACTCTGCCGTACCAAGTGATCCTGTATGAGCCAAGTCACTGCTATCTCCTTCGCACCCCCCCCTCCCCCCTCCCTCCAATACCAAACCCCGCGATAATATGCATACATGTATGCTAGTTTTGCAGCCTTGCCCCACCTACCCCATCACCCCCCGCCTGCCCTCCCCACCGAACACAGCCACAAAATAACAGCATGAACCAGCAAGCTACAATACAAGAAAACACTGCCCCCAAACAACCCTCGACTTTTCACGCACATCTTCGTAGTCCAGGCTCTTTGTGCGGCGGTAGGCATTAGGAATCTTCTTCGCAGCTCCCGGCTGCGCATTTTTTATCGATTTTCTCATCTTCGCGTATTTAATCTGCGTCCTAACCGATATCGGCGCATTTCTGGAAACCCTCTGTGGCACCGCCGCCCCCGTCCCCCCCCCGGCGCCGCTATCTGTTGGGGTGAAAGACGTCAGGAGACATGTCAAGCGAGGGAAAACGAGAGCTGGTTACAGGGTGTAGGGCCGAATTTTCATACTAAAAACCAGCGATTTAGTGTTGGTTAGGCCAATGCTAATGGAAAGCCGATACTTTTGGACCAAAAGTTTCCAAACTTTTTTCGGGGTTATTTGCTGAAAGATGCCGGGTGACGTCGCTATGGGAAAAAACGTTTTCTGTTTTTTTTCTGGCTCTTTTTCGGTCATGCGGTCCAATAGGCCAATTTGTCAATTTTTCTTCAAGCCTTCATCAACATTGTCCACGAAACACGTTTGACCTTCGACCTCGAGATAAAGACAACCCATGGTCACTCCTCTTCGTTCCGGACAAGTTCACATGAGTTAAGGCGGCAGCGCTGAAGAGCTCATCTCGACCCATGCACTAGGGCGTGAGAAGTTGCTTGTGTTGTCCTGTGGTCTTCCGTCAAACCCTGTTCAATTTTTTTTTTTTGCTCAATGGGAGACGATAGAGAGTTATTGTCTCAGTTTTCTACACACCAGCCGCCAAATGCGTTTGAGCAAAAGCCTGATCGGCGCCCGCCACATAAAACCACCGGCCGTAGAGTGAGCACTGTATACCAAGGGGGGGTGGGAGTCCCTAATAAGCTCGCGGCGTTCGGAGTTCACGACGCTGTCGTTGATTTCGTCGAACGAAGTGTGTGGAGAACACGAAATCAAGCCGCGTCTAATCCAAGATCTGCTTGACAATTTCTCAAGAATTGCTCATCTAGATGTTGGCCAGATCACCGTGAAAAATCGTTTTTTTCCGGAAAATTGGAAAATTCCAAAAAACCAAATCTACAAAATTGGGCCCATAGGCGACCGGACCGTTCGGGCAAAGTTTGGCTGCGACCTTCGGGAATTTTAAACTGTTGGCCTTTCATTGTCACCGGCCTTAGGTGCATGTGATATGTCAAGGAAGGGGAAACGTGCTCTGTCAAGGGTGTACGGCCGAGTGTTTCACACATAAACCTGGTAGTCTGGCGTCTGCAAAGGGAAATCAAGGCCAGTTTTCTGCCGTTCAAGGGGTGAAAGCGCTTGGGTCGGTCGGGTGAGTTGGCGGGCGGGCGCGCGAGATACTTACGTATGGTGAGGATAATATAGAAGGCGCGCGAGATACTCAAGCATTGTGCGCATTGATATATACACAGTTACTATAATACTGCTTGTAGCTGTTATGACACGGAGTACGAATACAGACAGCAGCATACGCTATGTGTGTGTCCTTCACAATAAAACTGATATTTCCACCCATATTACTATACCTCCAGCACAACAAGTGTTCGCGACGATGTCCCCTTCTACTAATAGAGAGACGAGCTCTGTGCTCACAAACTACCAAACGGAGATGCATATTGCAAATAGGTGATTTGGCGATGCAATGCTGAACGCAACGAATGCCGCGGCGGAACTCAAGCAAGCCAGCACACCAGACTACGCGCAAGGAATAAAAATTAATACTACGAGTAGGGAGGAAGAAAAAAGAAGACAGGTACTATTAATAGCTACCAGGTACCAACCAACATGAATGTTTTGTACATACATGATAGACATCAGTGGGTAACCCGATGTAAGAGATCCGCCTAACAGGGCAGTGTACCGCACGTATCTCTTTGCCGCTCGTATCTCAGATTGGGCATTACAGTATCGAATATTGGTTTTGGCACATGGGTCACATTCGCATACGACTGGTAGCGGGTAGGTCTTAGTATAAGAGCCGGTCGCCCCGGTGGCGTATCAGGTTACCCTCGAGCCTGGTATAATAGGTCAATTTCGTGAGTTCGAATCCCCCAGAGTGCAAACGAGTACTCGTGTAAATTCGTGGGGACTTTTTCTTGTGCACAATTTGACTTGCGGAAAACGCGAGAGCGTGAGTTAGCAACACTCGATGAAAAATCGACGAGCAGTGGGATTGCTGAACCCTCTGCGCGATAAAAAGTGAAGGCAAGAACCGGGGGGAAGAAGGGACGACACCTGTGACCACGGCTTGTCCAGAAGTTGGAAAGTAGAAGTGTGCGAAGAAAAAAAAAAAAGTATTTGCGTCACAAGAAAGGCATGACACCCGATTTGACCGCGTTTTCTCTTGTTTTGGACGCTCTTAAATCGGGTGCCTCAGGTATACCTCAATAATAATCAGATCGTACCTTTTTCGCTCCCCTGCCGCTCCTCTCGCTTCCTCTTGTTTTTCTTGTTGGCCTTCATCCAAACGCCCCCCCTCTCTACAGCTCCACCGCCCCCACCGACGCCCCAGCTGCCGCCACACCGTCTACTGCCCGCGAGGCCGAGACCCGCCCCCCCGCCCCCGCCTCCACCTCCTTCTACGTCGTCATACCCGCTGCTGCTGCTGTGACGACCTTCTAATGCCAGCAGCGACCTCGTTTGACCGCCGGCGAAGACACCTCGGCAGCATGCTATCGCCGACCCTCGTGCAGGCCACGCGCCTACTCGAAACAGCCGCGCCGGCTGGCTCGCAGACCACGCGCCGCGAACCCCTGCCCGGTCGATGCAGCAGAGGAGGAGGACAAGCAGGGCGAAGCGCAGGTCCAACGCCAGGCAAACCATTGCACCCCTTTGCTCTGCGAACAGTGACGGGGTTGATGATGACATAGTCTTTCTTCTGCGACTGCGTACTCGAAGCATAGCAATGCCGCCAATCATAGCATCAATGTGCTGATACCTAGGTCCGCCTCTGCTACGTAGAGCTGGTTTGCGGTCCCATGTACCTGGAACTGCTGCTGTGGTACTGGGTAGCACCGTAAGTAGCGGTACCGCAGCAGGATGCAAGCTTTTCCAGCTGTTTTTTTTATCAAGCCAGGTCAAAAGCTCTCGGACGTTGCTAGTGCGATCTGCCACTAACCCCTCTGTCTCTCCCTGCCTCAAGAGCTCGGTGCCGTGGTGATGCTCTAGGTCTTGGTGCCTGCAGGTGTCTGCCCTACGTAGGTCTACCTCCGTGTGACGCTGTGCCTGATGCTCGAGCAAATGCGTACGCGGCGGAACTGAGGTTTGCCACATTCTCCCTTCGCCTGTCATCAAGATCTCCCATGTTTTTGGGAGATCCATGAATCGTAGATTTGCTGAAGTACGTGGCGCCTTTGCTCGCGTCTCGTCTCCTTGTCAGCTTGTGCATGGGACCTGTTGTTCTTTAACTCGCATACGAGTAATCAAGTCCGTGGTCACAGGGCAGGCTCCAGTCACTCTGGAGTGGAGGAATACCCCACGGAGAAAAACACAAACGAAACCAAAAGTGGCAGTAGCATGCAACCCTTTGCTTCGTACACCGCATATGGTCCGAGTAAAGAAGCTAAAGGCGAGGCTGTCGTTGGGTATCATCGTGCCATCAGGCACAGAAGAAAACCAGTAAGTAAAACTGCACCCACGTTTTGAGGGGCAAGCTGCTTGGAAATAGCGGATGGTAGTGCAAAAGAAGACGCACCACCAGTTGAAACAACGTGCTATCCACACATGTGCATCGCAATCCAAACTAAACGCGTTGATGGCGTACAGGAGGGTTACCAGGTATTCGGGTGGCCCCTTCTGTTGTGGCGCTGAGGATGTCTCCGGGCCGGCATCCCCCAATTTTGTTTGTTTAAAAAAAAAATATTAACGTCAGCTGTGAGTTACTACTACTGTATTTAGGGGTCACAGGTACACTTTCTACCGTTACGTAGGCAGATCTTCTCGTGAAGAATTGTATGAACGGTAGCCGCTCCAGAGGTCTTGGATATCGTGTCTTGTTGCACTAAAAGTGGTCGTGGAGTCTCTGTATGTAGATTCTGATGACAGAGAGGCGGGTAATCACGTTTCCCGCAGACAAGTAATCACTGTCGACTCTCTGTTTTGCCTACGAAGCACCTCTCGTTGCCTTGAGGCGCTTCTATCGTTACCGTCGCTTGGTTCGCCGTCGAACCTTGCCCCAACCTGGCGTGTATTCCACGCTATGAAAAAGGCAAGAAGTAGTTGCAAGTTGCGAGTCGAACCTGGGTTACCCCAAACCCTCATTTGGCGTCGACGGCAGGGCCACAACAATAATATATTAATTTATGGTCGATACCACGTCGGTACTCATCTTTGCAAGCTCGTGATTGATACACCGTTTTATTCACCCTTTCTGGTCGGTACGTATTATCTTCGCACTTTTTTTTTGTCTTTCTCGTTTTCCCCCCCTAGCTAGGCGTAGAACCCAGATCCAGGGTCACCAAGCAGGCTCTTCTGCCCCCTCCCAACTGCGGTGCACGTTTCTTCATTTTTATGTCGAGACAAGCATTTCTTCCCTCGTCGACTTGCATCGAATTGCGCTTACCCACGCTATTAATTATGGGCGCTCTCAGCAGTTGATTCTCCATTCATTGATTTATATGTTTGCAAATATACTCAAAAGTCCGACCCACACGTGAGATTCGAACTTCAGAACCAACTCTATAATAGTAGCATTCGAGGGTAACCACTAGATAGACCACCGGGGCGACCGACTACCAATATACCACGACCAGGCTGCACAAGTACATAAAACCACAGCACTGTAGCACCCATACCATTACTAGGCTGCTTTTCTTTAGGTGTGTTATGTTTAAGGTTGGATGGTGGCACAACAGTTGGACGAACGTGATGACCGCGCTGTGAAATCAATTAATTTCCACATCCAAGAGGGAGATGATTTAAGACGGTGCCACGGGTCGCGATCTTCGTATCCAGCTGTCTGCTGGAACAGCGAGATAAGAACGGGACATTCCACATTGTGCACGATGACAAACGCTGTGTTGCGACTATTTTGCTCGACAATTCCTTTCGTGTATCGCATCTTGTCGTCCACCGTACTCGGCTTCACTGGCGTAACAGCAACCGTATACCACTGGTATGGAATAATCGCGGAAGCTCATCTCAGTCAACACCCTGGATTATTCGCATGCTAGACATGCAGGTGCACTCACCCAATAAAAACCATCAAGTACCTGGTACGATGCATACTTATTATGTAGGGGGGAGGGTCAACGCAAAGAGCCACAGGCGACCCTAGACCCCACAGCTGACCCTCCAAACCCTCACCACCCACCACCGCCACCCCGAAAAACGCGGACAAGCCGCCGAGCCAAGAAACAACTATTATGTACTTGTATGCATTAATGGGGGCGCAAGCCGGGGAACAATCTAGCAAAAAAGCGCAGCGAGATTGTTGTCTAGGGCCATCTTTCTTTTTTTCTTTCTTCTTTCTCACACTTCTACTTTCCAGCTTCTGGACAAGCCGTGGTCACAGGTGTCGTCCCTTCTTCCCCCCGGTTCTTGCCTTCAACTTATCTACGAGCTGGGCCGGGCAAGAGGCCCTGATCGGGACATTATCGCAATATCACACCCAATTTTGGGAGTTTGGATCTGAAATTTTGACACGTGATTTGAAACAAGCTGAGCAACACATTCAAACTCGGATGCAAAAGAAAAAATGTCCTCCTACGGCTCGCCCAAAATTTCTGCTGAAGCTTGAGGCGGGGAAAAGGGCATCGTATTTTTTTTATTTTCGCATCTCCCTTTTACTTTTTTTTTTAACCTTGATTCAAATCACGTGTCAAAACTTCAGGTCCTAACTTCCAAAATTGAGAGGTGCATGGCCAAGTTTCCACCGAAGTACCTCTGCATACAAAAGTACATATATTTCAGGGATTCATCCATAACTTTCGAACGAAAGTGACCCACGATATGAAACGCATATGTCCCTACTCCTCGTCCCAAGATGCACATGCCCAGAAAAATCAGCCAATTCCATCTACGTTGTATTGCGAGAATTTTAGAAAAAACAATACAAACAAATCATGAAAAAAAAATGCTCAAACTAGGAGACATGAGTGGCAAACACTTTTTTCGGCACCAACTTGGCAGATTCTCAAGCTGAAGGGCTTAAAATGACCACCGTATCTAGCTGATCACGAGGATATGCTCAGTTTGCAGTGGGTCACTGTCGTTCAAAAGATATTCCCGACTGACGGATTATGGGTTTCTTGGCCGGCCCAGCTTGTATCTGCTCCCAAGTCCGGCCAAGAATATAAGATAGCAACAGCCCAAACCGCCTCGAAAAATCAACAAGACACTTTCTATTAGACGCTGAAGGTCATCAACTTTCAAGCCCCAATATCGGCAGCGGAAAAACCCCCGTTGCGTCGTGGTAGCTCGGCCAGGACGCGCGCGAAGTGTAGGCCCACAGGAGCACCACACCATCCTCGCGGGGGTCTAACCTCCCAACTTCCCCTTGCCCTGCGGAGCAAACTGCGGCTGCTTCCAACGCTAGTGTCTCCTCTTCGCTCCTCCCATCATCTCCCTCTCTCCCCTTCCCCCCCGCTCCGTCCTCCTCCTCCTCTCTCTCCTCTTTCTCCTCCCCTTCTCCGTTCTTCCCCCCCTTTGCCACACCCCCCTCCTCTCCTTGTCCCTCCCACCTTCCTCTGTTCCCCCCCTCTGCCCACCCCCCCTTTTCTCCGTCTCTCACCCCACCCCCCCGCTTCTTCTCCTCGCCGTCCCGTTTCCCACTCGCCTGGTCCTCCACCGCCCCCGCCAACATCGGTGTGGGAACACATGCGCCTTCCAGCGGCAGCACTGAAAACGTGGCGGCGAAGGGGCGCTTGAACCTGACGACGAGAGACCCGTCAGCCTCGGTCTCGACGGCCTGGCCGATCAGGACCTGGTGGCGGTCCGGCAGAGGCGTGACTGACGAGGTGCTGTACCCTTCCATGCGGTAGCGGAGGATAGACGGACCTGACGCACAAAAAAAGTCACGAGCAAAAAAACGAACACATAAGCCAACCTGAGTATCAGTAATACCTTGGATGCAGGAACAGCTGACATTTGGCTTACATTTTTTAGACTAAAAACGCAATGAATAGAAAAGATCGTACTCTAACACTAACGGCACTACCGCTAATGCTAACGCTAGCACAATCCTTAAATCCGACGCTCACGAAAACGCAAAGGCTAAGGCTAAGGCTAACGATAGTGTTAACGACAACACTAACTCCAACATAAACACAGGCAACCAACACTGACAACTAACGCGCACCTCCGCTGCCGTCCTCCGCTGCCGCAAACCCCACAATCGCCTCGCTCGGCCCGGCCATCTTTCCGTTGGGGGAGAAACCCAACGAGGCCCATCCCCCACCCCCATCGACACTCCCCGAGAGCGACGCTGGGAGCACCACCAACTTGACGGACAGCAGCTCTTCTTCCGCGGACAGGTAAACCTTAACCTCGCCCTCGAAGGATCCCGGTGGGTGCGGCAAGAGGCAGGTGTAGTCGGGGTCATCGCTCGGTTCGCACGAAGCACGGTCGCGCTGTTGGCGGCTGCCACCATTCCCTGAACCGGCTGCGCCGCTGTCACCACCAGGGGAGGATGAGGAAGATGAAGAGGAGAAGGAGGAGAAGGAGTCGAATGAAAACGATTCGACGCCAGTCACCCCCAGTTGCAGACTTAAGGCCCACGCGAGGGTGGTGTCGGCAGCGGAAATGGCAGAAGCCGCAGCGATAGCCGCAACGGTAGCAGCTGTAGCGGTAGCAGCAGCGGTAGCAGTAGCGGTAGCAACAGCGGTAGCAACAGCGGTAGCAGCAGAGGTAGCAGCAGAACTGGCACAAGCTGTAGGCACGGCACCGCAGTTGGCGGTGGCGACGGCAGCGAATAATAACCAAGAATGCCTTCGTCGAGTTCGCGGTGGTATTGCCGCCATAGCGATTGTACTACTGCTACTGCTAATGTCACTACTACAAACAATTCAGTAGCTTGGCACTATTAATAATCGAAGGCACGTTATCGTTTCTATGTAAACAACAAGCACGACGCAAAACCCACGTCACTGCCACAGCCGCCGTTGCTGCCGTTGCCACCAACGCTCCGTTTCCTTTGCGTTTGCCTTGCGCCGCAAATAAGCCTCCCAGTCCCGCCAGAGGTTTGAAGAAGAAAACAAAGCTCAACAACTACAACAACCGCAGCGTCTAGCCCAGCAAACAACCCGCAAGATTTCCAAGAGTCACCCCCCAATCAAAAACCACGCTAAAAAAACGCGGAACTCCCCCCCTCCCCCCCCCCTCGTTCGTGATTCCAACCGCGATTGTCGTTGTCGTCGTTGTCGCCGCTGTTTGTTGCTCCAGTAGAACGATACTTTCGCACGCTACCTGGCACCAATCTGAACGAAAATATAAGGAATGTTGAGATAGTAATATGAGCACACAACAGTTTCTTAATTTCCGCCCAGAGTGGTATAATATTACAGGCCGCTGCCGAGGCCGCCAGGGGCGTAGTAGCCCAGCTCCACCAACACGCAAGGTTCCCCGTGGATGATTTCGAGGCCCAGCTCTTCGGCCCGTGACAGGATCTCGGCGTTCTCGCTCCCCGGCTGCAGCCACAGACGCGTCACGCCCAGCCTGCTGGCCTCCTCCACAACGCCCAGAGTAACCGCTGGGGACACAAAACAAGAAAAAGCATCAAACACGAAAAACAAAACGCATTGAGCATTGACGTTTGGAGAGCGAAATTTCCAAACAATGCAAAACGAAAACGTTGGCTTTGAAAAGAGCTTGCGGAGATATTTCCGTACATGACGGTATTCGATTCGACCCGACGCGACGCGATGCGGTACGGCACGATGCGCTTATAGCGCAACTCGATGCGTCTTACGACGCGTTCGAGATGCTCTCACCACAAAACCGGATGCTCCGGCTGGGGTGCTCTATGAAGAATCTCACACGAGGAGCTCTATACCTCACCCAAAATTTAGCTTTTGAGGAAAAAAGAGAAACGCAACCTGACTGAGAGTCCCATGGCCTAGATACAAAACGAATGCTCTCGTTAAACACCTACAGCATACCGTCGAAGTTGGGCACCCCCTCAGTTGAAGAACCCCGTGAGCTAGAAAAAATCGGCCAAAAAAAGGTATTGTACCCTTCTCGTAGCAGGTGTCATGAACGCCGTGCTTACGATGCATAGCGCGTCACATAGCGGCGTCTAAAACGCGCACCGTCCTAACCTGGGGGCGTGACGACGGACACGGACACCTCCTCAGGGTTCGTTAGCTCCGACAACGACTTCGCGCACTTCTGCCCCTCGATCTCGTCCTCACGCGGGTTGATCGGGACCACCGCCTTTTTTTTCCAAATGTAGCACTGCAGGACCTTTGGCAAAGAGAGCGCGGAGGGGGGGGGGACGGGGGGCGGCGTATTAATATCTCATGCGTGCGCATATCAATGTACGGTTGTTCTGGCATTCCGGCAGTCCCAAAGAAGGGGTTGGTACGTATTGATAATTTGTTGGCCGAGTGGAACCTTAACCTTTTGCGACAAGTCATACACTAGTCGAGTGGAATTTTGACTATAATTATACTTGTTACTTTTTCTTAAACCGGTGTATATTGTTTAACCATCTGACTCACCTTGTTGCCGAACTTGGTCCGATTGGTTGACGCACCCACCACGGCGAACCGGTCCGCGGCGAGAAAATTCCTGACCAGCAAGTTCATCTACTCCAAATACCGCCGCTTCTTAGGCAACGAGAAAGAAGAGCCGCCTTGGGTCGTCATAGGATCAGATGCGGCAACGGTAACGGTGACCGTATTGGTAGCGGTGATGGAAACGATACAGTAGCGGTAACGGTAATTGCGTCGGTAACGGTAACGCTAGTGGCAAAGGGAACGGTAACGCTGTTGGTGTCAGCAGCGGTAACGGTAACGGTAACGGTAATTTTATCGGTAACGGTAACGATAACGGTAATGGTAATGGCAATGGTAACGGTAATGTAGTGAGGGTGAGGGCGGGTGTGGGGGTAGCGGTGACGGAGAAGGAAACGGAAACGATGCTGGTGACGGTAACAGTAACGGTCGTGGAAGCGGTCACGGTAACGGTTACAGTAGTGGTGCCTACAGCCTTAGTGGTAACCGTACGTACGACAATGGTATCGGTAGTGGTAACGGTAATTGTAATGATGAAGTGGTGAGGGTGAGAATGGAGGCCCGTCTTATTGAAAAGCATGAAAAAAGTCGTTCTTCGATTAGTTTTTTATAATTGAATTGCATTTCAAGGGCCTTCGGAGGTCGCTCTGCAGCTGCCCCGGGGGTCCTACCTCTCGAAATGGTGGCTTCTCGTCTCTCAATCAGCCGACGACAGGGCACCAATTCGCGTGGCCGGCTTCGGCTACATGGAGCATGCCACGTCCAGGTGCACCAACTCCCCTCTTTGAATTCACTGCTCAATTTTCGATGAAATTAGTTGTTTTTTTTTCACTCTGCTGAAGTTGATTTTTCGTCAAAATTGTGAAAATGCCAGCTCGGCGATTAATTTTCCACCAATCAATGATTTTTCGTCAAAATAGTGAAAATGCCAGCTGGGTGATTCATTTTCGACAAATCAGACACCAATTGAATTCAGTTCTATTAATAATAAAAAAAGGATAACGAATTGTCCTGCTCTTCGATAAGGTGGGCCCTGAGGGTGAGGGTGAAGGTAAGGGTGAGGGTGGTGGCAAGGGTAAAGGTGGGGGTACAACAAGACGGGGATGGTGACGGTAAATGTGACGGTAACGGTAAAGGTAATGGAAACGGTAACCGTAACTGTGACGGGTGGCGGTAGTGGTGGTGGTAACGGTTCGGTAACGGCAACGGTATAAACGATAACGGCTGTGATAACGGTGATTGTAATCGATAAAGGTAACGGTAACAGCAACTGCACCGATAACGAACGGTGAAGGCAAAGGTAACGGCAACGGTAAGCCTGTAGTCCTAACGTCCGAAACGAACTGCTGAGGCAGTGGCAGTGGCGCGATAGACCTCGAAGGCGATAATGGACTAGATGCAGGAAACTGTACTTTTATGGCGGCGAGTGATCCTTCGTATCTGGAACGTAAGAACGCCACTTTGCTCCGAGTACAGCAGAAACTTCGCCACAAGCCCTTTTCCACTCGTACGCACAAAGACGTACTCGTATACACTGAGTTTGAGACATGGAGAACTGAGCAACAGCCCAAAGCGCACGCAGCAATTAGACGCGGGACTGTCAACTTTGGAGCGTCAGACTTCAAGTGCCGCAAGTGTAAAACACGACGACGCGACTGCTATCGTGAGACACTGCCAAAACATACAGCCGCCGCGATAACTAATTATTCAAGTACTCTCACACCTTCTTGTATTGTCCAATATGTCAGGCAGGCACCACGTCTCGAGCCCAGAGTGGGTCAAGCTGTCGTGCGGGGATGCAACGCGAAAACTCCGGCCTAAAAACGCCTCAAATGCGGAGTGAACGCCCACCGTGAAATTGCTGCTATTTACCGAAATTTAAAGGCCAATTACATATTAATATAAATAACAAAATGATCCTTATATTTCCGGACAAAGTGATATTGAATGTTGACACACGACACACGACATGCCGCATCCGCTGCTGTACTGTTGGGTAGTGCTGTACTGCGGCTGTGAGAGAGGTGCAGCCTTGGGTGGGTAAAGGCTCTATATCCGGCATTTCAAGATGAAGCCAGACGTATGTCGAGCGAGCGGCCTTCCCCTCCATGTCATGGTCACCGTGCTTCAGTTTGCCGTGCCTGAAATCATGTCACACGGGTGAGTTGCGTGTGCTTTACTCGTAACTCCGAGAACCTTTGGGCACCAGGAATGGGAGTACTCGTACGACGTACCTGGTACGCAGTGTGCACATAAGGGATGCACACGTGCACACCCCAAGGGTGCATGCACAGGGTGTATCTGATCTAGGGTATCTATGATGTGAATGCAATATCATATGATAGAAGTGGAGGCACAGCAGCAGTAGTATAAATACGAGTAGCAGCAGTGGCAACGCAGCTACAGGTACCCTCACGACTGACCCTAAATTCCCATTATTGTACGTACCTGGTATACTGATAACCATCGCGCTCGATATGTCGCTAGTTCGGACGGAGACTTCGCACTTGCCAGCGGTTCCTACGGTGGTGTTGTGGTGTTTGGCACGACAATAAATCTTGTGTCGACCTTCATTCACACCTGCCATGCATTTTCATACTGCCGTAGTTCGGAGTACGCCGCTTTTTTTCCAGAGAAAAAACAGGTTCCGAAATCGCGCTCTCGAAATCAAATTCAGAAAAGACCCCCTCCCCTCCCCTCCCCTCTCCCCCCCTCCCTCGATCCCCCTTCCCCACGATTCACGATCTGGGTCAATTATGGACTACTGCTGCTGTGACTCCTAATGTGGATGGGTCCTGTAAAAAAATTGTGGGGGCTCCTCTCTTCCTCTCGCCACCAGCGAGGCCGGACTCATCTGCAGGGGGACGGCCTCGGCTCTCGCCGCCGCCTCCTTCTGGCGCGGCATGACCGTCGTCCTCGACCGAGACGAGAGATACCCAGACCCCAGAACCGAATCAAAACCCGAAACCAAGCGTGAACCCGAGCCCGGGTCCAAGACCCGCTTTCAACACTCCACCAGAACGGCCGCACAAGCCAAACCCACGGAACCCGACATTCAACACGCCTCTGAAACCGTTACAAGCGCCAGGCCCCCCGAACCCTGGATTCAACGCGCCCCCGAAACGCTAACAAGTGCCCCGCCCAGCGCGGCAAGAGGGAAGAGCAACAGGAGCAACGCGGATTGCCTCGTCTCCGTATTCTCTAACGGGGGAGGTGGTAACAGGTCTATCGGCCCGGAGCTTCCACCAAAGGAAGATCATCATCGCGATGCTAGCAGGCCCGTCGGCCCTGAGCCCCCCCCGCGATTGCGGGGCTGCAGCGGTAGTGGCGGTGGTTGTGGTGGCGGTGATGGTGGTGGCGGAGCCGGCGGCGCTGGCGTAAGCTGTAGGGCCGTTGATGGCAGCGGTGGTGGTGGTGGTGGTGGTGGTGGTGGTGGTGGTGGTGGTGGTGGTGGTGGTAGTAGTGGTGGTGGTGGTGATATTGGTGGTGACGGTGGTGGTGGTGACGGTTGCAAGGGTGGTGAAGTGGGAGCGGGGGCGGGGGCGAGGACGATAGTTCGAGCGGTTGTCGGTGTCGGTGCCGCAAACGGAAACACCACGGGAAGGTCGGCAGCAGAGGCGCCGGCAGGGCGGGGGCTGGAAAGAGAGGAGGCGGGGTATGGGAGTCGTTTCCTTCGGCGGTACCACCACCATGTTGCATTCCGCCGGCTGGTGAGAGGGTAAAGAGCGCTCTTTTTATTTTTCAATTTCATGTTTAAGTTTTTCGGTAACACTTCCGAGCGAAACTTGACGGATTTATACTGTTGATCCTTACGAAGCGTAGAGGGCTTACCCGTTGAGCGAACATTAGTGGGGTAGTGAAGTCACCGGTATGAAGACAAGTAAAAGACGTACAAATATATTATGTTGCTCCTAGCCAAGGCACAGCGTGGAGTGCGCTCGCCAGGAAGAAAAGGCGGCTAAATAGACGGAATGTTTCCATCATCTTGATATCCCGCTACCACGTAGCCATCCTATCACTGGAAACCCCTACTATGCTCAACCGTCATCATATCCGTATCATATCCAAGAATACAATCAACAGCCTCCCTGCTTCGTAAATGATACGGGATGATGCTATATTATCATACCATCAGGGTAAAACGATTCAATGAAAAAGACGGTAAAATAATATCCTCCCAGTACTACTGTGACAAGAAAGACAGATTGCAGCACCATAGTCCTTGAAAAGCACTCCATAAATCTAGAGCCACAATTCAGGGACAGTATCTAACATCAATCTTCGCGAACCCAAGATCTAAATCGTAGAATCCTAAGTCCCAAAACAATAAACTCAAATCCGAAATCTATAGACCGAAAACTCAAATCTAAAATCCAAATTCCAAAATCCGAAAACTCGAACATCGGCCCTATAATCAGCACTCAGCCTTCCTTATAAAACGATTGTCAGCTTCATAGAATAGAGCTGCCTACAAGTGTGGTCGGACAGCAGTCTCAAAACTCACTTTCGAAATAGACAAATGCCTCCCGGCTGGGAACATACTTGAAATCCATTCAGGTTCCAAATGCTCAAATCCATAGAAAAATAATGCCATACTAGACAACCAATCGTGAAAAAGTACTATTTCAAAAGTCAAGAAACAGTTGCTTGCCTCCCAAAATACCATGCACTCTAAAAAGTACCAAAATCCAGCTAATATATGCAGAATAATCCGTCAAGAAACAATTCCAATTATCTCGCGAAAAAGTTAGTCGCCCTCGGGTTCAGACGTATCGAACTCGTCGAGTTTGAGACCTTTTTCGAAATTAGCCAGCCTTCCTCTTAAGTGGTCAAGCGAATCCTACCCCGCACAAGCGGTAACAGGTGGGCGTGACCCCTCCTTGCAGGATATAAACTAAACGATTTGGCTCAGCTGGGTCTCATTACTGGGCTAGTTGAGAAAACAATAGACTGATTACGCAGGGATGACCCCTGGTAATTTACCAAAACCATTCCCGTCCCCAAGTCCCAAAAATCTCATACTTGCAGCTCATAATATACTTCGTATCATCCGCCATCAGCGATTCAATACTGAAATGGAAACGAAAAATCTCAAATATCATTATCAAACTGTAGGAACAGCGAACCTAGCGTACTGAATCATGAGATATTCTACCATTCTCCAAAATCAAATGTTCATCACAAAATCCCGGTGAAATCGAAAAACTGGACCGGCGAGTCCTTCGTCAGGAAGTCTGCGTGTTGCTGCTCAGACTCTACGGCGACAATGTCAAACCCTCCCCTGAATACAAGCTTTCGCAGGAAGTGGTGTCGATGTGTTTCGAATTCGACGCGCACACCGAGTTATGAGCCAGGTGCCTTGCCCCCTTGTTGTCCTCAAAAACCGCGATGCATGCAGAACCGAAGATCAGGCAAAATAAAACTCCACACGAAGCTGTAGATATCAACCGGTGTGCGTGCGCAGTGCATTGAGCGGCATAATGCCCCGGTTTCTGACACTTGAAGCACAACCGGGGAGCCATCGGGGTACCTCTACGTGGCGGTCCCGATCCTGCCGGTGGCAGAGGTCTCGGTGGTAGCGAACCAGGCGGAGGTTGAACTGGTACGTATCCCATCGGGGGTACATCACCAGCATTCCCAAAAGGGGCCAACCTGTAGTCATCACAACGCCACTGCTTATATACCGGATCTGAACGGTACGTTGGGCCCACTACACCGCTAACACCACTCTGGTGCTGCCGCTGCTGCTACTGCTGCTGCTGCTGCTGTTGCGACTGCTGTTTCTGCTGTTTTTGTCTGTTTCTCCCATTTCGCAGTTTCCCTTTTGGGTCCCTTCCCATCCTGTTGCCACCTGCACCCACCGGTTGAGCACCGCCGGCGTAGAGAGCATGTGGGCCATCTCCCTTCGTCTGGCCCTTACCCTTGCCAACATTCTGCTTGTGTGACATGTACGCGTTTCTGACTATCTCTTCTATGTTGGCGCGAGTCAGGCCAGGGCTGGACAACAGGATTTTCTTCTCCACCTCGTAAGACGCCGACAGGTTTTGGACTATGTGCACATTCACGTCGTCATCATTCTTAGTTCCTCCTAGCATGGCAAGCTTTTTCATATTCTTGTCAATGCGGCTCAAGTATTCTACAGGATCTTCACGCTCCACCATTGAGATGGAGTTGTTGTGCTACCCTGCGTTTCTCCATTATGGTCTTCGGAGCATAAAAGTCAGTCATGACTTCCCATGCTCCGCTAGGTGACTTGGTCTCTAACATCCTGGTCAAACACGGGGGGTCAGAGTCAAAAGCTTCCGACCAAAAACTCCCAAGTCATCCTAGCACGCACGATTGTCTAAGCCGAGTGCCTCAACAGCAAGTCCTCGTGAGTGAAGGGAGTCATCTGCTACTCGCACAGGGTTCGGTGTCTCTCTATACTCGTCTCTACGTCCTTTTATTCCCGTAACCGATGTAAATTTCGCTTGCCAGAGGGGCCACGTGTCCCACTTATTGTTAAACTTGGTGGGACGGTTGCTACCTAAATACCCGCCCGGATGGGCCAGGCCTTGCATAACAGGCGCAAGCGACGGGGAAGAAGCTGGGGCCTCGCGTACCTCAGCTCCCGGTGTGGCTCCTTCCAGGAGAACCACTCTTCTCCGGAAGTCTGCCAGCTGCTCCAAAATGGCGGGTGTAATCCCGCCGCTGCTCCCTTGGGCTTCACTCGAACCGGTGTCCCCCATCACCCCGGTTGATATCTCCAGCTAGCTCTCTTCCGCAGAAGAGCCCACGTCACTCAACAACCTTTGCGTCGAACAGGGATAGTACCGCGTAGGGAATAATTATCGTGTTTGTTGATCCCTACGAAGCGTAGAGGGCTTATCCGTTGAGCGAACAGTAGTGGGGTAGTGAAATCACCGGTATGAAGACATGTCAGAGAAGTACAAATATATTATGTTGCTCCCAGCCAAGGCACAGCGTGGAATGCGCTCGCCAGGAAGCAAAGGCGGCTAAATAGGCGGAATATTTCCACCATCCCGATATCCCGCCACTATGTAGCCAACCTATCACTGGAAACCCCTACTATGCTCAACCATCATCATATCCGTATCATATCCAAGCATACAATGAACATATACAAATGACGATACCAACATCGGCCACATGGCGCACCCGGGCTGCTTGCTGGGTGAGAGTATGATACATTTTTTTGGTCCGTACTGTGCTGATGAAATGCTGTCAGTATGAGTTTTTTTCTGGTGACGGAACGTGCGCAACATGATAGCACTTGGACTGCTCCGGGGTTGTACTGGCCGTAGATGGTTGGGAAGGCCGCATGACTCATTTTTTTCTGGCGGTTAGATGGTTGCACCTGCTGGTCTCAGAACGGCTATTTCACGCGGTCGTCTCGGGGTGTGTGGCGGAGGAGCATCGTTGCAACTACGACCTTGGCGTCTTTGTTCGGCTTAATAGGTACCAAAATCTTCACGAACCCTCCCGCCCCCGGTTTGGGGAACGGGTTTTTGTGGGAATTAGACCTGGACCACGTTTGCAGTACAATCAGCAGTGAAACGGGTTGTTGAAGTCGTTTATTCCCTCCCCCTAACGCAGAAACCGCCCCTGTCGGTGATACGTAGGGGAAAATATCCGGCACTAATTCCAAGTAGTTTTTTTCCTACATCGTGGATGCAGTTATAAAAAGGTTGAAGATTTCAACACTTTTCCCGCATTCGCCACTTTCCATGCCCCTAACCCCCCCCCCCCCCCCCCCCCCCCCCTCTCCCCCCTCTAACCACCTCCGCTGTGTTTATCCCCGACGGACTCTTTCAATTTTTTTCCTTGCGCTTGCGTTTGGTTTCGTTTCACAAGACGCCTCCTGTCACTGACACCGAGACGGTGGAGATGCCCGTCCCGCTTTTCCCCACGTGCATCGACGCTTGCGGGTGCATGGTCGCTGTTGGCACGAGAGAAGGTCCGGTTATTTTGTTTGATGTCGGCACCGCCTCCGGGTATGAAAGAGCAACGGCGGCTGGTAACCAGCGAGGACCGCGAGGTCGGGGAACCGCTCCGTCGGTGGCCGGGTGTACTGCAGGCGGCAGAACTAGCACCGCGAACAATAGCAATAGCAATAATTTTATTAGCAATAACATTTTCTACAGCAATACTAGCGGTGGCAACAACAACAGCAATAGCAATAGCAACGGTAACAGCGGCCAAAGCAGCAACAGCAGTACTTCCTGCAACGGTGGCGGCCGTGGTAGAGGCAGGGGCGGTGGTACAACAACGACAGCGGTTAGCGTTTACGGTTCCCTCGCGGACAGGCTGGGACCTATCTCCGCCGTGCTGCTGGACAGAGCGAAGGTTGTCGCAGCAGGGCGCGGCTCGCGGAGAACCGGAGGAGGTTATGTTATCAGGTGTGTTATTATGCTGGTCTGCTGCCGAATCAGAGGTAAGGAGGGGGAAATGGGCACGCGGAGGGAGGTGGGGTGGGCGGGTGGGAGGGCGGGAAGCAGGGAGGAAAGGAGGGGGGGGTGGAGGTAGGGAATGCGCGAGGGAACGGAGGAGGGATGAAGAGAGGAAAAGAGGGAAGAACGGAAAGAGGGAGGGAGGGAAGGAGGCACAGTTACAAAAAACTGGTTCGGCCTGGGAGAGGTTTGCATCACTGAGCTACTAGCGTGCGGCGAGCGGGAGAGAGCGGTCATATTTATAAAATCTTTCCAAAAATGCAAGCGATCTCCCACTTTTTTTGTGGTTTGGTTTTGACAAGTTTTGACAAAACTGCCTCCACAGTACACCGAGTTTGGCGCGTTTGATAACGCGCCCATGTTTCACACCTCGTACTGTGACTCGTGACCACATCAATTGTATTGAATTCAAGCCAGCCCCCCCCGCCTGTGTCGTTGTCAGCAAGGACAGGCGGGACCCTAGGCTAATGCACTTCGTTCAGAACATGCTGGGAAAATGCAAAAAGAAACTGAGCACTGCACTGATGCCCATCTGCATTGGCACAACTGCGCTGACACACTGCCATGCCTCCCACCCCCTTTCTTCCGCCACCTCCGCGGAGCGCGTATATACATGGGCGGCGTTTTGTTTTTTGTTCCAGGATTTACGCAGTCGATTCGACCACACTCTTGCGGACCCTCCGGTGCTCGGGGGAAGTCTCCCGCATGCGTCTATTCGACCCCGTCCTCGCCGTGCTGTCTTCGGCATCTGGCCGAGTCTCTTTCCGTGACCTCTACGCCGACGGAGGTGGCGGCCTTGGGCAGGTAAAGGTAACGTTGAGGGTCTGGGTAAGGGTAATAATTTAAGATATCCACATGTTGAATTCGGTGATGCGGCGCGCGGTTCTCGTCGCGGCCCTACCCAACCCAACCCAATCCATCTCAACCCAACCCAACCCAACCCAACCCAACCCAACCCAACCCAACCCAACCCAACCCAACCCAACCCAACCCAACCCAACCCAACCCAACCCAACCCAACCCAACCCAACCCAACCCAAAAAAACCCAACCCAACCCAACCCAACCCCGCCTGCTGCAGCGCACTTCGCTAGGTTTCGAAGCGGTGGCGTTCGATCCCGTGGAGGGTGACAAGTTGCACCCCAGCGCTAACGCCAACGCCGACGACGGAGTAATCCTCCACTGTGTCAAATCGAACGGAACTATGTTCGAGGCTTCGACGTTGGGAAGCGTGTGGAATACCGAGCGGGACGGTGGCCTGATCGAGGAGGCAGTGGCGGACGTTGGTGGTGGTGGTGGTGGTGGTGGTGGTGGGGGTGGCGGTGGCGGTGGTGGCGGTGATTGGGGAGCAGGGGGGCGCTCGGCGGCTATGCACGGCGGTTGGCATGTCTGTGCCGACCTGGAGGCGGCCCTCCTGGTGAGAGTATTGTGTGCCCGCTTGCTCGATCTCGGGGTGACTCCTCAAACTCGGGGTGGCTCTAGTGGTGAGGGCGTTGTGTGTCCCCTTTTCTACGTCCCATTTATGTCAAGCTTCAAAGGAGGGGCGTCCTTTTGCCGCAGTCATCACCGTGTATTTGCGAGGTAATGCACGAGAAATACAGATGAGTAAATCCGAAATACCACTTAAAACCAAAAGCTGACAAATATGCAACAAACTAAAGAACTTGAAGCAAAAAACGAAACGGTCACAGGTTGACTGACGTTACACACATATGCTTCGCTTTTGCCGGGAAAAAAAGGTCCGAGCAACGCCTGGGGGACACATCTCCGGCTGGCACCTCCACCCCAGCGGTCGTCGCGCCCGCGGCCCCATCTTCCGCTTTAGCCTCGACTCCTCGCCTTCCTCCGCACCACCTCCTACAGACGCGGCAGGGGCAGCGGTAGCGGCGGTGGCGCGGCCACTGACCTCGATGGACCTTGCCGCCGGGGGCATGATACTCGCGGTGGCTCGTGAGGGCGCAGCTCCGTGCCTCTTGGACATGCGTCTCGCACGACGGGCTCGGCCACCACGCACCGGGGGGGCGGCACCGGTGAGAGGCAGGAGGAGTTGTCGTGCCTGGAGAGGCGGTGGTGGTCGCGTTGGTGGCAGCGGCGGTGGTGATGGTGATGGCGGTGGTAGGAGCGGGGTTCCCAGCCCCCATCCCCTCCTCCGTGTGTGGGGCCTCGCCTCGCGGCATTACCCGGCTGAAGTTTTAGAGGGTAGAGGAGGGGATCACGGCGGGGGCGGGAGGGGTTGGGAGGAGGGGGAATTGGGGGCGGGGGTAGCGTTGCAGGTTCCCTTATGGGGCGCGGGGGGGGGGGGGAGAGGGAGAGGTGCCTCGCCGCGTGAGGATTCGACCGTGGCCGGCGGGGGCGTGGGCAGTGGGGGTGGCGGTTGATCTCGGGGGCGGAAGGCTGGCGTCCGCGTGTTCGGACGGCCGTTTGAGGTGAGGAAGGCGGTGAACTAGTGGTTGGGCAGACTGGTCGATAATCTAAAGTATATTAATGTAAAGAGAGGGTGGAAAATATGGGACACACGGACGAGCGCCCCATCATTGTTTTCTTGCGAGCGAACAGAATCGCAAATCGATCGATATAGCAAATGTTTTTTTTTTTTTTAATTTTCCGACGAACGCCCCATCGTTGTTTTGTTGCTGGAGAACAGCAACAAATGGCGGGGGGGGGGGGGGGTATTGTTAATTTAGCCTTGTATTCGTTTTGCTGTGATAATTGGGCGTTTACCTTGAAAGTTGGTGTTGAAAATGAAACTGTATTCTTCATCTTATCACTTACATTTTCGTATCTGTTCCAGTGGAACAGTAGTTGCCGTTTTTCATGTCTGCGTCTGACGTTGCCCCCACTTTTTTTCTAGTAGGCTAGTGGCTGAACAACGTTCATCAGTTAGTCTTCGAAATACGTCGACAGAGGACGTAAAGTTTCTTAGAGTAGTGTACGGTCGGTAGTTACAGCAGGGGGAGGTCGTATTTATTTCGGACGTCTGTTTTACGTTGCGCTGCGGTGGTGGCCGCATGGAAAAGCTTAGCCCTCGTGCTGCCGTGTCAGGGAGTTGGTAATGGGGCGGCTGCGGTACGGTCGTGGATCACGGATGCTGGCGATGATTTCTGCGTTATCTCTCGCTCTCTCGTATTTCGTTATCTCGCCCTCTTTCTCTGTTTCCTGTCTCGCTATATTTTTTTCTTCCTTTTGTTGGTTCGCCCGTGCGTTGTCATGTTTTTTCGTTGGTTCCATGATTTACGACCCTTCGTTCTTCCATCCGTTTGTCCATCCATTTCGTAAGTTCGTTAATTCGTTCTTCCCTTTGGCCCATTGCCCCTTCACCCGTCTCTTCACCCGCCTATCCTCCTGTCGGATCGATCGATCTCCGCTCACTCGCGGCTCTTCTCCGATACCAGGGTCACCAGGCTCCGGTCCAACAACCAAGTACAGGGTTTGCGCGCCGCCGTGCTTCGAGGGCGCCAGGCGAAGAAGCCGCGTGCGTCGGCGGTGCTGTAAAATCCGCCAAGCGCACCCGCAGCCTTGTGCTATCCCGCGCTTTTGGGAACACATTTACATGGAGTTTGCGTGGGATAAATGTTCCAGAACTAGGGGGGTCAAGACACTTGGCAGTGTGGATCAATAGGGCCCGACTGCTGCACTGTTATACGGTGCACGGATTTCTCTTCGCTCGGCACATTTTTTTAGCCCTTTTTTGTGACCACGGGCTGTATTTCAAGGAGATGAGCCTGTAATAACGTGAGAACATATCATCACCATAGTGCAGGTCTCTCTACCTTTGCTCGAGTCACCCACAAAAGGGCGCTTGGTCTGTTGCTTGGGTGTCACAGCTGCTTGATTTACAGAAGACGCCCGCTATTAATATTTGACCTTTTTCCCTCAGAGTATAACCGTGGCTGATAATTACCAGCCACAAAGAAAGCCACAACCACGCGCTCGCGGTGGTGGCTTCACACATGTCACCCGCCGCTCCCTAGAGAGTCTCGTGGTCCCGCTTGGTATAGCTCGACGAGGAATTCCAGGCCGCGTCCGCAAGGCGTTGAGACCAATTGAATGTCGATCAAATTGATTATGCGCTTCGGCCACCCATCGAGCACACAAGAGCACCAGAACGCAGCAGCACAGATCCCGCTACTGCCCAGGGAAAAAAGGAGAGCGGGGGGGTTAGATTGAGGCTGGGGCTATCCTGCCAGGCGATTCTATTAAAAAAAAGTCAGATACTACGTAGAAAAGGATGCAGTTCTAAGCGAGGGGCGCATGGAGGTTGCCGACCAAGGCTACTGTAGGGGGGACTTTTCGGATTATCTTTTGTGTTTCTGTTTTGCCATATCTCCCGTCGCGTTATCGCCTGTGGCCCTGCGCCAACAACGCATGTTTACGCTCAAGTGTTGAGTACGGTATAGAGCCTCTTGCGCGGGTGGCCTAACGTCGGCAGTGAAAAGGCGGGTGCCCTCCCTACCCAGTGGGGACAATGGGGGGTTGATTCGATAATACCGTAGCGTTGGTCTGCGGTAAATCGGCAAAATTTAGGCCAGGCGTGCGGGCGGGTGTACGGGTGTTTTCTTCGCCCAAGAGTACCAAACGTGATGCACCAGGACAAGCTTGTCGTATTGCTGGTACGTGCGGCATACATGTTTCGGACCTGGAGGGGGGATCCATGATTCATAGTCACCCCCCCTTCCCCCTGGGCTGTATAGGGTGGGGGTGACTAATAATCACCCTCCCGCTCCTTGAAACAATCCACGCAGCTATATAGACCGCGCAAGGCGCCTTCCGTGCGTAAGAGTACCATGTATGTGAGGTGAACCGATGTGATGTGGGTGGGCGAGTGAGATACTTCATGGGCCAAAAGAGAAGTAGTATGTGGTGATGTCGTGCTGACCGACCCCAACGTAAGATAAAAATAACGGCGGACTACTCGAGGACTACTGTGTATCGGTATATGTTCTCTGTCCTGGCTATACCCACACATATGCAGTGACACAGCTGTTAATAGTGCAAAACAAATACGTCGAAGACGAGCAAAAACAGGCCTATATTTTCTGGAACAAAATGAGAAATACCGCGAGCAAGCACAGGTATTAGACTATACGTATACTGAATGATTTTTACAGTCGAGAGCAAGTAAGTAGTTATATTGAAACTTTACAGTAGTGTCGCGCCCTTTCCCACACACCCTCCGAACAAAATCAGCGTCACTACCATTCCTGTTTCTTACTGCATGCGCCCCGTACTGACTGGTTGGGGCAGTCTACCAAGCAAGCGTAGTACTCCCCTCGGTTGTGGGCTCACACAAGCCACAGCCACAGCAGCAGCACAGCAATTAATACCAAACCTTGCTGACCGTCACATGGGCCCGGAATGACTGCGGACTCCTTCGTCGATCTATGCGAAAAAATGTCGGCCATGAGACAAGTCGCAGTTGCCCGACGTGCAAACTTAGTTAGACTATATATAAGCTTGTTGTGTTTTACGGAAGCACAACGTCGTCAGATGTTGTGAAGTCAGCTTAACATTTTTTATCTATGCCAAGCCTTTTAGACACGTCTATTATGTTGGATGCTTTTCGCTACAATTAATTTCCTTGGTCTGTTGGTCCGTCGAACGCCGTGGGCATGCCCGTGGAATGCCGTGGAGGTCCGTGGACATTGCCGCGGCGTTCCTCCAAAAAGACAAATAATGAAAAAATACATCGTTGTTTGATCTTGGATGCACCGCTGTTCCCCGACAGACCAAACAACGTGGCCGGTGATGAACGCAGAGAGAGACAGTATGCAGCAGGCATCGGCCCCGCAACAAAAAAAACGACGCACTAAAGCTGCAAGATGGTAAGGCACTCTCGGAAAGCGCCCTCTGTCGCTGTGTCATGTGCTGTGAGTTGTCGGTTGTTTATTATACTGCTTGCTATGTGTAACGGCCAAGCAGCCGAAGATATCCGTTTTCGCTGACTGGAGCCGACGAAAAGCGAAAGAGCATACCATTGAAAAAGTTTACCTCTTGGGGGAGGCATGCTGCATCACGAAGACAATTCAACTCTGCAGCAGCTCCATGTGCTAACCTACGCATTATACAAGCTTCTGCGCTGCTCCTAACTGATGCTGCCGCCGTGGGCTATGCTACCGGTGTGTTTTTGTAACGGTTGACCCGCAACGGTTTTCGAAGTTGTGGAGTTCGAAATTTCTGTGCGGCGTTACCAGCAGGGGGGCTATGAACAATGTCACGCCTCCGAGGGTATTGGGCTGCAGTTCCAGCAGTGGCTTCTGCGTACCTGCTCGTCTCACCATCAGCATCGTACTGTCGGATGCCCTTCAGCTATTGAATCTAGCATGCCAGGTGCGAAACAGAGCAGGGCCTCGAAACGACGCTGTCGATATTTCGGAAAAATGACTTGGTAGCTCGAGGTCTGGTTCTGCCTGATATGTGATAATTGAAAGTGAGAAGACCATAATGATAGTACAAGCAGTAGGCTACATGAGTACGCCGATCTTTGTTTTCAGTTGGGATCACACACAGGCATGTTAGTCGCCTAATAATTAATACCAGGTAGGTGCACGGCAGTGCACAATGCAATGTCTCGAGACCCAACTGGCAACCCTCAAGAGTTTCTCCAGCGCTTTTGGCCTTTGACATTGGCTGTTCCTAGATAGGGGCTTTGCTCTAGGGGCTGTGCTCAAGCATTGCGAATATCTGAAACTCTGTAGCGAAAACGCCGACCAAACGGAGCGTACGGTGCTGGTAGCAGGAGAAACCAGATTGACATGAGCGGGGGGACAACGCGAGTACGACAAATACACAGTTCTGCTTACTATACAGCAGTAGCTACCATACACCTGTTATTCGTACCAGTTACCTGCCTGTTGTTGCCCCCTTTTTCTCCATGTGTGGAAACGCGTCAGAGTACATACCCAGAATACTGCTGTAGTACAGCAGTAGCAGGGTGCTACTTATATGCAGCCGCGACTAGAAGACAAGGCGGAACCGGGATTGTTTTCGCAAGAGACAGCCTTGACCCCCCGAGAAGCCTTGACCCACCGAGAAGCCTTGACCCCCCCCGAGAAGCCTTGACCCCCCGAGAAACCTTGACCCCCCGAGAAGCCTTGACCCCCCGAGAAGCCTTGACCCCCCGAAAAGCCTTGACCGCCCGATAGTCCTTGACCTCGGGGGGGCACCGGCAGGTATTTTCCTATATAGCCAGCAATCAAATCACGCAACACATGAAACGAAGAATTAGGTTTCGCTGTGTAGACTATGCCGCACGTACATGATGTAGAACATCTGGCACCTGGTAACGTGACAGCAATACAGAGACCAGTGCCATGTTGCACTCGTGGAGCTCTGGGCAAGAGCTTCGTACGAGTATCAGGTACAAGGGCTCCGCTCCATAGCCAGCAATCAGATCACGCAACACATGAAACGAAGAATTAGGTTTCGCTGTATATACCGCACGTACATCATGTAGAACATCTGGCACCTGGTAACGTAACAGCAATACAGAGACTAGTGCCATAGGTTGCGCTCGTAGAGCTATGGGCAAGAGCTTCGTACGCGTATCAGGTACAAGGGCTCCGCTCCGCAGGCGGCTGACACCGCCCGCTACGCTCGCGCAAGGAAGAATACAACTAAGTGTGAAGGCGGCAGAAAGAAGAGTCCCATGATTTGGTGCATCTGGCGATTTGATATTGCCAAGAGCTGCTTTATACGCAGAGCTGATTGCCCTCTGCTGGGCTGTGTGTGCTTGTTGACGATGTCAAGTTCTGATCGCCAGTATGGGTGTAATTTTCGAGAAAAAAAAGGAGGACCGAGAGAGGATAGTCAAATGAAGAAAGCGAAAAAAAGACGAGTACACACGTACATACATACCGGTCGCCCCGGTGGCGTATCTGGTTATCCTCGAGCCTGGTATAGGTCAGTTTCGTGAGTTCGAGCCCCGCCGAGTGCATACTCGTATAGATTCGTTGGGACTTTTTCTTGTGGACAAATTGACTTGCGGAAAGCGCGAGAGCGTGAGTTAGAAACATTCGATGTACAATCGACGAGCAGTGGGATTGCTGAACCCTATGCGCGATAAAAATTGAAGGCAAGAACCGGGGAGGAGAAGGGATGACACCTGTGACCACGGCTTGTCCAGAAGCTGGAAAGTGAAAGTGTGCTAGAAAAAAAAATATATATATATATATATATATCGCTCGGTACCGGGTATCGCATGATACCTGGTACTGCTGTATGTTCAAAAGAAAGCACAGCGCGCACGGTACAGCACCGCAGGGCAAGGCACGGCACCGTCCGGCACCGCACGGCGCTGCGCTGCGCTGCGCTGCTGAGCTGGGCTGAGGTGAGCTGTGAGAGCATTTTTTGTGATTCAACCTATAGACTACAAGTATAGTACCTGGTACGTACAAGAGCAGTAGTACCGGTGGCATATTTGACATTTCGAATAACAACACCGCACAGCAGTACCGCACCGCACGGCAAGGCACGCCAGGGAACGGCACTGCACGGCGCTGCGCTGGTGAGCTAGCGCTACGCTGCCGAGCTAGATGTGCGTTGCTGGGCGGAGCTGAGCTGATGTGATGAGCCAACCTGAGATCATCAGGATGGGGCCTCCTCTGTTCTGGTATGATATGATGAAAGCTTCGTGCAACTACTCGCACCAAAAGAACGGGAAGTAAGAAATTAAAGGAAAGCTGGATCGTTCCGCAAGTAACGAGAGGAGGCGATGTCCAGGTAGTATGTGGCATTCCCAAAAAAGAAGTTTTACACTTGGGGGAAGCAAAAACTTCCACTTCCCACAAAAAATTTTTTCAATGATAAAAACTCGAATTTTGAAAAAAAAAACGCTGAGAAGCGCTGTTTCAGGAATCCGAGCCCGCTCAGCCGTCCGGAGAGGAGAATGTCTTGAAGTTGGTGTGGAAAGCGACAAAAATGGGGGCCTCTCAGGGCCTCTCAGAAGATCGATATTTGTGAGTAGTTCTATGCATAGACTAGATACCTGGTGCAACTGCTGTAAAGATATACCTATCATACATCTGAGGCGAATCTGAAACTTTTTTAGTGGGCGGATCTCTACCGCCTCAGAGCGCCTCTCTGCGCGGTTTCTTCGCCGGGGCGTACCCCCTCGTTGTCGGTGATCTGCCCGCTCAGCGCCGTAGCGCGAATACTTGACGTTGAGATCTACGATAGGATCTAGTAACATATTCATCCTCAGGAAGCGTATTTTCGTGTAATCTCTTTGGGTGCGTGCTCTCCGAACGCCAGCCCCCCCGAATTATTGGTCTTACTGCCGCCCCCGATGTCTGGAGGGCCCGTACGGTAAGTCCTGGCCTTTTGAGGCTTTTGCCTTTAGGGGCGTTAAGGCAAACGGCTAAGGCTCGCCGCAGGCCAAAATTTTGGGGCACGTTTTAAGGCACAAGCCTTAACGACCTTAACGAGCCTTAACGAAGCTTAGCCGGATGGGCACGAGCCTTGAAAAAAGCCTTAAGCGAGCCCTTGACCTGTGTACTACTCCAAAAAGTATCCCACACTAATTCCAAGTATTTTGGGCCCAGATACGTGTATTTGTTTTGCTTTGTTTTTTTAATCATCACTTTTGCTCTCCAGCTCAACGCTTAGGAGGTTTTACCTCCAGCGATCTTCTGGACAAGCCGTGGTCACTGGTGTCGTCCCTTCTTCCCGGTCCCGCGCTTTGATTTCTATCGCGCACAGGGTTTAACATTCCAACTGCTCGTCGATTTTCATCGAATGTTGCTAACTCGCGCTCTCGCGCTTTCTGCCAATCAATCTTTATGCAAGAAAAATTATCTTCGAGTGTATATGTGCGCTGGGTGATAATTGAACTCGCGAAATTGATTTGTGTAGGCACGAGGATAACCTACCAAGCCACCGGGGACGCCGACGTTGCAGCTCTAAAAGGGTTAACACGCATCTCGCCTTGAAATGTCTATAATAGAGAAGGCATTGCCGGGCTTGTGACGTACGTCATGTAACGTGGCGGTAGTGTACATGCCGGTATTGTTGATTGGTATGTTTACCGCATAACTCATTGGGTGTACCGTGAACAGCAATACATATATTTGGGCACGTAGCGAGAACAAGAAACAATGAGTCTATGTACGTAGCCATCGAGTCTAAAGGTATTATGTCGTCACCACTCAGGCTCGTGCCATGCCCCGCGCTGGGACCCCCTGTTGGGTAGACATTGCGCCGCTCCGAAGGTAGCAGGTGGCGGGTGAAAGGTGCTATGTCCGTGCCCGCAAGAACTGGCACCTCGCGAGCTGGCGTGCTGGCGTCTGGCGTGTGTCTCCGGGTCTCTGCGCCCGGCATGCACACCAAAAAATAACCCCCGTCCACTAATTTTTTGGAGTTCCAGTCTAACGGCGCTATTTTTTTACGCGATAGTCGCAAAATACGTCCCTGAAAGGCCTCTTGCGCCGTCAGGCAACGAGCCTTACGGCCGTAAGGCTCTTAAGGCTCGAAACAGCCGTTAAGGCACGCCCTTTTCAAGAATGGGCGCTACGGCATTTTTTTAGGCAAGCCTTCAAAGGCCAGGGCCTACCGTACGGGCGTCCGTCTCCCCGTCTCTTACGACAGGAATCATACCCCCGGCACAAAAATGCCCCCCAGGTCTCGTTGCGGTCATACAACTACGGCCATGCACAAATTGACTACACCCCCCAGGTCTCGTTACGATGACGTATGAAGCCTATTATGTTTTACCCGCAGATATCTGCACCAACGAGTACGACGAGTGCTCGGTATAGAGACCACTGCACAGCTAGTTACGGCAGGGATGTTAGGCGAGCTACATGGCGCCCTCAATCTTGCTGGGTGGCTGAGTGCGTGCCCGGCACGCTGCAAGGTCAGCATTATTTGCTGTGCCAGAGAGCAAGAGAGATCGAAGAGTCGATAATTTATTTTTCAGGGGGGGTCCATGACAAAACCATGAGGTGCCAAGCGGAAGCGGGGTTTTGTATAGTTACTGCCGTGTTGCAGGTTTGCACGCCGGTCCCAGTGACATTGTTGTTTTACAAGTATGATATTAATAGCAGCAACACCTGTACAACAGCACAGGTGAATACAACAGCTTTACACTCGTACAGCAGCAGGAAATCTACCACCGGGGGGGCATTTGTCAAGAAGTTGAAGTTCAATCCAACTCAGGGACCAGCCGCTTGGAAACACGAAACATTTTGTGCTGTTTGTTGTTGTTGTTTGTTACTCTTCGTGTGTGTCGGGGTTTGAGTGTGGGAGGTGTGCAGAGTTTAGAGGTGTGCGGTGAAATCTTTCGGGCGGGCAGAGATTCAATATGATGTGTGTCAAGCATGTTGCCCATATGGGTATCAGTATGACATCCCGACATAAAATAGAGGCTTTTTTTACCAGGGAGGATAGGGGACAATCCGTCTAGACGGGTGGAAATGCCTTCATGTAAATAAAGCCTTGACTGACTGACCGCTTGACGCTTGCACATCTTCTGACATCGTTGGCCAAGACCAGTGCAAAAAGCGCATAGCACACGCCACGCCCTCATTCATCGACGCATGTTCGACGAAGCGCGACACTGCCGTCATAGTGCCGGTACTCGTCGTGCTCGTCTATATGTCCTAAAGCAGTGTAATGAAACACCCGTGGATTTGGCCAGGATTCACCTGGTGGGGTCTAATGCCTACTGATGGATGACTAAGTAAGCTGTTGTTTTTTCCTGTTTGCTCACTGATACTAAACATAGCTTCAGCACGTTTTCGGCATTTTTTCAAATATCCCTTCTCGTAATGACTGATTCTTCGATAGCCTCCCCCCAAAACAAGCGATTTTCTTTAATTCGCGTTTCATGGCTGCTCGACCTGAGGAAGGATGCCATCAAAAACATGTATTTACACATTTTCTTGTTTGCAAAGGACTATCGAAGGGTGACGTCGGGGTGGCAAGGGGCACCGTGTTTCCGGAGATACGGCCGGGAGCTGGTTTCAAAACCGGCGATTTCATTAAGAAAGGTTGGGAGGTTTGCCGTAAAACGACTCTAATACTGGAATTACACGCAGGCCACACGTATTTTGGCGTTTTCCGTAGTTTATACGTTTATGCTGTATGGTCAACGGCCGGTCGTGTTCGTTTTTTCCTTGTCCACGTTTTTTCAAAAACCGAAGAATTGATGCTTCGGTTTTCGGTCACCAAGTGAAAAAGTCATACGATCAGAGGCCGGGGCCAATGAGAGGTCCGTTCATCAAAAGGGTACACCGGACGTGCTATAATGCGAAGAGACAAAATGTTGTCATTTTTTGGAAATTTGAAGCCGTTGAATATTTTCGTGAGAGCCCATGAAACGCTTCCTCTGAGATATTGTGTGCAGTATCTCAAAATAGAAATGCGTAATTGACAGGGTTCTAGACAGCACCCCGGCTCCAGGACCAAGCAGATATCTGCAGGCACGGCACCATGACATCCACGCAAGACATAAGTAATACGTAACGTATAACCCAGGGTGATCGTTAATGAAGTTTCCAGATTTTGTCTCTAGACTGTGTCGAAAAAAGTTGCCTCGCCATCATACTTGTGTCGATTTCCCCTTTCCTGGCCCGACTTGGGCCAGGTAGCCTGCTGTGGACCGAGGGGGTGTTACTCAATGTGTTTGTTGGTCGCTACCCGCGTGAGTTGGATGTATTTTCCTGTAGCTTATGAGATACAGAGCGATGTACACCTGCGGAATATTACCAACAGCAGCAGTGTGGGTAGAGATTCGGGTTCTCGCGGTGTGTGTGTCGTTTTCCTTACTGGAAGGGGCGGCGTAGTAGCACAGAGATGTGGGTAGGTTAAGGATACGAATAAACTCCAAGTAGAGCGATGCTTCCGCCACGGCTAACGCTTAAAGCCCACCCGTAGAAAAACAATGCCATCAACCTCCCTGGAGCACAAAGCTCAACCTGTAGGCAGGACCCGTCACGACCCCGAAAGGGTCGTTTCGGCCAGAACTATCCGCTTTTCGGTACACTGCAACCCCACCAGCACATGATGAGCATAAGTTGTGTCCGAGCGAGAAAAATCCTGTTATGTGCTTGGCTTTCAGGAACGCTACCAAGTCAAGTGCGCTCTAAAGCCGCCCGAGCAAAAGTTTCGTTAACACGTGTGAACGTGTTTCGAGGATTTTGGCGTCTGTTTTCCTTCTTGTTTTTGTGCTGTGGGTAGAGGCCAGCATGCTGATTTCAGCGAATAGTGAAAAATTTTAGTCTCGGATTTTACTTTTTTTGACGTTTGATACGAATCGTAACATAAAACGAGAGAGCGCAAAAGAGAAACTGTTTATTTGAGATCTGTGTATCCCCTTACTGTGTACTGACTGAATCGTTCTGAACTTCAGTAAAAATCGCAGTAGATGCCAGCAGATCACATCTGCGATAGTTGAGCGGAGAGGGCGGTCTTGCCCTATGGCAGTACGGCATCAGTGGACAGTACGAGCGGCATGAGCAGTCTGCTACATGACTGCAGATAGTGGGATTTACGTTCCAGTCACTCGGAGCCACTGCAAATAGCATCATAGTTCCTCCTGTTTTTGATTGACTATCAGAAATACGCAATAGCCGGTGGTTGCGGTGTATTTCTAATGATAGTTAGGGAATAGGCGGCACCCCCGCCCCCACGGCGGTGGCGCCATGGTTAAGCAAGCAGTTTCTATGGTCTGTCCGGTTAAATTTTGCCACAACCTGTCCCCCACTTATTCTCGCTCAATTTTGAGAGTTGACACGTGAAACAAATTTGGCAAGAACCGCAAGACCGACAGGCGTCGAAATCCGGTGTAAAAAGAAAAAATCGATGAAAGTGCCCGTTTTGGTGAAAAAGTTACGCAGAAGTTACCCCGAAATTGCCCCGAAACGGAACACATTGCCCCGAAATGCCGGAGGAAATCATCCCGAGTGACACGGGGTGACCTCCGTGCGGCGAAATTTTGATCTGCAACAGGGCATTCTTCGAGCTGATCCTCCAGTGCTCCCCCCAACTGCTGCTGCGGTAACTCTTAAACATCGCTCCACTCCATCTTCTCATCTTCGGACGATGTGCAGTCGCCCGAGTCGCCAAAGTATCCCCCGAAGATGAGACCCTCAGACCCCGAACTGCATGCAGCAAGGCACACGTCAACATCTCGCATGTCCTCTGCCCCAAACCAATTGCGGAGCTCGTCTCCGTCGTCTCCACCTCCCTCAATCTCGAAGACCACCGCCCCATCCTCGACTACTCCCGCCTTGTGTTCGTCGTCTGCAGTGGCGGGGACTGGAGTGTTGCAGGGCGGAGGTGATTGCCACATGTCAAAGAGCGTGCGCACACCCCGCTTGTTCTCCAAATCCCGCCGCATTTTTCGTCTGCGCCGCGCCTGTCGTTTGCTCTTGCCGTCATACTTGACGCCTGCCGAGCTGCACGAGTCGCAGCTGCTGAGGTCACTATCACTGCTGTGTTGGCTGCTGCCACTGCTGCTATGGTCTTCTTCGTCTCCTTCATAACATGTGTCGTTGTCATGTTGTGGTCGAGTGTCCGCAGCGAGTGGTTCTGGCGGAGGTGCTGGTTTCCCGCCGAAGCGGCCAGCTGCTCTTATTTGGAAGCCACCGCGCTTTCTTTTTTCACCGGGAGGACGCTCAGCCATGTGTGGGCTTCTGTGGGGCCTTGTGGGGCCTTGTGGGGGTGTATGGTGCTGCTGTATGATGTGTGGTATGGTGTGTTGTGTGGTCGTGTGTGGTGTGTGAGCACACCAAACTTTGAAAGGTCATGTCTTGCTCGATTTTATTTTTTTTTTCAAAAAAAAAAAAGGGTCCTGTGCGCAGGTCCAATTCGCCCGAATGCGTTGAGTATTTCGAAATCTATCAGTGCAAGAGTCCCCGTTAAACCAAACTTTGAGGTCGCCCGAAAGGCGTTTTTTTGCCCATATTTCCGTAGAATCTCGGTGGAAAAAAAGTGGAGTTGGGTAGTTGTGAGCTCCTCAACGTAATACGCTCAAAACCGGTCTAAAAACAAAAAATGACCCTACACTCGCCCTAATAAAACCAAACAAAATATCGCAAAATCTCGACGGAATCTCGATTTTTTCGCAAACCAAAGACAAAAAAAAAAATGCTCCGATCAAACGATTCGCCTGAACAGAGCTTTCCTACGATATAAGGTATGTCACTGAGGGGTACGTCAGTCACTCGAAATAATTTCGAGGGAGATTTTCGGAAATCGTGGCACAATTTAATCAGACGGACTAGTATATATATACAAGGGCTCCGCTACGCGGGCGGCTGACGCCGCCCGCTACGCTCGCGCAAGGCAAGGAAGAATGCAACAAAAAACATGTAAAGGGGACAGAAAGAAGGAGGCCCATGATTTGGTGCAAGCAGCGATTTGATAATGCCAAGAGCTGCTTGTGCAGAGCAAGTTGCCCTGTTGTGCTCAGCTGTGCTGTGTGCTTTTGTTACCGGTGTTACGTTTTGATCGGCAGTACGGGGGTAATTTGCGTGGGGGAAAAAACAGGGGCCCGTGAAAGATCAAATACATGTAGAAAAATAAAAAAGAAGAAAAGTAGCACATCACAACACGTATTATACTGCTCTATGTTCGAAAGAAAGCACACAGCGCAGCACGACACAGCACCGCAGCGAAGGGCACGGCAGCGCACCGTGCGGCTCCGCACGGCTCCGCACGGCGCTACGCTGCGCTGCTGGGCTATATATAGCCGCACTGATCTGAGCTGGGCGTGCATTGTGATCCAACAGCGTAGTACCTGATGGTATGTACAAACCTGGTGTAGTAGTACCGGTATGTACTATTGAAATTGTAGTACACCCCGCACGTGTCGCAGACACCGAAGGGCAAAGCCGAATTCCGCCTGTTGCGGATGTTGACCGTGCCCCCACAGTGCTTGCCAGAGCAAGGGTACGTGTTTCTGACGCCCGCAACGCCGCCGACCACGGTCCAGCCTGCACCCCCACCCCCACCCCCACCACCGCCACCGGCAGAGCCTCCACCACCTCCCCCTCCTTGGCTTTGGTTGGTAGGCTTCGGCTTCTTAGCAGGAGAGCTACGATAGATGCTTGAAGACAACATGCTGCTCGCTCTCCGAGTTTAAAACTGGTGGGGAAGCGCTACGGCGACAGGTGGCCAGCGTAGGGAGCTGAAAGTAGGTGCCTACTCGTAGAACACTAAAAAGCCGGCAGTCAACTTCAACATCTCACGACTTTGCGCCGTAGATGCGTCGTAGAGTCGTAGATCATACGTTGGTAAAAACGAAATTTAACACCTAAAAGTCGATCAAAAACGAAGGAATACCTGAAAGTCGTAGATCATACGTTGGATAAAGTTACGGAATGAAAAAAATAAAAAGAGAAACGGGAAACAAAGAAACGAAGAAAGCGAAGAAAGTAAGGAACGCGGAGAATGCCGGGAAGGTTCTCCGAGAGGGGGGTTTAGGCAGGCGTGTTCCAAGTGGGAGCGCTGATAGCGAAGCAGGTCCCATTAACCAAGTGAAAAAGGTTTAAAAAAATTTCGAGGACAAATGTAATTATATCTATGTATCAGAACACTAACAAGAAAAATATACTAAATATATCAAAGAAAAGTCCTTGATCAACGTGTTCTTCAAACTACGCCAATGTATGGTATCGCATACAACAGCAACGTGATAGGCTCTGAATTTAACATACACGAACAACAGCGAATAGAAGCAGCGCGACAGACAGCCGACGGACCCCATGTCGAGCAAGAGAGGCTACAACACAGAAACAGCAGCATCGTCACAAGCAGACGATAGATATATAATCCAGGATACGGCGAAAACCTTTCGGAAGAAATAAGCAGAAGAGTCGAAGAAATCTTGAAATCATGCTCGTATCCGTAGTGTTCTCATGTTTGCGTGGTATCATGATATACAGCAGCAGCAAGAATGTGAGCTCTGGGCTTTACGTATACAAGCAACACAGGAGGCGGCGTGACATACAACTCACGAAATAGAGTGTGGCAGATTGGCGATGGATACGCAACGAAAAAGGGCCATAGAGCCGACGAATTACTCGGGCGAAGGCACGCAGCAACCCCAGCGATTACTCGTATACAAAGGAGAGGGCTGGGTTGCGAGACGCTTCCTGGTTAAAAAAACGTTGAGCTTTGTGCTGCTCCGAGCGTTCTATTTCGCAGCTTGCGAGGTGAAACATTGTGTCGAACATGCAGACAGACGTGAAGAGAACAGGTGTCTTTCGAATGTTTCGGAGCAACACACTTTAAAACAAATTGCACACAAACCAAAGCACTGGGCGTCAAAGTCGGACAAGGATACGCAGCGAACGCGACGATTGTTCTTATGAATACAGGCCTGTTGTACCGACTCGCGCGACCGCGGGCCCGATGGTATCAGCTCCGAGGACTTCCCCTCGTAGGCTCGGAGTGCGTTTGTCCACAATGCAATAGTTCGTTCGTTATCACACGGGGAAATGCCATGCCATCGGCCATGGACCATCCCGTTCGTATCTCAAGATATCAAAAGCTCACAAGAATGCCAATAATGACAATTGAACTCCCTGACAAAATGTACCCAACCATTCTATGTAAGATAAAATACCCAATGATACGACCACAGCGGTACACTGTGTTGCGAGAAGTTTACCGGTGAAAGAGACACCTTGAGGTTTGTGCTGATCCGAGGGTTGTAATGTGCCAACTTGAGACGTGAAACAATGTGTCGGACACGCGGGTAGACATAAGGAGAACAGGTGTGTTTGGAATGTTTGAAAGGGGGGCCTGTGTTGCGAGAGACGCCTTCAGATTTGTGCTCATCCAACTGTTGAATTGTGCCAATTTGCGACGTGAACATCGCGTCGGACACGCAGACAGACGTGAGAGCAGGTGCTCTTCGGATGCGTTGGAGAAAAAAATATCATTTTTGCCCAAAAACAAAGTTGGCATGAAACTCGGACAAAGATACCCTGGAATCCCGAAGATTGTTTGAGTGAATACAGGCCTGTTTTGCGAGACGTTTCGTGGCAAAAGAGATAACTTGGGGTTTGTGCTGCTCCAAGCGCTGCATTGTGCCAACTTGGGGCGTGAAATATTATGTCGGACACGCAGACAGACGTGGGGCGAACAGGTGTTTTTCGAATGTCGCGAGAAAACAATTGTTTTATGGCGCACAAAATGGGTATCAAACTTGGACAATGATACGGATTTTACGCAGCAACCACGGCGATTGTATGAATTCAGACCTGTGTTGCGAGAGGTTTCCGGGCAAAGGAGGACGCGTTGGGACTTATGTTTAGTATCCGAGCGTTGTATCGTGCCGACTTGCGACGTGAAACATGGCGTCGGACAGGCAGCCAGACGTCAGGAACAACATGTACTACAGCAGTACCAGGTGCTTTTCGAAAATATTGGACATAAAAACAGATATGCCCATTGAAAGCTAAGTGGGCATCAAACTCAGATAGATATACGCAGGAACCCCGGCGATTGTTCGTACGAATGCAGGGGTGCGTTGCGAGATGCGCCCTAGCGAAAGGGACACCTCGAGATTTGTTCTGATCAGAGCGTTGTATTGTGCCAACTTGCGACGTGAAACATGGCGTCGGGCATGCGCAGACGGGCGTAAGCTTTTCGTGCGAAACGTCTTTTTTCTAGTATAATTTTTTTTTAAAACTCTAATTTGCTACTTATCATGTAGGCTTCAAAGTTTAACTCTACTTTTGACTTGAAAAGTGGGCATAACCTGATATATATGGAATAGATAGATAATGGCCTTCTAAACTCGCTTCGTTGTGAAAATGTGGGTACCCCTCCTACCATAGCCTTGGCCTTGTATCATACACGTGCCATTGCAAACCTCTATTAACACCAGGCTTGTTATCCGCACGGCTTTCTCGACAGATGGTCCGCACGTTCGAATGGTGTTTTGGCGCGAACCACCACACGAGTAGTTGTACAGGTAGCTTTAGGACTATTACATAACCAAGGGCCAGTATCGCTATGGTAGCCGGCCTTCCACGTGACTCGTTGAGGGCCTTGCGACAGCACCCAAGAAGAAAAGAACAGCGGAAGACGGACTGATGGCTGTGCACGAAGTTCCGCAGCAGCTGCAGCAATCCGTTACACGCAGTTTGCAATAGTCCATATCCACCACGAATACCGAAGATGGCACCAGGATGTCCCATGAGGACCACATGTTTGAGCACGATGGGATAACATTGCATTGATATCAAGTTGTCCCCCCCCCATTAGTTTTTAATCAACCAAGTATTTTGCACCTATCTCGCCTGCAAATACATATTATGCGGCCCAACAGCCCCTCCTCTTAGCAAAACAAACGCCATACGCGGTCAGAGGCGCCTTTACCGCTCTCACACACAAAATACCTAATAAAGCACCAAATATATTTCGCGTTATGGGTTTTTAGGCTGTTTTTTTGTGTGTGTTTTTGCGTTGTTTTTTCTACGAATCACGAGAGGGCGTCGACCCAACCCAACCCTAAATCCAACTCTAACCCTAGCCCAGGCTAAGGCTCCGACCCGAGCGCCACTTAACCGCGCGCTTTGGGAAATCTGATAGAAACGCGTGGACCACCTCAAAAATCGAAGCATGTCTGGTGCGTTATCTGATATCTCTTGTGGGTTGAGAACACCGCAAGGCTAATGCACAGTTGAGTCACAGCTAGCGAGCATAGTTCGTGCATTTTCCTCTTGAAACGTATCCTTGTTGAAACACAGGCAGCACTATCACATTTATTATACTGGCTGCGCCTAGTATAGCACAACACACGCATCTTCCAATTCCAGCCCTACATATGCCAGCCCTCCCCCCCCCCGCTGGTGTTCGCGAACCTCTCACCCCCCCCCCCCGTCCCCGCAGGATCAGCACCAACGCCCCCCGCCCCGCTCCCAGCAGAGCGATCAATACGAGCAACGGATGATGTGAAGTCCACGGCGACGGGTGTCGATCGCGAGAAGCGCCGGTACCACCGGGACGGCCTGCGCGTGGTGGCGGCGTCGGGGTGGCTGCCTCTCGTCGACGTGCTTTCCCTCCAGCTGGCCTCACTGGGTACTTGCGTGGATTGCCGAGAGGTTAGGCCCGTCCGCGTCAACATCGCCAAGAGGACGCCAGAGACGCTGTGGTCGAACAAGAGGCCGAACTCTGGCAGGTGCGGCGGGAAGGGCTTTACCGACGGAATTACGAATGGAAGCACGGTTGGAACCACCGTGGGAAAGACCGCTGGAGATACCGGTGGAAATACTGGTGGAAATGGTCTAGAAAATTGCGTGGAAATCAAATGCGGAAACACCGTTAAAAACACAAGTGGAAATGGACTTGTAAATACAGATAGAACCACCATTGGAAGCACCACCGCTGGAGGTGCGGTTGGAAACGCCGATGAAAACATCAACGGGAACACAACTGGAAGCACTGGCAGCGGCGATGGCGGTGGTGGTAGTAGTAGCGTTAGCTGTGGCTGCGGCGGTAGCGGTAGCGGCAGCGACAGTAGTCGCGTTCCTCGCCCGACGATCGTTTCCGTGGTTTGGAACCGCGGGACGCATTGCCGTGCCCTTAGCCGCGAGCTTCCGTCCGAGTTGAAGCGGATCTCGCTCGGCGCCGGCTTCCATCAGCCGGTGGGCGACATCAGGTGGCCCGAACGGCTGGAAGACATCACTCTCGCGTGGAAAGTTTCACAGCCGATCGCTGGAGCGAGCTGGCCTCCGATGCTCACGCGAGTCGCTTTGGGGGGCGCGTTCAACGAGCCACTGGCGGGCGTGGCGTGGCCCGAGAGCCTGAAGGAAATTACGCTCGGGTCGAAGTTCGACCAGCCCTTGACGGGGGACGGGGTGAGTTGGCCGTCCGCGCTTGCGCGCATCACCCTCGAGAGCTACACTAAGGATTTAACGGGCGTGTCTTGGCCGCCAAGACTCTGCGCCTTGACGATCGCAGGCGCGTTTGATAGGCCGATCGACGGGGTTAAGCTTCCGGACGGCCTGGAGCATTTGACGATCTCCTCGATGTTCAACCGCCGCATCGATGGCGTCGTGTTTCCCCCGGGGCTTAAATCGCTCAAGCTCGGGAACCAATTCAACCAGCCGATTGAGCACGCCACGTTCCCTGCCGGGCTGGAGGAGCTGAGCTTCGGCATCGCGTTTGACCAGCGCGTGGAGCGAATAGAGCTGCCCGCGCGGCTGGCCCACCTCTCCTTTGGGTCCTTCTTCAACCAGCCGGTCGAGGGGGCGCTGTGGCCGCCGGCCCTGAAACACTTGTCCTTCAACAGCATTTCCTTCAACTATCCGGTTCAGGGGTCCGCATGGCCGGAGGGGATGACGGAGCTCTTCTTCGGTGACGCGTTCAACCAGGATGTAAGTTCCATGTCCTGGCCGGCGAGCATCACCAAGCTGGTGTTCGGGAACAGGTTTAACAAGCCAGTCGAGGGAATGGCGTGGCCCCCCGCATTGGAAGAGGTGGCTTTCGGCCATAACTTCAACCAACCTGTTGCGGGCGTGGTGTGGCCCACGTCTCTGAGGTCGCTGCGCTTCGGCGCGCGATTCAAGCAGTGCCTCTCAGCGGCGGACTGGCCTGCCGCGCTGCGGACTCTCGACCTCTCGGACTGCCACATGAGGTGGGCGTACGGGCCAAAGCAGGGGTACGAGAAGTGGCCGCAAGAGCTGAACATCATCGCGCGGAAAAGCGTCGATGGGCTAGGGTGGCAAAGGGGCGAGCAGTCTCCGTGAGAGGCGTAGCGTGGGCCCTCGCTGTCGCTGTTTTACGTACTTGTTACGAGTATGGTTTTGTTCATTTGTTTGAGTTTTGGTTGGGCGGAAAATGGGTTGGTCAACAGGTGCTTGCGGTCGCTAGCTTAATAGGAGCAGCGGCCGCGAGAACAGTAGTATATCGCGGACAACATCAGCATCTGCACCCGAATGTGTGTTGTCATGTTTGTAGTACGAAATGCACGTCTCACTTCTTTTCGCCCAGGTATACACTCACCCCTCTCCGCCCGTTTTCAGGCCTGGGGTGCGCGCTGTCTTACTGCAGTTGCTTCGTGGCGTTGGCGACAAGCGTACGCTGCGTAGGGTGTAGATGTGCCGAATCCACGGCTTGCTGGTGGAGTATATATTTGCTGCGGATGTTTGTCGTTTTGCGCTAATATCATACATTCAATGCCGTTTTGGGTTGGGCTGGGTGGCATGGATGAGTTATTTTTCGCCTCTGAGGCTCTCGATTTCAATATTTTTTATGTGATGGCTGGACTCCCTTTTGCATTTTCATTGATGTCATTGGTCGCCGCACAGTCGTTGTCTTCGTTTGCTGTTTTACGTCGGTGTGTAGTCAGCTTGGTCTTGCGAATTGGCCCTCATTAATGATACCGCTCCAAAGGCAGTGATGATTTTAAGCAA